>JAHFWJ010000347.1:0-627911 GCA_028555115.1 Himalopsyche japonica
AATTTATACATATTGAACATCTATGAGGATTTTCAGAAGTAAACAGAATAAAAAACAGTGGATCCTGGTTTCGAAAAAAGATGTTTATTTGTTATGATTTCGTTTGGAAGTTATATTTAACGATCATTGAATCAAGATAAAATCTTTACCGACAGTTGAAATAATGCCAACGTTATTTGGAATTTATTAGTAAAAACGATAAGCTAACATCAATTGCTATTTGCAATTTCAAAGATGTGAAAAAAAAATATTTGATTTTAAAGAAAAACTGTGAAACATACAATATTTTTTTAACTTAACTTTAAAACCGTCAAAATAACATTCATAAATATCGATACTTGTTTTCAAACATACTCCTTATTATTTAACCTCAGTCGTTTTTTTTTGTAACACGTGTCACAACTAATTGTACAAGCAGTAACATTTTATGACGAAATATTAATTTAATTTTAAATTAAATAAGTGTGTTCATAAAAAGAGACGCTTTGTAGGCAGCACGCCGTGAGTAGAGGAATATTATGTTTGAGGTAGTATTTTTACAAAAGTTTTCTAAAAATTTATATATTTCATAAATAATAAACAACATCTTTAAAAGATAAAGAAGGCGGAAATGAAAATTCGTACGATAGAACACAATTTTGTTTGAAGGTCTCGATTTTTTTCTTTTACAAAACCTTTCAGTGGCAAAAGCTCCGCTACACATATGTTTTCTTTTCTTTTCACTTTTCAAAACAATCCGTTTAAGGCTTTGGAAAGAATAGAAACAGGAAACAAGATGGCGTTCGGGTATTTCCCTCGCCGGCCGGTAGATCCCGCTTCTACCGTGCTGACCGGAACCGGAAGGCGAGGAGGAAAATGGCGGCAAACTGGGGCGGACTGATGGTTAAGTGGTTCTGATGCCTTCTAGGTGTTTACAATGATGTAGTTTATAACTCACTCTAATTGTAGTGTACGCTTTGTTTGGGAATATAATCAGTTACGAATACTTTTTGTATTAAAGCCGAAGTATTGGCAAACTACTTTCTAATGAAAATAAATCCATTACATAGAACACGTTTTGTCTAAATGTAACAAATACAATAAATATCTACACACTGATCTATACAATTATTTATGTTAAATTAGTTTCAAGATCTATATTATGAATACTGATAATATTATCACAAGATTGTATACAAACTGTATATACAATTTACTAAACAAACAAATAGCAAGAAATATTAAATAAAAACTTTCGTTATAAGAATGCATAGCTGCAATTTTAAAGAGTATTTTCAATTATATGTAAAGGTAAATTTTCATTTCGAGTAATCCTTTTGAGTCATTATTTTGTTCTTTACCAAATTATTACCAAAATGGTGTTTAACCAAATTTGCTTATTGTAAGTTTTACATAACGTAGGCCTCTACAAGAATATTTACATTAATGTATTAGAAAATAAATAAAAATTTTGTATGATACCTTTAGTTTATACTCGCTTTGCTTGCTTCGACTACTCATAAAATGTATGACTAAATTGACGAGTAAAATGAATTTTAAATATTGAGCCTGCAGTAACATTTAATAAAATAAGTACTTGACTTTCAGTTAACTTGTCAACGTACGAATTTCAGTTTTGTGGTGATATAAAAAAAATACATCTTCATAGCTCGTTAACCTGTTGATTCGTACCCCTGCCGAGCATCCAGCCCGAAGAAATAATAAATAAACCGGAAACAAACAGATTGACACAAGTAAACTGAGCTTAGGGGTATGTTTAAGGTGGGTGGCTTAGATCCCCGGCCTGGCAATTGTTATTTATTGGACTTTTATTATCATTTGTAGGAAGTAATACGTCATTTTGTGAATTGGTCCGCTTTTGAGCAATAAGGCCTCGCCAGAAAATGAGGGCCAAGCCGAGCAATTTTATTTTTTCTATCACTTACAGCGATATATTTATATGAACGAGATGTTTCCGTAATGTTATTACTGTGCCTGGACAATTTGTATTTGGGCGAACCGAAAGATACCCTAATGTTTATTATATCATACATGGCTCTCTATACCAATAGAAGGGTCATTATTTGTATGTAATTTATCATTCACACAACTACTGGTTAGGTTAAAATATAAAATATCATAAACAAATAGTTTGACTATGAGAGGGTCATTTATAAAGTCATAAGAGTAAAAAAAACGAATTAAAAGTAACTTGAAAGAAAATCAATGAATTAATTCATAGATTTCAAAGTATTTTGCTCTACTAATTTTTATTAATGATAGTTTTATACATAGCCGTTTCGGCTTCAAACATCGACTATACAACGATAAAACTATATTTAGGCCCATCTTTAATTACTGTTTAAGAAAAAATAGACATTTTATAGTCACGGTTGATTTAAAACAGTGATGTTTTCTACGTAAAATTTGACTGTGGCCGCATTGCATTATTAACATCAGTGATCCGATGAATGCATCTCGTGCCCGCACTAAATTTTTGTTTTAAGGTGTGATAAAAAAGCAGAATTGTTTTCAAAGGACAATTTGGTTGTATTCAATCAAATTTAAAATATATATACATAATGCAAATTATTTTTTAAAACTGTCGTTGGCTGCACATGAGAACCGCAGCTCTAGAAACATAACTTGTTTGTAAAAATAAACTATGATGTTGATATGTTAATGATTGAATAAATAAATGAAAAAAAGAATAAGTTATATATGACAGATTATGGCGTAGTAATTTGCGTTTCTAATGACGGTTTTTTTTATCGTATGTTTTAAATTTCTTACCCAACGTTTTGAACATTTTCTCGTTGAAATAAATTTTCATCAAATTTTGAAGTGGATCATACCTGAAAATAAAAGAAGCAATGATAAATAAGAATAAAACAGCATAACCCATGAATTAAAATTATCGTGTTTTATATTTAACGGTATAAAAACTGCTATTAGTTGTTCAAATATTAAATAAAACCAAATGTTTCACCAGACATAAAATATCATAATAAACTTTTATCAATTCGATAAACGACTAAATCAGTTTAAATTATCTTAATGACAATCCAATTAAGAAAAATGCTTTTAAAAATATATTTTTTTATATATTGATCATATTAGAATAACGAACACATACACTTGTTAAATTATGGTCACTAAATCAAATAAACAGTAGGAATGAACACAATTTTCGTTGACATTACTTATATATTGTATTATATTTATTCTAAAAAGGAACAATGTAAGTTTTCATTAATGGCTTAATAAATGATAAAGCCCAACCATATATTGGATTAAAAATGTTATAGATATAAGTAACCATAAACAAAAAGAGCATTTTTGTATTTGCTTTATGTGATTGTTATTAATTTAATAATAAGCCGTACAATCAAACCCGCATTACTCGAAAGAGTCTCGCTACATATGGGTTTATAATTCCGGAATATAAATCTCTGCTAGTGAAATTCGGATGGGAAAAAAATTAGCAATATACACATAGACAAATTGAATAAATTTTGGTATTCGGGATATCAAAAAGAGATTTGTACATTTTTATTTGGACGTTTTCCCGCCCAACTTTGAAGGCTTGATGTACATCCAGAGAGAAATTCCGAGTCGCCGTGGGCAATATTTTTTTTACTTCTTACTTTCGTTTATTTGGCGGAAAAACGGCTCTGCCATCTTTCCGCACATCTCCGTCTCCCTCGGTCGCATTGTTTTCCGGTATACTTTGTTTCTTTCCGACTTTCTTTTACTTTTGGTATATCGAAATGCCACCGAAGATGGAACCTGCTTAACTCTTTAGGGATGAGGCGAGCTTTCTTAAAACCAATTTATTTTACATTTTTAATGACATTTAGTTCTTCGTAATAAATAACTACTATTCTTCCTCAACGTAAGAAAAAAAAGCTCAGTGCTGTAAAATGATCACATAAACTTCATAACAATTTCAACATAAATGACAGTCAAATTTGAATTGCTACAATTCTGTACGATTCCACATGTTTTGTCACTAACGACCCGGGTGTCGCCTTTCAGCATCTTCAAGCATTCTATCACACGGATGCAACAGAACTGACAAAGTCAGCCATGAATGAATATGCCGAAAGGCGAAACCCGGGTCGTTAGTGACAAAACATGTAGAATCGTACAAAATTGTTACAATTCAAATTTGATATTGAAATTCCATCAAGCACCTTCAGTCGATATGATAAATTATAAATGACAGTTTTGGAAAATTTTCCAAAAGCATTATTTAAAAAAACAGTTTTTTCTCTCGTCTTGATTTTCGTGCTTTTCCTAACCTCACTGTTGAAATAAATCCCATAAACTGATATAAATTCAAGTTTATTGGAGAGAGTTCGTATGTTACACTTAAATACAAAATATTTTAGAATATTTTAAGTTAATATAGTGGAAAAAATATATCATATATTTCATTTACCACCAAAAAGAATCTTATCGTCGACTTCCAGGCCATTTTTCTTGAAACTTTAGTTTGCATTATTTTAACGCTTGTGTATTCTTTCCTCAAAAAATAAGTACTGACTACTTACGTCACATAACTTTTGATATTGTCGTTTAATATGAAATTATTTTTCGTAAAAAACTATGTTCCTGGAAAAAAGCACAACCGATGTACGAAGCCGTAGCGTGTTAATGGCCAAAAAATATGCTCCCCGTTATATTTTACGATTCATATTAAAAAGTCGACTTTGTGATCTTTTGCTTTGCCATTCTCTCTTTTCCTGAGAATACAGAGCGTTCATGTTTTCGCCTTCGGGCATATAAATATAGCCGGCGAAAAATAATGTTATTTGAAAGGATCCGTTGCGGTTCTGGTTAAATATTTTTTTAGTTTCGGGCCATTTAAGCGTTTTTATATTACGTAATATTATCATAGGTTTAGGGAACATTGGTTAGAAAAACTTGACCACATCGCAATGAATATAGTAGAATAATTAAAAGAAACAAGGCGAAAAGCTTGCAATCTACACTTGGAGGCTTTGGGGTGGGTCGGTTGTGAGGGAGCTAAGGAATTAAAATATATTATTATGACATAGCTTTAGAAATATTTTTTGAGTTTACTTTACGTAAAGTCGTATTGATAGTACGCATGACTGAATCCAATTTATTTTTTATATGCTTGCTTACATTTAAAAGTTTAAAAGCTCGGCACAACATTAAGCTAATATTTCTTTCGATTTATACGAAACCATAGTGAGAATTTTACCATCATTGCAATGTCAAATTGCATGTTTCTGATTTTTTTTTTTTTGAGATGTCGCGTACATTAACTATGTGTTTTTCAAAAGTGTAGATTCAGTATTTTATATATAGAAATTATTATTTCATAAAGAATCAAGTAAAGAAGTTAAAATATTCTTTATTTTACTAACGGACGATATTTATAACTGAATTGTATTATACGATATTGAATATTATTAACTGCAATCTAAATTTTTTTAATTATTGAAAATTTGTACGAATCCATATGTTTTATCAAAAACAACCCGGGCAAGTTTGGTCATTTATGTTACATACATGTGATAAAATGCCTGAAGATGACAAAAGGCGAGACCCGATTCTTTAATAACAAAACATGTGGAATTTTACAACGTTTTAACAATTCAAATTTGATATTGAAATTGCATCAATCACATTCAGTCGATGTCATAAATTAATTAATATGAAACCATTAGAGAAAGGTGCCAAAAAAAACATTTTTTTATGTAATAACTTTTTAGAGGTAAGGTGCTGAATTATTAAAACACTGCAGCACAAAACATCAAAATTAAGAACTACGTATTTTAAATAACATATTTTTTAGTACTTATTTCCACAATATACGAAACCGGTCCTGATCAAAAAACATATTGTGGAAATAAGTACTAAAAATGTGTTTTTATTATTTAAAACATCATGCCTTTCCATCAAGAAGTGACAGTTAACACCTTAAAAGATTAAGAACTACGCACAAAATTTTATCTAAACAAAACCTAGATCGATTAAGCCCAAAGTAGAAATGAATAATATTGTTAACATTAAATTGTGGAATTAGTACTCAATAATGTATTGTTTTAAATGTATAAAATACAAAAGTTTACAAAATGAATTTATAAAATAATAATTAAATAATAAGAAATCAAGATTTCAATATGAATAAATATGCTTTTGAATTTTTACAACTTTGTATGATTATTATTCATATAATAGCATCTTTTAAGGGAAGAATGCATCCTACGGATAAATGCTAACAATTCTCAGTGAGGTATTCCATCGCACGGATGCAACAGAACTGACAGTTCTGATAATACCTGAAGATGCCGAAGGGCGAAACCCGGGTCGTTTGTGATAAGACATATGGAATAGTACAAAGTTGCAACAATTCAAATTTAATATTGAAGTTCCATCAAGCACCTTTAGTCGATATCATAAATTAATGCATTTACATATTATGCATGTCTGTGTTTCCTTGCATTCCACGAAGACGGCCAAATAGAGACTAATAATTGTATACAATTAAAATCAAAAACGTTTGCAAGCAAGACGTTTTAGGGCAAAATAATTTTATGAACATCTAAATTTTTTTCCACACTTGAAGCAACACGTCATGATTATTGGTAAAAAAAATTTGCAGCGAAACTATTTTCAGTGTGTTGCAAAAAGTCCTCGTTAATTTCGAGCATTGTGAATTTGGAGCGGTTCAATTTTTAATGTGGTATAAAGTATTGATTTTTGCTACAAGAGCAAGTCATTAATACGTTAAGGTCAGAGTTTATTTTTATAATAATCAAAAAAGAGTTTTGCGTAGGTAGTTATTTTGGTATATTAAACTCATTTTACTATTGTAGATATATTGCCTATATTCGATTGCAAACTTATTGCATCCAGAGAAGAACATTGCAATATGTCGAAATCGTCCATTTTTAGAACGTGGTAAGTTTTTGAAATATATTGAATTTGTTGTTTACTATTAAAGAATGCTTTTAAATTTTACTCTTTCAATATTTCGTTAATTGTAAATATTGATCGATTGTCTATTTTTATCGATAAGCAAGTCGAAATAAATTAATATAAACTATTAGTTTTGAGTATTTTTTCATGGCTTGTTGGATGTTTTGTCTAGACCAGTGGTTCTCATGTGCGACCACCAGAGGATTTTGCTGCGGCCACCAACAGCTATATAGTAAATATTGATATTTAAGAATAAATGTTTTTTTACAAATTATTATTTGAAAATTGATTCAATGCACCTGACTTATCCACCATTTACCGTTTTAATAATAATACTCTTCAAACATTTTGGTCGGAGTTATACGTTGGCCATGAATCAAATCAATATAAAGAATTTACAACAATTGCTTTATTAATTTTGTCGATTTTACCGACAACTGTATACTATGAAAGATCATTTATTGTAATGCACTTTATTAAAAATAAATATCGAAACTATTTTTATCATATTTGATGCGGCCACGAGACATTTCCACAGGACAGCTGATGTTTATAATGCGGCCACAGTGAAATTTCCTCATGTAGATATTCAATTGCAATTATTTCTACCATTATTATTAGATTGATTATATGATTATATGATATAGATTATATGATTAGCAATTGTTTCTACCATTCACCGATCGTTTTGCATCCTCGCATATGCCACTATCCTTCAGTCGAATCAACAACAGACACCGAAATCCCAACTCTCGAAATACAATAATATTTATAATGTAAAATAATCCATTAAAAACAAAACGTTCATATTCTCCGTTTACACAACTCTGACATATAAATTTATACAACAATAGTGTAAAGTTGATGGATTTGTTTGCTTACATTTTTCGAATTAGGTGATCCCTGCCGATATAAATATCGAAACTATTTTTATCACATTTGGTGCGGCCACGAGACATTTCCATGGGATTGTTGATGTTTTTAATGCGGCCACAGTGAAATTTCACGTGAGAACCACTAGCCTAGGCAGATTTGACCGGAGGAAGAAATTATTTTGGCGATAATATTGCAGTGGATTTTTCGGTTCTCGATGAAATTAAAATGCAAATGTTTCAAAAACAGAAGAAATGCGATTCTGCGATATCAAGCGCAGTAAAGGCTCGGTGGTTCGACCGGCGTTGACAGTAGGCTGCGAGGCTCGCGACGGGTGCGTATACTTGTAATACAGTGGTGAATGTAGTAATGTAGTATGTGCTTTTTCCGCGGGGTTTTGATTGATGATTAGGCAGCCCTGCTGGATAAAAATGAGGCGAAGACGTCGTGGGTGAATAATGGACGTCTTCAGTGGTGCGCATTCCGCACGCCAGAACAATAACGCCGAATTGCAGAAATTCAATTTATACAAGACGTATATATTCTTTTCAGTGTGAGGATTGATAAAAACATATTAATGTATGTAAAATTTGATCTGAAGTTCTATGAAATCCTATTTTAAAAGAAACAAAATAATGTTCGATTGAACTCAGTTAAACTCATATGTAATATTATAATGTATGTCAATATATTATATTATATAAAACAAAGCCTGAAAAAATCTTTTTTTTAATTTCTTTTAACAAAATCATTATTGACTCTTGGCAATAGAAACTTTGTACGATTCCACATGTTTTGTCACTAACGACGGGGGTTTCGCCTTTCGGCATCTTCAGGCATTCTATCACACAGATGCAACGATATCGTCGATATTGTAAAAAACTTCATCATGTCGATCAGGAACATTTTGAGAATCACAGATTTCGCATTTTGTCCTCAATAATTTATGGAGGTAAAATGCATTTTTTGTCAATTCAATGTATTTACTGAATACGCTTGACAAAAACGATGCGCAGATATATATACAGTGGAACCTCGATCAACCGTTCTCGCATAATACGTTTTCCCGGCTGGAACGCTTATTTTTTATAGTCCCGCCAAACTCCCATAAGAACAATGTTAAATAATCCCGCATTGACCGTTTCCCGATTCCCCAATTTCCTCGATAAACCTAAAATTTTGGTCCCGTCACAAATATTATCCCGATTGACCGTTTTTATTTCATTTTTCTCCGTATCTCGGCAAGCAAGTTTGACACAGCTGAGTGCAGGTGATATGTCTAGATACGTTGGAATCCGCTGTATATGTTAAACGGAACGCATTGGACGCATGTGCTATTTTTTAGGTTGAAATCCACCACACGCATATTATTGTTTATGATGCAAATGTAAAGTTGTTTAAAATTCATGGTAATAATGATTCCTGTACATAAAAACTTTTAGTCACAAATTTAGTAACAAGTCTTTGTTCCAATTAAAGTGCCAAATAACAAAGAAGCAAACTAATATAAAGGACTTTTTTTAAAAAATAAATTTATATACAGTATGTACAAGAAACTCATAAATAAATATTTTTTACGATTTTTCTTGTTTATTATTATTTGAAATTTTCCCGCATTCACCGTTTCCCGCAATTACCGTTATTTTTTCAGGCTCCCTTGGAAAACGTAAAATCGAGGTTTTACTGTATATAGAAATGTTTATTAAGCATGTCTGTGTATTACCATTAATGTGACAGATATATTGATTTATCAACGTGATGTTTGCACTTCTCTTCGACTTATTATTCAGATAATTGCATCGAGAATCGATTTGATTATCGGTTTTACAATCGGTTTTCTTTTACTTATATATGCAAGTCGTGATGCCTCCCAAAGTGTGTGGTAACCATTATCAGTTTGGGCGCACGTCACTGGTTGGCTACCGAAAATCAAATTGCTTCAGAATGCTCGTAGATGAGTTCTTACGCGAGCGGGTTTTAATACGTTGAACGAAATATAATGTCTGTGATTTGTCCTCATGTCCACCGTGTACGTAGACAAGCACTGAATCTAAGTTAGCCTCTAAGATCAATATCAAGGCTTTTTTCAATTAAAAATTTAAGCGGTTTCGGTTTTCATGAATTGATCTAAAGTACACTAGTCCTGACCCAATTATTTGATAAAATGAATTTATTTAAAAATTATTTTAAGTATTTCAATCTTTATCCTGAAGATAAGGCGGTATATATAATATTTACAAAAGTTTTCATTTAAAATCTATGACTGCTAATGTCTCAAGTGTTGGTATTGCTAATAACAGTCTGTTTTAGTTGACACTTAAAATATAAGAACAGAAGTCAACATTATCGGAACATTCACGTAAGAGTTAATTTTATTACGAAAATATAACCTGATTTTCCCTGATCCCTACACCAACGCTACTGAATTAGTTTTTGAAATATTCGGTGCTTAAATATTTTTGGATAACGAATAAAATTTGTGACGTTGGACATGTGTGTTTGAGATATTTTTTATCCTCGAGTTGTTCTCGAATGATTTTCAATTTTATAGTATTTGGTAGAGTGGTTGATATTCTAATTTGAAAACAAAAATTACTTTATTTGAAGAGGAATTTTCATAATTATCAATTTTAAGTCGCTTACAAGTAAAATGAATTTCTATCAACCCGGTAAAAACATTAATGAATTTTGCCTAATATAAGAACTAATAACAGGTTGAATCTTTAGTTTCAGTAGCTTTTTTTAATTAGCGAGTAAATTTCTGTTCAAAAGATTTCTAGTTTTAGTGGTCTGGAAATGTCCTTCTAAATATCTGAACAAATAACTTGTCATTTTCTAGTTTTACCCTGCATAACATTTTTCTATTCGAAACAATTGAGGTTGAAAAACTGAGTGAAAAAAAACTCTCGTAGAAAAAATTCTGTTGAAATACTGTTTTGAACGAAATGTGTTCTGAACTAGGACCGAATACGAATTAACTCGTATTAAACTGACGACCCACCAGCGTGTCGCATACCTAATATTTTATTTATTTATAGCCTTCAACAGGTTAA
The DNA here is from genome assembly GCA_028555115.1 of Himalopsyche japonica. Taxonomy (NCBI): domain Eukaryota; kingdom Metazoa; phylum Arthropoda; class Insecta; order Trichoptera; family Rhyacophilidae; genus Himalopsyche; species Himalopsyche japonica. The sequence continues at coordinate 10,863 of JAHFWJ010000347.1, forward strand.
AAAAGTCTGTTATAGTATACAGCGAAATTGCTATAAAAACTTTGTTTCTATTGATAAAAAAAATGCTATGAAATTATTACCCCGTTTCACCAATTTTGCATTCTTTTAGTTAATTAATGCCTAGAAAAATATATAAATAAATGGTTAAATCTGTATAAATTGAAGAACAAAGCGTAGAAAACAAGTTCCGATAAAATTTTCAATAAATACGCATTACACCAGTGATTAGAAACTTTTCTTTCTCTACAGTACACCGATATTTTACTCAAACTTCCGCGGAAAAATAATTTTAAATTCGTATTTAATTGATTTGCATGTGTGTATATGATAACAGGTGTATGTGTATGGAAATATTATTGGATAAAATACAAAAAAAAATATTGTTTGCAATGAAATAATGTGCAACTGTAAATCTAGCATCCCCTTTTGGCACAGCTGTAGTAAATCATAGCTTTGACCTATGTTGAATATAGTAATTTATAAAAATAAATGTATTTTACAATATTAATATATATATATTTATTGAATTGGCATTTACTTGTTAGAGCTCCATTGTAACACAGTGAAAAACTATCAATTATCACAAAAAAAAATTATCGAACAAACTAATAAAACCTAAACTAATATATGTCTGTCGCCACTCCTCAAGCCATTACAACGGGCTCTTCCGTAACAAACCATCCTCATCCAATAAACCGTTTCCGTGCAATATGTGAGCTTATTGATATAGCCGCCTTTTGAGTTTCATTTACAATTTAAAAAAGAATGTAGTTTTTTTGCTAGCAAGAAACAAACTAGGTCGTTAAAACAAGAGAGAAGATGTTTTTTGTGTACCTTTTCTCCACAGCTATATTTAGATAAGCAAATGTTCGTTTAATTCTGACGATGGCGTGAGCCGAAATAGCTTTCAACTATATCTTATAAAAAAAAATTGTAGAACTAAAATACATTGCTATTTTTTCACCGTGTTATATGTATACATATCTTGCCATGTTTGCGAGCAAATTATGAGGGTCTTGTTTTGTAATAAGTGTTACTTATTCAATGCGTTTTGACAGTGATGTTTCAAAAACTCTCGAGGAAGTAAATACTTTGCTTTGAAAACAGATGCCTGCGGCAAATTTTAGAGATACGCTGCTTTGCCAGAAGTGCGGAGATAAAAGATCGGAATTTTTACGGGAACACTATCTCCTGAAGGATACTCGAGAACGAGAACTGTACGGGCGTTTGTAAAGTACTGGTTTGTCGGTGTTCCTGGATTAGGCACGTCATAACAGGTCGGCTGGAATATGGTTGATTCTGGTCAAAGATTCTCAGAAGTAGTCGTGAATATTATAATTTGCCATTATTTTTGTTACTTAAAGCGGCTTTGAGTTTTATGAATTACGTTACGTTCTTACTCAGGTCAATTTCGCGCCCTTTTAAATATTCGAGATTATTTTATTGGCTAAACAAATTATCAACCGTTTCCGCTGTCACTAACGATCCGTGTTTCGCCTTTCGGAATCGTCAGGCATTATATGAAAAAAAACCTTTATATTTTAATATTAGTTGATAAATATTTATTGTAAAACCTTTCAAGAATGACTCATTAGCAAGATCGTTAATGAAGATTATCACAGGCAATTGTGTTGATTAAAATTAGATTTATATTACTAAATTCGTTTTAGCTGTGATTTACTGCTCGACTAGGGGGAAATATTTTCCTGTAATTAATAACTTTAATATACATACGATGATAACCGTTTATTTTACATCGATTCTGTTGTATCTGTGTGATAGAATGCCTGAACATGCCGAAAGGTGAAACCCGGGTCATTATTGACATAACATGTGGAATCGTGCAAAGTTGTAACAATTCAGATTATCAGCCGTTTCCGCTTGCAATGTGTTTAGCGTTGATTCTTTATCGAACGTCTCTATAGAAAATGTTGACATCAAAAACCAGTTGCCAGATTATGATATTTTTTAGGAATGGCAAAGAATTAAAAATTATATATGAATATATGGAATCATATAATTGATCCTAAGAATGTAATTGCTTATATGTTACCTTTTTCACCAACTCTTTCTGAAAAACGTGGATAGTGACTAAATGATAATCAGTTATTATTAAAATTAGACATGGTAACACAAAGGATATATTGATTGAATTGGCATTCACTTGGTAGAACTCCATTATAACACGGTGAAAAAATAGCAATGTATTTTAGTTCTACTTAATTTCGTAAAACTAACTATGGTTCTGACGATGGCGTGAGCCGAAATAGCAATCAACTATATTTGTTAAAAATAATTTTGTAGAACTAAAATACATTGCTATTTTTTCACCGTGTTACAAAGGGATATAATGATGTGACTAGTTAAGTACTAGCAGTCATTAGTGCTAACTTTTTTTCTTTATAATCAGTAAGCTTATATGAAATGTTAACAAACGTATTAAACTATTGGCCCATTATAAGTGCGCTCTCTTCAACTGGTTTTTATAAACTTATTATATCAAATACTGCGTGTTTTTTTCTTTGATCAAGTTGATAGAAAAAGTATGTTTTATTTAATTTTGAATTTTTACAACTTTGTACGATTCCACATGTTTTGTCACTAGCGACCCGGGATTCGCCTTTCGGCACCAGGCATTCTATCACACGGATGCAACAGAACTGACCCGGGTCGTTAGTGTCAAAACATGTGGAATCGTACAAAGTTGTAACAATTCAAATTTGATATTAAAATTCCATCAAGCACCTTGAGTCGATATCATAAATTATATGTTTTATTTGTCCCATATGTATTTAAATTAAAATAAATATAATTGATTGAATTGGCATTCACTTGGTAGAACTCCATTATAACACGGTGAAAAATATAGCAATGTATTTTAGTCCTACGAAATTATTTTTTTAAATATAGTAGATAGGTATTTCGGCTCACGCCCATATATCACGTCACGTCACGCTCATGTATATAGTTCTGACGATGGGTAAGCCAAAATAGCTATCAAATATATGTAAAAAAATAATTTTGTGGAACTAAACACATTGCTATTTTTTTCACCGTGGTAAAATAGATGTTTTAAAAAAAAAACTTTTTCTAAAATTCGTCAGTTGGAACAGAATTTTCATAAACTGTACAGAAGAGAATCTAATTTTTTATCACTGATAATTTGGTTTGACAGTGAAAATCAATTAGAATATTTAAATTAAAGTGAACTATTTTAGACGGATCATAAATAATCGCATGATTTGAAAAAAGCTATTTTCGAAAAAATATATTTGCACTCATTTGACGGCATGCCTCACGTTATCAAGTGTTGCCAGCACGTGTAAATATTTTTCGCGCACTGTTTTAACCGGGAATAAAATGTGAAATGAAAATCATAGTGTATGTATATAGTGGACGGTTACCCGCAAAACTAAATGGCGGGACTTTCCCTAACACGATTCCCAACATTCGGCAGCAAAGTTCACGACGAGAAACAAGGAAAGGAGAAGTCCCAGACAGGGCAGGATTGGATGTTACCCTCATGACCCAGATTAAAAGACGATTTAAAAATACAATTTTACCAACAGAGGTTCCTTTCAATTAGAATTGTCCCTTTTAGAATTCTCCTTCACATATACAGAAAAATGATATTGCCTCCTTTTACTTAAATTTTTTACAGAAAATATTGGAACGCCCCTGACTGACCATATCTTCCCATCTCATCGATTTATCTTTAATCGACTTCTCATGTATTAATTTATTTTGTTCCATTAAGTAGTGATTGTGGGTTATTTTTGTCATTAAAAATTTCCCACTCCTTACTTTCTTATTGATTGTTTAGAGCTCCTAATGGATTATTGATTTACCATAATTGTAATTGTAATTCTTAATAAGTGATTGTGAACATTTAATTTTTATACTAATTTACTTTATTTGTATCAATATTGTATGATTTTATGTAAATCGTTTCCTAGTTCTTGTACCCATGGTTTTGTACACCTGCTACCATTAACTCAAATTAATTTTTTGTTTTGTATAAATAGACTTGTTTGTAAATTGTATTCTATCAGTTGATAATGCTCGCGATGAGCGAAACCGGTCCTGATCAAAAAATATATTGTGGAAATAAGTACTAAAAAAATGTGTTTTTATTATTTAAAATTTGAATTGTTGAAACTTTGAACGATTCCACATGTTTTATTACTAACGACCCGGGTTTCGCCTTTCGGCATTTTCAGGCATTCTATCACACGGATGCAACAGAACTAACTTCTCTCACTCATCCGAGTGATGAATGCTTCAAATTTGATATTAAAATGTATCAAGCACCTTCAGTCGTTATCATAAAATAATTAATGTAATAATTGATTTTGAATAGAAAAAACTTTTGAATCTGTCATGTACTTGGTCAGTTATCTTGTAATGGTTTACACGCGTTAGAATCTCATTATGTTAAATATGTCATATAAAAAAGATTGGTTTTTTGCTTCTCCTGTAGACTTGTTGGTGGTAAATAATTTTCTAGTTTAATAATCTAAAAAAAAATTAAATTAATAAAACCTAATGTTTCCATTATAGTTAAATATTATAATATTCGATATACAATACCAAGTGTAAATCCTATAACATCTAAATGCGTGATCAAATAATGCATTTCACTTTCGCGTTAAAAATGAATATCATCAAAACAACGCCATTGGATCATTCGATATCAGCGGTGTGGCTAAATTATATTTTAATTACTTCGTGTCTAAAGGTACTATAAATATAAAGGTTTTATATCTAACTTCGTCGTTCAGTTATCAATAAAAAGCATATATATGAGCAATTATTTTTTATTAAGTGTTTCTTCTTCGCCTAAAAAGAAGCTGACCGTTGATTTTTAGATGAAATTTTGAATTTTTGTTTTTGAGATCAACTTTATTGTGAATCTTGGCCACAAATATAAAACGATGAGGAGAAACCCGAAAAAATAACCCTAATTGTGCTCAAAAATGTTTGAAGACTACGATTTTGCTGAAAGGTTAAGATGCCATAACACTTACAAGTCAACGATTAGCGTAAAAAGACGAAAAACCGAGTGTGAAGTAGAAAATTGATTGATAGACAAAAGGTTTATTTAGATTAAAGTTTCAGAGAAGAGATTTTATGACACATTTTCTTATTGTTTATTCACAAAAGAAATGAAAATGTGTGAATGCATAGCTAACAAAAATACGATGGATATTTGAATAATTTAGTAAAGATGGTTTTTGAATATACAAAATTAATATATTACAAGAATAAAATTCGAAACGAAAACAAAAGCTAAATAAATCATATAATAAATTGAGTTATTTCGGTCAAATAGCTTAAACATGAACGGCGCTATCAAAATAATCAATATATGCTGAAATATGAATTCGATATAACCGGAGTCTTATTTCATTAATCAACTAAACTTAAGGAGTACAACGACCTGATTCAACCCTGATCGGTTACTGAGAAAGGGTAGGGATGGTTGGTCGGACAGAATGCATCGCAGACCGCGAGAAATTTACTGTTTTGTTGGGCTTTAAAAACTTTTTAAATTAATGTTTCGTACTGTTCAAAACTCGGGCGGTGTGGCAAAAGTCCTTCCTTTTTTTCTCTAGAAGCAATTAAAAACGATTATAATTTCACGAAATTTCGATTACATTACACATGCATTTTGATTTTGTAATACCAAATTCACGCCCAAATTTCTTAGTCAGTTTTGTTAGAAAGCATGCAAAATTTTTAATATTAAATTGCGGCATACATTCATTTGAATACCGTATGGACAATTTCATGAATGTAATAGGTAGAGTCAAAAGAAATGTCATTTTTTTATTGCATGCTTTGCCGTCAGTTTATGTCGGGTTGCTGTCGAGTGAGCACGTCAAGGTTGATGTCATTTTGAAGAACTGTTGTTTGTCTTGCCTTTTCACATGTTTTCATATTTTTTTACCCATAGTGAGAAGCAATGCCCAAGCAAGAAATTGACGAGGCACACTTGCGATCGTGTTTATTTTTTTTATTCGACAAAGGCTTAAAAGCAAAAGAAGCCACCTAGAGCATTTGTGATACATATGGCGATATACTGAATAGTCGAAAATGCCATAGATGGCTTAAACAATTCAAAAGTGGCGACAGAGATTTAAAAAATAAACCAAAATCGGGAAGACCTCTGAAAATCGACAACAACGCATTAAATTCTCTGGTAAAACGCATTGAATTATTGAAACCGGGCCAAACTGTCCCATCAGAGCTATACTGTGCACAGTCAGATAGATTTAAAGCGGAAATGCTAAAAAAGCGATCAGTATTAGTCAACAACCAAAGACGCATATTGCAGCATGATAATGCAAGACCACATGCAACGAGGATCATGCAGGAAAAATTAAGAGAGTTGGATTTGGAAGTTTTACGACATCCACCATATTTTCCTGCTATTGCACCTTCAGACTACCAAATTTTTAAACCATTGGAACATTCGCTTAAGGATAAAAAATTTAGTTCTGTGGAAGAAGTAAAAAATCATTTGGATTCGTATTTTGATGAAAAACCGGCTGAATTTTATAAAAGAGGCATCAAAAAGCTACAGGAGGGGGATAATAAACAACAATGGAAATTATTTAATCGATTAAAATTGTACAGCTTCTGTTAAAATATTTTTTTTATCCAAATAAAAAAAAATGATATTTCTTTTGACTTTACCTAAAATAAATATCCATGATAATGATACTATCGTAGAATGGGGCGTAGCGTTGGGGCTACCGCCAGTCGTAAGTCCCTGAATAACAACAGTTCCTTGTAAAATGATAATTGTTAAGATACTCCATATCAAGTCCATATATATCTTAGGAGCGGCTGTGGCTAGAGTTTTTACCTGAATACAAAATGTTTACTTAGTGAATACGGCTACGTTGATTCAAAAACTATCTTTAAAGTCTCCGTGTAACATTGAATCTATTTTTATAACTATTAAAATAATAATAAATGGTCCACCGTTGCATTAAAAGCAATCATGTGTTGCAACAACGTGTACCGGAAGGTTTTATAAACGTGCGTTTTCTTTTTTACTTTATGTTTGGTTGAAAATTGAAATTAGCAACGTAGCGACCCTGCTTAAAATGCAATGATAGTGCTACACATTTGGGGGTGCAATAAAAATAATTATTGCACATTACCGCGTGACGTCAAAGTTTTGGCGGGAGGCAATTCAACAAGATGGCGAACGCTTCCAACATGGCGGTCGCGACAGTTTTGGCGTGGTGCCGAATGCGTTGCCATATGTTAAAACATTATCTCCCTTTTATGGCTATTACGTGAGGCGTGTTTTTTTTAATTTTTTTGATAGTGAATATATTTTCTTACCTTATCGTGATTGTTTCTTGATGGCGGACATTTTCGTTAATAGTCATAGTCAGTTTGATTATTTATTATATGCATTTGCCCCGAAAATATTAGTATTAATACAATTAAAGTTTCTCACCAATCATTAACGAGCTCCAGAATCTTTTAAATTAATTTACTCATCTTAATGTAATGACAATCACTAATTATCTCATGATCTAACACTCGAATAAAACCTTTCAGTAAAAAAATATATTACAAAGATCATATAGGTTACCACGTGTTTTATCGTGCATTAAAGACATATAAATATTTTTAAGTGATAATAATTTTTTTACATAGTAGTTAAATATACATATTATACAATTAGATTAATCGATAGAAGGTGCTTGACGGAATTTCAATATACAATACCAACCATTTACTGTCGGAATATCACTCATTCAATAAACTTATAAAAATATTGCTTCAAAACATAAAGGCCAACAAATTATTATTTTATAGAGTATATTTATAAATACTTCGAATGAAAAATGTGACTTCCCTGATTTATTCTTGCGAATTTTTTACATGTCGATAGTTTTATATATCATGTTAATCCACCAAGCTAACTGTGACTTATGTCAATAACATGAAACTATTGTAGACATTGCCAAGCTTAATTGACTTATTCATATGAAAGTCGTTGCAATATTTTATATTCTTATTTCCAATTTCGTTAACTTTTGTCGCTACTGATGCACTATGAATTGACTTTTGTATTATTTTTAAAATACGATGAATTAATGAAAAATATCAACACTAAGTTAAGGTATTATACATAAATTAAATATTTATTTGATAATAATGACGTCATTTCAACGATATTCTTTTAATAAAACAATTTCACTAACAATAATAGTTTACATAACTTTTTAAAAAAACATATTCGTAAGAATAAACTACCATTAAAATACAATTGAAAATCTGTTAAATTTACCTATTGATTATACAGGGGAGGGTCATAATGGATTAAAATATCAGACGACATATCATTGAAAGAATTAAATTATTAATATTTTTTATTTGAAAACATAGTTAACAAATAAAATTTAAAGAATCTATTAGTACATTTGAATTGTTGCAACTTTGTACGATTCCTGAACGAATGCCTGAAGATGCCGAAAGGCGAAACCCGGGTCATTAGTAACAGAACATGTGGAATCGTATAAAGTTGTAACAATTCAAATTTGATATTGAAATTCCATCAAGCAACTTCAGTCGATTATCTGCATTATCTGCAGTTAAAACCTTTTTAGCAAGAATAGGATTGTTCTACAGTCTTCCTTGTAAACGGTTGATAATACTCGAGATGAGCGAATCGGATCTTAATCATAAAATATATTATGAAAACAATATTAAAAATATGTTTCTATTGTTTAAATTATCATGCATTTCCATCAACAATTTATTAAAATTAAACTAAAATTTTAATAAAAATTTATTGAAATTAAATTAAAAACATTTATATCAACATATAAAAAATATGTCATCATATATTTAACTATTTAAAAAAAATTCAGTTGGCTTACTTCACTTTTCATTGGATCAAATATTCTCAAAGTTAAAACAGTTTGAAAATTTCCGTTGTATCTTTTTAAAAATCGAATTGTATTGAGTGAAAATTATTTGATAGCAATCATTTAATTCACCTAGAACCCAGACGTATGACATCATTTGTTTAATAGCAGTGTCAGATGGGGCGAAATGAATACCTGTTTATTTGTTTGCATGATTTGCAGAAAAGATTCCATCTGTGAAATAACTTTACCGTCTCGAGTAGAATCTTCTTGTTTTCATTTAATACCGGGTAAGATAAAAGTCCCATCAAGCTATTGCGTTGCTTTTATTTTAGCCTTAAACTTAACCAGTAGTTGAGAACCTTTGTTTTATTACGATCACGTCAGTGGAGCACAACTATATTTCGTCAAATAAATATAACCTAAAGTTTTACGGAAATAATTCCATACAAGTAACATTACGTTGGATGCAAACAAAGAAATAAAAGATTTTATGTGCATCGACGAAATTACGCGAATACTATTTTTCAGTTAAAGTAGATGTTTCATGAACTTACTTGGTTGACTTTTTTTGCAATCCTTGTTGATTGTTTTGCTGTGTATTTGTTAAATTTTATGTTCAAATGTGTTATTGTTGCAAAAGCAATGAATTTATAATTTGTATATTTTGTACCGTATAAATAAAATATTTATACTTTATTGTGATACAAATCTACGGTGTGAGAATTAATGAGTATATTTAGCTCTATTTGTTTTTATAAATTAATGTTAATTACGAAAAAAATTCAACATATATACAACGACAGTATGAGTAACTGATTCTCTTCAAAAATTACATATATATATATTTTGTTAAGGAAATTTAATTAAACATAAAAAATAGTGCTATATATAATAAATTCGTATAAAAGTATTCTCTGTTGTTATATACTATTGATAAGAGTAGCAGAAATGATTACGGCTATTATTGTTGATAAAATAATTTCAGAAATAAACTTGTTGAGCTCTTCTGAACCATTGTATTTTTGGACTCAACTAGTTTTTATTATATAAAATAGATAGACTATGTAAAATATACAAGAAATAGCGGATAAAGACACAGTTATATGTGCTATTGATGAATACAATAAAACACGATGAAAATAAAAATATTTCGGTAACAAAATGTTAAATTGTGACTTTGTTAAGACGTGACACCAGATCTGTGTATCACTCGTCTGTAGATTATTAAAAATATTTACAAATACTATCTTATAATTCTTATACAAATAAATATGAATAATTATTGCGTTTCATCAAGTAATTGGCGATTACAATTATAGTTTATTGATGGCATGTAATCAATTCATAGCGTACGCATGCTGAAAGTTAGGCAGCACCATCGCAAACGAAGCAAGGTGTGTAAATAAATAAAGAAGGTGGCATTGGCAAAAGGGGTTTCCGGATAGAGCTTTTTATTATGATATCAGCACGGTAAAGTATTTATAGAGCTTCCGTTTTATTCGTCTCTTTGGATTGGTTAATTTCAGCCTCAAAGAAATTGATGATACGACTTGGTGGCGTAAAGGGTAGTAGCGTCATATAATAACACTCAATCGAAAAGTAGTTATTTAAACGTTTTGGCGGATAGAGTAACGATGATTCGATTTATACCTTAAATTATTTTTATATCTCAACACATAATTCATATATATAAAATAAATATATTGATTTTATTATATTTATATATATATATTGGGTAATTCCGGAATTAGTGTCGTTTTTTACAGTAAAATTCAAATTTGATTTTTAAAATTATACAGTATTCTTTTAAAACAAAGTAATTACCAGTGTTGTCTATGACTCGTTACCATCTATTTTCAAGATCTAAAATTCCTTTTCCGTAAAAGGTCTTTTGTTTTAATTCGAAGAACTCCAAGAGACCTGATTTTTGGTCTTCAATATTGTCGATTTTTTTTGTTCCTTAATTGCGTTTATAAATAACGAAACAAGTGATAGTCACTTGGTGCCAAGTCTGGAGAGTAGGTTGGATGCAATAAAACATCTTTATTAGGTATATAGTAAAAATGAAAGAAGAAGAATGTTACTTTTTCTAAGAGATACATTCATTTAAAAATTAATCTTATGGTCCGTTTGTCAATGATTCAGTATCACTCTATTCAACAATGAACTTACGTGTTCGTGTCTATATTATAAAACTTCCCTGAGGTATTAATAACTTTTCGATCAAATTCTACACTTTGGCTCAATTATACATTTAGTTTATCGCCAGTCCTGGAGGTGGAAGTGACGACCAGTAGAAAAATATCGACGAATAGTGAAAAATAATTGGTTATCCTCATAGGTTGTCAACCACTGACTTATTGCATCAAGAACAATAAATTTGCAACAAATTTTTTTTTAGAGTAAACGTAGCAACTGATAAATGAATAATACGGTGAAAAAAATCGCAATGTATTATATTTTAGTTTTACAATCATAATAAGATAGTTGATAGCTATTTTAACTTAAGCCTGTAGTTATTAGTCATAATTCTGACGAGGGTATAAGTCGAAATAGCTATCAACAATTTAATAATTTTTGTAAAACTAAAATAAATCGCTTTTTTTTCATCGTTTTATTACGGAGTTCTAGGAAGTAAATGCAAATTCAATCAATAAACTGATAAAAATCTTGAATAATAAATTTTGGTAAAAACGTATTTTCAAAACCGTTAGACTTACTCTATATAAAAAAAAAGCACCTATAGTGAAATATAAAAATCAAGCATAGTCGTCAATAACCTTTAACTCTCCGTTTACCAAAATCAGATAAATTGACTTTTGCTAATTTAGCGAGAATTGCCGAACACAACTAACTGTGAAAAGTTTCATTAAATCAAGCACCTTCAGTTGATAACATAAACTACAGTTGTATTAGGTGGAAAAATATAATAAAAATTGATTGGGAAATTTTTGGGGCTCGAACCCTGACCCATCGTTATAGCAAAGCTTACTGGTTATTACGGAGATCAAAATTTGTCTCGTCTGCTGCATTTTTGATGGTTATTCTATGACGCCATTCGTAACCTAAATGTAGCTACGAAAAGTAGTATAAATGTGCGTTTCGTAATCGTGAAATGGTACATATAGAAAAAGTTTAACACGACAAGATAAAAGCTGTTGTATATGTTAAAAGGTCAGCAAATGACTACCACGCCATGCAATACATAATTATCGCTTGTTATTATTGCTTAATTAATAGCGGATGTTAATTTTGTATCGTAAACAAACGATATGTTGGTATAAGTAAAAGTTTTAAAATTAAGGCAAAACTGTAGGTGATGTTTTCTTATTCAATTTTTAAAACATGCACCCTTTTATAGATCTTAAGGCTTGCCACTAGTTGAAAATATAATATTTTTCAATATAAAATCACTGAATATCAGAATTTCGAAAATATATTATATACCATGCGAGCAGTAATGTTTTATTGGATACGATCGAGCGCGAAGTAAATTTTTGTTGATCTCAATTACAATTGGGAATTTTTGGTGTTTTTTTTTGAATATGTCAATTGATATTTAGATTTTTTAAATAATTGTTTTTTATTATAATAGATTTTTTTACGATTCTGATTGGAAGTCGATCGCTATGAAAATTCAAATTAATAGTAGCTCCCAACCTCAAAAAGGTTACCTATCCACGAATTATAGGATATACAAGGGCTTGAAAAAGACAATAGCAATATGAGTATTAAAGTTCAATAAGACTGAATTTGAGAGAGATTTTTTAAGGCCAGAAATATTTCTTCCAGAGTCTTTCAATAAGGATACTTAACATTCATTAGATTAATGAAGCCCTGTTGTTAAAGTGACATCTGTGTGTTTTTTCAATTGTTTAGTTAGGTACGGCGAATCATTAAAAAAGGTTATAGTATAGTAAAACGTGTGCAAATTATCAAATTTGAATTGACATTCTGCACAAGCGAATTGATATTGGCTACCAAAGTCATGCGATTTAACGCATATAGATGTCTTCCTTTAGAGCTACCTTAAATAGAAAGACTTTGGAAATAAACCGCAAACAATTTACACCATCAAAGTCAACATAACAAACGCTCTCCAACAAATCTGGCCAGATCTATGCGACATAGCCATTGAAAATTGGACCTACCGAGTATGTGCCACAAAGAAAAGGCGCAGTAAACATTGGAACAATGTTCTACTACATATTTCACACGCAACTTGTTTAATTTAAGTATACACCGATTTTGAGCGTCTCTTTATTGCGGCGACATTGCAATACCATTATCGTATAGTTCGTCTTTACATAATTTTAATTCTTTTTTGACACTGATGTAATACTAAAATCCACCTATTCTATGCGACCAGCGCCGCCATTTCTAGATCCAATAAACTCTTCGCATTGAGTACATAAAAATGCATGCCTTTTTGGTAGAAAACTGATTTTATTCCCCCGCAAAGGGTCAGATATGACCGAAGAAACCTCATCAAAAAGTAAACAGTCGCCTGTTACGGCCGCTATGGGTTGTTCAATGTTTCGGAGAAATAAGACGGCGCGGTATTAATTATTAAAACGGTAATGGGGGGGCCTGGAAAAAATTCCGAAAGTGTACAATGAATAAAATAGAAAGCCAAAGGTCTCACGAATGAAGTGATGATAATATCAATAACGTTATACATACATTTGCGTTCTCGTTTTTAGTTTTACTTCAGACAAAAATGTACTACTAAATAAACAATACTTTTATTACGAATTGATTGATACGTTTGTTTCTTCATAAGATACGAAAACGAATGTGACATTAATGATTGACTTGTGTTGTTTAAAAGCGTGAATTTATTTTTATTGGACAAGCAGATGGTGAGCTTTATTATATATTTATTTATAACTACACGGTACAAATCTTACAAAATATCAATTCATTGCTTTTGCAACGTTAACTTATTTAAATATTATACAAAGTATTGGAAATTCAACAAATACACAGCAAAACACTCAACAAGGATTACAAAAAAAAGTCAACAAAGTAAGCTCATGAAATATCTACTAAAAAAATAGCTCACTTTCGTCCACATGAAATATGTCAACATCCGAAGCAATACTGTTGAACATTGTTAATACTATATTTTAAATAATAAAAACACATTTTTTTAGTACTTATTTCCACAATATATTTTTTTGATCAGGACCGGTTTCGCTCATCGCGAGCATTATCAACTGATAAAATCTTCAGTTGATAATGCTCGCGATGAGCGAAACCGGTCCTGATCAAAAAAATATATTGTGGAAATAAGTACTAAAAAAATGTGTTTTTATTATTTAAAATATAATGCCTTTCCATCAAGAAGTGACAGTTAACACCTTAAAAGTGATTGTTAATGCTCTTACCATTGGCATCCGTATTAGCAAACTAGTTTTACATTTTGGAAAAACAAACAAATTATGTCCACGATTTCTTAAAAAACTATCCGAAGCACACAAATTAATATTATTAAGGATAGCAGAATTCTCATTTTGGCCTCGAATTAGTCGAAAGAAATACGTGGCTAGATACATTTCTCTTCGATTTTTATCAAAAACTATACAACTTCCCAAATTAAACAAGTTCTTGGCAAAATGCAAAAAATCTGCATGATTTGAGTTGAAATTAAATATATTTTTAGCGTAAAATTTTATCTGTTAGGTATAGAAATAGATAAATAAATAATAGCCGTAATGGGTTTGAAAGTAAATTCCGTAGATGGGCTCAGGCTAAGCTAGGTTAGGTTAGGTTAGGTGAGGTTTCTTCAAGTCCACAAATAATGAAGTCTTGGATGTAAGTGCTCATGGTGTCACACACTGAATGTGTTAACACACTGACTACCGACGTCTCAACTGTTGAGATGGTTGATTGCAGTGTGTTAATAGATTATAGTAGAAGTTATCACGACAAAACGTTCGCATTCAAGCAAATTTTTGTGTTAAGTATAGGCTTATTTGTTTTGGTTATTATCACAAGATTTTTGAAATCCACCATTACTTACATATCTATTTATCTTAGGTAATTAATGTTAGAATATCCTCTAAGTGCCTCGTTGGAGAACGGACCAATGTTGACAGTCTCAAAAAATCTCTAAGGTTTATCATTGTTTGATTAATAATTGAAACCTTGTACGATTCCACATGTTTTGTCATTAGAAAACCGTGTTTCAACTTTCGGAATTCTATCACACAGATGCAACAGAACTGACGGACAATAGACAGTTTGCATCAGTTATATACAACAGTAATTAATTAAAACACAGACCCTAAGGCTAGAGTTCAAATAAAAAGGTAAAATTACTTTTATTTTGCAAATTTTGTATCATTTTTAATCAATTCAAATACATTTCTATTCGCATTAAAGTTCACTTGAATGTCGCTCACTTATCGCGAAGAGAATCAAAAACCTTTTCAAATACATCAAATAAACAGTGAAAACTGAAATAATTTGTTCATAGAAAACTTAATCTGAGATAAAAAAATAAAAATCACGTAAACTTGCTTGGAATTATATAAATGTTGGTTTTAAATTTTTACATTAAATCAGTCTATTGTAACATCAAATTGTCACATTTAATTGTTCATTCAACAGTTTTTTTCACATTTGCCACATAGCACCTCTTCTGTTAGAATCAAATAAAGAGTCTTTCCATAGGAGGATTTTTTTTAAATGTAAATAATAAAAGTTGTATGTGAGATATCCACTATTTTTTCCCGTTTGAAAGTATATTTATGATGTTAAATGTAGAATACAATGTCATGCAATTGCCCGCAGCGGCTTTGCTTAGTGACACTTATTTGGGAGGTCCAAATATTCAATGACTTTGTCGCATAAATCTGGCTGAATCTGTTGGATAGCGTTTGCTATGTTGACGTTGATGGTGTCAATCGTTAGTGGTTTATTTGCAAAGACTTGCGATTCAAAATAGCTACAAAGGAAGACATCTAAAAGTGTAAAATCTCACAATCTCAATAGCCAGTTACATGCCCCCAAATCACTAGTGCAGAATGTCCATTCGAAATTGATGTATTGCATATGTTGTTCAATGCTTTAATTTTCCATAGTGATTTGCCGTAGACTATTAAGTAATCGACAACAAATTTGACAGATGTCATTTTAACAACATGGCGTCTATTACCTAACAAATTTCGATCATCCCGATTGAAACAGTCTTCAGATTGTCTTCGACTTTATTGCGCCAAAGAGTAACGTAACAAGTGACGTATTCAATGTATTTATGGATAACCTGATTTGTAGTTGTCGTAAATTGTATTATGGTGCGAAATCATCGAACAGAAGTTTTGAAATTGGTTTTATATGAAAATAATTCGATGCTGACGAATTCTAGACATGCCAACCGATTCATAGTTTGCATTGATACAATGAAACGGGAGAATACGACAGCAGTGGCGCGCGGCGAGGGGTTGTATCTTTTGTGCAAGTTTATCGCAAGTCACGCTCCCCTGCCCCTCCGCTTTCACGTATCTCAGTCTCAATGCAGAGACGAACTGCGCCGGAAATGATGGTAAGATCATTTTTATTTCATTAGTTATTTTGGCTAACCACCATGAAGTTGATATTCATATTTATGTCCACTTTTTGTTTAAAGTAAATCGTTTTATTATTGCTTAAAAATTGTTATTAAAACATGGAAAATATCTTAAATAAAAATGTATATTTATTATAAACCACAATCCATTGCAAAACACTAATTTCCAATGGATGTACATTAAGACATGGAACACACGAGAACCTTTCGCTAGTCATTTGCTTGATCTCTCTTGACTGACTCACTAACGGTCAAAATCTCAACTATTGGACAGCTTTTTGTTGTGATTTATTATTTTGAAATATGAATTTTTTAACAAACTCAAATCTTTCGTGTTGGAGCTGAATTTTCTGTTAGAATATAGTATGGTTTGTTTATATAATATTCATAATATTATTTATGATTTGTATCAAAGAATTGTTTTTTAGATATTTAGTGTTTGTTGAAATGTCCTTTACGCAAATAAATAGCGAAAGTGTATAAGAAACCAAAATTATCTAGAATAAGTTGTAACCAAATCCTTTTTAGGATACGATGCGTTGGAGAGAACATCTGTTAATATAGAAATCCGTGTTTTCGAACACAAAACCTATACTTCGAATACAATTTCTTTTAAATGGTCCGTTTAGCGATTTGAACTCGTAAGCATCGTGACCAAAGACAATGCCGTTGGCCAATCGGCTTATTCTCTATTAATATTAACAAACACAAAATATATAATAGACTTCCAATCAAAATTAATTTGAAGAGGTGTTTTAATAAAGACCGACACTTTTGAGATGAACATGCAGTAAATTTTGCGAAATCAAAATTCCAATATTGAAAAAATATATAATTTCTACCATACTTTATCAACTCACATTCAGTTAGCTGTATATTATAAAGCGGCATTATGACTGTATGAAAAAAATGGCGTTGCTGCAAATGTACACAGCGTTACATTTTTCGATGAGACAGTTTTTCAAGAACTGTTATAATACCAAACGTTACTAAAAACTGTTCCAATATGTTTGAGGCATTCCTTAAGCTTGTTACACAGAAACAGATTTTACCAAATTATGAATATCTCAAAAAAACCTTTTTTGAGTGGTGACTGATGACAAAAATATGCGTTTATTTACCTTTGAAATAATTCATAAACAGAAAAATAATTATGTTGTTTTTTTGACCGAATGCGGTTCTGTCGCTTTTCCCTCACTAGTGTTTTTCTTGGCCTGTTTGTAGTCAATAATCTATGCACGATCGGGAGCTTTCAAAGAGATTATTTGCACCCACGAGGACTAGTTACTGCAGCGGACAGATATATCTATAATAATCTGGAAAATAATATAAAATCATCTAAAAGAACTTAACTGTCAATTAATAGCGAAAGCGTTAAAATAAATAAAACTTTTATATATATTTTTTTAAATTTTACTCTAAGATGAAATTATCGGAATGTTTTAATTTGTTAACTGTCACTTTAAGGTGGAAAATCATGATATTTAAAATAATAAAAAAAGAATTTTAGTATTATTTCCACGGTGTATTGTATGGTCAAGACCGGTTTTCCTGATTGCGAGCAATATCAACTGATAGGGTATAAAATGTCATTGTTGAGAGACACTTTAGTTATAACACATTATTAATGGATTAGTAATTGTAATAAAGATTTTCAAACTTAAAAAAACAGTACAAATATACTGCAAAATAATTATCATCAAGTGTCCGGGTTTGTGTAAAATAAAAAATATTATAGTTTTCATAACTTGAAATCATTATTTTATGATACACAAAATTTCCGATCACAATTGCACAGTGTGGAATCTTTGATAAAGTATAAACTTTTTGTTGTCATATGACTTTTAAAAACAAGTTGCTATATGTATTTTTATTTTTAGTTAAAAAAAGAGGTTATTATTAAAAATAATAACGTCTTGTAGGCGTGAAATAACGCTTTTAGTTTTTTTTCTTAATTTGTGGATAAAATGTTTTGATGATATTGTCATTATTGGTTTTTTTTGGTGATCTTAAAATATAGATGGTACAGATATTTTGTCTTATCTTTAGAGTCATGAAAAACGCTTATGGAGTTTTCGCATACGATATTTGGTTAAGTACAAAATATGCGTTGCTATGACGATGACAAATGTTGAATATAATTATCAATCTTTGAAAGCAACTCGTTTATATAGACACCGGATTAAATAAAACACTGAAAAGTATTAATTTAAAACTCTTCTATTATCATTTTGTATATGAACATGGATGGATATGTCACTGCTTATTATTAAATCCACAAACACTGTAAATGAAGTTAAATGTATTCAATATGTAGCGAGATCGTAGATAAGTCAGTTCTCGAGATAGTAAATTTCAAATAACACCGAGGTGGGATTTGAACGCGGGTCAACAGCGTCCTTAGCGATTTGGCCGCTATCCAAATAGCGGCGTCGCTGCAGTAGCTACGCCATAGACGATCGTAGAGGCAGAAACGTAGCGGGGAGTTATGACAAATTATGCGCACTTAAACCGATACAGGTAGAAAAGAGTAGTGATTCATGAGAGACTTTATGTGAATGGGTGATTAAGTTTGGCTTACAAGGTTTTAATTAATGCTTTTGTCATATTGATACAAAAACCATTAACATTATAATTGTCATAAAACTAAAAACCTTTTTACCATCCTTAATATAGAAGTTTTCTAACCATAAAATGGCTGTTAAGATAACAATTAACTACCAATTTAAGCTAAAACTCTAGCGTATACCACTGAATTTGGGTAAAAATGACAGTAGTCAATATCGTTTGCTTGGGTTACAAAGCTCACATGGTCGAACCTCAGTATGAGAAAAATCATTTATTAAATTTTCAATGGTTTTATGAATTTCTTTTAAGGAAATGGATGTTAGTGATTTAAAAAATATGATTTTTATATTTTATTCTAAAAAGAAGACATCGCGAAAGCTTTTAGCTTACCAAAAGCCTTTTCCTAGAAAAATCCTTATACTCCTTTACTCATTTCAAAAAACGAATAAATAAGTAAGTGTTATATTTTTAATTACTTTTGATAGATTATGCGGTAAATTTGTTGATGTTTACTTTTTAGTACAATTTAAAAATTGATATATGTGTTACTGCACATGGTCTGTTACTAGATGTAACACGCGTTTTGCCTTTTTGAAAAGTATTATCATTTTGACTGTGTAGTAAAGTTATTCGTCATTGGAATATTTTTTACACCTCTACTTACGAGTTGTCGATTTGATGTTACAAAATAACGATTACGAACCTTAAAAGCATATTTAATATTGCTCGTATCGTTAGATTTATGGATTTGTATCGAAATATATGGCTTTATAAATTCTTTATAAGCACATCTTATTATTATACTACTTTTCACATATTCCTTCGATTTTCCACAAATATATATAATACGTCTTAACAAAACAGTCCCCATTGATTTTTCCGATTGAGAATTCACACTACAAATAATTCACTTGCTTAAACCTTTTCCTAAATTTTAAAATACTTTCTTCATCCGGGCCTAAAGTTACTATATTAAATAATGTTTTCTTAGAGCGATAACAATTTCATCTAGATACGGCTAATCAATTATCGTTCGGTATTGATAACCAATCATATTATTTGACCAGTGAAAACAGATTTCTCCAAACATTTTACATTTTGTAACAAACGAGATATTTTCATCTTATTAACTGGTATTTTATTGCGTTTTTTATTTGGCATACTTCTAGATTTTTAGTCCAGAGACAAAAGCTCTTCTTATTTATCTACATCAAAAATATAGTCCTGGTCACTATCCATTTTTTTGTATTTAAAATTGATTGAGCATTAAGATCTATGACGCATCATCATCAGAGCTCTTCAGGTCTCCTTCATCTCTTATGAATAAACTTTTTTTGTAATTGTTGTGTAGTCGTTGACAGACGTTATTCGCTGCAGAGCTGAGCAATCCACAGTGAATCCGGTTCACGTGTAAACATTATAATTATATTTATCTCCTCATATACTATACTTAACACACATAAACGTATGCATATACAATACTTATATATACAATAATGAAATGAACAAGAAAAGTCGTTTTCTGATGTTGATGTTGTATATTTTGAGATAAAGATTTGAGGGTATTTGTTTCATTCAGCGGTGGTAGCCAAGTGGCCAAACCTCATAAAAGAGACTTAGATACATTATATAATATAATTAATGACCTCGATTTCTTGATTGAATTTTAATATCAAATTTGATTTGTTAAAACTTTGTACAATTCCAAATGTTTTTTTACTCACGACTCTATGCTTTTCCTTTCGGCATCACGAGGTAATCAATAGAACTGACAGAATGACCGAGTTAGCAATGAAAGTGTTCAGTCAGTGCGTCATAACACGGATGATCATTTACTATACAAGAAGTGAACAGAATCTAATTGTGTTCAATACCTGTATTAAATGAGTAATTAAACTTGTTTTACTCTCACATGCTTATGTTCCGTATGAGATCTATGTGGGGTTAATTGAATTATTTTACGACTTGAAAAATTAATTTCTTATTTAGGCTTTAATTTTCTATGCTCTATTATATGAGATACCTCTAATTTGACGCTATTTGTTCCACAGATATGATTTGTTAAAAAATCAAGAAGGTTGTATACTTGCTGTTTTTTACTTTAATTTGTTATAGTTTACAGCTTTTGACGTGACAACGTCTTATAAATCGATGAACGCCCGCTGCACGCACGAAAAAACATGACTCATTGTCCCGTTTGTCGCGTTACGCCGAAGGCAAGCGTGCGAGCGAGAGCGCGGATAAGCGATAGAGAGGCACGATCGGCCTACCGTTCGGATTGTGCCGCATCTATCTCTCTTCCACTCGATTGGTCGATGCGTCTGAGTAGAAAAGAGACAGCGGCAGCACACAACTTATACACCTACAGTACCTACACGTGATCTGTTTACAACTGTTTATAAAGTGAAGTGAAATGTTAATGTGGTTTTCATTGTTTATATTACAACAACAATTGCGGCAATAAAGGTAATTAATTCTTGCATATTAAAAATCTGATAAACGTATAATAAATATACTTTTAACAATAAATTATCAACGATTTCTTTCAGAAAAAAAATTGTAGATTTCATTTCAGTCCTTCTTCGTATCCATACAAAATAATGATAATTCAATAAAAATGATTCCATTTTATTCATAAAAGTATGCAATCATTTCATCAATGTTTTCTTATGACGTTGTCACCTTAAACTATCGTCCGTAAACAGACTTTACAGACAACCAATTTTTTTGACATTTCGAAGGGTCGGGGTCCTGAAAACGTGTCAAATTAAATGAAGCTTGGACAGTTAATGGAAATATTATCTCTGGTTTAAATGCTTCGGAATGCTTCTGGAAGCCAAACATGAACAGAAGGAAAGAATTGCTTGAAGATTTATGATAAATAAAAAGAAAAAGAAAATCGTTCAAAAACCACATCGTAGAGTTAAGCTTGCAAAAGCTCTTCCATTATTTATTCAATTGTTTTTTGGGCATGAAAAATTTTATTGATAAAATTTCATGTCTGTTTCATTTCGATTTTATCAAAAATGTAGAGAATGGTGACTGCCAATATTCAAGATGCAAATCTGTTAAATTTGAATTGTTACAACATTGTAATGGTACAGTTATTATATTTGATAAAATTAATCGCCGTTAATATTTAACGATAAAATTATTGAGTGAGAATAAATCGACTGCTTAGATATAAATAGGCGTTTACGGATCGAATAAATTAACACCGCTCGCCCCCCCCCTTCACCCCCACCTCGATTAAAACAACACAGGTGTTCCACCATTTACCAATCTCACTTTTCGTCATACATTTTGGTAAAGCATTACCGAGGGAAGACCGGCTGCTGAAATTACGCTTCTTGACGCCGATTTACCTGCGCGCACCCCGCGGCCCGCCCCCGAGCAGCGCCACCCGGCTTTCCCGCCAAAAGCCCCGAATTCCACCGTCATACCGGATATATATCGTTCGCGATCAAACCCTTTCGGCAAGGCTTCTAAATTGGGCTGGGAGTCGTGGACAACTTTGGGGGTGGCCATACTGGAAAGATTATGCTCGATTGACCCGTTACATTAGGAAAACTGACTTGGGTTATTTAAACACAATGATTTTTAGTGCCAACATCCCTCGATTTGCTCTACGATCTTACAAAGTTTTTAATATGGATAAAATATACACTTTTATATCGTTTTATCAAAAAAAAAAACGATTTTATTGATATTTTCATCATTAGTTTAGCGAGCTAAACATACAACAAACTTAAAAACCTCAAACAAAAAACCATAATTATAAAATTTTTGAATTGTTACAATTTTGTACGATTCCACATGTTTTGTCACTAACGACCCAGGTTTCGCCTTTCGGCATCTTCAGGTATTCTATCACACGGATACAACAGAGATATGGAAATTCCATCAAGAATTTCAGTCGATATCATAAATTACATAATTATTACATTTAAAAGACTCACAAATTGAAATATCAAAAAACCACATAACTTGCCTTGCCTGCAACAAATATATAGAGTATTGATTAACCACGAAAAAGATTTTTATTTTACCGTTATAATATTCTATCTTTTGTTTAAATGATGTGACTTTGAACCACTACGTATGAAGCAAAATAAAAGAAGATTTTACTGTACATGATGAAAATGTAATAAATCAATTTAAAATTTTTCATTACTTGGTGTGTAATTAAAACGTTCAAAATTGCATGATTTTATCTTACAATCTTGTTTGTTTATTACAGTAGAACATCAATTATCCGGATTGGTCAAAAAAAACAAAAATATTACGAATTTGCTAATATGCACGTGGAAAATTGCGTCCACTGTTTACGAGCATGATGGAATACAAAGTTAACATTTTGATCGTTGCATTTGTTTTTTATGCAATTTTTCAAACAAGTCCATTATAAAATATGGGTCAGTAATCGTTCAAATTTGATATGCATTGAACGATTGTTTCTGGATTCCAAATTTTTAATGATGAAATAATTAAAGAAATATCTGCCTCAGAGGAACAAGATCAAGAAGACGAAAAAGAGATTTATGAGAAGGGAAACATTGGTTCTACCTATTCTGAAGCTTTTCAGCGAATTTGATCTTATCCGGACTATCTTCATCCCCAAATAGTCGCCTCAGATAATCGAGATTCTACAATATATGAAGCGCAGCATATTTAAATGGATCATCCTCAAAAAACAAAATGTCAGAAATGTAGTAAATTAGAGACTCAATTTTTTTAAAGAATGAAGATTAGATGACGGTGCTAAGAAACTATTAAATAACTATAATACTAATTATAATACTAAATAACTATACTCTATTAAAAAAATCTCTGAAAATCAATTCAAATGTGGCATTATCATACATTATTATAAATAATAACAATGCTGTACAAATATTATATAATTATACAATCCAAATTCAAAAAAAAAAATAACATAGAAGTGTCGTCGTAGCGCGTGCAAAGGGTCGCAATAAAAAGGTAGTGAACTCTGCAGGAATGCAACATTCTGGCTAAAATGTAGAAATAGAATTTTTAAAACTGCCTTTTGCGAAAGCTCTGCCGGTATATATGTTATGTACCCGTAGATAAAGAAGGTAGCTTTTTGCAGTTTTTACGTTTACTGGTGCGGACAGATGAACAACTGATTTCATTTATAATGCTATATTATGTTGTAAAACATGTAAGTAATTTAACATACTGAATCTATGAATTTTAATACAAAAAATCGGTATATTAAAAAATATCTAATATAACTGCAATATATTAAGTCGCATTTCTTCGGATTCACGTAATTTCATTATTTTTCAAAATACACTTTTTTACTTTACAAAATTTTATAATGTTAATCAATTTAAATTGTGCGGGTATTCAATAGTAACTTATATTATATTTGATTTAGTGTTTGTGGGTTCAAGTTTTAATGATGACAGTTTCACTAGTTGATGTTTAATAAAATAAAAGTATTGTAATTAAGTATTTGGCTGACAAAGTTATTATGTTTTAAAAACTATACGTTTTTTTCTGATAGGAATAGTAACCTCACGATTCCTATCTCAGAACTACCTTTTTGTTATGCTTTTCTATAATAAAAGTGACGATAGTGGCTTAAGCAACAAATATTTTTTTGCAGAACAACTTGTGCTGAGATTAAGCATTATCAAACCATTATTTGATATACATTTAGAGCAAATATAGTGATTATGTATTATATATTTTTTTAAATACTGCGAGTGGTTCAATCACAAAAAAAATTATTAGTCTACCAGGTATGTTTAAATTAAATCATGTATATTTTGGTAACGAATAATTTAGTTTTGCAATATTAAAATGAGAAGAAATTTGAATCCGTCATACTACCTTCATCAAGGACTAAATAAAAACTTAAGTTAATTTTAACGCTAAGTATTTAAGACCAGTTTTAATCCTTTACAGATTTATAACCATCAAATATTATTTAGGAAAGACAGAAATAAGGCAGGTTTAGTTATTTTACGAAATTTTATTTTCTAACTTATTATTAATATGTTTCGATTGTAAATCACATTTTATCCCACTAAAATCTTAAATCATCAAAAAAATCAAAAATTACTACGATGCATTTATGTTAAGCGTAGAGGAGAAATGCAATCAATGAAATAAACGTCGCTTACAAGTAAATTTAATATCATCATAATTTTATGGAGTATTTTTCAAAATATAAATCTTCATTTAAGTATCTAGAGGACAAACGCTGTCGGGCTGTTAGACCACAGGCCAACGCTATGAGGTGTTACCCTTCCTCCGTTTACTGCTTGAAAGTTCGAATCCCTCAGTGAATTCAAGCATTGATTTTTTAATGTATTTGTATCCAAAAAATATGATGATTTTTATTTTTCTTTCGCCCATCTGATCTTATACACGATACTAAAATGATAAGCTAACTATACGTGTTGAAACAGCTTCATGAAAAGTGAAGGTATAAAACCAGATCTCGTAAAATCACTTCTCTAAAAATACACATTTATTTATCCAGAAGCTAACAAAAATATAAAATAAAAATATTCACGTTAAGCATACCAAAACTCGACACGGGAGGCGCTAAAAGAATTCTTTTAAATCTTCGTAGAAACGTATGGATTAGGGAGTATCGTAGACGCGTAGAGCTGTTACGGCGTAGCGTCGTAGACATATAAAAAGTAACGATAAAAGTTAATTCTCTAATAAAATATTTTTATTTATATGGAATGTACATATACCTTGCAATTTTTATTAATGAAAATGAAAAAATGTCCTACAAAATAAAAATTGTCGCTATAAAGCTTTCGACAATGGTAGCATCCATAATTACAAAAGTTTAACCTTATTTATGGCCACAATAACATAGTTAATTAATACCGGTTATCATATATTTTTACATTACAATTATTGTTTAAAAGGTGTATTGTAGTGACTCATAAAGATTTCTACTTTACGTACGCGGTGAAATAAAATTGGGAAAAAAGTATGCCCATACACCATGTCAACTCTTTTTGAGGGATATTCGAATTGTAAATTGAGGATTTTAACGAAAGCTACTTCTAAAAAAGCTACGTGTCTTTTCTTTGCTTAATACTACACAATTCAGTTCATTAATTTCAACTCACACTGATGAATTGATTTGAATATAGAATAATAAAAAATGCCTTCAAAGAATATATACTATGGAAGTCAAAAAGCTTTCCTATTCACCTAGACGTCCGATGTGATAATGATATATTAAAGGATCGTAGTAATTAATTTTAATAATATTTATTGGAAGGTAATTTTATGCATAATGTGGTACCAAGCAAGCGACGGCAAAATGTTATTTAAAAAACGAACAAAATCAGTTTTTTGACAATACTAGCTAACAAAATCCAAATCGTAGGGGTTCGCGTGCGCGAGAACGAGACACCGCTATGCGGTGAGAGTGCGACGGCATGCGCCTTCTTGACCCATAAACCTAAATTCACCTGCTAAGCTCGCGTTTTCTGCCAGCACTCTACTCACATCGTTGCGATCCGATTTTATTACTCTTGTGTCATAAACAAACGCAATTAATTTCTTTTTTAATTGTATATGGTCTAACTGAAATACAATTCGAATAAGAAATAATTTATAAATATTATACTTAGATTTTTTAAGCAATATATTACATTATTATTACGTTTAACAGATTTTAATATCAGTGAAACGACATTCAGAGCTGAAGAAGCAAAGCGTAAACAATTTTTTTAAGTTTTCAGTAAATTTTATTATGATTGAAATATGACGATTCCAGATTTTATCTAAAATCAACAAAAATATTGATTGTTTACAATTGAATTTAAGGAATAATTGTTTGCAGAACCTTTCTTCTCAAGAAGGGAGAGAGCAATTGGGCTTAAAATATACATGCGTATTTCTCTGTTATCATACACATATATAAAAGATACCCATAATCTAACTTTGACTCTACAAAAATTAATATCTCATTTTTGAAAAACATTTGTTCGTAGCTTTTTTTTAACTACAATGACTTTAAACTTTTAAATATCACTCTATTTTTTCAGCGTAATACAATTAACTTCTACTGTTTTATGGAAAATTACTGTAAAAATCAATCTTACAAGAACTTAAAACCAACAGCGAATTGTAGCCACGTAAGTCAAAAGAACATCGCTTGGCAACTACTCCCTTACCGTAGCTAAAAGTTTACCTGGATAAAAAATTTAATGTTGTGACTGTGTTTATCAACCGTTAAGTGAAAAGAAAAAATAATTTTCTTCACTTTGCCAACTTTATTAAAAAAATTAAGAAATGTTTTAATTAAAAATTGTTTTTAAAGTGAAAAAGTGTGTCATGTGTTGTAATTTAAACAATGCACTACCAAAGTTGGTAAATAAAATTCATTATTGCCTGAAAAGAAATTCTAAATACCGACAGAACAGCGGTGAACTGTTATCGAATCATAATATCGTGAGTGAAGTTTTCTCTGCTTTTCCTTGGCTGGTGAAATGTGAAAATTGAGCGACGTTGCCAGATTGGCGCCACTCTCTATACAGCTACTCTCCGCTCAACAACGCGTATCTCAAACAATATGAAATCTCAAGCCATTCACCAAACAAGCATCAACTATCCAAACTATTTTTTAAACACATTTCATAGCACTATTATCGACTGAAGGTGCTTGATGGAATTTCAATTTCAAATTTAAATTGTTACAACTTTGTACGATTCCACATGTATTGTCACTAGCGACCCGGGTTTCACCTTTCAGCATCTTCAGACATTCTATCACACGGATTCAACAGAACTGACAAATTCAGCACACACCCGGGTCGTTAGTGACTAAACATGTGGAATCGTACAAAGTTGTAACAATTCAAACAAAAACCTTATTAAACAAATTATTTACTATAGTAAAAAAATAATAAACTAAAGCATATCTAAAGATGTTTTGCTCATAGAATTGACCCTTACATTTCAGAACTATTTTGTTAGCTTAAAGTATCAAATAATTTACTTCTACGAAATTTTACACAAAGCTCTTTAGTGTGTTATTTCGGCTTCTGCCATCGTCATACTGTTTGTGGAGATATAGATAATATTTTTATGTTTATTATTCTAGCATTGAAAACTTCACGTATAATTTAATTATTGGTTTTATTAAAATTAAGATCCCAGCGAAAAATATTGTGTTATTTACAAACTTTTTAATGCGACTTTGAAGTTATGCGGTTTTTTAGGAATGCAAATTTACAATTTAAAAAATCAGAAAACGACGACGAAGTGGAAGACGTTTTGGTTCCTCTCGCTGCGAAAATAATCCAAAAAGGTCTCCAAGTTTGCGGTTGGAAGATTATTTCATTCTAAATGATTCAAATTCTGAACGCACATTTAAGTTTCGAAGAGAGCTTAAAAAGGGAAGTCATCGGTATAACGAACTGCATCAAAAGTTAATCATTAATAACATAACTATGACGACTTTCTTTTTCTTGCTAGAAAATAAGCCCAACACATGACGATATTGCGGTTGGTACTAATTCCACGAACCTGCGTATTTTAATATTGACGCGCATACGATTTTTTCAGAATAAAAGTGATTCCGAACCAAATTGCGCCGGGCACTTTAATACAGTAATGATTGTAATCTGATATATTACAGATATCTAATCAGATCAGATTGATCTAAAATAAAACAATAGGCAACAATTTTATTTAAAAAAGAAAATATTTAAGTAATAATTACGTTATGCTACTTTCATAATGTTCCAAACATCATTAATACGAGTATGGCTATTTTAAATGCGTGCAAATCAATGTGTAAGCTACATTATCTAATAACTGATATTTTATCACTTTCGACCCGAGTTTCATCTTTCGACGTTTTCGAGTATTTTAAACACGGCATGCAATAGAACTGCTGACTCTTATGTTAAGTTTATTGATTGAATTGGCATTTACTTGGTAGAACTCTATTATAACACGGTGAAAAAATAGCAATATATTTTAGTTCTACAAAATTATTAGAACTATAGCTCTGACGATGGCGTGAGCTGAAATAGCTATCAACTATATCTTTTTTATAAATAATTTTGTAGAACTGAAATACATTGTTATTTTTTCACCGCGTTCTAATGTTAAGAGTCAAATATATATTTAATTTGAATTGAAATGTCAGTTCTGTTGTATAGAATGTTTGAAGATGCCGAAAGACTAAAGCCAGGCCGTTAGTGACAAAACATGTAGAATCGTACAACGTTTTAGCAATTCAAATTAAATATTGAAATTCCACCACGCACCTTCAGTCGATATCATAAATTAAATATATATTGATTTGATAACGATAGCATTCAATTTGTAAGTAATCATTTTATTTTTGGATAATTATTTTATTTCTGTTATATCACATTCATGTGGTTGAATACCTGAAGATGCGGGTCGTGAGTGACAAAACATGCGGGATACAATCCCGCAAAGTTTCAATGATTCAAGTTTGTAACAAATATTCATTCAATTATCTACCTTAAAATTGAGTATAGATCTAGACGTTATTTATTTTCGAGCCATCATTTAAACTTACAATAAAATTACTAGTAAATACATTTAATGAGGTTATCTTCATTAAGAATTGGTTATGCAACCAAATCGTCTCCGTTTATTCGAAATATGTTATGAGAGCTTTGATACTGTGCTTTTATTATCGTAGTATGGATATCTTACCCACTTACTCAATTCTATCCTCTCTAAGCTTTCGATGAAAGTGTAATAGTATGCAATAAGTATTAAAAACATATTTTTAGTAATATTTTCATAGTATATTTGCTGTACTGTACTGCACGGCAGTATTAACAAGTCTAGTTCAACAAAAAAAATAGTTGATATATATGGCAGGTATATAAGACCAAAGCTCCTAGAACTGAGAAAACAAATAACTGGAAGTCATACAATATACATTCAATTGTTAACAATCTCTTTAAATAATATACAAACAGAATAAATATTGTTGATTTATTTTTGTAGACAGAAACATTCTTTAATCCTCTATACGCTGGCCATTTTGAAACGATTTTGCAATAAATGTCCCGTTTATAACATTATATTATATTTTAAAGTTTATTACTAAGAATTCTTTAACATTTGTTTAGTAAACTATTTTACTTCATTTATATATTATATATTGTATATCGTATCGTACCTGTAAATTATTTTTATTAGACCATCGGTTTTGCATATCTGTTAATTATTGACGTAAAATTTTGTATAAATAGCCTTGTTTGTAATTTGTTTTCTATCAGTCGATAATGCTTGCGATGAGCGAAACCAGTCCTTATCATAAAAATAAACAGTGGGTGATCGGTTAACGAACATATATACGGATAATGAATTATAACCGTCTTTCTAATCCACTTATTCTATCTTTAATACATAATACGATCGGTTAATAAACAATTCAGATTGCGAGCTCGATCACCCACTGTATTGTATAAATATTTCTAGCTAGTTCTTTTCGTTAGCACCTTTAAAGTGATTGATGAAAGTATTGCAGAGATTATAGTCACTATCCACACGGATTCATGAATCGATGAAAATTATTTGATATTGTTTTTCGGAGAATTAGCTATGACACCTTTGACTGACTTTACGTGTTACTAAGTAAAAAAATCTACAATATATTATACATATATTAATAAGCATTCCAGCCGATGTTCTGGTTGTTTTTATGGGTGTGAGACCTTACTCAGTTTTGGTGTATATGGACTCGAATTACATTACAGACGATGTCAAATGTTTTTTTCGATCGCTATACGAATTTTCTCAATGATAAGTAGAGTAAAAGCATATACTTATCTTACAATTGGATTATGTTTTAAGCTCAACGTTTAAATCCTTACTTCCTCTTCGAATTTGAACAACTGAATAAAAAAAAAGGTCCTTCGTTTTCAGCAAATGTGGCTTACATTGGAGGCAGACGAGATCGAGAAATCTTCTGATCAAATAAATAATCCACCAATGCATATAAATTCTATTATAAAAGTACGTATTAATATATCAGCTGACGTGAGGTAGGCACGGAGTCAATTCGTTGTCATTTTTATATATTCCCAGATCAACTTCGGTAATACTTGGGCACAGAGCCGGATTTAGGGCATAACCACACGGGAATTACCCTGACCGTCGTAACCGGCGCGCGACATGCATTCAAAGATTGATCTTAAATCACAATGCTGAGGAAAAATTAGAGGTACCCACTAAATTATGTGTGAAAAATTATGTTTGCCTGGATTTTTAACATTGAAAATGTAGCCTTTTTTGTTCTCATTCCACAAGATACGGTCCAATATTAATTTAAAACTTTACATTGCAAGCATTACACATTTTTTATGTTTTTTTTTTGTCACTCAAAACCCGAATTTCGTCTTTCAGCATCTTCAGAAATTTTATCAAACGAATTCAATACACATAACAGACTTTAAACGATTTACATATTTAACATACAAGAGGAATTGATCATGAAAAAATAACCATATGAATGGAGATAGAACAACTAGAGATATGCGCATATTTGATATCTTTACATAAATCAACCATAACAAATAAATCTTCTTTAAATATTTTTTAGATATGTATATTATTTTAAAAATGTAGTCGACAAAGTTTGAGGATCACTGAAAGAAAATCTGTGGTTTTGTTGTTATTTTATTAGTGGCTATACGATAATTGAGCTTGGCAGGAATGTTAGGTACCGAAAGTAATATTTTTTTGTGTGTATATGTGTATTCAATACAGTTTTATAATGTTGGTACTTGTCAAAACATAACAAATCTTAAACATCTGTTTTGGATGTTAATGAGTGGAACAGGCTATATGGACTTAAATAATAATCATAAAATATATTATTTATATAACACCATAGATTATCGACATTGTTGAAGTTTGATACATCGGCTTAAAAGGGCGTCAGCAAATAGCTACTGACATTAAAAAAATATGTGGAGAGAAAGAACAAAAATCATAACGCTCGGCTTTAATGTGTCGAGTATAACTAATGAGGTTTATAAGTATCGAGCTGCAGATGAATGTGAGAATTGGACGATTGATAGCCCCGGAAAAATATTTCTGTATGGACTCTAAATATGATTCTTCTGCATACACTCATCATTAAGTTCAGTGCTGTGATAGTATTGATACGCAAGAATAAGATGTCTTTCATGTGCTTCTAAACATGATTCAACTTTCAGTTATCTAAGCGTGATTCATATCTTATGTATATATTTTTTTTATAATTGCTGTGTCGTTGCTGACAAACTTTGGTCGCTGCAGAGCTGAGGAATCCACAGTGAATCCGGTTCACGTGGACACCACAACGCATTATATTTACATACCATACCCACACACGCATACGTGTGCATACAGACACACACAGATACACGCATGCATAAACAATATGTAAGGGAATAAAATAGGAAAGACATTTTTGGATGACGGGGTTGTCCATGCTGAGATTAAAATCTGCTCGTAAGAACAATGTTAAATAATCCCGCATTAACCGTTCCCCGATTTATCGATTTCTTCGATCTATCGTCTTAATATTATGGTCCTGCCTCAAATATTATCCTGATTGACCGGTTTTGATAGATAACTATTTCTATCCAATACTATTTGTTTGTTTGAGCACATTAAATCTTATATATTAACCAAAGACACTAATGATTAAATATATATGTAGTTTGCTCAATTATCAGGTGATTTTCTTTAATAAATAATTTCACAAGAAGACGTATAAAACACTATTCGATTACTTCATTAAATAAGATTTTACTAACACAAATTTTACAAAATCCATATTTATTAATGTTTGTAAAAACTCATTTTTAGAATTAAAGGAGGAGGGGGAGGACTATATATTTATTTTGAGCTTTCCCGCATTCCTCGTTTCCTGCATTTTTCGTTGTTTATTTAGGGTCCCTTAAAAATGTGGCATCGAGGTTTCACTGTATATTTATTTATTTATTACATAAATAAATAAAACTTGGTAAAAATGTGATACACATGAAAAATTATCAAAGAAGTCAACCGAAAAAGCTTGGACAATATCAACTTTACTACTTCAAGAATAGTGTTCATCTGAACTCACTCACGTCCACGTAAAATATGTCAACATCCGAAAAAGAAACCTCTTTCTTAACAATGACATTCACACTGAAAAGCTGGTTCTATAAGATAAATAAAGAAAAAACAATTTATGTTTACGATTACTCAAACAATTTTCATGAACTTGATTTTCCAGTTTTTATACTATGAAAAACTGCCATGTCTAAGAGATATTAGCTCGATAAAGCCACGGGTTTAATATATACTTATTTTTAATTTTCTTAATCTTCTCCACTGTAAAATATATTTTAAATTCATATGGGTTCACATAATGGACCAAGTATCAACAACAGTTGCAGACTAACCGATGAAATAACCATTGAATCGATGTTCGTGGATAGACAATTTATGATAAAAAAATTCCAGCTTTTTGATTTCTCTTATGAATGAAAAAGAATATGTTCAAAGTGATTCCCTCTTTTGCATGGTATTTCATATCATTTTCGTTGTTTCATTTTTTAGAACATTTAATTCAGTTCGGCCATTTTCAGTATGAATTAGTCAACTATAGAAATGACAATCCGTAGTCATTTCGTGTGATCAAAGCATTTATTTTAAGATAGAAAAACGGTGTCATAGTTACCTCATTCAACTATTCTATCAATCGTCCGAACATGTATGTATGTGACACATAAATTTGACCATCGTAATATGGCCTTAATAAGTACGAAAGTGTACGCCCGAATCTATCTCGTCGGAGAGTGGCCAAAGTAAACGAATACTTCCGTAATCTTTATTTATTAATACAGACGTTCTGAGGCAGCGGTTGTTTGGGTACGGAGTGAGTATTTCTCAAACAATCTATCCGGCTCTCTCGATGCCAGGCACCCGCCCACACTTTTCGCCAGTCGAACCGCTATTGACGAATTTTCGAGCGCGGGCAACACTAGGGTTGCCAGATGGTATCGAAATGATTTATTTCATTTGTTAATTTTGAAAAGACACGATGAAGCTCTGCAATGAATCAAACGTACAGCATCTACAAATTAAATACTTTAAAATAATAGATTGATAGTCAATTGAACATAACTTTTATTTATTGGATAGAAAATAATAAAAAAAAAAAACTAAGTACAGACTGGCTATATGCACAATTATCACGGTGAATGACCTTAACTATGCTTTATTACGCAACACAACTGTCTTTTGTGTGGGCATGAGCCACATAACAAAATTATATATTTTTACTAATTATATTTTTTATAAAACAACAAAAATACCTAACAAGTATTTCATTGCACGTTTTATTAACCTTTCCAGGAGTAACTAATCAATTTTAACCGTGCTGTGAGGAGTGAGTTTTTTTACATAAAATTTATAAATATTGTCTTAATCAAATCAATGTAATAGAATGATATAAAAATACTTTTTATCGTAATAAAAAAAGTTGCATAATCCAAGGATCACAAACTATCAGCATAAGCATTTGAATATATTATCACAATTATTTTTGACATTGGATGATCTTTGGTTTGATTTTTTACAATGCAATAAATAAATCCTCTAGCTCTTAGTATAAATACAAAATTTTAATACTGACAAGAATTTTAATATTAAATAATTACTTCATATTCCTATTACATATAAAACGCTTTTAAAACATTCGTGATCCAATTTTTCTTATTTGTTCATGTATCGTCCACTTACAAGCATTTTTTATATAAATCTGGATTAAATTTTGTTTTTGAGACGCTTTAAATGTATGAATGGGGCTACGTATTAGTAGAAAGGTAGAAAATATGAACGTATAGATACAAACGCATGAGCACCGTATCCTGTATAGCATAGAAATTTAAAAGTGTAAACCCATCAGTTACAGTCTTGGGTAATATATGAATTCATTGACAAGCATTTTAATCATTCAACAACAATTTTCTCTTCATAAGTGATCTTAATACATTTTAATTGATTACAAATAACATTACCTGTTAATTGTGTGCGTCTCTTATATAATATTATTAAACTATGCTAACAATAACAAATAAAATATTGTTAAAACATATTTATTTACTTTCAAAATTTAACTTTTAAAAGTGCTTAAGCACACAAACATTTTAGCCAAAATACAACCGGCGATATCTAATACAAAGCCAAAGGTGAAACAATGATAATATCACTGGATAAATATTGAACACATAATGGCTAATTTGTTTGTTGTATAATTTAATAGAGGTAAAAAAGTGCAATATGGCAACCCTGCGCAACCCTAACCTTACAGAACCGGCCGCATCGCGTCGCCCAAGAATGTCCGCTCTATAGGAAAATGCGGCGTGCGACAAGGACGCGGCGATGCGGCACGAGCGAGACGGCGCTGTACGAGAGCCCCGTGCGACGAGAAGAAGACTACCCTCTCGCTCTTCTAATGGACTCGTCCAGAGTCACTGACTCCGGAATAATAATTATACAAATAACATTAGCCAGTAAAAGCAATCCGTGGATGTTTGTCATGTATTGCAATATATTATTGTAATGCTCCAATATCGTATATTGCTTACAATGCGAATATATCGATAGCTTCAGTGTAAAAAAAGACGTATTTTAAACTATATTACACTAAATATTCCCCCATTTAGGTTATCTGCACTCCAGCGAAATACAATTTTTTAGAAATCAGTTTATTCAAAAACGATTAATTTGTAATGAAGATTAAAATCGAAATATATTTATATAATATGTCACCAGTCATTTAACAGCTCTCAAAATCAGGATAAATTATAACAAAATCTTCTTTAAGGAATTATGCTAGTCTGATCTCATATATGTTAACAAAAAAAAAAATCTGATGAAATTTTAAAGCTCTTCGAAATGGCATCGCTGTTGGCAGATTAGTTCTAGATTTTTAAATGAAAAAGAATTTATACCAACGATTCCTCAAAAAATAATCCTAAATTTCTCCAGATTAGAGACACGTATTGAGAATAGCGGAATTCTCATTTTGGTATCGTTTAAGTCGAATGAATTAGCGAAGAATATTTCCTTTCTGTCTTTCAAATTAACAAACCTGAGCAAGTTTAGGAAAAAGTTATCTAGATAAAGTTATGCGAAGTATCCTTCACGCTTTTAAATAGAGAATTATCATTTCTATTGCATTTACTTCATAGGCTTTACTAGTACGTTATCTTATTGGAATATTTTTGAGGCTCAAACAATACGCCCATTCTCAAGCCTACTTTGTTCTAAGGTAAAATCGTTAATATTATACATTAGATAATTTGAAGCCATTGAATGCAATTGAATGACACAATTGACAAACCGTTAATTACCCGTTGTTTCCAGTTTAATCCGCGATTGCTGCTCGAAGGGATTGAAATAAATGTATTCTTAACCATTTTAAGGTATTAAACAGAACTGTGAAGACGTAAAGAAAATACGACTTCGTCATTGACCAAAAACAGGCCTTCGACTCCGGCCTTGACCAAAAATACGATTCCGACTAAAAAGGTTTAATTTTGTCAGATGTTTTCTTACCTTTCCTATTTATGTTCATTAAATCAAAGATTAACCAACCAATCCAGCAAATTTTTCATTGAGATATTTTTCAAAATCGTCTAGTCAAAAAAGTAGTCGCTGTCGCTCATTTTTCACGATTCCGAATCCAATCCGAGTCAAAACATCGCGACTCAACGACTCCAAAATTGACCAAAAACGCACATCCAACTCCGGCATTGACTTACAACATGATTTCAACTTGAAAGGTTTAATTTTGTCAAGTTTTACCTTTCCTATTTATGCGCATTTAATTAAAGGTAAACTAACCAATCCGGCGAATTGTTCATTGAGATATTTTTTCCGAAATTATGTAATCATAAAGTATTCGAAGTCGCTCGTTTTTTATGATTCCAACTTCACAATTCTGGTATTAACTGTCACTTCTTGGCGAAAAGGCATTAAATCGAATTCTTTTGACTATAATTAGAATTTCATTTATTAATGCAATATATTCCATAAAATTATTAAGTGCACATTATTTTCAGAATAAAAATTTTCCACTCGCTATTCTTGCTAATAAACTTTTCTCAATTTTTTTTTGGATTTTTGATTAATTTTTATTTTGTTGACAACTTATTAGTAAAAAAATGTACACATTTGATTTTAAATTTAATTTACTTCACTTGAATGTACATATGATGTATTATATGATGTCTGAGAAATGTTTTTCAGTTTTGGATGCCTGCTAATCCTTAGCTCGAAATTTTGTTTGAATAGCATGATTGTATTGTTTGAATGAATTGGCATTCACTTGGTAGAACTCTACTATAACACGGTGAAACAAATAGCAATGTAATAGATATCAACTATCACAAATGATTCTTAACGAACAAACTAATATATGTCGATCACCATTACTTAACCCTCTGCGGGGTGCTTCTTTGTTTTAGTAATAGACCATTTCCGTGCCATATGTAAACTTATTGATATAGCCGACTTTTTAGTTTCATTTAAAATGTTTTGTTTTATTACGAGCAAGAAACAAGCTAGGTCGTTAAAACAGGAGAGAAGATGCATTGTGTACCTTTTCTACACAGCTGTATATAGATAAGCACATGTTCGTTTAAGCATAGTTCTGACGTTGGCGTGAGCCGAAATAGCTATCAACTATATTTAAAAAAATAATTTTGTAGAACTTAAATATATTGCTATTTTTTTCACCGTGTTAGCATGTTTGTAATTTGCACTTTATCAGTCGATAATACTTGCGATGAGGGTAACATATATTGTGGAAATAACACTAAAATGTGTTTTTTATATTTAAAATATTCTTAACCTCCTGTTTGCTATCATACTATATATTAGCTTTTGTTACTCTGATTAGAAATGCCAGATCTGAATTCGTCGTTGAAAAAATGTTCGATATATACTATGCATATCATATAATATATTTATTTATTAACCATTTTCCTTCCGAACCACATAAAGAATGTTGCTACAGTGAATATTTTGAATAACTTTAATGTTAAAAAATATCATGCTATTTTTAATTGACATTTACTTGGATACATCATTATAATCCGCTTAATATCAGCTTGAATAACTCTAAATTTATGTTGTATCATGCTGATGATATCTATTTCGTTTACCATTATCGTCAGAACTTGTTCAACCAACTAAATATTTTATTATTTTATCAAATCGTATACAAGGCTAAAATGAGAATTCTATCATTCTTGATAATAAATATAAGAAATAAAAATATGTAATTTTTTTAAATTCAATTGTACGTGCGTATAATATATGTGGGTACCAAATAAATAATTTATTCAAATATTAGAGCAGAAATGAAAAATAGTGTCAACGATTTATAAACATGGTCGCAAAATATAACGGGGATGTGTCGCACAGCTTCTAGCCGTCGTAATGCATCCGCGGAATCTATATAGAAGCGATAAAAAATAAATAAAAAGACCCTAAAAATCACACGCAGCCACCACCAACTAATGCAACATTTGTAGCGGGGATTTCTGCGTATTGTTTATACCAGGACTTCCCCGACCGCGAGCACGTTGGAAACAAATCCGGGACTTTGCTTTTTTATTATTTGTCGCGGCAGGGATCACCTAATTCGAAAAGTGTAAGCAAGCTAAGCTATCAACTTTACACTAATGTTGTATTATTTTATATGTTGGAGTTGTGTACACGGAGAATATGAAAGTTTTTTTTATAAAGAAATGGATTATTTTAATTTAATATTATTTTGAGAGTAGGGATTCCGGTGTCATTTAAATAGGCTGTTGTCGATTCGAGTAAAGGACG
Source organism: Himalopsyche japonica (assembly GCA_028555115.1). Classification (NCBI taxonomy): domain Eukaryota; kingdom Metazoa; phylum Arthropoda; class Insecta; order Trichoptera; family Rhyacophilidae; genus Himalopsyche; species Himalopsyche japonica. The sequence continues at coordinate 49,791 of JAHFWJ010000347.1, forward strand.
GTGGCTTACGAGAGGAAGCAAAACGATCAGTGAATGGTAGAAACAATTGCTGTTGCTACACGAAGACGATAAGCTCTAGAGCAGTGGTTCTCACGTGAAATTTCACTATGGCCGCAACATAATAATCAGCTGTCCTACGGAAATGTCTTGTGGCCGCACCAAATGTGGTAAAAATATTTAAGATATTTATTTTTTATGTAGTGCATTACACTGAATGATCTTTTACAATATACAGTTGTAGGTATATATTATAGGTATATGCAAAGGTAAAATTTTTGAACAGTTTTTTTTATTAAAACTGTCCTTTACTTAAACTCGACTAAATGCTGGATAAGTCAGGCTTATTCAATCAATTTTAAAATAATTTTAAATTCATTTGTAAAAAAAGATTTTTTCTTAAATATCAATATTTACTTTAAAACTGTCGGTGGCCGCACATCAGAGCCACTGCTCTAGAGTCATACCAACTTAGTTGTACTAGTGAAAAATTAATATGATTAAAACTTCGTGGAGTTCCACGGCAATCAAAGGTAACTGATACAGATAAACTGTTTATTTTTTAAATTACGCCTTGCACATAAAAAATCATTCTGACCAGACTATCTCCTCACAAAAATAACTTTGTTACACTATGGAACATACCAAGATGAAGCCATTTTGAATGGTGATGAAATTTAAAAAAAAACTTTTCAAAGGGTGGACATATAGTCAAAAAAAGATACATGGAAAAAATATATCTAGTATAATGTATAACATTACTCGAAAATATTGAATCAGTTAATAATTCTCGCAATGAATAAAACCAACCATGATCATTATATTCAATAGTTGTGTAAATAATACTGAGGGTAATATTTTATTTATTTGAACATAATGAATTTTCACTTCGAAGAGACAGGTAACACTCAGAAAGTATTTTTTATTTTTGTTGGTTCGGTTGTCAAATGTATAGGTGCTTAAATTTTAGAGCGAATAATTTCATATATAAATATTGATTTATCCATCAATTTAAGATTTTTTGTACAAATGTCCCATGTGAAACATAACAAGAGCATTTAACTATTTATCACCCCACGATTCCATCATTCTATTACTAATCAACACCCTCTCCATAAGAGATAGGAAGCATAGTTGCGGAACAAAATTCACGACGGCTCAACAGCTATTGACGACCTTCTTCATTACAAAGTAGTGTTTTGGATTTTTTAAAACAACATTCTTGTAAAAACTTTTATTTTATCTTGTGTTATATGCCTTTTTATTATTAACCGCCCTATATCTATGAACGTACGTGATACGCAAACTTTGGCTATACTATTCTGCGCTATCCCGTATCACGTACGCGCTTGAGAAAAATAATTTACCTTAAAACTACAAACGGAATACCTACGCGTTTCAACAACACGTGACTATAAGTTTTCAAAATTACTTTTTAAGGGCAGGCGAAGTTCTTTTTGGACATTTTGTAATTTTCATATCTACTCTTCAAAAGTCAAGGCGCGTATATCGTGGCTTATATAAAGGTGATGTTTTTTTTTTGCATATTCCTCTAAAAGTTACCTGGAAGCAGGGCGGTCAAAATGGTTTTATTATATACAATCTTTTTGATGCTCGATAGTAGGAAAAAAGCGATTTGAATCTGCTTCTCTTAGACAGCGGGAGAAAGTTTTCTTTTTATTCAATAATTTAAAAAAAATAACTGTGTACCAATAGATTGACCCTATCCAATACCGCAAAAACTGGGAAACGATCGAAAGGTGCCTTTTTCAATACACATCATATTTAACAAATGTTTACTGCTTAAGCCAACTGTGTAAGTATAGATAATCAAATTACGCTGAATGCTTGAAAGCTAAGCAAATGTTAAAATATATTATATAAATTCCCCAATTTTATAAAAGTTAAATATCAACCTCTCACAAAAAATAAACGTTTTAAAAGAATATTTCATTTTAAATTGGCATCTGTTATTATTGCGTATGTAAGATCCCGGTTGTATTTCTATATGGCATCCAGTTTTTGAATCTCTGTTTCTATCGACTTCTTTCAACGGGCTTTTCCGTCTCGAACAGTCATTTTCGCAGTGACGTCACATTAAATGTAGCAGATCTAATAAAAATAAGATATATCCAATTTGAACAGAGTAAACTCAAGTTCGTTATTTGATATTAATAAATAAACACATTTAACAAATATAATATTAACAATACTTCAATTCTGACTTAACCTAAAAGTTAAAATAAAATATAATACATTTTAACAGAAGATGCCGAAAAAATAATGATTTTTTGAATTAAATAAAGATTAAAAGTTAAACTAAATGAGTAGTTATCACAAAATTATATTTATTTTTTGTTATTTTCTCTATATATCTGTTTCGTTGTGGTAATTGTTTATTGAAATGTGATATTTAATGCGTCTTTGTTCAATAGTTTCACGAGACGATCTGTCAAACTTCAGTGACGCCAGTAATTGACAATTAGCAATATTTTCATTTTTATGACTATTTTTTGTATCATTAATTTTAACACGGTGTAAAAATAGCAATGTATTTTAGTCCCACAAAAATTCATTGTTATTGTTTCAACGTGTTATAACAGAGTCCTACAAATTAAATGCCAATTCAATCGTTATATTAATTGCAACTTTGATTATCATGATACACCTCACCTGCGACCTTTTAGCAGGATTTTGATGTTAGATATGTTAACTAGCAACATTATGACGAAGTAAAAAAACATTATACTCAGCGTAAAGGTGTTAAGCATAACTGGCTTGGCTTTAATTGAACAAGACAGCGAGATTAAATTAATTTTTAACGATTAAGTATCTACGAAAATACATATCAGATATGAAAATGCGTCAGTGTGACCAACAGATACTTATCAGACTGACATGTATTTGAAATAAGTGAAATATATTTTTGAATTTTTTTAATTGACTGCTCTGAGAATAATGTCTCAACTGTTGAGACGGCGAATTTTGAGAGTTGCTACTCAAAAGCTGAAAAGAGTTAGCTGTCGAAAAACATTAACACATGCGTTAGTTTTTATAATAAATTATAGCCTAATTCGTTTTGATACTCTCTATAAGTTTGCTGTAATCTATCGATACTGTCACAAACTCGTAAGTCCAACAATCATTGATTGTTGATTGATTGATTGATGTTTATAATGCGGTTACCGTATAACTTTACATGAAAGCCACTATTCTAGAAGCATTATTTTATACCGAAGGCGATTTCAATACATCGAGATGAGAAACAATTCTTGTTCACAATAATTCTTCAGGTGGTCAATCATCACGAACATAAAATTCGACACTAAGTTTCGACATAGAAATAGACGCAAGAGAAAGTTTTAATGATTTATTATTTTGGGGTATAAATCTCGTAACGTACACGCAATAATTAGCCCCATCATTTAACGGAAGGCGCACGCCCCGGCAATCCCCCGACTTGTATCACCCCCATATAGTCGCGATGTTGTAACAGGGGATCTTGTGCAGTGATAAAAGAACATTAACGTACTTTTATAGCGAGAGAATTTATCGTTTTGCAACTGGCGGCTTGTTACAGTATTTTTTTCAGCCTGTCCCCCACCCCGCACTCCGCCACTTCGTTTTTATTGTATTTTCAGTTTTGGGACCCGTCTGATTGGGGTCTGGAGAAAACGAAAATAGATGTTTTACAAGGAGGGGTAGATTTTCGCAGTTTTCTTTTTGTCCTCATTTTGTATTTATACACGGTGCCTTAAACACTAACAGTGGATAATGGGTATATATAACATAACCATGCGTTATTTGCCTTACGGGAAGCTACATGCACTATTTTTTGTAAAACATTGTTAATCTAATGAAATATTTGGCATAATAAATAGCAAAACAGCCAATACACCAGATATTCAAAATAAAATTACATCAATTAAAATCGAAAAAAACTCTTTTAGTTATTCGATATCAATTCTATAAACGAAAAGAAAAGTATTAATAAATTATATACCAAAATAACTAAAATGGATAAACACAAAAAAGAGAAAAGTGACATATTAATCACTACACCTTAATTTAAAAATATCGCATTAAAACATCACATTTAGCAATTAAGTTTTTAAAAATTTTTCACCTTTTCCTTTAACACGCCAAGAACTAAAATTAAAAATTGTATCTAGAATGACGGAAATTGAAGCAATGTAGCATAATAAAGTTACTTTATTTGACCGTAATTTCGCCGCGGCGGTAGTGCTGTTAATTTATATGTTTAATGAAAACGAATAATGTAATAAGTGGATGTTTTTTAGTTGTGACACTGTTATAAATCACTAGTGAACGATTGGCTACGACGTAATATTCCACTGAGCTAATTCCAGAATAGTATCCAAATCGTTCTTTCTTTTCAACAACATTTGGTTACCGTTGGTAATAGTTGTGCCTCGGAAAATTTAACGAAAGATATGATCACAGTCATTCGATGACAATCTCAAAATAAGATTATATTTAAAAAAATATTTTCATCGTGTTCATGTATGCTTTAGAGTATGACATTAGTTTTAGTGTCAAATTTTAATAGAATAAACAATTGTATTTAATTTTCAAGATGTCGAATGTCATTTTTGGCATCTTAATTAATAACAAATGGCCATTGATTAATTTTGGTCAGTTTGAAATTGGAATTGAAAACTGAATTGTTCATCACTACACCCAGTCCTTTTTTTAAGCGAATTCGATTATACGCGATTTTTTGGACGGCACCGTTACATTTTTTTACGCGATTTTTTCCCCAGATTTGTTTTAAAGAAGAAATTTATATATAGTATGATGCTAGACATGTTCGTTTCATTATTTTTTTAAATAAATGTATTTTTAAAACTTAATTTTGTAAAGCATTCCATTTTTTTAAATACACATACAGTTGCCAAATGTTGACAAGTGTATAGGATATTATGCGAAGTTATGTTTTAGGGTGTGTAAAGAAATATAAAGCAATTGCGTAAAATCATGTGATGTATGTCCGCTCGTAAACTTGTTTAAACACAATGCATTTATTAAATTCGCTGAAAAGCATTTTCTCGGCCATAGATTTTACCATTTTGAATTATGATGTCAAATAAATGCCCTCCAATGACGTCAATTTTTTTTAAATGTTAACAATAAATGCGAACGGAAGATAAAAATATTACTCTTGAAGTAAAAAGCGTTTAAAAATATAATAATTTATTTATTTAAAGTTGTGATTTTTTTACACCATTTTTTTACGCGCCTTTTTCTGGAACCAATGTATCGCGTAAAAAAAGGACTGAAACGGAAAGGGTGTACTGCATTTTTTTGTTTTTCAAATCACGGTCGTGTTTTGTTTTAAATCAAGTGAAATAGTTCTCTCGAGGAAGTTCGGTGCAAATTTAGTATAGTTTATTAAAAAAAAAATAATATCAAACGTGAAAATACAAAATATCTAACGGTAACTCAAAATATACATCTTAAAAGTGATAATCTTTCGTTCCATTGATTTTATCTTGCCCGTTTGCTTAGAATGTATCGGCCGTTGAGATGGCGAATTAAAGTGAAAATATATTTAAAAGTAAAACATTTAAAGGTGTTAGAAGTGTTCAAAGTATTAGATACTTTTGTGCTTAAATATAGCCCAATTTGTTCTAAAACTGCACATAACGTAAGTTTGTTTTACACCAGTACTGCTATTATTGAGTATTTTTTAAGTATTCGGTGTTAGAAGTATTTTTCTACAAAGTTTTATTGCGGCCTTATTATGTTAAATTAAAGATAGGCATGTACGCAGTGCTTGTTTTAACCTTTGATAAGCGGCGAAACTAAACAATGGTTTTAAAGTCCTCAAATAAAATGCATATTCGTAAATAATGTTGACTTATTTTATAAACGGCAGCCTAACCGGTCAGGCGACTCGGTACCTTACCAGAGATATTGTTCCCTTTAAATCAGAGCCTATATCGTTGACGCTCGTTCGGAAGTCAGATTATTTATTTTTTGGAAATTTTTGTGGAATTTTTGTGGATTTTTAAAAGCTTATTTGAAATTTATTTTTTATTTCTGTAAAACTACGAGGTATCCTTTCTTTTTTCTGGGTAGTCAACACTTATGAGCACATGTTTGTGATTACATAATCCAATGCTGAATGCAACAAACTAGATTTAAAAGTCGTGGATATTTGATATATACAGTTCGGTTCGGTACATATACAATCGGTTAATGAATAGCTCGGACTGCGAACAAATCGGATAACGAACACTTACGGAAGATTTTTGTGTTCGGACAATGAATACATATTCGAATAACGAAATAAAACGATCACTTTTATCCACTTATTCCATATGTAAAACCAATCGACGTTTTACATTAGAATGAGTTTTGAAAACCGAGCGTTTTTGTTTCGGTCCGAGGTGTTATTTCCAGGATAAAATAAGGCGTGCGCGGCAACACTGCATAACGGACAATTTGGGTAACGAACATAGTCTTGGAACAGATTATGTTATGTTACGACTGTTTGCCATAGAATGGCGGATTGCAGTATGTAGATAGTTGACACTTCAAAATTTAAGCAAGTTAACAGTAATTATTTTCGGAAATATAGCCTATTTTTTCCTGATAATCTCTCTATGCTAAGCTTTCATCAGAACTACTGAATTATTTTTTGAAATATTCTGCGTTGTTCCGAATATCTTTTATGTGACTTAGCGGCGAACGGGTTAAAGATAGTAAGATATAATCAACCAACTATCTTCATTTATTCAAGCCAAATTTTTCAGTATCATATTTTGCAAATAAATGGAAATAAATGTCTGAATAACAAGCAATGAATATAAAACAGTTACAAGTGGTAGAAAAATTAACTTTGTTACACATTCAGATTTTTTATTGCGTAAAGATGGTACTAGCGAATATCTGGTATGCGTTGAAATGCCACTCAAACAAAATTAACTACTAAAACTGTAATAATGCGAGTTTATTCAAAAATTGAATTTAGTTTAAGAACAATCGATGGTTTGCAAAATGTCATAGAAATTCATAACCTCAAAATTCTACAGTTTTGCAAAGGTAGTACATATTTAAAATACCAATAACTCTTTATTAGATTCAAGGTAATCGAATTGGATGAGTACTTTTAAAAAAAGTTTTCATTCGGCGAAAAGTGTATTTCAAAATCAAATTTAGTTTTAGAACAATTGACAGTATACGAAATGTCATTCTCAAAGTGTAACATGGTTTACAGTTTCGTAAGCGTTTTCGTAATGGTTAAAAAACTTTTCAGGTGTGTTTTCATGTGGTTGCTGTAATCCGAAAACCTGCGCGAGGGTGGAAAAAATATTTGAAAGCCTCAAACATTTCCTATTCATAATATAGTAATACATAAAGAACATACATACAAACAAACAAATATTCATTTGTTTATATACACACATATATATATATATATATATATAGATATATAGATATATAGATATATAGATATATAGTATATATATATATATAGATACCAAAAGCATTTCCGGGCATCTAAACAAGTCTGCAAAGTCTCTAATGTGTTTGTGTTTCACGGCATAGATGTTTAAAATTTCTTCTACGATATTAAACAAAAAAATCGCATTATCGATAGCGTCTTAAATTAACTAGTTAATAATGTTCACAGTGCATTGTTCAACGACTTTGCCTTCCGTGAAGGATCTTACGATCTTAAAACCCATTACTAACAACATTTTTGAATCAAATATAACGATTTCATTCGAATAAAAAAGAATATTTGTAATGTCTAAAATTTTAATCAGAGGCGCAGCAAGAACGATTGGCTGATTACTAGCCCTGCCATAGCTTTACCCTTTACATCCCTTCTCTCTCGTGAAAATACCGTTTGATGAATATATTTACACTACGTGAAAGTCCATTCGTCCCTTTGTCCGTTTGAAATATTTTGGATTGTAGCAGCTTAACTACGGGTTCGTAATACTTTAATAGATATTTGAAAACTATTTTTTTTATAACACGTCAATTAATTACAGCTTGCATTGTGGTATGTCAACCATTTTTTTTTCAATTCGAGCATTCAAAAAAAACTACAAAATGAACGTCCAGTTTATTTCGTTTGGTTACAATGACTTGCAGTTAGGAATGCCACTTGCGGTATAAATGTAACTGGATCTCGGAATTTTATAATTAAATGGGGTTAAAAAATGAGTATTCAGACCTTTTCCCAGAAAGGTTCATTCATACATGAATGAATTAACCATATCATATTTTTAAATAACACCTATAAATAGTAGATAGTTTTTATAAAATACGAAAAAGTAGTCGCGTGGATAGTTTTATAAATTAATTTTTGATAATTTTATTGAAATACATGGTATTTAATTCTCTCCGATATATTATACCTCTGATCTAAGCGATACCGGAAAAGGGGCGTGGAGAGAGTGTTAGGTTGATACTAGTCTTTTTCTAGCCCTATCTAACATTATAAGCTTCATTAGTAGTACATATACTTCACACTAAAAAAGAGCAGAATTAATAAGCATTTTTTAGCGCTCATTATGTTTGTTCAATATTATTATACCAACAGTGACGTTATTTAATTTTAGTTTTGTTTATTTTTTTCATGTGAACAGGCTTAAATGTTGTTCTTTTATTTCATCTATATAGACAAGCCAGTGCGAGAACGAATGAAATTGAAAAAAAATCCATTTATATTTTAATGTTAATTGATTGATATTTGTTGAAAAACCCTTTCAAGAATGACTCATTAATGAAAATTATCACAGGCAATTGTGTTAATTATTATTAAATTCGTTTTAGTTGTAATTTACTGCTTGCCTTGGAGTAAGTATTTTCCTATAATTAATAACTTTGGTATATTTGCTAAATGTTTATTTTACGTTAGTTCTGTTGCATCCGTGTGATAGAATGCCTGAAGATGCCAAAAAGCGAAACCCGGGTCTTTAGTGAAAAACATGTGGAATCGCACAAAGTTGTAACAAATCAAATTTGAATGAGCTTGTATTTTTTAAATTTAGGGGAGGGGGCTGATTATCAAAATGAGGTAATATAAATATTTGAAATGCCGTTACTTTATACGTAATACCGTAAACCCGGTAGTGATGTATTAGTCAGCTATTGCAGACCCTGGTTACAATGACGGTACAGTCGATATTGTCCTTGCGCGATGTAGGTACCGACATTATCGGGAGTGAATGAAAATTGTTTGCCAATTTGCACGTACCGTTCCGGACTTACCCTTTTTTCACGTATTAGGGGTCGCAATTGGTAAACTGCCATGGTAGGATACTGCAAAATCTTTATAAGCCTTTTTCAGACAATATTATGAAGTGGCTCGGATCTGTGTTTATCGATGAAAAATAGATTTAATGTAGACGGAGGAATTTATATTTGTATAGAGAAACCCGTTTCGGATTTAACATTTCAGCATCAATGAGAGTTATATATCGTATTATATTCCGAACGCTAATATATTTTTAAAATTAAAAAAATAAGTAAAATCTGTAGTTTACGAGCGATATTCATGGATTTCAATATTCTATGCTCTAGGCTAGTGGTCAGCAGATTGCGGCTCGCGAGCCACATGCGGTTCTTTGGCCCTTTGATTGTGGCTCTTCCACGAAATACCACGGGCGGGCGCACACACACAGAATATTGAAACTTTGTAGAAAACGCAACGAAGTCGGTTTTCGGTCATTATTCACATTAGTGTTTTAAATTGTAAAAATAATATATGTTATTTATTTAATCTATAAATAATATCAGTATTAAGTATAACATCGTAAGTATTTTTTTCAAAGTAACTATAGTTTAATAAAGACTTGAAATTTTGAGTTTGAAGTAGCGATCTCAGCGATTGTAAGTTTATCAGATTGGGAACTTTTTAACAACGTCAGCTTAGGAGTGCCTTACTCAAGCTAATAGCAATATACATATCTATATAGTTTGAAGTAAAAAAAAAATTGCATCTCAAAAAAATTAAATTGTCGCATTGTTAAGTAATGAATTTGCCGACCATTTCTCTAGGCGAAACAATCATATGTTTGAAATAATTTAATTTTTTCGAAAATAAATTGCGATGTACAAAAAAATATAGAATGTCGGTTAATTTTTTTAATTTATTAGTTTATTTTATTTGAATCAGACACGAATGCGCCATGCATATGACAAATATAATAAAAATAAAGCAAAAATGAATCATATACAAAAATTCAAAGAACTGCATTTTTACCAACAACAAATTTTTCTTTTAATAACTAGGCAAATCGAATCTTGCTACTTGATAGTAGTCTACGTAAAATTGAGAAGCATATTTCTCAATAATAAAAATGAGTCGGGATTAATCATGCTCGTTTCTTAAAACGTTTATCATGTTAAAGAACATATAAGCAACCCAACTTTATACAAATGAATTTTGTGTTATCACGTTACACTAAAATTGTCCGCCCGTGTGCGCCGCACAAGTTGCACATATTTTAGAATCAGACATGACTGCAAGTAGCTTCACTCCCTGACATGTCGGACGTGAGTAAGGGGTTATATCTAAAAAAATACTGCAGGCTTATATTTCGTATTATTTTACCGAAAAAAAACAATTAAAAAATGTTTATCTACCATCAGTTCCTAATGAGATAGTGCGTAGCGAAAGCCATATTCTGTTATCTCTTTCCTTTTCGAAAAAGGCTTGTTTGAGAAACATAGTAACAAGCAGTTCTTGTAGAAAAATACTTCTGTCCAGAACCTCAATTAGAAGGCCATATGATTCACATTGGGAGCGGAAATAGAAATCTTCCATTTCATCTCGAAGTCTCACAATATTATTCAACAAGAAACGTCATCACATTTATCATTAATAATTTATTTCCTGCTCTTTGAAACTTCGAAAGTTTTTATTGCTAGGAAATAACTAAATTTTGCAGCTTAAACTCCATTATAATAAGGCTCATAACTGTATGGCACGCTATTCCTCGAGAATTATTATCGAAAAAAGTCGATAGCTGTATCAGCATCACGACATTGCCAGAAATATTTTATTGGTGTGATCATTATTTTATATTCATAGGAACCAATCCGAAGTCTATAATATCGAGATCTGTTATATCACGATTTCAATATAGTACCATTGATGCGAGTACACGTTTTTTTTTACTGCGGCTTCCATATTGGAATCGTCGGGATGAGCGTCATTCTAAGAATGTAAGCAAGGTCAAATTAAGAAAACAAGGAAGAATTCACTATTATATGGACAGTTCCGACGACAGTACCGAATGAAAATCTTTGCATAAGAAATAACGGCGATCTTTTGGCGGGAAAAGTGTATTGGTGATATACTACATACACTCACACCAGCAAAAAAATGCCACTCCATTGAGCAAGGAACAGCGCATGCGCTCGCCGGTTGTACTAAATGGAACAGTTGCTATCGTCACTCCAGTCCGATTTCATTTTTTTCAACATAGTGTCGTGATAGTAAGCGTGACATAACAATATAGAGAATTGTTTTTACTATTACCGTTTTGCTACTATTCCTATATTAAAAAACAATGAAGTTCTTCTAGCTAAAACACTATATAAATTATATTTTCGACTGGATTGGTTTCAAAATTATTTTTAACCGTTTCATATTGCAATCTTAGTGATTTATTTTTTTGTGTATATATGTTTACTTTTCGCTACAGTTTTAAACAGACTAGGAAAAGATTTGTTAGTCACTTATTTATTTTTTATTGGGATTGGATAATTGGCAGGTGGGAAGGATAGAGCAATTAATTTTATAAATATAATATTCAATTCGAAATTTGAAACCGGCTCGTCATCGCTAACACGATAAAGAGCCCACCAATAATGACTTTTTGGCTATGGGCCTAAAATTTAAGATTTCCAAAACAAATCTTGTTTTTTTTTAAATTATATGCTTTTGCATATACTTCAATAAAATTATATTATTAAGATTGATCATTATTAAACACAGCACAAAATCATATGAAGAAATTGTAAATATATGTATACATATATCTTGTGAAATATTTTATTTACCTAACGCTACATATCTGAAGTATATTATATTAATAGTATACTCCTATTCATAAAACGATAGAGGTAATGATATTCGGTAAATTGTTCATAAAAAGCGTGCTAAAATAAATTGAGCTAAATCTAAATAAGGTGACGGTAACGTTTTCCAAATAGGACGGACCAACAATTGGAATCACTGGTATGAACATAGTCGCATGCCGAGAAAAACCGAGCTCCCGCTTCGGTTAACGTTCCAATTTCAAATCGATTTGACAGATGAATAAAGCGCGGTTTCGTTTGGAGTAAAAGCACATTTTTTCGATCTACGTTATTATAAATGGCTGTTGATTTTGGTTTCTTAGAATGAAAATATGTACGTTATTTTGAAGGAAAAATATATATCTTCATATAAATGGTATGCATTTTGACAATATAACTCTTTTTTATTTTTTTACTTTTCAATTATACTACCATCTTTGTAGACAAATAAATCCATATTAGATTTTAAGACTTGACCAATATGAAGTTATACATTTATGCCGATGCTTACAATAAAAAATGATAATCCTTTTTTTTTTTTTGAATACGATTGACTTATAATTAAAATATAAAGTATTTTAAGCCTGACTTTCAAAATCTATTACTATCCACGTTGTTTATGAATGTATTGATAAATGAAGATAAGGATAGGTAATAATAATCAAAAAATATGCGCTAAATATTCTTTACTTTCAAAACGTTATTATTTAGATATTTGAGTGAATTGTATTTTAGTCTTGTGTGGAATACTAAACTTTAAAGATTAAATATCCACTACCAATTCACTGACATACCAAATTACTTTAGTGAGCCTTATGCATTCATCCAATTTGAGATAGGATAAAAAGTTCTAACCGCACACCGATTAATGTAAACTATAAGAGGTTTTATTTCACTATATTATATAATTGAATTGAGAAAAGAAGCATTTTCCAACCAATCCAATTAAAGATAATGTCATTAGGTAGAAAATGCTTCGCAAAGAAGTGAAACTTGTGTCACAATGATTATTAACACAACCAACTAAAAAAAAAGTCATGAATTTTAATTTAATTTGAAAAACTAACATGGTTAAAAAATAGCAATGTGTTTTAATTCTACAAAATTTATTAGGTATATAGTTGATAGCTATTTTGGCTTACGCCCTCATCAGAGCTATTGAAAAAGTAAATTTCACAATAGATACCGTTGAATCTTAATATGATTGAAATATTAATGAAATTAATTAGCTTTAAATACACATTTTAAAATTAGATCACTTTAGAATACAGATAAAGTGCCAAAAAACCCTTATATTTAATTTGATCTCAACAAAGCCGAAACCAAACAAGCTTAAAAAGCGAAGTGAAATCTACTTTAAAACATTACAAAAATTGTATTCGTCTGAACTTACTCTCGTCCACGAGGAATATGTTATGTCGACATCCAAAGCAATACTGTCGAGCATCTTTTGCATCTAGACTTCTTTTGGTTTACAGATAATTTTGAAATCTTGAAATGTGTCGCGTGGAAATTTAAGTACCTAGAGTTCATTGGATATGTGACTTTAAATAATTGGGCACCATAATATCGAATGCCAGAAGACAGGATGCAATCCTTAAAATAGGAGTTTAAAATGGTTAGTGAGATTTTTAACACTGTCTTTGTTACGCCCCTCTTTTTTTAAACACCTATACGGATATATGTTAATATAATTGAACGTGTTTATACTATATTTTAGCTGCGTAATTTTCTTGATATTATTTTAACTTTCAAACATTTTCTTAGTTTTAAATTATTAGACAGTAAATGTGGACAATTTATTGAACCATCTTTAATATTATCTACTATCCAAGCTGTTGGATTCAGACAGTTGGGAATAGAAATAAATTTATCATTCTCACCCCATTTTACTTTCATTGCCACTCTAAAATAATAAATTGTGTAATCGAACTGCAATCAGCTACAGTAAAACAAATGAAATTTTAGACAAAGAAGTAAATAAACTAAAAATATTTATGTCTTTTAAAACCAATTATACCGTCTAAATTAAAAATTTCTGTTTTTTTTGTTTAAATAACTTAGCGATCATTAATTCATTGTATACATGTACATACAGAAATATAGAACTGTTTGTGAAGGAGTTGAAGGAAATTTATTGATCACAAAGAATAAACCAGTGTTTCTCAAACTGTAATGATGTATTTTGTGTCATTGCATTAATTGTTTTTCCAATAAAATCGATTTTCATATTCGTGGTTACAGATACAGTTTTTGGTTTGTAACTACTAAAAATATTTTTCATGTGATTTTTCGCGAATTTCTCAAACCTGTATATTTTGAGGATGCGAGTTTGATTCTAAAGTATTCACTTGTGAAGTATTAACACACTTTCTGTTGAGCCAAATAAAGGATATTCCTACAACATACTATTAAAATATGTACTCAGTGGTCATCCTGGTAACAAAATCAGGCAATATTTTTATACAAAAATAAGCTCTGACATGAAATTTTGACTTTGTTAAATCTCTTATATTTTCAAGTGTCTTTATTATTAATACACTTCAGTCAACCGTGTTAATATTTGTGCATGTAAGCAGTCTGAATGTTAGGAATATTTTGAAGACATATTTAACTATACTATGGTTAAAAATATTCAAATATCAGCTATACTATAATATGTATCAAAAATGAATATAAAAGTAAATTTTTCTGGATAACTAGTTTATTTACAAAGGACTTATGTTTGAGTTCACTCTTCCTTTAAACCATGTCCAACTACCATTATCAGATATTAAAAATCCTATAATTATGTACAGCCTTAAGAGGTGAAAGGAACCAAGTGACAATACGACGAAACTGTTTGTCGAAGGCTATAATTTAATTTACCTCTTACATGATTTTTTTCTTATCAATAAAATACTATTCTAATAAACATTCAGAATTTGATTTGAGTACCATAACGCACCTGATTCATTTTGTTCGAAAATATCAGTTAGGTCCTTTCACTTCTCGTTGACTTATATGAAGATGTAAATTCAGGTACCTCGTGGCGACCGCTACCAAATATACCCAAAAGCGTTGACCATTCGGTTATAGAGTCCAACTCGATGTTTATTATTTTTTTAGTAACGCCAGTATTATTTTTTCCGATTCACGCAAGATAAACAAAGCGAAGGCTAACGACGGTTAGGTTTCACCTAAGAAATATATATAGCCCAAAAAATCCCTGTCTAAAACACTTATGCACATGGGATCGTCTTTTTTTCGACCACGTGAAAAATCTTTGGGGCCGACCCCGTCCCGGCCAAAAAAGAGCTGCAATAAATCAAACTAACTACCCGCTAAGCATCCGTATGAGTTGGTATTAATTAAATATCGATTTCGTTTTTAGAAATGCGCTAAGCTTTTGTGTGGAGATCTTATAACATCTAAATACGCTGAACTATATCGAAGTGAACACCATTATAAACAGCACACGAGAATAAAAGCATTTTGAATATTAAAATGGGCTGAGGGCAGGCTTAGAGGCTTTCACGGATAGATTTTGCTGTAACATTTTATAAATAAAACAATATATTTTAGTTTCCTGGTACTCGTACGACCCTTAATGCATACGTAACATATTATATTATATGTAGCAGTACGTTCAAGTATCTTCTACCATTTTCATACGTTTTGGCAACATTTATCAACAATTATTCACACATGAATTCTAAACATACTATCTTTCAGTGATATTGACAGTTATACCTTTTGGTTCTTTATTACAAATTATTAATAATGTATATTCATATAGTATTGTGCGTATAGTACATGTTTATCTGGTTATCCATCTAGAATTAATGTAAATAGTTTCACATACTCACAACTATTTCAATTAAATAAAGATATAAGCGCAACTGAAAAATGAACGTGTTTTTTTGATAAGCAACTAAAAAAAGCAAGTGTACATAGATAATTTAACTCACTTTTAAATGTAGTGATAATAAATATATTTTAATTACTTCATCGATCAACTGACGAAATAATCATAAACCAAATCCAGGTATGTATCCAGTCGTGAAAAACGAGCGACTTTTTCTATTACACATCTTTGAAGAAAATATCTCAATGAACAATTTGCCGGTTGGTTTGTTGATCTTTTATTTAATGCACATAAATAAGCAAGATAGGAAAAAACCGGACAAAATTAAACTTTTTCTATTCGGAGTTGTGTTTTTGGTTAATCTCGGTGTCGGAGACGTTTTTTTATAATAAATTCATAACCCTACTCTTATCAAACATATTTTTAAAACTCTGGTTAAGTTGTTGATAAAATCATTTCTTGATTGAATTGACATGTACATTTTGAAACACTATTATATTAGTGTAAAAAACAAAATACGCACTTAAGGTTCACAGCTTTTTTCTGCTCTTCGTCATTTTTATAAATATGTATGAACATAATTTAGCTTATATATATATCTTTAAAGATATAGAAAATATAGCATTTAACTATCACATTTTTGGATTGTAATTTGTTCAACATAAATGGTATTTATCAAAAAGTCGGTATACCAAATACGTTGCCTATTTTTCTTTTAGGTATCTCTTAATTTTTCTTTATACTCCATAAAAAGCGCACACATGTTCCACATTGAGAGTGGGCAACGGTAGAAAAAAGCTACCTTAACAAATGTAAGAATTGACTCATTTATGGCACGTTTGCAAGACACGCCCACTTGACTTTTTTAATCGTCCTTAAAACGTTATACAAAAGTTATATTCCGGTCTTGCAGCCGAACAGTCAACGTTCTTAAGCATTTGTACTATTCAACAATATAAATATCTGTGACGTTTACGCTAATGAGAGATAGTAATGCAGATCTATATCTGATAAATAAAGATGAATGTTTACATTCTTCAATGCTTCAATATGAAAGATTTATAAATAAAGTATGTTTATTGAGGATTGTAATAATTTTGCAATAAATGAAATTAAAAATCAGTTAAATGTCATATTTTCGGAGTGTACGATGCAATAATCGTTTCTAATTTAGATTTTTTTCAGTAATTTTTTTTTTAAAGTAGAATATTTAATTAACTGTAAGAAGTGTTTCAAGGATTATTTCTGGTTATATTTTCAATCTATGGCATTTTTTTGTGAAACAAATTAATTCTGTCCAATCACTTTTATCGATTTTTATGATAGTTATCATCGTATATATTGCCAATAAGTTCCCTTCTTATAGATGAATTCAAGAGATGTATTCACAATGTTTCTAAGTGTATATCTATCGATGAGATTCTCTCTTCGCGTAGGATGAAGAAATATTTACAACATTTATACACCTATCGATATAAATACATCGATTGTTAAATCAATCAACAGAAGTTTCCTTAAACGGATGCGAAACCTTGATTTTAGAGCTTGGTTAAGGAGAAAAAGGCAAAAGAACTGTTTTTCGTTTATGTAATGTAATTTAAAATAAGACAAACAACAAATAAATACAATATTTTTGAAATTAAAAACAGTTATTTGGCAGTAAAATAATCATTCATCTTATAATTGTGAAAAAAAATGGATTGAAATATTTTGACGTTTAATTGGGCGGGAAACCGAAACCAGTGTCGATGTTAGGACAGAATCAAGCCATAGATAATAAAAAATATGAAACAAGAAAGAGTGGCGCATTCAAATATGATGTTCGTTTTAAATTTCGAAGGTTTCTAAGCAAACGTCAAAAGCAATCGATATGGCCTCGAATAAGTAGTACCTATATGAAGTTGGCGGCGGTAGGTGAGAGTTTTCCACTGTAGTGAGTTTAGGCGCGCTTAGCGTCCTGTTTGGTGTGAACATAGCCACGATTATACGGATGTTTGGCATGAAGTTCGTTTGCCGCGCTGCGCATAGCCCCGCCACGCAACTTCCCCTCCCATTTTATGACTAAATCCCACTTCTTTGGAAGTGTGTAGGGTGTTTGGAAAATAATATTCTTCTAATTGCTTTTTTTCATCGTTGTTTATATGTATTTACTTTTTTTATTTAAATTTTGTCTGATTTTTAAATGTGTACAACCGTCAGCGTTGATCGCTGATCGCGTTTATAGTAATATACGTAAAATCTTCTTCAAATAAGATATTATTGAATATTATAGAATTCATAATAAAAAAATACTTTGATAGAATTTGTAATCAGAGATGGCATGCACATATATAAAAAAATCGTTGATTTTTTTTTCATTTTTACCCCCTACCGTAGCAAATATTTATTGAAAAGTATCACTGCATTTGAAAATATTTTTTTACCTGTCAATCAACAATTTTTTATTTCAAGTATTCATAATTGAAGGTGTATCGAATAAATCTAGCCTAATAATATTTTTGTATGATCAATGTCCATTTGTTTTAAGCATTTCCTCTTTGGTATTATGCTTCATTTTGTATCTAATCTCAAAAACATACCGCATATTAGCTTAAAAAAATTACAGCTTAATAGCTTGTCATATCTATTAAGAAAATTGTGGTAAATGAAGTTATCCATAAAAAAATATGAAGTGACGCATAAAGTTAAATATATAATAACTTCTTATATAAGGTTGTGCAAATTTTTAAAATTCACTGTTATTTATAAAATAATCAGTACGAATTGAAATTTTACATATTATGTGCGTAAAGTGGTAGCCATTTAAAATAGATAAAATAAAGACTAACGCTTGTGTTACCCGTTCCAAAAGTTCAACGCATTTCGTTTCTTCCGATATCTATGATAAATTCCCTCCCACCCACCAAAAGCAATATGAAAACTAATGTCATTCGTTTCATAAGTGCATCATTCGACGATTATTATCAATTTTAGGTACATTAGAACAACAATATTTTTATTTATAGTATCGAATGTGTTCGAAATAATTTTATCTAGGCTTGTATTTGAGCCACATTTAAATTGATAACAACGCAAATTTGATACAAATATGTTTTCGATTTTGAAACAAACTCTGCAGCTTAAAATTTACTTCACATTAAGGAATAAGGAATATTACCATTCCAAAAACGACCTATCCGTGTTTAGTTAACCGCTAGTGCTGTCACAGTAAAACCCTCCTTAATTTTCTCAAAAAAGATCAGAACAAACTAATAAGTAATAAAGAGTTTGGTAGACAAACTTCAAGTTCAGATCAGTTCCATATTGGTTGCATATATTCTGGATTGGGAGTTCACATAATTAAAAAATACATGTCATCAATTGAATACAAAACAATTCTAACAAGAATTTTTCCAAGCCATGACTATTTCACGGTATTTTAAATTTTGTATTTCAATTGCATTTCAAAGTTCAATCGAAGTATTTTTAAAAGCGTCAGATAAATATTTAAATGAATACCCTGCACAATTTAAAAAGTTTCAGTCAACCGAGTTCTACATTCAGGTACAATAGTGTCTTTATAAATTGTTATTCTCCAATATTGTGAACACCCGTTGGTATAAGAACATCTGATTATGAGCTATATGTATTTGGGTCGGATATGTCGAACGGCCTTTATAGGAATTTAGGATTCTTTGCCTGCTGAAAATCGCAAAAAGGAGGAAACGAAGAGGGGATTCACAGAGAAACAATCGCAATTTCGATTGACTCTTTTTTATTGCCTAACCTTGCTCCGATATAGTGTTCGACCGATGTTATTGTACCAGCGAATCGAGGGAAATCTTCGACACGGGGAAAATGATTCCAATAATTTTATTATTCGAATCGTCCAATTTCTAGATTTGTTATATCACATTTTGGCTCAACGTTTTTCAGAAAAAAATGTAAATCTCTACTCGATAGTAAAAAATACAAGTCGAACTCTGTATTGACATATTTTATTTATTTAGTGTTTTGTAAATATACATAAAAAAAAAAATGTTAAGCCTATCACTGATTAATATTCGTGATATATTCGTGATGATTAATATAAGGTATAATTCGTGAAAAAGTCTATAGTAAAAAGAAGATAGTAGTATTCGCCTAAGCTTAATCTTGTCTATATTATATAGAACAGCATTATTAGTGTTCTTTCTAATGGCATCCCCACTATCGTGCTGGTTCTGCATTTTAGAATAACAAATAATTCATATTTACGGCTTCTCGAAAATATCGGCAGCATACAGTTCGACATTATTAAAAATGACAGTGTTCTTATTTCGGCCTCTTATAAGTCGAAAAAAATATATGGTCAGGTAAATTTAAAATGAGAACTTCGAAGATAAAATTAGAGAATTTTTCCACCAAACATCTTCAGATGTTATCATAAATTATAATTTCTTCATTATTACTATTTCCACATAAATATATGTTTTTTTTTTAAATATTTATGTTGATTGACCGACTATAGTTTGTGTTTTGGTGCTATTTTCAACTTTTTTTAAGAATATTATTCATTATTGTGATTATCACACGCATGTCGCAAATGCATATAAAAAATTCACAGTCTTCGGTGCTGTTGCTATGAATTGACTACTGTTATTTTAGTAATATTTATATATTAGAGTTATCTGAAACCGTTCCTCTTCAATTCAATTCATTCCTCAAGACAAGTCTCCCGCCAGTATTAATTTCACCCAACCCTACCTTCCCTTCTTTGTCATTCTAGTTTCAACCGGACATTCGCTAATTGGCTCCCACAGGATCGACTGCCCAGAGCCTAGAGCCCGAGTCTAAGTGCCCGGTGACCATGGGATTAAAACCGCAGGAATTAGCCAGGGAGCGCAATGCCACTACTTCTAAAACCGGGATACTAGTTTTTCGTCTAATCTTTTAATACTAAAATACTAATTTACGTAATGAAATAAAGAACGTGATAGACTCTTTCCTGCAGCAAAAAATATTCTAGAATCAAGATTGATTGATATCAGCAATGACAAATCAGTCATTTCCAAAATCATATTTTGATTCGCGGAGACAAAACAATGGTTTGTTTTTAAAAAGATGTGCTTTCAATATAAAGCACATATTTTTAAAATAATAAAATCAATTTTTCAATACTATTTCCACAATACGTTTCATGATCATTATCGGTTTCGCTAACCACGAGTATTATCAAGTGATACATTCAAAACATGGCTATTTATACAAGTATTCTATCAATTAACAATGCACGCGATAATCGAAACCGGCCGTGGTCTTAAAATATATATTGTGTAAGTAATACTAAAAATTTTGTAATTATTATTTCAAATGTTATACCTCTCCATAAAAAAGTAACAGTTAACATCTTAAGAGTAGATATTTAACATAAATCATTTTTATAAAAACTGCTTTTTAATATAGGATACTATTAGTGGTTAGATAAAAGATCTTATTATTCAAAAAATTTCAGAATATGATAACTGGGGGTGAATCAAAAACATCAATACCTTCGAAAAGAATCAATAAATCGATTGAAAAAAAAACACTGTTCTTACTGGCATTCCAGGACAAAGACGTTTACCATTTAACCACGGTCCTGACACTCTTGCAACACTGAATGGCTTTCCAGTTATGTTATACGAAAC
Organism: Himalopsyche japonica; assembly: GCA_028555115.1. Lineage (NCBI taxonomy): Eukaryota > Metazoa > Arthropoda > Insecta > Trichoptera > Rhyacophilidae > Himalopsyche > Himalopsyche japonica. The sequence continues at coordinate 71,352 of JAHFWJ010000347.1, forward strand.
ATTATACAGTCAATGTTGATTTATTAACTACTCGAGTTGACCGGTATTAATTTAATACCGGTAATCAACAGGCAATATTTACATATTCGACCAATATTGCCACCCCTAGACTAAACGATTCTCATAGCATTTAACATACAGATTATGAAACCGTAGGTCATTTTTTTATCCAGAAGTAAAAAAGGTCAATGACAGCGGTTGATAACCTAAGCCACGCCAATTTTTCAAATTTTATTTGGTCACCGTATAATAATGGGATGTAATAGCTCGTGTATAAATAAATTCAATAAATATAATGATTTTAAAAGACTTTTATAATACATAGCCTTGCCCTTCGATAGCATTTGGTGAAAATTTTCTTCACTGTCATTTATAAAAAGATTTTCATTCATTTACATGTTTGAGTCGTTATAAATAATATATATTGATAGAATATTATAGATAAATTAATTATTAATAAAATTAAATAGAATTATTAACTTTTAAATTTTGTATTTTTAAATATATAAAGTGTATTATGATAGTCAAATAGGATTGTGTTTATATACAAAATATTTACATACTTGTTTTATTTCAGTGGTACAATTTGAATTACCTGCTTTATGATACGCCAGTGGATTTGAGTTGCCGACAGCTGGTCTGCGGAGAATTAATTAAATCATTTCTGTTTAATAAAATCATCAAACACAGGTCATATCTAGGCCTAAAGTCGAACGGTTATCGTTATTTAGTCGCAGTGAATACGGATTTAAAAATCGGGACTGATAGTTTCATCAATTGATTTTTCAACGTACATATCCTTGATGTTGGCAGTATAAATAAGTTGATGATATTTTAACACATTAATTTCGGACGTAGCTATCACAAACAATTAATATTGTCATAGCTTGAAGCTGTTATTACTCTGTCATTAAATTGCTTTGTCTATGAACTCCGATAAAAAAACGCTTTAAATACAATCCATCATTTTGTATTAACTATTTTATTATAAATATATAAATAAAATATATTTGAGCATTAATCCTACGATGACGTGATACTGAAATAGCTATCGAAAATAACATATCGTTGAAATAAGACATTCATTTAAGTCAAAAAAACTTGCTGCCTAATGCGCATTACGATTTAGTAAAATGATTTATGTTTAACGTTACTGTAAACACGAAGGAGCTTTTGAAATGAACTTATGCCATAAATTGATCGATAAACTTTTTTCTGCTAGGGTGAATTTCTATAATAATTCCTAATCTGTGGATGAAATCAGTACTTCGAAAATTGAACAAGTAGGGTAACAGATACAGTGATCGGTAGTTAAGGTTGGTTCGATATGTCGTCACAAGGTAATTATTAAGGTTTAACGAAAGTGTATGTTTTCCGTATATAACAAACACGAAAATTGTTTTTTTTTTACATAAAAAAAAATTGTGATTTCATCTTTCCTTCCGTTGTTAGCCACCTCTATTTCCCAGAATAAATTATACAATTAAGGCTTATTTTTTGTGTCCAATCTGACAATATAATCAACAAATATACCCCTTGACATCATCGCTGAGATAAAAAAAAAATACTAGAGTGACGAAAACAGTGAAATCTAAAGATTTGTGCTATCGCAATACAGCAAATAGTATGCTATAACTGAAGTGTTGTTGAAGACACGTAGAAAGAAATAGCCTCAACAAATGGATGTGAATATTTATGTAAGTTTTGTGCTTTATTATTTTTAAAAGGTGGACAGTAACTTCATCGTTTTTTAAATAATAAAAACAGATTTTTAATTATTTATTTCCATAATATCATTCTCTATATCTCGCTCAACTCATCTCCGTCGATTATACTCGCGGTGAACGAAACCGGTCCTGATCATAAAATATAGTGTGGAATTAAGTGTTATTTTTTTATTGCTTAAAACATCATGCTTTTCCGTCAATAAAGTGATAATTTCATCTGTTACTCTAAAGCGAGTGGTTTAATGGGATACCGTTAAAAACGCATCTATGCCTAGTGACAAACTTTTACTTATTGGTTTTTCATGAGCGCTAACCAATCCACTACAAAATTTAATAAAAAATAAATTATACTTCGTATAATTTTAGCGAAAATTCACTCACGATACACAAAATAGCTTTGGTAATAAATAGCATACACTGTCAAAATAGTATATCTCTAAAAATGCTCATTTATATTTTTACAATTAATTAACATACCGCACCATCTTTGTTTGCAATGTCATGACGAATAAAACTTCCGTTTATCTCTCTTTGCACAGTTAAAAACGTTTTATTTTTGTATTTAACTGATAGCGAAACAATTTTAAAAAGCAAAAAATTACATTTTTCACATATTTTACATTGTTAGGCTTTTATTTTATTGATTGTTGGAATAAAAGATACATAACATTATGTCCTCAATCAATACGTATCCGCGTAAAATTAACAGTAATTACACCGAATTATATTTAATTATAAAAAAACAGTAGTAATGTTTGTTTTTATATTTTCGATCACATTTTTCTAAAAAGGGACGTAGAACCAACCAACGCTTTTTCATAATACTAAATTATTGTAAGGTTGTCTTCAGAGAAGAAACAGGCTACATTTTAAGAGCTAATCAATCAATACCAGTGGTTCTCACGTAAAATTTCACTGTGGCTGCATTATAAACATCAGCTGTCCTATGGAAATATCTCGTTGTCCCACCAAATGTGATAAAAATAGTTTTGATATTTTTTTTTGTATAGCACATTGCACTGAATGAACTTTCACAATACGCAGTTGTAGGTAAAATCGACAAAATTAATAGAGCAATTGTTGTTAATTCTTTATATTGACTTGATTCATGGTCAACGTATAACTTCGACCAATACTAAATGCTGGATAAATCAGGTTTATTCAATCAATTTTAAAATAATAATGATTTTATATATTCATTTGTAAAAACACATTTTTTCTTAAATATCAATATTTACTATAAAACTGTTGGTGGCCGCAGCAAAATCCTCTTTTAGCCGCATATGAGAACTGCTGATCTATACGAAGACCGAAACATTCTCAAGCCACGTGAAAAAAAGTCAAATGGTTTATATTGTAATTTTCTCTTTTTCAGGTGAAAGTTTTTAGTAAGTATTTAACATAAAATTTAGGATTTATAGTACGTTAAAATAAATTCATACTTTAAGTTTTAGTATCATTTGAACGACGCAATATTGCAACTGAATATTGCGTACAATATTTATAATATATTATCAAGTGATTATGCTCTCAATGAAAAAATGATCGTATGATAATGTTTGATTTTTTTGTCGAATGTTGCAACTAAGTATATCGCCTTGTGAGCCACGCTTTAGGCACGCCTTTCGTCGTGGGGTCTCAATAAATGATGCGCCCCCAAAGCAGTCATCAAAAGACAAACATCGCATTAAGATTCGGGCCCGGGCGCCGCGAGTGTCAATATTGGACGAGGCCTGTCACGGCGATACTTGCAACTTTCTACGGACCTGAATCTATAGCCGAGTTTAGTCAATCAGTGAACTGGATCATGTTGGTGATCAGGGTCGAACTCAGACGAAACAAATACAGAGCAAACTTTTTAAAAACTGTAAATCATGTTTATATCTCTTAGATTACTGTTCTACTGTTAAGTGTAACCTCTTGGTGAAAATGTATTGTATAATATTTAAATAAATTAAACACTATTATTGGCATTGTTTTTATAATTTTATGATATAAAAATCGAGACATACTTCGCTTATTACGAACGTTATCAACTTAACAGTTGATAGCATCAGCAGTAAGCAAACATTGTGTTAATAATCTCTGATTAATTTACAACTTAAATTCCAAATACTATATATACGGAAAAAAATATTCAATTAGCGAAGATTGGTGTAAGGTGCATTTATATATATCAATATAATATAAATATGATAAATCAAAGATTCAAACTCCTTTTAAGAAAAAGAAATAGATAAACAAATTGATATTTTCAACACGGTGAAAAAATAACGGTGAATTTTAGTTTTACAATTATTTTTTTTATATAATATACTCGATGGCTATTTTGGCTCACGCCATCGTCAGAACTATCTTCTCTCTCTTTTGTATAAGTTCTGACGATGGCGTGAGCCGAAATAGCTATAAACTTTATCTTATAAAAAAAAATGTAGAACTAAAATACATTGCTATTTTTTTCACCGTGTTATAATGGAGTTCTACCAAGTAAATGCGAACTCAACGAATAAAATGATATTTTAAAAATTTACGACCTACTTTAAATAAAAATTGCGTTAATAAAATGTACATTTTTGATACTTAACCATTGAAATGTATTTGTTAACGTCATAATTCAACAGTGGTCAAAATAGTCCGAAAGAAAAAAAAACAAGATTAATGGTTATTTAACTGTCTTGGCAACGAACGACCTGTTGTTAATATTGTATAAATTCGAGGTAATTTTAGAAATTTCTAACATCATGCACTATAATAGCAATGCATGAATTAAAACCCTCACGATTTGTAGCCAAAACTATCGACATTGACCACTGCACCACGGAGAGAAAGACTAGGTAACGTGTTTATTTCAATTATGACCAATTTTATTGAATGATTTGTTAAATATCATGGCACATAGAACTTGTGGTATTTTACTACACGATTGTTGATACGAAAAAAATTAAGATCTAATAAAGCTCATCAATGCTGTTTTAGTTATATGAAGATAAATAAAAACAGTAATATATAACTTTTTAAGGTGTTAACTGTCACTTCTTGATGGAAAGGCATGACATTTTAAATAATAAAAACATATTTTTAGAAAAATATTATATTTTCATAATATGTTTTATAACGAGGACCGGTGTCGCTCATCACGAGAATTATCAACTTATAAGATATAAACTTATTTATTAAAAAAAAATGAGTTGATGGTATGCAGGTATATAAAACAAAAGGTTCAAGAACTAAGAAAACAATTTACAGGAGGTCATAGATTGAATTAATTTAAAAATAAAATGTTCACAATCTCTTCAAGACAAACTAATAATTAAGAGTTAAGAACAATTGTGAAAGACTCGTTAGCAAGAATAATGATTAGGAAAATTTAATATTCAAAAACTGTAACATATATTTTGTAGCACATAATGTGTTAATAATTGAACATACAATGGTAGTCAAAATGATGAGATGAAATGGATAGAAGAGTCCTAGTACTTTATGTTGCTTAAAATATTAATACTGCGCGATGTCTCGTGCGATGACGTCGGCGCACCATAATGACATCTGTTGAGATGTTCCATTACAAGTTCATATGTTCTACATTGGATGTTTTATATAAATTAAATGATTATTAATCCAATTTATGATTTGTACGCATTTGAAATTGATTGAAGGTGCTTTTTCGACTACTTTTTGCACATCACGCCGAAAGTTGTAAATAATCAATCTAGTTCTAGTTCCCTTATTTAACAGGATGCGTTCGAGATAAGGCAACTGCTCTATTAACCAACTATAATCCGGTTGTTAGAATATAAACGACCGCTACAGATATGCCTCACAATCATCACCAACCATTGTTTCGATTGCTCGTCATCGATCGTAGCATCCTGTTCAGTTGAGGTTCTACGGCGTAGAGGCCAGGTTGCTACGCAACATCCTGCAACGCGGTGAAGCGGCCTGCGCTAAGAAAAGTTGACACGGTTTCGAATGATTATTAGTCGGAGCATTTCATCTTATAAAATGAATTGGGTTAATATTATTTTCTGGAGAATGATTCAAATATTATTGTATAAATCGACAAAACCATTTTAAAAATTGAACGTGTAAAAGATATTGGATTTTATCACGATAATCTATTTAACAAAAAAAAAATATTTAATTTCGAGCCATTTTGTTTATTGGTTCAAAACCTTTTTTTTATACAAAATTGATTGAGCGTTACACACACATTAGAATCGGAGCCCTTATAGTTTCCTTAATCTTTTATATATTGATTCATTTATCGCATAATTTTTTGTCGCTGCAGAGCTGAGTAATTCAAAGTGAATTCGGCTTTTGTGGACTATATACACACTATACTCACACATGCATACAGGTGCTCATACAAATATACATATGTACATAAAACACATAAGGAAGTGAACTTAGGAAAGTCATTTTCAAATGTTGATGTTGTGTATTTTGGATCTCAATTCTAGCATTAAAGTAAAAATACATATTTTGTAATGTTATTTGAATAATTGTATTACTTTTTCCACAGCTTGATGTACAAAATGTAAAAATCTGTGTATGATTCAAATACTATCTTATATTATAATACCACCAAAGACTTTATCTCGACATTTTTAATAACGTTTGAGAAAGTTTATAATAGATATATATATATATATTTGACGGTGACAACTTTGATTGACATAGATAACTAAGACACACTAAAACCACTTATACAGATAGGTGTAATTACACATTATGAATACCAATGAGATTAACCAGACACGGCTACGAGATGGTATAACAGCATAAACACGTATCTCAACACTAATACCCAGCTCGCTTGGATTTCAATCAACACTGTGAAGTCGCAGTTGTAGGCAACAGTTCACGTCTATATAAATCGCTTTAGCTTCATCATCGCAACAAAGTTTTACACACATTATGTCATATTGTTTGTAGTTATTTCGATGACGCGCCATTGCAAAAACAAAAAATGTTTTATTTTCACGTATATCGGAGTTATATAAAATAAATGTTAATGCAATAATAATCGTATAATTTTTTATGTTTTATGGGACAACTGCCGAATTTGGGCAATCGGCCGCAATTAAAAACAGCAAACCATTTGTCTAAATGGAGCAAAGTCCAAAACCTTTTTAAGTCATTTCTTTGCTCGAACGGTATTTTTTCCTATTATAAGAAATGTTATGTTTAAATTTTTTCATTGTTTTTCAAATCACTAAAGTAACATCAGTAAAACCACTGGACTTGTAAAGTGAACATTTGAAGGTTGGCAATATCTAAAAATCATGAATGTTTCAATTGCAACGCCATCTATATGTCATTCTACAAACTATAAAATGAAGTTATATGTTATAATACAGTATTAAAAAGACGCTAGTAGATTTTATGTACATAAAATTTCGTTTGAACATCACCTACTTATATAAAAACATGTCAAAGGTTAATCATTTAAACTCTATCGCTGAAGAAAAAGAAACAAAAAGGGCGTAAGTGTGTTATTCTCTCAAGGCCTCAATTCCTAGCAACGTTTTAAAATCACCATAAAATATTTGATTAAAACACGGTTTTGTAAAAAAAATGTGAATATGCATAACTCAATTTTGATTCCGATTTCATAATGTAAGATCACGTTTATTGCGAGAGTACCTCGGTGACTTAATTATACTAATATTTTAAGTGTTGTTTTAATATAAGCTTTCAACGTTGACAGAGGCATTTTGCCGCCAAACGCACTATTATTAGGTTAGTCATCACTGCGTTTTACAAAGTAGTATTGACAAGGTATATTGAAACCGTACCGAGCTGTAGGATTTGGTGTTGTTTCAATATTCAATCAGAATCTAGTTATCCACGGCACCTGCATGGTCGTAATTTGGCCTATATACAAGGAATGGCAATCGATACAGCCTATTTTCATAATTTAGTAACAGCCGGAAGGAAATTTACGATAATCATATGGGAATAATAATCGGAACTGTTGACGATTTTGGGTGCTCGTGGGATGTGGTTGTAGGATCATTGATTCGAATCTCAAAATGACATTTTTATTTATAGCACGCAACACCCGTTCACATTTGATTAGTAAATATTAAAATTAGAATTGTTAAAATTTTGTCAATCACCTGTTTTGTCACCCCTACGTGACAGATCGAGTAAATCGTTGTACTAAAATACTTAAAAATATCGAAAAGCAAAATCCAGCCTGTGAATTGCAGAATTTGTAGAAATTTATAAAGTTTGAACAGTTCAATTTCGATATTTCAATTACAATACTCTCATTCAGTCACTTGCATTATTTAAAAATATATATATAAATACGCATGACTTACAAAGAAGGCCTGTAGTAAAACAACTTTTTTTTTAAATGTTTTAAAGTAAAACAATTCTTGAAGTTCTTTCTTTATATAGCATGTCAGTTAACAAAGAAGACGATTTTCGTACAGTGTCCTTTGCTACAACTGCGAATTTGTCGAGTCAGCGGTGCTATAGAGAACGTCGTTGATTTCAGCACTCATTGGTTCGATTACCTATACAGACAGTTTCATAATTCGATTTTTGTTTGAAGGCATGCATTTATATGATTTTCAATATTGCTCCCACCCATCAGATCTTACAATGGGAAGTAGTAAGAGCGTTTGGCTAACCATTAGTCTTGTTTAACCCCTTCTCGTATTGAAAAAAAATTTGAGCAATTTAGTAAAAAGCAATTCTTGCTAGTAGATATAGATTTGATAATTGCATCACTCGAAAACATATATATCTTTCACTTTTAAGGTGTTAACTGTCACTTCTTGATGGAAAGGCATTATATTTTAAATAATAAAAACACATTTTTTTAGTACTTATTTCCACAATATATATTATATTGTGGAAATAAGTACTAAAAAAATGTGTTTTTATTATTTAAAATATATATCTTTCCTTAAAATGAGCTTATTTCAATATGCTCGGAGCGGAAACGGTTTCATTTTACTACGTGGATGATGGATTTCAGAGTCGATTAATCAATGCTATACACTGCATTGTTTTGTTGTAAGGTCATAGAAATAAATTTGTTAACAAAGAATTTAAAAAAAACCATAAAACTTTTTATAAGCCCCATTTCATATCACACAAGCAAACTGAAAAAAGGCGTCTTTAAAGTTTTCAGAAAACAGTTCCTAAGCTCTTCGATACATTATTACCGTCTCCGAGAAGATAGCTTGTGAAACAAATAAAAAAACAAACTATTTAAGTTCAAAAGCTAGTTTGGCGTGGTAAAAAAATTAATTCAACCTGAAAAGTATCATGCAACGGTACACGCCCCGTCCGCCGGTTTTCGCAGGTATATTAGCGGCGTCGCGACGCTGCGGCCCTTTCCCGATTCCGACGTCGAAAATTGCGACCACTCTTGTTTGAGGGACGACCATTAACTGGATCGAGTGTAGGCGCTGAACAAACAGAACAGCGTTCGACGCCGGCCAACTCTACGATGTTATCGGCTCAGCTTATTGCAGTAATAAAAAAAGCCATTCGCAATATATTATAAATGGATACCTGGAATTCATTTGCGAGATAGGTACTAAATGTATGCTCGTGGGGAAGTTAAACATAACGTAGATATTTATATTAGAACTAGTGAAGTGGCGGAGTGAAATTTCCAATTAATCGTTGTGATCTCACTTATTTTACATTAACATTGAAATGGCTGAAATATGGGATATTTAAAAAGTAGGCATAATTGGTAGATAGATCATATTTTCACGGCTCTCAAATTGCCGATATAAGCTTCATGAATGGAATTTGACAATTCAAAGTTTTATAGATCCCTTCACAAAGGTTTAATATCAGAAAATAATTTATTTATTTATTTAATTAACTTTCATTTCAAACTGAATTTGAATCGTTAAAACAACGCAAACACAAAATCGATTACGGGAAAAACATTATTTTTAAACTTATCATTTCAAAAATATTTTTTTGACATGATTAGTTTAAATGTAAAAAAGGTAAACATACAACTTTATTTAAGACTGACGAAATTTTATTTATGGATTTTTTAAAATTAAATATGGCAAATAAAGAGCATTGCGTAAAAATTTTCGTAATAATTAGAACAAATGTTTAATAAATCAGTTTTCTGGTGTTAAAAATATAAAAATATTATAGAATAAATATATAAATAACAACTTTTATTCCTAAATTACATACGAAGATTGATATTTTATTAATAATCATTTATTTATGAGATATTTTTTCTTCGCGATGACAACATTATTATCAGTGATGTATTTGACGTTTGTTAGAACAGACTTAAATAAACGTTTTATACATAGAATTGTTTTGTCATTTTATATTAAACTAAGAACTCGCCGTATAGCACAATGTATAATATTATAAAAACTAAAAAACTGTGTCACTAAAACTAAAAAACAAAACTTAATAAAAAAAGCTAGCAGTAAGATTAAATCGTAGTCTACCCATTTAATTCAGCGGTTTTCAACTGCTGTTTTGTGGATAAATAAACACTATTACGTTATTTTGTCTTAAGATTTTTAAATGTAAACTTATGTTTATTGGATCTCTGAATTTCAATGGTGAATAAAAGATAACCACGTGTGGTGACAAGTTCTAAAGTTATTTCGTGGCCGCCGCCATCAAATGAAGCTGCCAGTGACATCGCCTTATTTCTGAACTCCTCGGTCATAAGTCGAGCTGCCTTATCAGAAGTCACTCGTTCACTTCTTCAATAATGTTTGTTCTGTCAAACTTAAACAGGAATTCCAATCACGGTGGAATGAATACAGGTTTTCTTTTTGATATTTTGCTTATTGTTGTTTTGTAATATTTTTTCGTTATAGATTTATATGGTAAAAAGATAAATAATATTTGGTCAATTTTGCGGTGATGAAATTTTCGTATCAAAATCGTTGAATTATTTTCTACATTTGTCATTTCGACGGCGTGCGTAAAGCAAAACCTAGGCGGTGTACGACGTAACATATAAAAATAAACAATTCTTGGATGATTCAAGTTTTATTTGTTAGAAAGTTTTTAACTAAATGTGTAAGCTAAATATCCACATTTTATAGTGATTCGCAAATCGTTTATGTCTTAATTTAAAAAATAGCTTATTGATTTGGTATTAAAAAAATCAAGTAGTTTTCATGAAAATAATGTAAAAAAGAATTACGTTGTGAAAACTTTGTACGATTTTATAATATATGTTTTATAACTAACGACCCGGGTTTTGCCTTTCGGCATCTTCAGGCATTATATCACACGGACGCAGCAGAGCTGACGGGTCGTTAGTGACAAAATATGTGGAATCGTACAAAGATTTAACGGTTCAAATTTGTTATTGAAATTCTATCAAGCACCTTCAGCCGGTATCATAAATTTTAAAAAAATAATGGAAGAGTAAAAGAATCGCCGAAGGGTTCAGGATTACGTTAGCCAAATGTTATGAAACACTGCTCTATTCAACAGTGTTGCCAACAATAAGATTTTACATCAAAAAGTTTAAAAATTAAGCGAATGAAATGTTCGCCGATACTTAAATATTAAAAGGATCGTAAAGTAGGTAACAATTCGATTTTTAATGGACTTCGAAATGAGTTTATCTTTTGGTGCCCCATAAACAATGTGTAACTTGAAACATTTCCCTCATATTATTTATTTATACTGGTTTTAAAATACCATAGGGCACGAGGCTTCAACCCTTAACGGGCAACCACCGCTCATTGGTCAACGCTCTTGTTTTGCGATTTCCGTGAGCTCGAATCCGAGTGCGACTTTTTTAATGTATCATTAAATAGGTTAATCGATTCTATAAAGTTATCAAACTCGTTAATTTGTTTATTCAAAGCCCTAGCATCGCATTAAATGTTTTATTTTTTATATACAAATTAAACCAAAAAAAAGTCGATTCAATATCCAATTTCTCGGATACAAATCAATGAACGGACAGTATTGATAGTTGAAAGTGATTAATGTTATTCTATCACTTTCTTTTTATCCTTGCTTTCTTCAATTAATAGATTTTAAGCAACTGATTGTATATTTATTTTATTTTCTAATAATTGTCAATGATAATATGTTAGCATAAGTATTTTTACTAGAATAGTTTGTTGTGTGTACTTCTTTTGAAAGAAACTAAAGCGAAACATATGGAGCTGCAACAGAATTAGTAGAACTATAACGCCAAATAAAGATTCAATAAACTAAATGAAAAACCATTTAACAGTAGATATTGAATTCATATATACAGATCTATTATATAGTGTAGTTATACCCAAAGAAGAAAAATTATTTATATATATAATACTTAGATATATGAAGAGCATTATATATAAAAAATTGAGTCTTTTATGTTTGAAATAAAATATACAGTGAATAAAACTTGATGTAAACATATAAATATACACACGCAAATAGATACAATATGATATCTTTGATCTGAAGCCCCTTAAATATGCAATGGCTCTCTAAATTATTTGTGAATATTTTCCATAAAACCTCCATAAGCCGTTTACATAAGTGGGGTGAAGCACTCTGACTGTTAAAACTTGTTGTAGCCTCGCTACAATTTGCATTTTCAGTCTCCTCGCTGGGTTTTTCCTTTACACAAAACATGACTCTTAACTCGCGCGCGGATTATTATTTAAGATGGCAATAGGACAAACCGCACACTGAGTGCTTGGTGAATAAAATTTATAAAAACATTTATTTTTTAATTAAGCAAAAGCCTCAACCAACAAACTGTTTTACATTTTTTTTTCATATTGCCGATTGTTATCTGTAAATTGGATTTTATTTGATAACATTTTATAGGATGCCAAAATTGATGAATTTGATTGATGACTCAATCGATAAAAAATTAAAAATCAGCTGCAAATTTGAAACTTAATATGTATATTAATTTCTACATTAACAAAATTATCAAAATTCAACGGTATAAATCCGAGTCGTATAGCTAACATTCAATTTAATTGATCTGTCTCCAAAGTAATCATTGATGGAAAGGCATGATATTTTAAATAATAAAAATACATTTTTAATACTTATTTCCACAGTGTACTTTTGATCAGGACCATTATCAACTGATGCTCGCGATGAGCGAAACCGGTCCTGATCAAAAAATATACTGTGGAAATATGTACTAAAAAATGTGTTTTTATTATTTAAAACAAACATCTTAGATAAAATTTATTGCTGAATGTACGATTTGTCTTTAATATGGTATACATTTTCATTGCGTTCAAATCTGACCCATTAATTTTAGACGATCGGGAATCGTTTTATTTATCTGAAATTTTCTTCTACCTATTCAATTATAAAATTGAAGTGTAGAAATTATGTTTTACTCTGTGTCCTATATCAATTAAGTGACTGAAGAAACACGCGTAACATGGTTACGCAAAAATAAAACAATTTTTTTTATACAATATTTATATTGTTGCCTCTGCGTCGACGATACAAAACGCATTGGTATGTTTTAATATGTAGCATTTTTCTCGAAGCCCGCGGGGTCTGTATGAAAAAAATAATATCGATTTTCAGTGCGTCCAACTCTCTTCCGTAGTTACTTCACATACATATTGCCTTCGCGCTGCCTACATCGAAGTTAACTTCATAATGTAAAAATATATATATAGTATCTTTCAAAGTGTTAACTGTCACCTATTGATAAAAAAGAGCATTATATTTGAATAATAAAATACAATTTTTGTACCGTACCTACAATTTTATTATTATCGAAGTCGTTTTTCTAAAATTTATTTGAACGATCTTCTTTCAATGTATTATGTCTATTAATTCAGCATACAAGAGAATCGAGCTTGTATGTATATTTTGCAGTTTTATAAAATTTAATCGGTATAAAAATGCTTTTTTACAGTGATTTTGTAGTAAAATTTACACTTCTAAAAAATTGACAATACATCGATTATGAAACTGTGGAATGAATAATAACAGCTGGTTTATAGTTCCATATGTATTGACACATTCTGCATTATTAAAAAAACACCTTGAATCAAACAATCTTGGTGAATCTTTAAAATGCCATAATTTTAAAATATTTGAATAATAACTGTTCAAGCAATTTTTGACTAATCAAGATGTAGTGTTGCTTATCTAAATTCATAATTATTATTATTGAACTTAATAAAAATAAAAAAAAAGTTCGTTACTTATTTGTTTTGAGTTGATTTTTTAATTTAATTGCCATAATTAAAAATTTGTAGGTTAGAAAAAAAAAATATTTTTTATTAAGTTAAATTTTAATTGTTACAACTTCTGTTCTGAACTAACAGCTCTGTCACTTATGTTGCATCCGTCTTATAGAACGCATTAAGATGCCGAACGGCGAAACCCGGGTCATCAGTGACAAAACATGTGAAATCGTACAAAGTTGTAACAATTCAAATTTGATATTGAAATTCCATCAAGCACCTGCAGTCGATATCATAAAATTTATTAAGTTGTTTTTTTATACGATTTGTCCCGTATTATATGTTGGATAAAACTTGCTGGGAAATAGATACAAACATCACGAATATATTATACAAGCCTTCGAAAAGGAATATTTCCATTGATAATAAAGTATTTTCCTATGAATCGAAATTTTGTAATATAATATTTCTATGGGTGGAATTTTATCTTTAAAAACCCATTTAAAAAATAAACAAAAATTAATTAAGATTTTATCGATTTAATTTTGACAATTTCGCGAAGCTCATGGGGCAGTGTTGTCAACTGAAGAACCACATATTGAATTTTTTTTTTTTGATTTGACTTAATTGAAATTGCTTTATAGATTTTACTTTTCTCAATCGTTTAAAGTTTAAATGATAAAATATTTAGTATTACATTAAAATGTTTCTATTTTCAAGATTACGGCTAATATTTCTCATCGACAATATTATCAAATAATACAACACAAATTAAATCATGTTTGTTTATATGCATTTATACTTAATAATTTTCAATAATGCAAAACAAATGGTTTAAAAATCTAAGAAAACAATTTTCAGGTAATAATGATAAAGTGTAAATTATGGATCTTGTAACATTTTTTTTTTCGGTAAAAAGTCTTGTTTCAATTGATATTCTGTCGGTTGTTAGTTCGTTGTTAGTTTGTTCAGTGAGCGAAATCGGTTCCGATCTTGGTAATATAAAATCGTAGAAATGGTATTTAGCAGTTCGTTTTGTTATTTTAATGTTACGCCTTTCCACCAAGAAAAAAAATTTACCCCTTATAAGTAGGTTTCTTATTCATATAATAATATTGGTATCTTTTCTATTCTGTAAATTTTGAAAATCGTTTTCATTGTATTTTCATTTTCGTAAGAATTGTTTTTATTGAGTTTCATCCATGATGTCATGTAATTTCATTTCATTTGTAAACGAACTAAATATATGTATCTAAATTAGAAAATGAAATTTTAATGTTTAAGTTTGAAGAAGATGATTTTGTGGAGTATTTCAAAGCAAACATATAACCTTATGCCATAATTCATCTATCAGAGTTGTTCTTATTTCCTTTATAACAACTTTATACAACTGATTGCCTTTAAACTTTTATATGCTATGCTGTTGTACTAATTGATGTTGATTCTCTGTGGAAAAGCTTATCATTATTTGTATCATAGCATAACTTTCCTTTGTAAAATTGCCTGAAAATTCTCAGAATAAGTGAAACCAGTCTTGAACGTTTCACCCCTTCCAAGCGTAAGTTAGTGGCATATCGCTAGTATTCAGGAGAGCAAAATATCGTGTTAATGGGCACATCATCGTTTCTTTATGACCTTTCCCATGTATTGGAATATAAACGGTCTTTCAACAGGGACGCTCAAAATTTGTGTAAATGTAAATAATACATGTTGTGTGTAACTCGTTCTTTTTTTCATTTGAAACTATTGTATACTTTATGGCAATGAGTGTGATATATAACGAAGCTAAAATGTCTACTGCGGCTTTACTTGGTAGCACATATTTAGTTTTAGTTTAGGTAGAAATAATTTTTTTACATCAGTTGGCAAGAATCTTTTTTTAATATTATTCGACTTAATACAAAATATCAAGTATGCCTGTCATAGTTTACAGTATCAATTAGACAACTAGTAACATTCATAATTCATGGGTTATTCATTTTTGGCCATCAAGTTATCTCAGTTTCAAACCCGATAAATTAACACCCTTATTACTTTTTAATTTTACATGTAAGATCTTTAATGAATTAATCTTGAGTTGAGTAAATGAATCACGCTTTAAAAAAAGACGCACGTGGAATAATCAGTTTTACAGGGCAGTATTTGTGTAAAAAAATAATACATATTTGAATTTACTTATTATGTACAAGCTAATAAATTTTCAATATATCTTCAAATAATTAATTATCAAACTTGTTTTTTAGATGTTTATTAACACATATTTGTAATTAAGTTGGATTTTTACGTTGTCTGAAAAAAATATTTAAAAATGATGATTTGTTATTTATAAAATATTATATTAACAATTAATATGTGTTTCACTTGATTATATCGCTGATCCGATAGGAAATAATGAATAGGAAAACTAATGAATGTGCTGGTCAATCTTGACTCATGGCAAGGTGAAAATGACTGAATATGGTATAACAATGCGATTATCTAGATAGAACTAAGTTTTGCTTAGGAAAAAAACAGTAAAATATTTACTTTCAAAATAACATGTCATAAATTTCTATAATTTTTTTTGTTTGCCTTTAAAAAATATACGTTCTAATTTTAATAAGACAGACATTTATCTTCCCTTTACTTTACTGTTAACATTAGAGCAATCAAACCCATTCAGTTTTAATTATAATTAATCAATTAAGTCTATTCCATTAATTTATAATATTTACAACGGCTAAAATATTGTACATAAAGTAATAAAATTCGTTTTTTTTATATGACAATGACGATGAAAATTTACAGACCACTATTAAAGGACAAGACTAAATAATATATTTACAAGCATTTCTAAATTATTTATTTAATATATTTTCATATACGATATTACACCTCATTTTTACATGGCGACTAAAGAAAATTTAAAGGTTTGCATCATTATTGAAAACTGAATAGTATAATAGATATTTGTCAATATGCATATTTCGCCTTTAAAGTGTTAACTGTCACTCCCTGATGAAAAGGCATGATATTTTAAATAATAAAAACACATTTTTTTAGTACTTATTTCCACAATATATTTTATGATCAGGACTGTTGATCAGTTGATAATACTCGCGATGAGCGAAACCGGTCCTGATCAAAAAATATATTGTGGAAATAAGTAATAAAAAATGCGTTGTTATTATTATTATTAAAAAAATAAAAATATGCATTTTAAAAGGAATTTCAGCAATAATAAATATACATTTTGAGCTCAAAATCAAAACAATCAGCTGGAAAAATCCTTTTTTTTATGAATTTTATGAGTAAATCCCACGAACACGAAACTAAAATATTACCATTCTTAAATAATTTGTAGACCGTTACTTTAGTTGTTTCTAATGAACTCTATCATTTATGACTGTTTCGGCATAATAGCATCTTCACAACTTTTGGTTAGGCATGTTTACATATTCATATAATTTGAAGACACTAATATCAATTTATTGATTACAACACAATTGATAACGCCCGCGATGTGCGAAACCGCTCCCGATCTTTGTATTACAAAAGTGCGGAAAAAGTAATCAAAATTGTGTCTGAATTATTTAATACTTATAAGAGCTAAAATTATTATTAAATAATTAATTATTCTAAAGCCATATTTCACTATACTTTACGTACAAAAAAATGTTAATTTTAAACAAAATAATGTAATGTTACCAAATCGTAAGCTCACAAAAAATTTTCATTTGAGTATAACTGATATCTGGGAAAAATTACTGGAGTTACTGGATTAAATAAGGCTCAAAAAATAATATTAAGCTAAAATATTGTTTGACTATTCTTTACAAGTATTTAAAAACATAACTGATTGCTATTTTAAACGGTATTTTAATTAAATTTTACTAAGTAAAACCAATTCGAAAATAGCAAATGTTATCTTGATAGATTATGATAAAAATTAAATAATGTTTAATGCATATTACTTACTTCTATAGCTTAACTTTCGTTAAAAAAAATCATTTAAGATTATCTTTAACAAATAATGAAAATATTTTTACAATATTTGACGTGTATGATTTTGTTGATAAAAAACGAATTCAGTTTTTCTCGATACGCGTCGTGTACAAAAATAATTCGAATCATTATTTTTTTTTTGTAAATTTACATATATTCTGTCACTAACGACCTGGTTTTAAACTTTGGGCATTCTAGAATACGGATGCAATCTAACTAACAAAAATACAAGCCAAACTAACCTCCACGATGCTGTCAGAAGGGAGATCGATAATATTACAGTGGGCTAGATACATAGATACTTTCTCAAGGGATGACAGAGGGTCGAATCAAATGTAGGAAACGATATTTCACAAGGGTGCTTTTTGAATGAAAACCACGTTCATAATAATCTTATACTTAATTGTTACATATTTTTCATGAATTAATTTTCAAAGTCTTAGATTAACCTAAATAATTGCATTGATTATCGATAATAATAATCATGTTTTCTTAGCCTAAACTTACCTAGTAATTAATAAAAAATATCACGATATTCTAAAACGTTATAATTGAACAGAGCTTTGTTGTTAATATGTAACATAAAATTAACATTTAAGTTTTATCAATTCATAAAAAGCACAGCCGCTATTTTCATAACAAAGTATTTGTTGGTGGTAAAACACCATTTAAATTTAAATATATTGCTGACCAGAGACTCGTTGATCAAAACGGTTGTTTATATATATGCTATAAATATGTTTTTTTCTTTAGTATTTATGTTTTTAGATAAATAGATTTGATTAATATATATTAGTGAACGAAAGTTTTTTTTTACACGTTCATATTAAGTTTTTATAAAATATGTTCTTGATATATATAAAAACGTATTTGTTGTAAGTAGATTGAATGAAAAAATCAGTTTTGTTATTTTGGGTGTCAGGCTTGACTATTCGACTATTTCAATTTTGATTTAGTGGGGTAAAACGAAAGGAAAGGCCACCTAGCACGGGGAAAACAATAGTCATTTGCTCTGGGCGAAAATTTTCGATTTTTCGGCCCGATTAATGAGAGACGGTTTTAGATTGAATATAAATGGCTTTGAATTGGCAATGTCACTAAAAACTTAGATGTTTCAGCGTCACTGACCTGGTGTGGGTGGATTTGAAGCATTATAAGTTGGCAAATGGGAGGTACTAGAAAATTCAATAAACGCCCAAACGACTCTCGCACAATTTGTTTGTAAGAAATAGCCAATGACCGACTGATCGAGGCGAGTGCAGTTAGAATATAAATAATATTTTAGGAGTTATGGTCGGTATTTAATGATTTGTTAGGGTTATAAAAACACTAGCACTAAAAAAGAGCGACCGAGGTTCCTCGTGAGGGGTCTCAATCGGATTGATAGCGTGTTATTTGTCGTCGTGTAGGCTTAGATTCACCGTTCCGAGAATGAACGGGAGTTGACCACCTTAATATCCATTTTTGGTCATGTGAACGAGTAACACGTATTAAACACACAAAGACGCATTTTTCACGTAAAACTAGGCCGCGAAACAGAGGCACCGTTTGGGGGGTTCGAGCTCGCTCTGGCTCTGCGGGGCACGTGTGAAATGCACTAAATTGAAAGATTTTTCACCAAAACTGGGGTTAATCTTGAACCTTGATGTGGGTATGCAATACATGGAAAGGTGTCTAATGGGAAGTGCGTAAAATGCCGGATAGCACTGGCGCGTTTTGGCGAAGGGGTATTCGAGAGGCGAACGCGAACGCGAGAGAGCGATCGAGAGATCGAAGCACTAAATTTGCGCAGTCTGCAGCCACTGACCTGGCAATCGTCGCAGGTGTGAATGACGGAGAAGGGCTGGCCGCAGTCGTACCGCATGAGGATGCCGGCCAGGTCCTGGGAGGCGCGCGCCGCGAGGGCGTCCACGTGGAGCAAGTCGCGGAGCACCTTCCTGCAGGCAACGCCTCCGTCCAGGGCGTCTCTCGCGGCCCTCTCGTCCAAGGCGCTGCCGATCGCGCGCTCCCTGCAGTGGGGCAGTCGGCTGCCGACCAGGCCCTTTTCGCGGTCCTCCCTCGACGCGGAGCACAGCGCCAGCTCCGGCGCCTCGGCCCCGAAGGGATGGGGCTCCAGGTCGCAGGCGCTGAGCCAAGGGTTGCGGCGGCGCAGGGGTCCCGAAGCTAGCGCAGCGAGCGCGGCTGCCACTAACAGCAGCAGGCGGCGCATGGCCAGCGCTCATGCTGGCTAGGGCAGCGGCGGGCGCCCTCACGCCCTATCAGCCGGGGGCGAACCTCATGCTCTCGCCGAGCGGGGGCCCGATCGCGTACTCCGCTCACTCGACACTCGACACTCGACACTCGACACTCGACTCACACAACCTTGAAAGTTATGTAACGCGTGAAGTTGGAGCGGCACTGCCGCGCGCACGCGCCCTCCGATACGCCCGGCCCCCGATATTAACGCCGGTGCTGCCACACAGCCCGATCCGCGTATTTTCCGCCATTTTCGCCATTTTCACCATTTTCACCTCCATACTACAATTTTTCAGAAACGCATTGTGAATATGATGCAATTTATACAATAGAATATTAGTATTTGTAAATATATACTCATTAATTAAACATTTCTGGATATCTCAAATATTTACAACAAAATTTCATTTCACTTAACCCAATTGATTTAGTTTTACTAAGATTGTTATTGTTTCGGCAAAACAAAATTTTAAATGAAAAATTCAATAAAAGCCTCATAAAATTTGATATACATTTACTTTAATAATAGAAGTTCTTTCTCAAAATGAATTTTATATATAATATTTCAATCTTAATTCATCTGCAATAAATTATTAAATCTATTTATTACCTATCTGTGTAAACTAAAATAAAAATCACGTCGAACATAATATTCATGGATTAATTTGTTTGTATAATATTTGTTTGGAGTTCTGTCACTTTTGTGGAACAGCACGTTAAAGATATTCCAATTCTGAATACTTAAAAAAATGTTTATCAGTTTACCAAGCCTTCGAAAATTATCATAAAATGCGAGGCTGTATGTACTTCAATACAAAAAAGAGCTTTTACACGAAAGTTTTAACGCTTTTATCTATCTCATATTTTTGAGTCAATCTTCAAAGCACTGCATCATCCTTCTTAACAATTGAGGCTTTCGTAGTCAGAAGGTTAATTGTGCTTATTAAAGTAAAATTAAGTTGCTAATTAATTTGCAATAAGGTAAAAATAAAGACAAAAAGGCGCCTTTAATCGTATATTTAAATCAACTATAAGTAAATTTAATTCACGATATAGGGAAAATATTTCATATCAATTCTCTTTTGCACGATGATAAACGTATTTGATTTACAGCCATATAGTTTTCCGGGGTGTTTTTTTCGTAGTGCGATATTCTCCCGTTGAACGAGAAGCTTTTAAAGGGTGGGAAGCTTTTGCCATCTGTTGACGAACCGTAAAAAAATCTATCAGGTGAGTATGTCAACGTGAAGAATAGGTTTCAATATCACGTTTTCTCGTTCAAACTGTGAATCTTTGTGATGGAATATTCGTTATCTTTACGTTAATCCATCTTAATACCGACAGCAAAATTACGTCATTTATTTATCGTTAAAATTGTCTGTTTTATAGCAAATAAATACCGATAATATTTACGAAATAAAAACGCTATCAGCCGTTCGTTCTATATGAATGCATAATCGAATTATTGTATGAACTATCCCGTATATCGGTTTATTAATTTTATATGTAGGTAATTTATACATTTTATCTCAGCAAAAAAATACTGCTTTCTTAACGAAAACCATTTTCTAAGAGCCTCTTTAATATTCTTACCGTACGACCAAATATGGAGTGACTGAATAGTTGCCGATTCCAAGATGAAAATTTTGTTGATTAAAAGCATTATTACAGGGTACAACAAATTTTTCTTATTTGTGGCCACCAGAGAGTTATGCTGCGACCACAAACAGTTTCGCCGTAAATATTGATATTAAAAAAAAAATATTTTGTTCAAATTAATTTATACTGGTCGACCACGAAACATTTCCGCAGGCTGCTGTTGTATATAATGCGGCTACAGCAAAATTTTACGTGGGGAACATTGGTGTATATTATGAAGTTGGATATTTTTAATGAAAACAGAAAAAGACACCGGTAGTAATGGCGCTGATATTTTTCCAAATTAATTACTATTTACAATTTTTAAACTAATTTTTTTTTTGTGTTTTAAGTGTTTAGTGTAACCTCATTATGGAAAGACAGGAAATTTTAAATATTAAAAACACATTTTTTACCATTATTTCCACGAAATATTTTAGAATCTGAAAAAATATAATTCACTGTAGATTGCTCAGCTCTGCAGCGACTTACATTTTTAAACAATTATACAAAAAGTAAGTCTATATATAAGAGATGAAGGAGACCCGAAGAGCTCTGATGCTGATGCGTCATAGATCTTAAAGCTCCATCAATTTGATATCACAAAAAAATTAACACACCCCAACAAGTCTTTACATTAGTTGAAACGTTAAAAGTTAGAGGGTTTATAATGGCTTTTAAACAACATTTTGATATATTCGGGTTTTTAGTCAAAGGCTCTTTAAAAATAAATCTAGTAAGAGATATATGAATTTCCAATACTTGTGCACTAGTATAATTTTTGGAGCTAGTGATTTTGCTTTTGGGATTTTTAACCGTTGAAATGCCAAGATGTCATAGTCGGCTCGAGTTCATGTATCGGAAAATATTTATTTTATTTATTTATTTATAATTATACGGTACAACATTAACAAATTATAAATTCATTGCTTTTGCCACGCTAACATATTTGAACATAAAGTGTCGGAAATTTAACAAATACACAGCAAAATAATCAACAAGGATTGCAAAAACGTTAACCATGTAAGCTCATGAAACATCTACTTTAATTGAAAAATAGTATTCGCCTGAACTCACTTTCGTCCACATGGAATGTGTCAACATCCGAAGCAATACTTTATGATATCGAATGAAGGTGCTTGATGTAATTTCAATATCAAATTTGAATTGTTACAACTTTGTATGATTCAACATGTTTTGTCACTAACGACCCGGGTTTCGCCTTTCGGCATCTTCAGGCATTCTATCACACGGATGCAACAGAACTGACGTTGAAAATTGATAATGCTCTTACCATTGGCATCCCCATTGGCAGACTGGTTGATTTTTTTTTATAATGATTCTGACTAAATAAATGTAAATTATAAATTTTTTTATTTTTCCAAGGAAAGTCGAATCGTTTTTATTTCGACACATAAAAATCCAGTCGCCATTTCATGGTTATATAAAATACCATGCTCTTCAGAAACACTTCTCTAGACGGTTTCATCTTTGCACACATCAACTAATCAACACACATTTGTCCAAAGAAATTGTTGACTTCCTTTTCGCTAACCACGGACTTGAACTCTACCAAACTCACTTTGCCCAAGTGTTTTTTAATCTTGTTATATAGTCATGTTTTAAGGAATGGATCGCAGTGACTTCTATTATATATTATTTCCCACCCATCTAATAAAAAAAACGGGACGTAGCAATTCACAAACTACTGACTATGTCTTATTGCAATTGTTTATGCAATGCTTACTCTCGTCACGATTATAGTAATACAAAATTCTAATAAAAAAACAACTTTTGCCTAATGGAGTACGTTAGTAATAAATCATATTAGCGGCTTAATTTTAACGTAGCGTAAAGTCAGCTTATTCTAGTGTATCAAAGTGTTCAGCAGACAATCAAAATTGAAGATTTTAACGTACAGAATAAAATTCTCATACACTTTTTACTGTAGAACAATCTTAAACTTTTCTGAAATATCTAAAAAAATAAATAGATGTGTTATTATAGGTATTTACCGAAATCGAAAATCAGCAAACCATGATATCCGAAAAAATGGCATACGATTACATAAGAATTGTACGATCTTCCTTAAAAGTGAACAATAATCACCATAAAATTTTGTCTGGTGAAATAAAACAGTCACAACTATAAATTTCTAAACTTATTTGACACGCGGCCCCCGTGGAAATTTACTTTTCAAAATAAATGAAACAGAAAAATGTAGTGAACTTATTTTCTAATATACTAACATATACTGTTATATACTTACTTATTAGAGATAGACGAACCTGACGTTTGTAACCAATATTTTGATGACAAGGTGAAAAAATAGCAATGTGCTTTAGTTCTAAAACATTTTTTATAAGAAATAGCTATCAACTATATCTTTTAAAATATATGAAGAACTAAAATACATTGCTATTTTTTCATCGTGTTATAATGGAGCTCTACCGAGTAAATGCCAATTCAATCAATAAATATTTTGATATTTTGCAGTTTTTTATTTGCAATAAAATTTCATCAAAAAATATTCTAATAAGGTTACAAATATTAGGACTTCGGGGTCTCCTTTTTGCTTCCCAATTCCACATTCACCCCCAGGGCTTCTTTGGGGGTTCACATTGAGAACCTGTGATTTATACTTTTCAAGATAACTAGACCAAGACTATGCGTACGTGATTACTTTGCGAATTACAAAGATATAATAACTAATTGAACTTTTTTCTTTTCGTTTATGCACACATACATTTTTGTTATTTGGGAAAATTTTACTAATTTTTTTTATGTTTAAGACGTAAATCGTTCCCTGACAAGCTGTACGAAAGATATTTCAGCACCAAATATTTCAAAAATTAATTCAATAATCATGTTATAAAAAAATTGTGGAGATTATCAGGACAAACCAAACGAAAGTTTTCAAATTGTCGACACTGCTATATTGTTGAGTATAAACATACAACGCAGTTAGATCATCCGTCTCAACAGTTGAGACATTAGCAATCAGGGGATAATAAAAGCCATGAAAGTATTTCGATATTTTTGGAAATTTATTGAAGGCTCATTGAGAATGAACTTGGATAAATATTTACTGATGGCGATTGATAGAGCTTCGATATCAAATTAACTTTTCAATTTTTCTGCAGATCGATTATTTTTGTGGCTATTATTGACCTAGATTTTGTCTTTTACGATTTTCTTGACGAACTCGGATTCATGTTGAAATCGGCTCGAGTTCACGTATCGGGAATAATTTTTTATCATGATCTTGATAAAATAAAGGTAGATGATAAAATTTTACATTTTTCTGAATGTATTTGGCCCACTTTTGCATGAGGGTTAATGCCCTTCTTCCTTCACACAGAGAATTAGTACGCTAAAAATTTTCTCCCAAAAGCGGTATGGGTGCAATTCTCCCGCTCCAAATAATAAAGTGTCAAAAGGACACTGGAGAGGATTTCATCCAGAAGGAAATCGATGTTACCAAGTGATAATCTCGTTTCTCTTTTCTATGTATCACTTTTAATACCAACGTAACGCTTCGCTTGTAAATAAGTGCCTATATGATCTTAACGAGCGTTCAGTGATAACGGAATCAAATCCGTTACCTTCCATTGTTCGAGCACGTGCGCCGGCCACTCGACGCTTCAAGTCTCGATGGCTTTTAAAAGGAAACCACCGTTGTCTGGCGGTCAACGAACGGGAAATTCCATAAAAATTATTTTACCTCACAAATTCAACATTGGCGTAGAGGAGATACAATTCAATTTACATTGTACGTAAACTATATGAATACTTAAAATAAACTGTACACAAATTTATTGTACAAAACGTACAAACACTACATAAATAAGAGGCACGTATTTTATGAAATTGTCCCAACCACTGAAAGTAATTTTTTTTTGTTTTGGAGATATATTATTTTGCTATTATTGTATTTTAATAGAAGTAACATACGGTTACATAAGATTGGATGACATTCCGTTTTGTGGAAAAAAATAAATGGCCACGTTATTTATTCATAATAATTATATAATTCAATAAAATTCATCAAAAATCTATTTTACAACTTGGATTTTTTGCTTTTAACAAATCAATCTGACAGCAATTTAACTTAATATAATACTTGTGAATAAGTGAAGAAAAAAGTAATTATTTTAATCTTTTTTTTGATTTCATCAATTATTTATCAACAAATCTTGATATTACCACCCGGAAGCTGGGAAATTAGGTTCAATAATATTAAAAGATTTTATTACAGTCAGTTCTCTACTTACGACGGGGTTCCTTTCTACCGACTAGGACGTAAGTCAAATTTCATACAAAAAAATAATGAAATGATAGACATACATAAGAGCGTGGTACGTTAGTGGTATTTATTTCAGAATATGTACTATAAATAAAATTCATATATTTGTGGTATAATAATAATATATTAAAAAAATTATTCTGAGATATTTTCATAATTGTTGCTTATATCCATAGGTGTCTGAGTGATTGTAAATATTAGAGTTTGTTGTTCTCACAAAAATATACAAATTTGTTGGTATAGTTTGCTTTTGAATGTTCTTTATGAATTTTATCGTTACAGGCAAACTCTTGATTAATCAGTCGGAGTACTTTCAAAAATTTATCAGCGTCTGGGTCCATATTTTAAAATTTTTGGATTCCATCGTTGATTTGACTAAAAAATGCAGCCATGTTTTTAGAGAATACACTGTGTTTATATAGTTCTTTTGATTCTTTAATTTTTTTAATCAGTTCAAATGGTCATAGGTCAAGGTGGTCGTAAGTCAAGAACTGACTGCAAGTCAGCATATTTTTTATTTCATAAAAATATACATACATATCTCTATCAATAATTAATGAATGCATTGTAAAAAAAGAAATAATTATTGTAACACAAAATGCATAGAATTATTGACGCCTTAAAATCTTAACACTAAAGGAAGACTTACAGATTACAATGTATGTTATGTTGTTGATATTATGAAAGACAATATTATATATTATAATATCAATATAAGATAACAAATCTGATTTATACTATTTTTTGTCACCGGCATAACTAATATCCACTCAAGCAATTTTCAAAGTTAATGAAACACTTTAATCTTGTATAATATTTAACTAAGAAAGACAGAAAAAGTCTTTACGAGTATGTTATTCCTTTTAAACTTACGTAAGATGGCATTTTCAAATGATTTACACTATCTATTTTAAATGCGATGATTTCTTTTAAGAAATTCTAAATACTTGATGCTATTGCACTTAAGAAAACGATTATATTACATTACTTATTAATAATAATATAATATTTATCAAAACATGTAAAAAATCACAGAAAACTGTAATATTTATCAAGAATCAACGAATCATTATTGCTACATTTACTAAAAACCCAACCGATTGTTTAATATCAAACAGTTTATTTTTTATAAATATTATGTTTATTGCATAGGATGGAATTGTATTGTTATCAGCCAGTTAAGATTTTTTTGACTTTGTCTTGCTGTAACATTTTTCAAGTCTCAAAACAGAACATCACAATTTTTTGTGCTTTATTTTGTTTAACATCAACCTCATTTTTCAGATTGTTTCTTGAATTTTAGATAAATAGCAAAAATATAACAATTGATCACTTTTTACAGCTGTTTATTTCCAAATAAAATATTTCAATAAATGAACTTTTAAAAAATACAAATATTTTTTGGGATACAGTTTTCTATACAGATACTTAATAAATGTCACAGAAATTTGCAAAACTTTAGGTCTGAATGCTTAGTTGACACTGACATACTGAAAATGATGTTGAAGCTATAAAAAAATAACAAATGCTTTGAGATATGGCCAGCTGACACATTATTTTATCGTTGAGAAATTTAAATAGCCAATTACAATTATACAGCACAGCTAATAACTATACAGTTCACTCTATATATATTGTATGATATTGATTTTCGATCATATCTGCATGGCGTAAGTGGAGTTACAAAAACCTTCAAAATATTACAACTCACTTTTGAGCTATTTGAATTGTTTGACAAATTTTTCCTAATTTATTATTAACAATAAAAAGAAACCGCTGTATCAAAATATAAAAGTCATGTAGCTTCTTGTACTAGTGTGCATCTAAGTTATAACAATAGATTTTAGTGATTCATGCACTTCATTTGACAAATTTCACCAATTTTTATTTTTAGTGAAAGCTACATTAAATTTAAAAAAAAAAACATCAAAACTGTAGCGTAAATATACATGGGATCGTCCATTGACGAAGTCATAGGAATATAAAAAAATTCTGACATCCGCTCACATGTTTTGACAAACAAACCGCTTGGTTTTATATTGTGATATCACATTTTGTGCGATATCTTTTCTCTGTTATGCTGTGACATCATAATATATATACCGCCTTTATCATTTTATTTTCATCCTTATGCAACATCTATTCAGTAATTTCCCTGCATTTTCCATTATTTGAAGCCCTTAAAAGTATTTATTGCCAACTTCAATGATAATTTTTACAGTTTTATTTATAAAAATATCAATCAATGTTACATAATATTTGTATTATTAAAAAGCATTATAAAGAATGTTTTAGGCACATTTTTTGATATTTTATTTTCTCTCAGGCTTGCATACAATTTTCTAAAACCAAATTTGATAGTATGATTTTTTAGCGATATATTAATTGTGAGAAAGTTGTCCTTCAAGCCAAATAATTATAATTGAAAGAAAACAACTGACATGAGTTGTATTGAAGTAAAAATCAGAAATTTTCACTGAAGTGAACACTTCATCGATGGATGAATTATTAAAACCCACGACTCGCAGATGACAAACCTTTTGGATGCACAGCAATTATAAAAGCAATTACTCCTTAAGGAAATATTATTTCCACAATTTTATAATATAAAGATCAGGAATGGAGCATTATCAACTGATCATCAGTGTATAATACTCACAATAGTACTACACATTTTGTTCCATTCAATCAAATGTAACGCTTTCCTACTAAAATACACATGCAACAATAACCCAATGAATGAGTCAAACACATGTATATGGCCCAAAAAAGAAAGTGTTAGCATGGCTGGAAGGAATAAACGGACGACGTTTTGATTTTGGCTCGTCCTTTGTAGATATCGCTTGTTTTACACAATGGACCATTTTAGGATAGAACTCTGGCATTATGTAATAATATTTTATACTTCGAAATTGATTACATGAAAAAAATAATGAATTAAGTATGAAGTATGAGAATGCAAATAGTGGAATGTGTTTATGGGTGGATTATGCAGCAGCGAGCTGATGAGAGTCGATGGATGAACGAATTATGTGGATGAAACAAAATGAATAATGAAAATAACAAAGTGAGCGAGTCGATGAAAATATGAGGCGAATGACTCTTTGTAATATATTTAAGGAGTTAATGAGATCCCGAGTATAAAATGCAATAAATGATATTATTCAAACAATATCCCAGAGTTCTATCATCCATCCCTTGTTCACATTTAGAAGGTAGTGATTGATTTCAATCGAAATAGTTTTATCCTACATAATAACTGAACTTTCACAAATAAAGAACACCAAGATGAATGCAGTATTATTTTATATAGATGAAGATAATTGAGCGACGCGATTGCCATTTGAGCTTAAGAGCGCAAAAAATGAAAATATTTTTGATATTAAACCTTTTTACAACATAGGCATATCACTTTATGTCTCTTAATGATTTGCTGATATATGGGCCGGGCCATAGAAAACTGCTTGTATGCTATACCGATACAGCTTAAAGTCGTCGTCATCATGCAGGAAACACATGTCTCTACCACCAATACATTTGAAATTGAAATGAGCGGACACAGTTTCGGTGCAAAATAGCAAAACTGGCTACTTAAATATAGAAAACAGTTATTTTCATCCTGGACTCTTAAGCGGTTTTATGGCCGGATGGTTTGGTAACAAATATTTTATAAGCCGAATAAAAAAGCAATTTTTCACCAACATTAAAGGGTATTTTTATGTAAAATTTTATGTCTAAAATGACATTTTGCCAATAGTTTATATAAAACTATCAAAAATAAATATTCATTAAAAACTTAAATGAACTATTTTTTTCCTTCAACAGTAATGTAAAAAAATAGTCTATCTCATATATAAAATTAATATGGGTGTCTTTAAATGCATAAAATATTAAATCAATACTTTATTTTCTCATCGATTATTGACATTTTTCATAGACAATTTTGAAAACAAAAGTCATATTTAAAAGGTTAATGAGTAATTGATGAGTGATAAAGGTTTAATTAAAATAGGCCCAAAATTAATTTCAAAACTGAAACAAACTGAAATTTAATTATCTAATATTCATATAAATAGATTCAAGGCACACTTTTTATGCATATAACATTGTAATAAATTGAATATCGCTTAAAATAACTAATCTTTACAAATAGATTTTTTTATAAAAAATAGTAAGGCAAAAATATTAGACAATTTTCAGACTTTTGTGCCGGGCCTGCTACTGATCGACGTCAAAAACACAAAATACATCTCCTTACCATAATTGTAAAAAAATAATGATATTATCACTATCATAAATTATTTATTAAACTAGTTTTTATTAGATAATATTCACACACAATGTAAGCACTGATTTTTTGCACAGTCAGTTTTCGGACATATATCTGCACCAAGTGGTAAATCAACTATAGAAACATGATCGATCTTTTTGTCGCAGTAACTATTCCTCTACTTTATACTATTTCATATGACATGTCTAGAATTAATGAATAACTTTTACTTGTTTACAATCTATGATCATATCCGTTACGATACATTGATATCACATTGTAGATTACTATAATTAGTTACCAAAGGAATACAAAATAGTGAAGGATATTATAGAAGTATTTGGCATTTATTAACTACATAATTTATATGTTTTCAATTAAGCAATTGGTAAATGAGTATATCTTATATTTAATAAAAAAAAATTGTAACTATTTTATGATAAACTATTATAATGTGAAAATATGATAAATGCAATACAATACACTAAAATTTTTAAAAGGCATTTCGTAACAATTTCTTTTAAAAATTTAAAAGTCTGTAAATTTTAGATTATCTGTAATGAGGTATTTATGCTATTTTATAATACCCTCATCCCCCATTTCACACAGAACTCTTTTTGTGCAGTTTCACTGTAACACGGTCGAGAAAGTGTTTTTTTCTTTTGTTTTGATGCGTTTTGTAACATTCACCGCTGCAAATTGCACCTGATCTCTTACATATATAACCTATATTCATCAATCTGGCGTATTTTTGGATTGTCTACAAATTCGAAAGAAGTTCTTGCAAATGATATAGTCATGAAAACTTGGATTTTTCCGCTACGTCTTAAATTGAATTCACCAGTTTATCTGATGAGGAAAGCGATTTCAAACCAGCTATGAAGAAAATGGTTAGAATGACGGAAGACGTCAGCAAAAATGAGGATTAAGAAATGTTCAATTTTCATAAAAACAATATTATGTCGAATACTACATGCACCGATTACAAGTTTGAGTAAATAAATTTAATAAAACAAACTCTGGATCTTCTTTATGCGGATTTTTCGGCACAAATCTTCAAATTTAATATGAAATCAAAGACTTCATTGATGCATTTTTTATATGATGGAAGCTATCTAATATTGCTTTGTAAATTCCTCGACTATTTTATGTAATTTCTATTTACGCGGGTTTCCGAAGAGCGTATCTATTACGTAAATCGGGAATGAGTGTACTATAATAGTTGTATGAGGAATAATTTGCTGCTTGAAGTATAAACTATCATGTTTCAATAATGACTTAGACTCTAAGAGATTCAACTTTTCCGTATTAGTTAACATCTAGACGATTCTTCTTAATGCTGTACAAATGGCCAAGATTGTGGCAATAGCTATTTTCAAACTGAACGGCTGTATATTTTGGCTTGCTCCATTTTTGCCAATGTCGGAGTCCTTTTCGTCGATACCAGCTGCAATTTTATATAAAAACATTCATTAGTCTTACATAATTATAAATGATCAAATCATAAATTTTATTATTAAGGCATTTGGTGCGGAATTGCATGCAAAACTTTCAAACTATTTACTTATACAGGATTTGATTGTCTTTTTATCTTGCTTTTATTTTTCTACTTGCATCGTACTGAAAAGCTGCATTTTTAAACCACAGTCTTGTATTCAATCCTTTTATTTTACAGACATACTGTAAGAAACCTTTACTGTATTATTAATTCTTCCACAAACAATGTTTTTTTAGTAAACTGATGCTTATTATTTTACACTCAATTTCAAATCATTAAGCTGAGAATCATTCAAATACATTTAAATCTCATAAAATGAATACATATCAATTTACCTTTGTTTACTAAAAGTAATTTCTAAATTTTTTTCTTTAAAACAACTCCTTGAATTACTAAAAAATGCTCAAACACTGAACAAAACCCATCTCATTTTTAAGTATTGACTCAAACAATATTTTTGCCAGAACAAGGAAAGTCATAATCAAAAAAGATCAAGGTCGCAATACTCTGACTTCTCAAATAACAAGACAAATCAAATCTGCATATATAAATGTGCTAATTGCTACTTCAGTGTGAACAAATGGCAAATCATCGATTCCTGAACAACAATGAATTGTTTTCAATCACTATCCATTTAAAAGTGATACAAATCATCGACAATTACTCATTGAAGTAACATGCTTTAAAAAGATTTTTTTATATTCAATAGGTAACTAAAATCTAATAAATAACTTTTTATTCATTTTTAACTTTCAGAAATCAAATTTATATGTTAGGCGAGTAATTATTCATTTGCAAAATAAATTTTAAAGCTAATTTAATTTCTTATGCATGTTTTTCAATCAGCGCCTTCAATGTCACTCTCTCGACAAAAAGAGATTTTGAGGGATTGAGCAAACAAACAGTTATCATAGAAAAAATCTGATAAGATTACTCTATTAGGAGGTCAAATGCTCAACATTAGAGCTAAAAGTTTTAATTTGTTTATTGTCCGATTTTATAATTTCGTGGTCCTCACTCAATTATCTTGGCTAGGTATCAATTTAGTTTGAAGATTATCGGATATGATATTGAACGGCATTAGGCCATCCAATCTCGGACTATTCAATTCTAAAATCCAGTGATCTCAGGATTGTTTGTTAAATATAATGTTTGAAGTTATAATAGTAATCCCCACCGCACTCAATCTAAAATACTGATGTATAATACAACAAATAAATACCAGTGCGTAAGAACATACCACTACAGTAATAAATTAATTTATTAATATACAATCTCTACAATAATTGAATTTTATTTTTAGAAATGTACCAGTTAATAAAAAAGAGAACTATGAATAAGAAAACACACATAATTAACTGTTAGTTCAATGAGAAAAAAGGAATAGTAAATATTAAGTTTTGATATATGATAAATAATATAGGAAAAAATAAAACAAAACACTGTTTATGTTCATTAGTTCATGATTCTCAGATGAGATTGAGTAACTGAATACTATTGAGTTATTGCAACGGCTTATTCAAATACCTCACTTTTGAGGTTATGAAAAACTCTTCCAATTACTTCTACATTTGCAGACAATTAAAGAACCGCTAAAGCAACAAGACTTTGGAATTGGAGATTATTATTATTCCAAGTAAGAAGTCAATTTACTTTTGGGAATGTTTGTTCAATACATTCGTTAAATCAATTTTTATTATGTAGAAAGAGTTTTATTAATACTTTTTAGCTTTGTAATTCCACTTGAAGTGACACATGACACACGTCTCTCTTCTTTGAGGAGCACTCAGACCATTAGGTTACATTATTTATTACTTAGGTAAGCAGTGACTCTAGCTCTTAACTTTGAAATAAAGAATAGAGTGCAAGAAATATTTCGTTTTAATCCGACACATATAGCACCATAAAACAAAGAACATAAACACGAAATAAAAAGACAGGAGAAACAAATGGAAAAGACATATGTCAGTGTGGATTGGTTTTTTGGTGAGTTAGATGTAAAATTGTGAGCAGAAAGATTTTTTGGTAGTAATTCTTTGATAGAGAAGATTTTTATTTAATTTGTTTCGAATCATGGTAAAATTCTGAAAAATTTCAATAAGTGTAAATTTACAGAATTCAAGATACAATAAGTTAGAGAATCTAATACCATATAGATGACTTTCACGCTAGTAGTCTATGATCAAATATATATCTGTTTCAGATGCCCATAATCAGTTCAGAACTTCAGTTTTATTTTTTATTGAATGAATGAATTTCTAAATCTTTTAATATCTCGAGAAAATTTAAAAATTCCCGATTCAATTCCAACATTTCTAACAAATATTTTAATTCTGTACATATTAATGGTGCTTGCGATTTGTTTATTCGTATCCTAAATGCTAACACACCAAAGTCATTGAAATGTGAATTATGTTGTATTTTTTTGGTATCATTTATGATAGCTCATTTTTTTTTTAACCTATTCCATTTAAGGGTGAGATTTCATAAATATTTGTCCATTATCAAAGTGAAGACTTAAGATATGTTCCATTTTTTGTCAAGTATCGAGTAAACATTATATTGAATTACTTCATTAATTGAGACTAATTTTACAGTTGGATTTTTGTTCACTGATTATGTGCAAACTATTTTCGTAACTTTTTAGGAATATATTTTAATTTATTATTTTTCACTGAGATAAATATCAAATTCAGCATAACCCCAAATTTTAAATAACAATGAACTACACATTACTATAAGGACAACATGCTGATTTCTGAGCAAAATATAATAAAAAGCATGCAAATATTTATGATTTCATAATTAATGACAAAACCGTACATTGGATTTTAGTACTAAGACAAACGAACATGTGTTAATTTGGTGTGTATTCATGTGTATGTATGTTTTGAATAGACTGAATTAAATAAAATTATTTTTATCATATTTTATCATAGACAAGCTGATAAAAGGAGACCATTTGTGTTTTTTGACTAAATAAATTTATCAATATTAAAAGAAAGTATGTGACCTGT
The DNA here is from genome assembly GCA_028555115.1 of Himalopsyche japonica. Lineage (NCBI taxonomy): Eukaryota > Metazoa > Arthropoda > Insecta > Trichoptera > Rhyacophilidae > Himalopsyche > Himalopsyche japonica. The sequence continues at coordinate 106,179 of JAHFWJ010000347.1, forward strand.
TTGTAATATACAGAACAAATTATTGGAAAGAAAATAATAGAAGTATTTAAAGTCAAAGAAATACTACGAAGTGGTTAATTAACTTTATAATTTGTCAGTTATGACTGCATATGCTCTCGCATAGAAATTATATACATTGGTATATTTGTTTCTACTGCGCTTTCGTCCAACTTACCAATCAATTTGCTAGATCAGAATTTCCCAAAATTTTCCAGCAACAGACCACTTAACTTATTTTTTGGATTGAGTAATTCTTGATAGCATATGCATACATTCAAGAACACCTATTCAAACTCTGCCGAATATAGTTTGGAAAACACAATGCTAGACCATAATAGCAAGGATATTTTCAATTACCAAAATCAATTTCGAACTTTCACGGTTTTCTAAATAAACATAATTTCGTGATTGTTAGTATGTAAAAGCGTAGTGTCAGGGAAATGCGTGCTTTTATTATACATTTACCAAGCATGCACTGGCATAAAGCAAAATGAACATTCATAAAAAAAAAAAAACATACAATGAGAATACTTAAAACGGCACAATGATTGGCCAAAACCGCCTAATGATTTCATCGTTTTGATGAAAACCAAAATTTCGGTGTTGGTCTGTCGGCTAAAAAAAAAACGAAAACATTTATAATGATGAGGAACCTGCAAATAATGATTTTGACAACGATTTTAATGGTATTAATAAATCTGGCAATCTAACACCTAAAAATAGATGTTCGATTAAGCCCGTAGTCAACCGGCAAAACTTCTGTGAACTTTTGTTAATTAAGTAGAAGAAATGACTGAAATTTGGAGGATAGTTAAGTATCAAGCTAATTGAGTATTTAAATTTCACTTTTTTTATGCAATAAGTATTAAAAAGATTTGTGGGCTCATGAATGATATGAATATAATGGTATCTCAAATTTTTATTTATATCAACTTTTGCCATCTGACCACGGAAATTATGTCTATCAATTATTGTATTTTAGTCATAAAGATTTGAAATCTGTGATTTTGAGTGGTTTTTGAGCGGCTTGTTTTATTTATTAATATTCATTTAATAAACTTTCAAATGTTGAAGCTCATCGTCGCCTTAAATCAGTTTAAAAAATGAATTTAAACTATTTTCTAAAAACTACATCTCTTTTAGAAACTGTGAAGTGACATTAATAGATTGTTTTTAATGTAGATATATTGTATCTTATTTAAAATGAAAAAATATTAAAAATACCATTACAATTGTTGTCAATTAAATAAAAAGAAGCACATATATCTTCACTATTGGAAATTCATTTGTTAATTTCCAATTCATATCACGACAAAAAATTAATCAAAAATATAAATTAATTGACAAAGCTCAGATCACAACGAAACAAACAATGTGCAGATAACAGAAAACATTTGTGCGTTTTTATTACAATACAATTACAAAAAATATTAATTAATTTATGTGAATGAATAGAGCAAACGTGCTGAAGACAGACATTGGCACAGTGAAAAGTATTGTTCTATTTATGCTATTGTGTCACTGATCTTGCGACTGGTGAGTGAATAATATATATATGTGACTTCTTAATAAAATAATGCTGGATGCAAATATTACAAATGATGAGTATTTCTACAAAGCAAAACAAAAAACAATATTTTATTTAATATAAAATACTTCTTTGAAAAAAGTAACTTTATATGTTTTTTGAACTGTTTTTTTTTTATACTTTGGGCGAAAATAGTATTCAAGTATAAATGTAAATAATGTGATTTCAATTGACGACATTTTTAAAGATTCTCAATACTTGAATACAATTATGCCATTGACCTAAAATTAAATATTTATTGTCAAAATCATACCACTGTTACTTATCACTGCTTTTTGCATTTGAATTGAAAACTTCCGAAAATGTTAAAATAAATTCACACTTATCTTACAATATTTTTTATTGTTTTCTTATTATCCATCTATGAAATAAATATGTAAGCAAAAGTTTATTTAAATTGAACATAGAAGGTTCTTGGCCCTATGTATACCATAAATGTATTAAGGCACTCTACAATCTTGTGCATGACAAGCTATATACGGTTATAGAAAAAAAACATGTATTTTATTTAATATTTTGAATACATGGTAATATGTTTTGGAATCATATGAAATGAAATGTAACATATTTTCTAGAATTATCGACCGAAAGAGATATTTAGTTTTGATTTTTCAAAGAAATTGTTGGACATCTATATCCACCATATGATTATTTTCATTCTATACTGGTATGATTTTGATAAACTGGTAACTGTTTATTTGAAATTAATAAAAAAAGAACTACAGTTCTAATTGGATAAAGAGTTTTTATTCGGTTCAAATAAACAGTTTTAAACCAGGACTTAATATATTTATATACATTCTATTCTATTGCCCAGTGTATGTTTTTGCAAATAACCCTTTTTCGTTTTTAATATTAATTTCCTACTTGTTTTTGTACCTCGTAAAATAAAGTAATGAATTATTTCTAGTTCGCATTAATAAAATGACAGTTTTTGCAAAAGCATACACATCTTTGCTATAAAGAAATTCTTGAAATAGCATTACATTAAATGCAATTTTTACTGTCAATGCAATCAATTACATCGAAAACTTTTTATCTGCCTTCTATTTATAGTTTAAAATTTTTAAAAGTTAAAATGCTATCTCAAGAATCTCTCATTAGAGGTAGTTTGAGATGCGCATCATTTTCTGCCATTGTATCACCTTTTTGCGGAAAATTTATTGAATTCTTTTTAAAACCATCACAATTAAAGTAAACCTTCACTGTTCCCCAATCCCACCTAATGTCATCGTGAAACATAAGAGATTTCTATAAATATAGTATCAAAGGGATATATATCTGCAAAATTCGATTTTCGAGATGAACCACAAAATTTCATTATAATATTTACACCTCCTCACTTAAGGTGTGACTAATATCAACAATTATGAAACGGTTTTAAGATTTGTTGTGAGTTCATCATTTATCCCATAGAAACCTTTATACTGTTACTTCAACCTGAAGATTTAAGCACAAAAGTGACTCATAGAAAAAAACAGGATCTTTCTAATGCGACAATGGAACTATTGAGCTCATTTTTTGATTAATGCCACAAACAAATTTGCTTGAAAAAATCTTGAACATTAAGTAAAGTCTTTATCTAAAAAAAGTTTATTGAATATCTTTACAAGAATAGTTAGGTAGTTTAGCTTTTCATTATAAAGCTTATACCATTTTTTTCAGTTCTTTTTGTGTTTTAGTAGATATATTCCATTTTTATTAAAAATTCCGGCAATTATGAAAAAAATATTTAATGTATTAATGAATGAAAGCAGTTAAAATTTACAGCTGTTGATGATTTGTTTCACTCATGATTTTTTGTTTTTGCATGGTATGGATATTGCGGGGTAACAATTAATTTTATGTTAACGTATATTTAATATTACCTATGAGTTTAACATTGTATGATATATGATTATTACTGTATTAAATTTGTTGAAAATGAACCGAATTAGTCTTTGAATAATGCAATTGATTCCTTATGAAATAAATTAGAAATGAAATATGTTCGATGAATTGTTATATTTATAATTTAACCTAACTTCCATCTATCTTACCTAACCTAACAAGGAATAAACTACAAAAAGGAAATTTCACTTCCATATCTTTGTTGAGTTGAGACATTTCGTACTCAACCACATAGGGATATTCGAAGCCTGAATGTTAAAAAAAATAATTTTGTAGTATTGGTAAAATCCAAACTACCAGGCTAAGATCTTGCGTGAAATTTTTAATACTGTTATTTCTCTCATATTTTTGAGTGTCCATTTTCAACGCACTCCAATCAGCCATCCAACATTCATGACATCAACAGTCAGTAAGTTAAATATACTAAGGATAGCTTGGTTTGATAAAGAATAATGTCCGATGTAAAGGTAAATATTTAAATGATTTACCATATTGAAACTAACTTTGTTTATTATATACTGAAAATTGATGTGTATCTATCAATTTTAATGATGCAATAATCATAATTTTTCTTGTACAAATTCTCTTATCTAACATTTAACATTTTTAGTATCATAGATAAGTGAATTTGAAAATTAATCTTTATATCTTCTTTAAATTTGCATGCATATCAAGTAACTTCAAATTAAATTCCTTACACACATTAAACCAGCCCAGTGTAATCATATTATATACAATAATATTTGAACAAACAGTAATATCATATTATGTATTTATACCAACAATAAAAAACATAAATCTTTTTTTTATAAAAACCAACGTTTATATGAAAGTGACATCTATCAGCAAAATATTTCATATTGAAAATTATTTCCGTGTTTTCTTTTTGCTTTCTTGAATGTTGGCAGCATTTCAGTTTGTTACGAAATATTTTTTTTTCTTTTTAAGTACTATTTGCTTTTTTCTTTTAAATTAGTATTATTTATTTTAAAATACCATTGCACATGTCGGTTAGTTATTTATTTTTTTAATTCTATTAAAAAAATGCAATAAAATTTCAGCTGAATAAGTATTTATTCTAAAATTGTATGTTGTCTTAATTTAAATATTCGGAAATTTACTTTCTTATCAAATATGTGATAATAATAAGTTAATATAAGTATTGGAGGAATGATTTCAAATTTCAATAGTAATTTATTTTTAATTAGACAACACAGCAATCTCAACAAGATTTGATAACAGAAACAGTGTTCTAAACAGTTCTAGAAATGAGTGTAAATAAGAATAGAAAAAAACTGACAAAAAAGTCTGAACGATTCAACATAGCATGCTACACTATTCATCAAAAAAAGAAAAAAACACTAGGTATTCAATGGACTTATTTCACTTTTAAATAGATGTTACTGTTGTATAAATGTCAATACATTCATTTTAACCCATATTTTGAAAAATAGTAACTTATTATATTATAATTAAAATATTTTCTAACCATACATTTATGATTTTTTCACAATTCAATAGATTGAGTATTTCATTGTTGGTAAAATAACATACATAATCCGAGGACATGGCAATATAATTGTGACAATATTTGTGAATCCCAACCACAGGCGAACCAATATTGATAATCGAAATGTCAAAAAATGGCGTGACAATGTCCAAGCATCCCAAACCACCTCACCTGCGGCAAAAACACGGTCGGAGATATCGCTATCTTCGTTGATCGGCTGTCGTTCATCGGATGACTTTTCCTTACCTCCAACTGTCCCAGCCGGGGCATTCTTACATCCAAACCACCAGTACCCGGTGGATCTTGGGAATGCTGGATCAGCGACATCAACCTGGTGTCAACGGCAACAAAAATTTCACACATTATTATATTTTCTCAATGCTTTGATTCCACTGAGAATGATAATTGGCAGAGAGTTCATGCTTCCACAGCTTATGTGCAAATTCAATTAACCGTTTCTCTGATGGAATGGGTAAAGAATGTTCTAACACCGAACACTTCTATAAAAATAATAGTTAATAAAGTCACATAGATTTTCAGTATATATCAGACTATATTTTAATTCAGATATTTACATGTTTGCGAAAATTTAAACACTGGATCAACTAATCTAGGTAATCTGCAGTCTCAACAATTAATGCATTAGCAGTCGATTCAGCATTAACATCATCCAATATAACCATGCAAGCTTCCCATTATATTAAAAGTTTCAACAATTAAAATTTAATCACTCCTATCGTACAAAAGTTGTAACAATTCAAATTTAATATTGAAATTCCATCAAGCACCTTCAGTCGATATCATAAATTAATCACTTCTGTTAAAATGGTAATAAAAAGCAATCGTTCAATTAAGTAAAACATCTATGATCAGCCACAAATCAAGTATCGAATGGAGTTGTGTTCAAAGGCATTCATAGATGTCTCTATGTGTTTTAATTTCCTCCTACACTTGTGATATTATCAAATTTTACATACTACTATGAAATATTAACCATTCAGCTTGATCCGAGAAATAAATCAATTGAAGTCAACTTACGCTGAATGTTCTATCGTTGAATCTATAGTACATTCCATCCTTGAAGAAGTAAGTGTATCCATTGGTGTACTGCAGAGCGGCATCGATACTGTTAGGTACGCCTTCCCAGTTGGACAACGGCTTGGGGTAGGTGCTTTTGACTGGGGGCCTCTGGGATGGGTCGAATCTCCAGAATTTGGATCCCTTGTAGAAGTAGATTTTGCCATTGCCTGACCAGACAAGTGCTGCGTCCAAGTTGTCAGGGATTCCAGTGAAGCCTGATCAAAAAAGGATACAATATAAATAATAAGCCAAGAATTTTAAATACTTTACTGCCTCTTTGTAGTCGGCGTTAAATAATTTATAAATATTCTTTAAGTAATGATTATTGATGACAAATGTAGCGGCCCTTAATAATTGTTAAAATTATTTTGAAACAACAATCAATACACTTCTATAAACTCAAATCAAAATTATGTTTTCATTTAATCAAACTGAAAATCATTACATCACGAAAAGTCTTGAAAAGAATTGAAGAACATTAGAACTAGTTCTGATGTACGCGTAAACCAAAATAGCTATCAATCAATAAAAATCATCACCATCACTGATATCTTTGGGGTATTCTCCGTCCATTCTCTTTCCGTTGTACCTCCAGTATTTGGATCCCTTAAAAAAATATGATTTTCCATTCTTGAAAGTGAATGCGGCATCAATGTTTCCTGGCAAACCGATCCATGTCTTTGAGATGAGTCTAGGATAACCGGAAGCGATGCCATCTTCAGTAAGTTGGTAGTAGTATTCTCCTACAAATATAATTTTTGTCAATAATGAGAAAAAAATGAGTTGTGTAATCACATATTTGTATAAACTTCATTAAAATCCAGCCGTATCACTGGCGAGACGAAAGGAGCAGTTTCTTTGCAGAACAGTCGTGTTGACCATATTCAAATATTTTACCTTTGAATGCATAAGTAGCACCTTCGGCACTGTTAAACATTGTGTCGACTTTGGAGTCCAAGCAAATACGTTCATCTGCCATTCCTGGACTCGAAGGAGTAGGGGCAATTCCTCCACCGCCAATAGATGGTACATCAGGTTGAGTTTTTCTTCCATAGAGAGCCTAATATTAAAAAATAAAAAACAATGAGGTGAAATTTGTTCACTATAGTAAATCATCATACATGTATGAGTGTTTATGAGAGCTTTTCTAAAACCAATTATATATGTATATATATATACTGCATTCTAGAGTCTTGCAATACAGCTTAAAAAAATATATTAAAATTTATTTAGTTTTATGGTATTTGTTGGCTTAATGTAGTGGCAGTAATATTACCCCATACGCGCTAAAGGTACTCCAAATCCCAAACGCTTCAAAAAACATAATTTACTAAAATTTTGGAATTATGATTGAATTGAAACAATCATTTTTCTTTATTGTTCTTCTATGGCTGACGTTTTTACCTGGATTCCTTCGATATCATCACGGTCAAGTTGGAATGACGGATTGTATCCTCTATAGAAAGGTGCCATCAGAGCTGACTTAATGTCACTGTGACTGAGACCGAGAGAATGACCGAATTCATGTGCAGCTACTTGGAAAAGGTTTGTTCCTCTGTAAGAACCAATGCTCCAAAGTTCAGAATCATCAAAATGGGCATCACCGCCATATACCTGTGGACAAGATTAAGTGATGTTTACTGGACACAAATATTATCAAATAATTTTGTATATATAATAAATACTAGATAATTTTTTTTATACAATAATCAATATAATTTCATAGAGCAGCCTTGACTTTTCAAAGATAAATTTAGTATTTAGCTTAAATATTCAGAGTTGCAAGAAAAACCCTTAATTTTTTTACCCAAGATACTTTATGTTTTGGTTTACTGACTGATTTTTTTAAAACAATACGGAACCTTCATAGATTATGATTTTATTTTTTTTCACCTTTGCTATAAAATAGTAATTATCATACAATATTTAATATAGAGGAAATTCATAGACAATGCTTACTCGTATGTATTACAATTCAAATAATGTTATCATAAAAAAATAGTTTAAAAGAAGTGTACATTAATTGCTAGTAAAAAATACAAAGTGATTCCTCGCCAGTAACACAAAAATGTGTGATGAGCTATAATAATAAAATAATAAACATAAAATTGAATTGAAAATTTTATGATCTTAAAAAATTATTAGGAAATCATTTTAAACTTTATCCAATAGCGGAAGCTTTCGTGTTGTATTACTTTAAGCAAATTTAAATAGATATTAAGCAAGAAACAATGAGAAATGAAAACTGTCATATTTCTTTGATCGAATAACAAACATTTTTTTCTTACGTTGGTGTTTCAAAATTTGAGATGTACCATTAAGTTCAAAAATTTAGTTCATATAATTAAGAATTCATCTTGATGGATTATTTGGCTTTTTTGTTGACTGGTTATATTTATTTTGCAGATTATTGTATTTATGGAAACATGTGAAGAATATTTTCACATTTTAGATACTAAAACGATTTTTGTTTTTATCTATTTCTAATTTGTTTTATGAAATTGGAAAACTGATTTATTAATCGATTGACTTCTATCAAGTCATTTCTTCCTTGCCTTTGGATTCAATTAATTTTGTATTAGGATCTTGATTTTAATTTTGTTCATCTGATTAATTGTTAGAACATTTTTTTTTGTAGATCACCTGAACAAGTCAAGCGTTTTTTCATTAATATCTACCAGTATAATCAAATTAAATTAAGTTAAATAATCAAAAAGTGAGATTCAATAAATGTTTTACAGATTTGTGCCCATAATGGTACAGTGCCTGTTGCAAAAGTTCAAAATACAATTACTCAATTGCTTTTATAAAATAGCAGTGATTGTGTGACTATTTATTCTCTATACAATATGTACTGGTGTTTTAATTTTGTACATAAATAGCGGATAAAAAAAGACAATAAAATATTTCTGAAGAATCAAATTTACCGATAAGTTAGTTGATGTGAAATCCTGAATAGGAAAAGAGTTAGGGAAAACATTCATTAATTTTATTATTGGGCAGATTATAATGAGGCCTAAACAAATTACTTGCTTAGCTAATTTTTCTAATTGACCACTTAACATATTAAAAATGTGACAATATCAGGACTGCGCATGTCCAAAAGACCCTAAAATTACAGCAGCTACCGTGGTGCCTTTGAGCGTAATATTTAGATAAATGAAATTTATTATTATGGCAACAGGAAATAAAAGTAATTATGTATTGTTACAAATATCAATGATTAAGGATAGTGGACACCGTTCAATGTAGCAGTAATTTTTTGTCAGATATTACAACTTTAGTAGAAAAGTCATTGATGTTCAATGTTTTGTAATACCCTAATGATTATTCGCTTCAATTAAGTACTGTCAAAAATAATAAAATGGAAACATTTCTTTTCATTGTTATAAATCTTATATGTCACCTTAGAAATACACCAACATAATTTTTAAAGTACCTTTTTGGAAATAATTTAAGTTTCTCTTAATTTTTTAACCCAATTTTTATAAGGATTACAGCTGTCATTAATATATGTCAACCATTTCAGTGAAAATCAGAAGTCTTAAATATTTTAATATTATATTATTTTTTAAGTTATTTCGCACATCAGGCTGTACTGCATGGTGAACTAAATGATTTATGTAAGATTTTGAAGGACTGTCAGTTAAAATGAGAATTACTCTAGTATTATAATGATGGTCATGTTAGAGGTCAAAACATAACTATCAAAATTGTTTGAAGGTTCGCTATATAGGTTCATTCATTTTTTATTTCAGGACAATTCAGCGTATTCCATGGTCATATTTAAATATATATGTCTTTGACAATGATAAATAGGCTTATTTTTTTTTTATTTTTGACAGCTCATTCAAAATGGCCGATAAAAGATTGTACTTCAGTGAAATTAATTTAAAAAAAAATACTTGCATTGAACTAAAGAAAACTGTATAAAATGTTGCACAAGAAGATTTAATTAAAGAAGATTTAAGAAACATTAAACATTGAAACAAACCTTTACTGCAATTCATATGGTTTATATAACCTAGCAACACTATTCAAACATATGTTGCAATGATTTATGGCCTATGAATTTTGACTATTGTTTATCTATTTATTTCATATAAATATCATAACTCGTAATATTTTTCTTTGTGTTATTCATTATCAAACGAGTATCAACAATAATTATGTATTATATAAGACAGATTTTCCATATAAATTTTTGAATTCAATATTTCACTAATGAAATATTATATTATGCCAAGTTTATGTTTTGATTAAAGTTTTACTTACTGGGAAATAAGCGTGAGCCAATGTGCCACCTTGTCCATCAAATGGATCCCCATCGCCGTGTTCTCCTTTTTCGAATCTAAAGAAGAAGAAAAAAAATATTATTTATTTGATAATTCACGTGTATAAATAAGACCCATGCTTTTATAAAATATCTAGGCCATTCGGTCAAAATTTTTTTTTTACCTGATTTCAATATGAACTTGTCCAGTCTTCCTGGGGTTGAATGTGAGGTCTGTGTAACCGCTCCAGACACTGAAAGCTTTGAACACTTCAGCGTCGACGTCAGCTTTGTCGAGGAATTTGGGATACTTTGAGATTTTGTAGGTCAAATCTTTGACTCGCCATCTCGATCCTGGAAACAAGACAAAAATGATTTAAACGATTTCTATCGTGCAATAAATATTTTCAGTACATCAATTAGTTTGATGGTTATTATTGCAACGGGCTTATTTTTTTTAAAAAATATTAAATTTTAATTGTTACAGTTTTGTACGATTCCACATGTTTTGTCACTGACGACCCGGGTTTCGTCTTTCGGCATCCTCGGGCATTCTATCACACGGATGCAACAGGTCGTTAGAGGCAAAGTATGTGGAATCGTATAAAGTTGTACCAATTCAAATTTGATATTGAAACTCCATCAAGCTCCTTCAGTTGATATCATATAAAAAAAATTATTGACTTCTTTATCCAACATTCACTAAGTGTGTCATTAATAACTTATTTTTAAAAGAATATTTAGGACTACTGTTTTAAATAATAAAAACACATTTTTAGTACTTATTTCCACAATATATTTTTTTTTTGATCAGAACTGGTTTCGCTCATCACGAGCATTATCAACTGAACGGTTGATAATGATCGCGATAAGCGAAACCGGTCCTGATTAAAAAATATATTGTGGAAATAAGTACTAAAAAATATGTTTTTATTATTTAAAATATCGTGCCTTTCCATCAAGAAATGACAATTAACACATCAAAAGTGACTACTGTTAATAATAAATAGTCAAGGCATCAAATATTTTCAAATCATATGGATTGAAATCGATGAGGATTTTTAAAGTCACTGCTGATCAACTCGAGAAGAAAACGACTATCAAAAAAACTGATTTGAAAAACATGTTAAAATAATTAATATGATAGTAAAATTATTTTCCTAGTCGACAGACGCGTACAAAGAAAACATTTAGATGATAAGATAGCCAAAGAATGTTTCGTAAAACACGAAAAATCGTGTGTAAAAAGGCTCATTTAAACCGAGCGTTTGTTGATTCCGTGAGTCACCATTGAATTGTTCACTTTTGAATAATTTTAGTGCCCGCCGAGGATGTTCAAGTTCTAAGTTAAATGTTTGATTACTTTTCGTCTATACATATTCGTGATTCTGTGGCGGTTAAAATAAAATTGTCAGCATTTAGATTTAACAGCTATTTTGTTTCAGTATAAAACTACCTTTACAGAAATAATTTTATTATTTCACTGGTTGTGTAACGTTGTGTGTCACGTGTTTTACCTCGTTGACTATCTCTATTTTACAAGACGCGGTGAAGGAGATAAATACAAATGTTATTAATTTTATTTTTCAATTAACTTAACTTAACTAGCATGAATTAAATTAACTAGCATGGCCATAAACATTAATTATTATATTGGTCGAACTTGAACGATCCCGCGGCGTCTCTTGCATTGCTTGTATGCACTTGAAATCAAAATATATTAGCGTTTTTAAGGTGCTATTATTTGCATTTGGCGTTGCAAGAGTCAATCACATTGCCGCCGCTGGAATGCAGGTGATGAGAGGGCGGATTTGTGAATGGGCATTTATGAATTACATTTGTAAGAATTCATTTTATATCAATTAAAAATATTTTTTGGCGAACCGTTAATTGATTTTCGCCTCGAGAAAAAATTTAAACCAATACATCACGATTAACCGAATGCTTAATTCATTCCCTGCTGAGCCGTTTAAAGGATATTCCAACACCTAAACTTCAAGAATTTATTGAATAATATTGGTTTGAAACAATCTTATTGAGTTTGTCAGGACAAATCAAGCAATGCATTAACCTTAAAAATTAGCAAGTACAAGAAGGTTTTAACCACTTTTAATTCATATATTTTTGGCTATCAACTATCAAACACAGATAATTTAGCCGTCTCAACAGTTGAGACGTTAGCAGTATGAGGGTTAAAACAATTGAGCGTGTCATGTCATATAGAGTAGTGGATTAAGCACTTAGTAGGCCCAAGGCGCAATATAATTTTGAAGGCCTGTCTGTCAGATGAAAAAGTGAGATTTTTTCAATGCATTAAGGTAAAAGCATCAGTAATTGACCATGTGCCAGTAGTTGATCATGTGCCAAAAAATGTTTATAATAACGTTTCTAGAAGTGATAATCTTGGGAAAATGATTTTTTTAACTAGCCTCATCATTAACCAACACGACTGTCAATTCCAATGATTAACGGACTTCATAATTGCACAGTGGAAGCATTTAGGTTCAGGTGAGTGATCTGTCAATTTTTGCTATTTTCTTAAGGTTTTTGTTAAGGAAATTTCTTTAGTTAAATGAATAGAACAATTAGGTAACTAAGTCTTTTTAACTGATTTTTTCACTTTTCAAATGTACACAGTGCTAATTATTCAATAAGCATGAGTTTTTTGTATCATGAATGATTTTGTAGAATCGGCTTAAATGATTCAATCTTTCAATATCTCTTGTAATATGACCATTTTCGCGAAAAATAAAAATGTAATTCAAATCATATAAAGTAGCTTTGAATTCGTATTTTTCCCATAATTTATCGAGTTATAGTGTGTGCCAATATTGACTCGGTACATTTCTGTGCATTCAATTCACTTTCAATATTATATTCAAAGGCGCGTGGGAACTGAGTGATAAACAAAAGATTTCAAAAGTTTTACGATTCCACAAAACTTGAATGTATTGTCTCTTACAATAATAAAACAATAATGGTGCCCTTCAAAGACAGTCTGACGGATTAACTTTATATTTTACATTGTTTGTTTTAATCACGCAGACATTTTGTTTTTATTTTCTGCTTCAAATGTGATTCTACTACAACTGACTGTTATCCAAATGCGCAGCTAAATATATACCCAGGAAGCACTAACACACTGTTGCCCTATCCGGAATTGGATGGTAAATGTTCATAATATTCTCAAACTTTAATTCATTCGATGAAAATCTTTTATCAAATAGTGAAAAAAATGTTGATTATATTCTCTTACACTCCCTGACCATCCCAAAGATTGACGTCAGTTAAGATCGTGTCCTCTTTATTTATTGAATGTAAATAACAATTATTAATTCCTATATTTTATAGCCATTTTGATACTATAAACTGATAATGTGTCACCAGAACTATTCAATGAATTTTACTCGATGGAAAAAAAACAATAGAAGATATAATGATGTTTGCAATATATGAGTAATAAATTTGATATATGCGACGATCTTTTCCTCCAATTTACTAATAATTTATTGCAAAAATCTGACCCTCATCGATACAAGTCATTTGTTTAAATATAATTTACATAATGAAATAGCGATACATTTTTTTAAGAAAATCGAAATTTAAAATCAGTACTCGTAAATATTATCGGCCATTAAGATTCGTAAAGATTCGAAAATAAGATTGTTTTTGAGTTTAAATATACCGTCATAGTTCAGACGAATGATTCAATATTGTTTCAATGTAGTCATTTCTAAAACTCCGAATAGATAAGTAAATATAGATCGCCGTGATTATCACACCCATTAAACAGGTTTTTTTTGTCGTGATTCACCGACGTAACAAGTCATCGAAAATAGTCGATTCAATGCGATTGGCAGTCAAACACTACGTAAATCGATTACTCTGTAAAACGGTGATGTAATGATTTAGGATAAGGACGGATTGTTTCTGAACTATTGTAAAATTCGGGAAGACTTTTTAGAAAGTATTTTTCAATCGTGTTCGCTGATTGCAAATTCTAATGTATCTTTGTGCCTCTCCCCATTATTCTGTATTTATTTCAAATACTTAAGCGATTATGTTATAAATTATGAAATTTAAAATAAAATATACATATCTCTTGTATTTTTAATGTGATGCATGTACTTGTTTATTTGCACATATTTTAATGAATTTCCGTTTCATTTAAATATTATTTAAAAAAAATAAAAATACTGACATGCGGATCATGTTTGGATTTAAATACCATATAATAAATTTTTATTTAAATGTAAAGTTGAAATGTTCGCGCCTCCCGGCTTAGAAATCGCTGCTCTAATAGGAGATCTCTACAGAAATAGTTTTACTATTATAGAGTTGTCTGTTTGAAATTATATAATCCATTATCGCAATCGTCCGGGACTCTCAGATAAATTAATGTCAATAATTAATTCATATTTCCAACGATACCTCCCATGTGCAAAAAATAATTATATAAATTTATTTGTCTCAATTCAATGCCAGTAAGATAACTGCCTTTACATTTTAAATGTTTTATAGGGAAGGAATCTCTCATTAAAACGAACAGAAATCGTGAAATAGTGACCGCTATCTGTCGAGCTTTAGTAGGGGTAGGTTAACAGGTCATACCTTGAAGCGCGTAGCGTTTCGATCTTGAATCCAGTCCAAATCCGACCATGTCTTTGACTCCACATCGAGGCAATGACATCAGTTCAGTAGTTTCGACATCTAGCTCTCCTATAAACAAAAAATAACACGACGATCCATTATAAATAACAAAATCTGATGACGTTAAAATGAAAAAAATTGATGAACATTATGAATTTCTGTGATTCAAATAATATGTTCCATTCGATCGATGCGCCATCAATTAACGTGGGTTTCTTTGGAATCAAGAAATCGGTTTGACAGATGTAAATTCTTTTTTTAAATAACAAAAATTAATTCTCTTTCTGTAGCATGATTCTACTTTAGGTGTGACCCAGGCGTCTTATTCAATGTAATGGCCAAGCCCAGATAGTTACTATAATAATACGATATCAATTAATTTGTAATATTTTACGAAAGATAAGTATCGACTTCTGAAGTATTTAGTTAAGATATTTTTTATTTAAAAAAAATATTAAGTTTTTCAACAGTTATCAATATTAAATAATAATTTTTGTAAACACAAATCTACGAGAACGCTCGTGCGTATTTATATACAGGCACAGCTCTTTATTTCTGTTTATGTGGTGCTAAATGATTTCAAATGAATATTTTTTTCACGTTTATGTCAACTCTATTACAACTTACTCGGTAGACTTTCTTTACAATTTTTACTATCTATGATTCTACCATTCGAAGCATGGCAAAGCAATAATTTTGATTTCTTAGTTATGTATATGTATTGTAATATCTAATTTGAATTGTTACAACTTTGTACGATTCCACATATTTTGTCACTAACGACCCGGGTTTCGCCTTTCGAAATTCTGTTCAGGTTCAGATTCTCGGGTCAGTTCTGTTGCATTCGTGTGATAGAATGCCCGAAGATGCCGAAAGGCGAAACCCAGGTCGTTAGTGGTTCAGCATGTGGAATCGTATAAAGTTGCACTAATTTAAATTTGATATTGAAACTCCATCAAGCACCTTCAGTCGATATCATAAATTGTATTGTAATATAGTTTTAAGCCGGTAATTAACTTCTGACACGTTCAAATGTAAAACTAGGTGCACTCATTCCTTATCACGTAATCAATGAAGTGAGATATTATCTATTTAGTTTCTAGTATTCGAGAAGTACCTAACGATAAGTATATAAAATATAATTTTTACCTGTAGCATTTAATCCAGCAAAGTTCTGGAATTCAGTAATAGCTTTGGTCCATGAAGTTTCGTCTATGATGGTCCCACTGGAAGGATTTCTCACTGAGGCATTGAGGTATCCGAATTGTGCTAAGTATATCTGGAAGGTAAAACAAAACACAAAATGTCATATAAATGTCTATTTATTTTTTTTAATTATTCTAATAGCGATATTGAGAGTATGAAATGCTTATGACAAATTTTGATAGACGATGTTCAACGAGTGTTATTTAGGGCCTCAAGTTCTCTTTCAAAAAACCATCATGATGTAATGATAAAGTGAAAAAAAGAATTTAAATTAAAAGCAAATAAAAAAAATACATCACACAATCTCTATGTTCATAAGGATCACAGTAGATTATATGAGGTAGGTTAAAGTAGTAGATAAAATAATATGTGAGATAAAGAAAATATGATTATATTTTTTTGAATAAAAAAAAATCTTAAATAAACACTTCACAAGTCGATATTAATCTACGTGATGTAATATGGTAAAACGATAAGATGGAAAAACAGGACTAAAATTTAAAAATATATATCCACTTCAAATGTAATCAATATGATCTCTAAATGGACGTATTAGGTAATCCCGGAATTAATGTCGTTTTTTCAATACGCAACTTTAACTCAGTATGTTTGAGTCCGTTTACCAGTAAAGGCGTGTGTTATTATTTTTCTCTTCTTTGATGATTCTTTACCTTTCTATTGAACAAAAAAATCAATTCTACCCAATCTATAAAAAATGGCAGAGACGTCTCCTTCGGAAACACATTTAAGAAGCTGTATGCTGTTTTTGTTTCATTAAAAAACCTGCAACAGAAGCAACGGAATCCATTTGTGGAATTTAAGATGATATACTGGACATAAGAAAGTGCCAACGATTGTTCACAAAATTTCGTTCGGGTAATCTCGATTTGAAAAATAAGTCTCGAAGTGGACGGCAATGTCTAGTGGATGAAGCGGCCCTAAAGGCAGAAATTGAAGCATATCCGACGATGACCATTGATCAATCATCACACATTACAATTGAATACTCACTGCTATCTAGAGAAAATGGGGAATGTTCAAAAAGAAGGCATTTGGGTTCCTCACGCGCTAACTGATCACAACAAACCGCAGCGCCTCAGCATATGCAAAATACTGCAAGAAAAGCAACATTCTTCCCCGTTTCTCTATGACCTTATCACCGGAGATACAGCGATTACCGATTACTGTAGCTCTCTTTTGTGATCAGATAGACAAGTTAAATACAAATTCACAAGAAATTAGACCTGCTCTAATGAAAAGAAAGAATGTTATTCTTCAACACGAAAATGCCCGTCCACTCATTGCCGACATTACACGAAAAAAGATCCAGGACCTTGGCTGGGATGTTTTATCGCATCCACCGTATTCTCCGGACTCGACACCGAGTGACTTATCAGTTCCGTTCTTTAGAAACGCAATTAAGAAACAAAAAAATCGAAAATATTGAGCACCTAAAATCAGGTCTCTCGGAGTTCTTGGAATTTTAAACGAAAACCTTCTATGAGAAAGGAATTTTATATCTTGAAAATAGATGGCAACGAGTCATAGACAACACTGGTAATTACTTTGTTAAAAAAAATGATTTAAAATTTGAATTTTACTCTAAAAAACGACATTAATTCCGGGATTTCCTAATATATTGACAGAATTTTTATCTGCTATAGCTACTTGTTACGTACTTTCATTAACCACTATTTTTACGAAGAGATTGTGGATAGAATAGATTAGGTAAGGTTAGGACTCGCGATTAGCTAATCGCTTTCAACGCGTCCCATTTTTAAAGATCATTAAGATGATTTCTTTTCTAACAATCGATAGGTCGTATGAAAAAGAACTGTGATTGTTCTGAGACTCAAGTCCCCGAGATCCGCCATAGAAGCCAATGATGTTGACCACTGTACCAAACAAATTTCACGACGGCTGTTACTCATATATTAATGGTATTGGCTTTTCTTCAAATTAAATTTGGTATCGTTAGAATTGTTAACACTGTGCGACTCCATATGTTTTGTCACTAACGACCCGGCTTTCGCCGTTTGGCGTCTTCAGGCATTCTATCACACGGATGCAACAGAACTGAAAAGGCGAAGCCCATGAGGTTAGTGAAAAACATGTGGAATCGTACAAAGTCTCGACAATTCAAATTTGAAAACTCCTACTTTTTCCCTACTAAAGATACGATAAAGGTTTTTTTGTCATGACACCCCTGAATGACATCAGATCGCCCTGAAACAAAGTGCATTAGTTTTCTCGCGTTCTTCCGCACAGTTTGACGTGTGACACAGTGTATTTTGAAGAAGGAATATTCAACTCCTACTTTTTGCCTACTTATTGAAATTCCATCAAGCACCTTCAGTCGATATCATAAATTACCTCTGAAATCGTTATTGAACTATATTAATTCAGTGTTTCAATAATCTATTCGGTCGTATTGCCATTCGAAATTGAAATAATTGAGAAGATATCATTGAATAAAGAAAAATAATATGTACCCATATTATTACTGGTTAATTAATTAATTAATTATCTACCATTTTTCTCAAAATAATTTCCAATGAATTTGATTCATAAAAACATATGTTATTTTTTTTTTGTATAAAAACAATTATCTTAAGATGATTCGTTGCCATATGGTGTGCATAATGAAAGAACTATTTCCGTAATCATTGGAACTGATTCATATGTTCATAAACAAAATATGAATCACTTTTATCTTAACATTTCATTGAATCACCGTACGGGCAAGGGTTAAAAAATATATACAGTTTTAAACTTTCAAACGAAGTCATTGATCAGTAGTAGCGTTTATGACTCATCAGTCATGAGTTGATCGAAAAATTGACATTGTGATTCATTTGACCACGTCCGATCTCTAAGAATATTGTACTAGAATGAAAGTATTCTATTTGGTGCAAGGAATAAACAATGTATAATGAATTTTATCTGTCTTTATTCCACATCGAGTTACGAATTCACATCCCTAATAAAAATGTGACGTATATTTTTGTATAAGGTTCCAATTGTGTTAGTTCTGTTGCATCCGTGTGACAGAATGCCTGAATATGCAGAAAGGCAAGTGTTCGTATTGTGGTATAAAACATATAAATTTTGGTCAGGAGACAGTTTTGAACTTGCGCGTTAACATCCTATGTGCAATTAAATAAACATCGTAAAAATTCACACAACGTTAGGTGATATTTAATGAATTCATTTGCCTAATTGGTCGATGTCAACGTTTTTTTCATCTCGGCTAGACCAAGTGTCTTTGACTGAGTTAATGTCACGTTTTGTTCTACGAATTTATTTCCATATATTTGAATATAATAATGCAAACAGGAAGTCGGTTATCCCAGGAAACCATGACGTCTATGAATTGGTGTCAACGGAAAACGAAAGTTTTTCCCAGTGACATAGACAAGCTGCCTTATCGTTTATCCCGCCAATTGTCTCACGGCGTACTGATGAACTTTCATCTGTCATTTCAATTTTATCGACATTCGACTTAATACTGCCCTTAAAGATTTT
The DNA here is from genome assembly GCA_028555115.1 of Himalopsyche japonica. Taxonomy (NCBI): domain Eukaryota; kingdom Metazoa; phylum Arthropoda; class Insecta; order Trichoptera; family Rhyacophilidae; genus Himalopsyche; species Himalopsyche japonica. The sequence continues at coordinate 125,901 of JAHFWJ010000347.1, forward strand.
TTTGTTGATGGTACTTTATGCATACTAAGTTCTGTCATTAACAATAACTAATTACCTTGTATTTTTCTGGTTTTAATGAGATTTAAGGACAATACGATATTTTGCTGATTTTAAATACTTAAAAATTAAACAAATCAATGAATACTGTACATAAAAAACAGAAATGTTCATACAGGCAAGTTAAATTACAGAAAAAATAAAGCTAATGTGTTTTTATCTACAAGATGTGTAATTATAACTATCTTCATCACTTTACAGCCACAAAAAACAGCATACGCTCAGATAAAAATATAAGTAAGTAATGAGTCATATTGAAACTTTACATAATATTATTTAAAGTATTTATACAACAGTTACTCAATGTCCACGTTTTGTACATTAATTTGTTCTTTGCTAATTAACCTTCTGAATTATTTAGTAACAATAAATGGTGACAGAGAACTTGTGTATATAGTAAAAACCAAACCCGTATCGTGTTTACGCAATACTAAATATATTTAGCATTTCGTAATGCTAAATATATTTTTCGTTTACTAATCAATTTATTTTAATCCAATTAAATTTAACGCAAACAAATTTGAATTTTTACAACTTTGTACGATTCCAAGTGTTTTGCCAATAACGATCCGGGTTTTGCCTTTCAGCATTACATAACTATATCTTTTATATTACATAAATGAAATCTGTCAAACCAAATTGTTGATAAAGTTATATGAGTCAAAGAATATTTTTTTCTTGTTATTTTTTGCGAGTGATACACAACCACACATATTTCCGTTGAGTCATATAAAAAAGTATATAATTTTATTTGACCAATCTGCAATAAAACAACGACAATTTAATATATGAACATTTCCACAAAATAGCATATGTTATGAGTCCGCCATTATAGTTGGAGTTGGCTACTTAAAATGACGCCGATGTTTTCCCGCGTACGCGTGTTGCATAGCAAGCGTCGGCTTAGTCTTTTTCTATGGCCTTGCCAAGGCCTCGTGGTCTTCAGGAGGCTGACTTTGAAAATCCAATTGAAGTCCAGAGAAAACGATTGACACTTAGCAAACACTCATCTGCCGTTTTATGCGAACGCAGTTTCCTCTAAAAGGAATTACTTCGAAACTTCAAAGCTTGTTGCCACCTGCTAATAGAGATGTAATCTCTTCGACATGATACAGAACTACTAAACGTCGATGTTATCGACTCCCACTAAAAACACCCTGATACATTTTCAGCAGATTGTTGAGCAATGTGTTTGATAATAATAGATTACCCTTAATGTGTTAATGCTTTATGTCATAACCTTGCCGTTTTTATGTACATCCCAAAACTCACGGCAATCCGAGGATTATCGTCACTTCATTGTGCTAAAACAGTAAAACCTCTATTTAACGGACTTAAATAATGTTAAAATTAAAAAATAAAAACGTCCTCTAAATATTATACTTGCTTAAATTCTAGTGTCGCCGCATGTTTACAATTTTTAGCGGTCATGATAATCACGTCGTACGTCAAGCACTAGAATTTGAGACGTAATACCGTCTTGCTCGTAGACTGCATCGTAGCGAAGAAGAAGAAACAATATTGCTGAAAATTAAGTTATTAGTGATATGATCGCATCTCGACGATCTAATAACATTTACTGACTATCCTTCAAATAACGAAGTTCAACTATATTATACGGATTTTTGTGATTTTCGACAGTTGGTTATAAATCAGCAAACTTCAAAAATGCAAACAAAAATTGATTACTTTTTTAAACTACTGACTGCTAACGTTTCAACTATTGAGACGGCTGATTTTGATGTGTTAAAAATTTATACTCGAAAGTATATGAATTATCAGCGTTGAAACCTTCTTATACCCGCTAATTTATGAGTTAAAACATTGACTGATTTTTCCTGACAAACTCGATAATAATTGTTTCAATACATTGTTTAAGTCTTGACGTTGAAATATCATTTAAACAGTTCAGCAGGGAACGAGTTAAAGTAGGATCACCGAAAGCAAGGGCGTCGATATTTAACAGCAACGTCACATCACGACGAGTGTCCGAAGAAAATTAAACGGAATTTTTGCGTTTTTTGTTTTTGATTTATATTAAATCTATTTTTATTATATATAACAGGCTTTTGGCTTTAACGGACACCCTCTCCCCCGGTAAGTCCGCTATATCGAGGCTTTACCGTATTTCAAAGGCCGCTGTCTGCAAAACATTTATGAGTAAATAATAATGTTATCGACACATGTAAATACAAACACAATGCATAAACCATAAGAGGAAGCATACAGTCAATAAATTAGTATGTGAAGCGAGCCGTTGATGAGTATGATCAAGGTAACTGATATTGATTGCGCGCCGATTGTTTCGGCAAAAATCTCACCGTAGATGGAGGACACACACCTGTGTCAAAGAATGGCTGTTGACCGGTAAACTGACAGTCTTTCACTGATATAAATACGACGAGAAACAGATAACAAAGCTATTTAACGGCAATATCTGCCATATTAAATCCGCCGCCGTTAAAACTACGATTACACAAAATAATTAAATTATTCAATCATAGTTCTGATGATGGCGGAAGACAAAATAGGTATATGTTTAATTATAAACCGCACGCCTTTACTGTATGCCAAAAAAGGTCGTGATAAAAATGACAATCGACAGATTTTCTATCAGTTGCCCATATCTTTCACAGTTGGAGTAGATGTGATTTAAATCAGTGCTCCGTAATCGGTGTGCCGCGCGTCGATTCTAGGTGTGCCGTGACACAATGCATAACAATGATTTAATTAAACAATTTACTTGCTAATGTCTTTAAAATATTTAGTATTTTTTTAAGACATCCTTCCGACACAGTAGCAAAATTAATTTTACTTTAAAAGTGATCGAAATAATTTCCCAGAAAGCATCCAGACAGTAGTTATTTATTTATGTATGTATTTATCAACGCCATCTTACTATAATTTTAGTTTCAAAAATATTATGATAATTTAATATAAAATATATTACAATATAATACGTTTTGACTATTTACGCTGTAAAATAGTTACATTTGTGATGATGATGAAATCACTTTTTAAAATATACACAACAAACCAAAATTAAATGGTAAAGTAACAAACGATCGTAAATTAAAATTATTTTAGTAATTCACATATTTTTGTGTGAGGTGTGCCGCGAAATTCTGACTACTTCTTTAGTGTGCCATAGGTGACAAAAGGTTGCGAAGCACTGCTTTAAATAACACTTATAAACATACAATAGTATATCGTTGAAATGCAAAATAAGATATATGATGCGTTGCACTTGTCAAACGATTGAATTTATTATCCGACTTGAACGTTCATGAATGTTTGCTATTGGACGAAAAACACACGCAGATAGTTTACACGGGTAAAAACAATAAAGGTACATTTATATAAGACGCAAAAAGTCCAGTTGTATTAACGACGAACATAAAAAATCGGACGCTATCGTGATTTATGCATTCATTATTAAATTAACGCAACATATTTAATTCACCATATTCAATTCTGTGATCACCACTGAACAGTATAACAAACGAATTTTCAACTATCGAGCCAAAAATAATATTTCTAGCAGAAAAAATAATCTATTTTTTGTGTTATAAATTTGTAACATTACAAATAAAATGTCGAAACATTATTATGTAATAGTTGTTTTGCGTATATTTTGCTGTGTAAATATGTATCGACACTTTCTGGTATGACAGACATGATCTATGGCAACATTAATGGCTCGTCTTAAGTCCATAGTTTTGTCAGTGCCGAGGCGCTGATGATTAAAGGACGATAAGGTGTCTAGAAATAATATGTCTATATAATTGAAACGCAAATGAAATCTGTATGGGATATTACTTTATTATATATGACTGTAACCAAGACTATGATCGCTCTTCGAATTTTTCGTCGACCGATCAACCGAGTTTTACAGATAGAATAAGCGGATTAGTTAGATCGTTTAATTCGTAGTCCGAACCGTTCGTTAACCGATTGATCGCTTTACAGTATTTGTGTAAAAGCGCTGTCACCATTCACAGACACGCAGGTTCTACACTTTAGAGTAACAAATAATTCACGTCAAATGTGGCGGAATTCTCATTTTGATCTCGTTTAAATCGAAAGAAATATGGTACCAAGCACATTTCTTTCCAAGCTTATAAAACCGGAAAACCTATAATATAGTCAGGAAGATAAACCAAGAAAAGAAGTGTAACTTTCTCTAGAATCTTCTGAAACCCTTAATACTTATTTAAATGGGTGACGGGCTGCATAATATATATATAATCGTTATTCACATAACATATTAAAATTTTAATCAGGAACCCTAAATGATTTTTTTCAGAAGCAAAAATTGATAATAACTCAAATTTGTATTTCAAAAAACGACACAATTTGAAAAAATTTTCCCGCGTGACAGCTCCGTTGCTGTTTATAGTGTAGCCACTCTGGAGACAATAAATAATTATCATATTTTTTTGCAATAATGAGGTATTAAAAAGCGTTGCGCATTTGGTATAAAACATAACACATCTCTTGGATGAGACACGTGCCCGAGTGCTTCGATTGTAATCGATCAACGATAATTATCGTTTATTATTGACGACCATCATCGTATTCTGCTTAGAAATTTATTCGCGTGATTTTTTTACGGCATACCACACCCCCTCAGTGTGACCATTGATCAGCAATAAAGGGCTAATAAGCTATTACTTTTGTCACCGGTTATGTGTTAAAATTCATGTGTTACAATCCTTAAATTAAAGCGTTTTGATGAATTTTTCAAAAAAAATTAAATTGTACAAAAATATATACAATGAATTTGGCTATTATGAAAAATCTTTGTACATTTTAAAAATATTAAAAAAAAAGTTATTAATTTTAAATAGTATAATATTTATTTATTTATTGCATATCAATGATTGTAAATATATAATTAACTATTTGCTTTAAAAGTATAGTAGAGCAATGTTTTTGTTTACTGTTGTCATATCAGCATAAACAATATTCTAGTTAATAACTTATGCGTTGCTTAATTATGTATATCACAAATGAAATGGGATTACTGAATGTGTATGTAATATACACAATTAGTTGTACATAAAATGATATATTGTAACGAGTTTTAAGTTTTTTATTGTTCAAAATGAAGCAATATTCTTCGAAAAAGTCATAATGAATGATGGGTAAAATTTGAAATCAAATTGCAAAGGTGTTTTGTCTTCGGTTAATTCCATATTCAGAATATACCTTGCTTCTGTTTTATAACATTTATTGTTATTACTCAACAAGGCAAAATACTGTGAAGATGTCAACGTCTCTTTAATAAATATTGCAACCGTTCGTTGACCATCGATGAGGTATCCGAGATATAAATTATATTATAATAAATCATAAATAATATGTAAAAAGCGCGGCAAACAATGGACGCACGTGAGACGAGGCGCGAGAAAAAATACCGCCGAAAATTGAAAATATCCCTTCGTTTTCATTGTCAGGATATTGGCATTCCGAACAATGGCTGGCTTAGCATACAAACGGAAAATAAATTACTAAAGGAAAAGTGACAGCTGACGAAAAAGAATCAATCAAACGCAAAAATCAAAATGGTGGACAATCTTTGGCAAAGAGAATCGCGGTGTGGGCGACGCGACAAGATCGACATTTTTTCGCCTCCAGGAAAGCGCGTTCATTCGTTTTGGATTCTGTGAAATATATTAAAGCCAACAATGGCGTGATGGCATTACTAATTTTGTCGTATGCTCATTCTGAAGGCTACATAATCCACGCTAAATATGCCATTATCCTCGTTATATTTTTTGAATTAACAGACCTCATTTTAAATTCCTAATTCAAAGAACAGATTATAATCATAAGGGAAAAAATAACAATGCTAATACGAACTTCTGCAGAGTTGACAAATATCATTCATATTGGTTTCAGCACAATACAAATGTCATAAATATACTAGTGTAGTTTTGAAAGGTAAATTTCTGTTTAATCAGTTGCGCATTTAATGTGAGAAAAATTTTAATCAGTGCATCAACATTTTCAAATGTTCTTAGTTAAGAAATTTTGCTACCGATGTTCGTTCAACATATACGATTTTTATATTTCCATCTATCGATGCAGTCCTCAATAATTGTTTTTTTCATCTCTATCCTTTTTCCATAGACAATGTTAAAAATGATATAGTGAGCAGCTGAATAAAAACTATGTTTCCGAAATTTAAAAAAAATAAAAATTTACACACAATGTAATTATTCAATGGCATTAAATCATTGGTCTACCGGGAAATTCCGCAGAGTGATCTGTGTGTAAGCGGGCGCCTATTGTGCAGAACAAAATCACGTTGACCATAGACAATTTATTATCGGTACGCATGGCCTACTTATCGCCCAATTTGACTGCAGGTTTCATCGTGCTCTATTCAATAAACATTTTTTTCATCTCATTTTAACATGCTTGAATGACGAATTTCAGTCTATTGAGATTTATAAAGAAAAATGGTATTCAAACAATTCTCAATTGCCAACTTTGGTAATGAATGTTTAATATTTATAAATCAAGACACATTATATTTTCTTCACAATTGACTTTCAATATCTCTTTGTTTATGATTGAAAATGTAGTATTTCTTAAAGTCATATTCTAAACCTCTTCTTTTATATATTATACATATGAAACTAATGCTTTTAATTGTATTTTATTTTCACACCTAGATTAAGACTAACAAAGTTTGAATCTACCGCTAACGTAACGCTGGATTTGTACATAATTAATTTCGTAATAACAACTAAATGTAAATAATCCAATTATTGACCCACATGTATTTTTTTCAGTGTTTATCGAGACACAGCTTTATCAACTATGACAACCTCTGCAAATATTTCGGGGGAATTTCAGGCCTGATTGTATCTTTTCCTGAGCGGAAAATATTCCATAATTAATACCCGTCGATGAATTATGAAGAATAGGTATTGGTTGCTTACATTTTTCCAATGCATATCAGTGTCCAATACCAAAGCTGAATAAATCACATGACTTAATCATAAACGAAAGAAGGAACAAATATGGTATTTTTTAAGGTACCACGGTATAGTTACAACAGGTAAAATGTTGCGCAAATCATAGACAAATTTTTTTTGGTTCAGTCTATACATTTTTAATCTTTAAAAAAAAGCTAAAATGAAAAACAATAAATTCTTCTAAATCTGTGCATGATAATGTAGCCTTCAATAACTGTCCATTAATTACTTATTAAGTTCATAGAGGTTTTTCCAAATTAATGACCTCCACACGTTATAAGCCGGTAACGGTCAGCAACGTCGGTTAATATTCGAAACAAATATATAACCTGATGGTGTCACTGAAAGTTTCTCGCGCAATAATTGTAAAGGTAGAAATAAAAGAAAACACATTCCATGTATCGTTTGCAAAATCAATGTGTGCTATTTACCATTAGGATATTTGAACCGTAGAGATCGCAAATCGACTTACACATATAAATTTAGGACTCGTGTGTTTTTAATATTCAGTTATGTGTAATAAACTTTATCAAATAAACGCGTGTTGTTTGTGTGTAAGGCAGTCATAAATTAAATTTTTGTTTGATCACCGTGATCAACAATAAAATGAAGTTTTAAAATAAGCAGTGATGTGCGAGATCAAATCGATTTTATTAATTATACCGCCCATCCCTAATCGGGCCAACATGAATGTTGAGACGCATATTTTTTCGTTTTTGTTCGTAGTCTGTAAATTCCCGGTTTGTCATTTTGTGAAGAATGTGTTTAACCGAAAATCTAAGAAAGGAAAGGATTTACATAAAAATGTAAGGGCAATGAATATTTACACGGCCTTTCAAAAGGACATCATTGTTAAAATAAAATACATTATTTAAAATCTTATTCTTCACTCAGGTTAGGCCCGCTTGTGGGCGGGTTACATTTACCATATATTATTATATGGAAGAAGATTAAATTCAAAATAAGATCTTCAAAATACCAGTGGCGTATAAAAATCTTCTTCGTTTTAATTTTTAATACGAAATTTTCTATCTTGTTTTGAAATACCAAATAACTGTCTAATATAACATCATTACAATCACAAATGATTGTATTGATTGAATTGGCATTTACTTGGTAAAATACATTGCTATTTTTTCACCGTGACAAATAATTATATTCGATATTATTAAGTATATTAATTTTACCACTATTTATTCTATATTGTTATTATTATATTCTACATTAGATCGGATTAAAATATTTAAATTTTATTTTTCGTAAAAGATGAAAAAAGGAAAATCGACAGATTTTTTTATGTTTTTCAATATTAACGATCAATTAATCAAAATTTTGTCGGATCGATTATATAAAATAATTATTTGTGGTCCTATTTTCATACGCCACTGGTTGAGATGATAAAGTGAATCGGTATTGGTGATTTATGCGAATCAGTTCCCATGTTCATTTAGAAGATTTATATCGGTGCGTTTAAGCCAGCATGGCGAAAAAAATCAGTGCACCCAAATAATCACAATGCTATGCAGGTTTATGCTTTAGAAACAAGCAAGAAGGCTCGTGAATCAACAGCACAAAATATATTTAACGCAGATTAAATTTAATAATTTTATAAAAGATTCGAAACGATACAAGGAAAAGTATATATATGTATATTCTCGGCGTGACAAATGTATTTTTGGAATAGCGTTGGGCAATTTTATTACGAAGTCCTTATTATAATGAATTAATTCCTTGTAGCATGTCATCAAACAAAACACATTTATAATTTATGATATAGACTAAATGTGTTGGATGGAATTTCACTAACAAATTTTAATCGTTGAAATGTTGTACGATTCCACGTGTTTTGTCACTAATGGCACGGGTTTCGCTTTTCGACAACTTCAGGCATTCGACAGAACTGTCCGATTATTTGTGAAATTTTAAACTGTCATTTCTGTTTTATACGTGCGATACAATTCATGAAGATGCCGAAAGGTGAAACCCTGGTCGTAAGTGATTTACAAAAAAAAAAGAGTTTACTTGGCTGAAATCAATTTATAATATTAGAATCAATGATTGCAACTTTCAATCAATCGAAAAAAATAAACTGAGCTGTATATATAATATTGAGAAATTTTGAATGAAAGGTAAACGAAATTTGAGACTGATAAAATAATCGTATTCTTGAAATAATAATGCAATGATGTAAACTGTCATTGTTTTTTTTATGGTAATATTATCTAAGAAGACATGCGCTGTGTGAAAAAATATTATGAAAGTAAATTATACCAACGTGACAAAAATATTTTTAAATTTTTCATGGAATTTGATTGGGAAAAAGATACAATATTTTATGAAGGCAGATGAATTGAATGACAGTAGAGGTATGTCGCTGGACAAAACACGCTGGATTATCATATTGCATTATCGACTTGCATTGTTTTGCATATATTACTGTTTGTTATCATGTGCGAAGAATATACGCAATGTTATTCACCGCACAACGTCATAATAAATCAATATATTATCGTCTGATAGTCGGGGGCTCTTTTAGGGAAAAAAGTGTTCCCTTTCCTGGTAACATTATTATCTGTCAAATATTTATTGGCGCGCGTTGTTCGATGAATTTCAATGATTACATTACAAAAACTGGAATTCTACAGAAGTTTTTGGCACCGTGTCAACTATTTGTCTTTCGATCAAATTAAATTCTAAGCCGTCTACATAATTTGGTTATTTATGTGCATTAAAAGTCGTCATTACTGAAAATTTCATCACAAGTTATGGTGTCTTATTGAGAGCGATTGAAAGTGAAGCTGTGAATGTTCTTCTATTATTTTATTTTAATTTATGTACATCAAAATTCATGAAATTATTGGGATAAAACAATGGTCAAATCAGTTTCGCTTTAAATACAGGTGAGTTAATTTTCTAAAAATATTATTGATCACATATCAATATTGACATTTAAATCTACTTTGTTGTCGATCAACAATTCCGGACAGATAACATATTTTTTTTTTGAAAAATATCATTTAAGGTCATTGCTATAAATTGACCCCAAACATATTATCTAAACATTAATCAAGCGTATAAAGAAAAGTGTTCAAAAAATTGACTTTATTATTTCGTCAGGAGCAAAAAAGTTGCGATGAAAAATGGCAAGGAGGGTGTTAGGGTAAAAAAATAGCCATATATTTAAAAAAAATAACAACAGCAACATTGCCATTGAAAAATGACGACTCGTCAGTCATTGAATAACAAGATGTCAAATCGATTGACCTCTATACCCGTGAATACAATGGCAGATCATATATTGGAGATAATTTATGTTTAAATTCAATATAATATATTTTATACTTACCTTAGTTGTTTACATTTTTAATCAAATGATGAATTTGTTCTGATTTACTACGCGTGTAGAAGACTTACCTGTAAAAATAGAAAAGAATAATATTAATAAATCAGTCGTATAACATTACCTTCATATTTTTTTACTAATATAAAATTAAATTATATGGATTATAAGTATTTTGTCATTGGTTTCATCCCTATGCCATAGATAATTAAGTTCCACATTCAGTTTGAATAAGTAACATTTTCTGTGTGACATTGCAATGTTGTGTACAATAATTTATGGTCATTAATGAATTAAGTCATGAAAAATGCGGTTCGATAAATTGTCTTTTTTTTCAATTGCGATAACATTGCCTTTCGAATTATTATGAATTGCAATAATAAATCGAACAAAAAATGAATTCACATTGTGATGCATAGAACGAAATATATGGCTGGCTTTTTACACATTTATGTCGTAATTTTTGCAGCAATTGAAAAAATGTCATTCATACTTAATTATCACATTATTTCATAGACAAGAAACAAATTTTGACAGGTACGGTTTTGCTGCCATCTTGGGTAATATTAGAAATTCAAATTTAGAACTTGGCTGTTTTGAAATGGAGCGTTGAAAAGTTGTCAGTCGAATGGAAAAAATATGACCTCTTAAAATTATTTAAATAGAGCGATAACATTGACAATTTTTTAGAAAGGGGCTCAATAAAGTGTTACTTTTTTCTTAGAGTCGCAGGCAATTATTATTGCAAAAGCAAAAATATTTAAATGTGACACGAGAAAATTATGCAGTTAATATAAATATAGCGACTAGAATATAATAATTTAGTCAGGGAGTTGGCCAAGGCTCATTCTGAACCATTGCACCATTAAATAAGAAATCGCCAGACGTAATATCATATCTTGAAGTTAGCTATAACAACAAATATAATAAAATCGACATTTTCTTTTTTGTTTTATGCATCAGAAATAAATCAAAAAATTGACTAATCTTGCTCTGTTATTGAGCATTATAAGCAGTCAATATACACATTTTATTATAAATTAAGCAAACCCGGTTCTCTCGTGTTAGGATTCAGTGGAATACACTTTAAAAAATAGATATGTACCTTCGAATTTTATATCACCAGTTACTTGGTCGTATTGTCTGTGGACTAGGGCGCATTTTTAAATCTATGATACTAATTTTATAAATAAGCCAATCGAATTTAATGCGTTAAGAGAGGATTTAGTTCCTTACTATTGTTTACCAATCGAATTATTTTATGATTACCATATCTAAAAAAAGATATTTTCATAACGGACCATTTTTGGCGCCAAAAAAATATTTTTTATACGGGCTAATTTTTATAATTGTGTCGCAAACCGCTATATACCACACATAGATTGATGTATATTGCTTTCTCTGGGTCAGTAAAAACAAAAACTACAATATTTATGTTCTAAAATATATAATTATGTAAAAAGGCTTCCAAAAATAGAGAAGGTACGTGAAAATATCGATTTCACAAAAATAAATTGCCTTTCCGATGGCGTGCATTTAAATGTGATTTGACTTCCAAGTGTGTATTTTACACAATATGTTATAAACGATCGATATTTCTTTTTCCATAAAGTTTATTATAAATAACATGGTGAAAAAATAGCAATATATTTTAGTTCTACATTTTTTTTTCATAAGATATAGTTGATGGCTATTTCGGCTCACGCCATCGTCAGAAATATGCTTAAACGAACATTAGCTGTGTAGAAAAGGTAAACAATACATCTTCTCTCCTGTTTTAACGACGTAGCTTATTTCTTGCTCGCATTAAAAGTCAACAATTTCAAAAATTGTAAATGAAGCTAAAAAGGCGGCTATATCAATAAGTTTACATTTGGCACAGAAATGGCCTGTTACGGAAACAAAACACCAGTGTAGTGGGTTGAGCAATGGCGACCGACATGTATTAGTTTGTTCGTTAAGAATCCTTTGCAATCGTTGATATCTATATATTGTAAATCGTATATGTTTTAAATATGTTATATTTTCAGTAAGGTATAACCCAATGTATCGTACACACAAAATTTCATATAATCACGAAAAAAATATGTTGCTAACCATCTAACCTGAAAATCGCTACACAACAGGAATGCTTATTTAATGTTCTTTGTTTCTTTCTAATGTTTGTGAACTTATATTCTTTTCCTTGATGGCTAAAATAATAAACCAACTCTCATCAAACAACTTTCATTCGAATGCCACATTGGGTATACATGATCCAATTTATGATCTTTATTGCGCGGACAATATGCAAAACCTGCAAAATATCATTTTTGCAATATGTATAAAAGCGTTATATTTGTGTCATTCTAAATTAAGCTCAATTAAGATGACCTGTTAAATTTTCAATCAGGAAAGCTTAAACGACATTGTTGCGTTTCTCAAATAATTTATTAAATTATTACAATTATGTTGTGCATATTTAACATTTTGATTCAGGTTCGAATTCGGTGTACGCTACGTTCTTTTGCCTAGCTCGATATGTAGTCTAAAAACATATTAAATATTTCGCTGTATTTTATTGCTTGTATAATTATATTTCCGTCGCATCAATGACATTACATCTATCAAGCACAAGTGAATGAAATTGTTGGGTGTGTATGAAAAAATAAAATCGACCACTTCGACGCAATACATTGATTAAATTGGTATTTACTTGTTAGGACTCCATTACAACACGGTGAAAAATAGCCATGTTTGTTAATTCTACACAATTAATAAGATATATAGTTGATAACTATTTCGGCTTATCCTCATCAGCACTAAAGTAAGATATCAACTGTACATTTTTGCTATTTTTTCACTGTTTTGATATGACATAAATAAACCGCAATTAATCAATTATGCCTTGTTTAATGTCAGATTATCTTCGAAGTTGTCTGGACAAAACGTACAAATGATTTTTTGTACTTCTACTACTAGTGCTGATGAAGGTTTAAGCCGAAATAGCTATATTGTATACCTTATAAAATGTTGTAGAACTGAAATACATCGCAATTTTTTCACCGCGTTAACTTCGACACTTTTTGACGTCTGAGAGACAAAACGAAAGGAATCGAAAATCGGTGTGATGTAAAACGTTTTGGTAATCGTTTATGTAACCGTAGTAAGAGCTACTAAGTTATTTTAATCAAGGTATTTATTTGTATACGGCCAGCTGACCGCAGTGTCCGCGGCTATCCTGCGGATGTGGAAGTCATGGCTGATTTCGGCAGCGATAAAACTACAAAGAAATGTAATTAAATTTATTTTATAGAACTCCAGACAAATTGTCTCCGAATATTGTTTACTTCGTAGCGTTTTATTTCAATATTATTGGTGACCATTATCATCTTTAATGAAAGTTGCTTAAAAACAACTGACATTACTTATGTCGGTCTTAACAGTTTTTTATGACAGAGAAGTTATAATGTTAAGAAAATACATCTATTTCTCCGGGCGCCGTTTCTAATATGGTACCTATATGGCATGGTTAAAATGTGAAATTTCGTCAGTAAATATTATATGTACTTATTTAACACTGAAAGTAACTGTCGAGTAAAAATATAGTTTATCAATTCAAACAATGTTGACGATAATCTCGTAATATTATTATAAAACGAGTATAATATAATAAACAATATTTTTATCTAAAGAATTATATTTAAACTAATATTAATGTATTTTATGATGTCGACTGAAGGTGCTTGATGGCATTTCAATATCTAATTTGCATTGTTAAAACTTTGTTCGATTCCACGTGTTTTGTCACTAACGACCTTTCCAGCATTTTCAGACATTCTATCACACAGATGCAACAGAACTGACGATTAATAATATTAATGTGATTAAGCATGGCGACAAAATTATTTGACTGATATATCAGTTAAAATATATTTTTATTTAAAATTCGGCATCTCTGTTATATATTCACTTGTCTCTTTATGCATTAACGAACAGTAATAGTTAAAGCTTACATCACAATATCATTTAGAATATACATTGTAGAAATAACATTACGTTCAAGGTTTTGGTATGGTTAGGTTAGTCAAACGTCAGGTTAGATATATCAGATTCCAGTAAACACGCCTACTACAGTGGAAAATAACCGGCAGTACAGTGATTGCATGCGAGATCATTTTTACCCTTTTATGAGTATAAAATTTTATTTGTTCTGTACTGTATCTGGTAAAAAAAATATAAATTGGCCAGTGACTATAAATTTACATATACCACGTGATTGATAATAGTGAACTTCTAACATAACCTATACCTTATACCTTATATATATACCTTTTTCATTAAGGCAACACTGTAGGAATCGCCTGATTCATATTGATGAACATTTTTTTGTGTACCAGTAAAAAGTGAGTACCTGAATCAATTAATTGATTATTAGAATAAATATAATGAACGAGTCCAAAAATATTCTATACAACACATGTTATATAAAAGACGATAGACATTTTATCGATTGGTAACTAAGTATTTCGTCCATGTACATATTTCGCAAAAAAAACAAAATTCCTAATTCTGTATGAGATTCACTCCCCCAATTACACGACTCAAAATCACAGGGTCCCGACATGTAAATGGGAGTTTTATTGTAGTCCAAATTATACGGTGAAGTTATAGCAATTTATTTTAGTTCTACAAAATTTATAATGTATATGATTGATAGCTGTTTCGGCGTATGCCCTCATCAGAACTCTCATAATTTCAATCAATATAATCAAAATGTGTTTATATTTTGTAACGAAAGTACAAGATATGTAACTATAATATTCTTGTAAATTGATAAATTTTCGACAAAAATCTGGCAGATATAGATACAAATGAATGAATGACATTCAAGAACTTGACATATAGCAGTAAATCACGAGTTAAAACATCAGTATTGTGTACCGACAAACAAATATGTGGCTACGTTTAGTCTACGTTACTGACCACACATTCACTAGCGATATGAAAACTGCGGTCAAGTTGACAGATCATCGAAATATAATCGTGAGTCACTCGTTTATGCAGTCATTAAAATAATGTATTCTTGTGATTCTACCTTGATAAAACAGAGTCTGCATACGGTTCGTAGCTAAACAAACAAATAATTTGATTGCGCATGCGTTATGAACAATTCAAATAGACAATTATGTCGATTCTTCGAATACGATTCGTTTATCAACTGTCTACGATCTTTTGTTGATTGTATGATCTGTTGATTCAATTGATTCACTTAAGTTATTCTTAAGTTTTTACTCTTCTCAGCTCATTCCTTGCTGAGCCGTTTAAAGGATATTCCAACACCTAGACTTCAAAAATTTATTGAGCAATATTGGTTTGAAACAATCTTATTGAGTTTGTCAGGACAAATCAAGCAATGCATTAATTAACTCAAAAATTAGCGAGTACAAGAAAATTTTACCCACTGTTAATTCATATATTTTTCGGAATCAACCAGCATCACAGAAAAATCAGCCGTCTCAACAGTTGACACGTTATCAGTCTGAGGGTTAAGCACAACGCATAGAATCTTAGCGGAGCCTTTTTATAAATAAAAGAATGCAATAAACCATGTGTTTTAGAACCGTTCCGCTCCCAATATTCGGTTTTAAACTATAACGGTTTTTATAGATAAGTGTATTCTCGTTTTAAAGCACACACAACTCCCAATTACGCGTGGAAGCGTTAGTTTGTATAGCCGGCTAGATTGAAACCATCGGTTTATGGACTTTATTTGAATATATGTTGTTTTAAAGAATTATCTGTTAAGCATTCGTTTCAAATACGGATTGGGTAGAATTGTATAGAAGCATTTAGATGTTCGTCAGAAATTACTGTCGGTTAATTTTAATTGACTGCAATTTTATTGCCAATTTCATAAATAGCCGTCCAACTACTTTAAATATACACAAAGTATTGACAATGTATATCAGTGCTACGCAACTGGTGTGCCGCGGCACATCGATGTGCTGCCAGACGATGGTAGGTGTGCCGCGGCCCATTTTTTTATCAGAAGAATCACTAAATATTTAGTTATTTGTTGAAATTATATGACGTATATACATAGATATTATACAAACAAAATGTGAAACAGAGATATGGCCTAAATAAGACGCGTTCATCTCACTTAATTAATAAATAGAGACTAGATGGTTTCATGTTAGGAGCTGATATGTTTGAAGGCAAAAATAGGCTTTCGTTGGGTACTTTAGTGACGTCACAATAAAATTCTACCAACCCATCAGCTCGAGATGATTTTACATTAAAAATGCTGAAACACGGCACATAAATGATCGATTACAGAGGACAAATGTCAAATAACATTTATATCACGTATATTCTCTGCAATCAACAGGATAGATGTGATGTGATTAATAGGTGCTTCGTTTGCACGCTGGGCATAGTGCGTCAAGGCAACTTCCGCGTTAGCAGTTTGAATTTTTAACTAATTTTCCGCCACCGGAAGTCATATTCGGAAACACTACGATCAGTGACCGATTTCATGTCAATTTATTGTCTATGATTTTATCACAGGTATTATAAAAATATTGTCGTACGAATGCTAAAATGTAATATGCAATTTTAAACACTATTATTTTCCAAACTAATAGGTGTTTTGCATATTTACATATACTATATAATATGTTATTAACGGTGTATTGAAATAATTATGCAATAATGTTTACCGTCAAAAAACACTTGTAAGAAAGACCGTTTTGGACACATTTGATAGTTATAAAATCTAGTATTAAAAGTTTTCCATATTGATAGTTTTTACTATTCTTAAAGAATCCGGCGGCAGCTTTTGTTCATCTATATTTATCAATAACTCTGTTTTTTTCGCCAAAGATGTACGATATTCATTCATTAGAATATTTTCAGTCTGATTTCGTAGAAAACAATAAATTATCACGCTGATATTTTTTTATTTATAGTCATAGCAAAATAAATACAATCAAAGATTAGCTTATTTCATCATTGGCATTATTCATTTACATGAGATTAATTGATAAGTATAATTATTTTTTGATTCATTCGATGAAATAAATACGTTACTTTTTTATTTATATAGATTTATGAAAGGCAGACGATGCATGGCAACACAATAAATTATATCCGCAATGTTTTACATTTCCCGCCAATTACTCCGGCATTGACATTGGTATTTAATTGTCTGTTATTTTGCATTCTTTTTAATCTGATTTTGGCGTTCATTTTTGATCGCACCGTTGCCATCAAATGACACATGTCGTTACAACGCCGCATAAAATCGAAAGAGTATTCTGTCGATGTCCCAGAATTAAACCTTACTAAGGTATTTCCTAACAATAAATATTGCTAATTATTCAGTTTATCAAAAAAAAATCTCATATAGCCATAAATTAAAAAAAACAGAATTTGTCACCTTGAAGACGAGTTTTAAGTCATATTTTAAAAAATTCCAGCATTTGGGTTTCTTTGATAAAATTAAGATTAGATAATTTATCTTTTTCACATTACTTTTGTGAATTAATTTAAAATACGATATGATACATGCCCAATAAGCGTAGACATAATTTGATAAAGAAAAAGGTCTGGTTGGTGAAAAAGGTGTCTGTTTCGCTCCCATTTGCCGGAATTAATGATTTTATTCAAAAATAATAACGTCATTTATCACAAATTTCTTAACTATGATGACACTTTTCAGACTCAATACACGTCATATCCGATGAAATAAATGTATCAACAAAGGGAAAATATTTTTTAAAAGATATAGAATATAATAATAATGTTATTTTACAATATATTATCTAAATACGCATTAAAATAACGCGTAATAGAACATAAAATAAATAAAAAAAATAGATAAAATTTAGTAACTAGTCGTTTCCTAGATACATTTTTATCCCTCTATCTGCTTTCGTTTCAACTGCCGAGGTGACTAATGGCAATGTCTTGACACTAAAAAATGCTATGTTTGAATTGAATTGTAGATTACAAAAATATTATGTATGTGACATTATAATTTTTCATTATGTACTTAATTAAAAATTCATTGTAAAATTTGTGTATCAATTTAAAACCTGTATATTTTAGCTTTTGGTGTGCCGCGGAATTTTGGAGAGTTTTGGTGTGTCGTAGGTGAGAAAAGTTTGCGGAATATCGCTTTAAATCAGGATATATTGCGTTGTATCCAGGGCTGTGGAATCGTGAGTCGCGTCATGAAAAAATACTTTTCCTATTAGACGATTTTAAAAAATATCTCAATAAACAATTATATACCGCATTGTTTGGTTGATCGATAGTTTAACGCACATAAATAGAAAAGATATGAAAAAAAACCTGACAAAAATTATATTTTTAATCTGAGACGTGTTTTTTTAATGACTCCACAGCCCTGGTTGTATCAAAAAACAAAATAATTCACAAGAAAGAATTTAAAGAAGTTGTTTGAATTATGAGTAAAAATAATTTACCTTAAACGTTTATTTTCTCTCTGTAAATAAAAGTTGATTTTCATATATATAACATATATATTATATCAATACATAGTATTGTTAAATCCATACAAATAAAAGATAATCCGTTTACGCTATGCACTATAGTGATAATTATCTAAGTGAAATTAACAAAGAACTCATTTATCCGGAAATTGACCGACGGCACCTCAGTACAACGGTGTTGCAAGTCTTTTTGCACAATAATTGATTTTAATAAATAATTGATATTATATGCGTGCGTGCTTGTTTCAAATCAATTGATAGATAATTAATTCATTTCATTCTCGCCATTTTCTTAACCTAGGCCTTGTTAAGGACGCCTTTGTGAGAATGTAAAATCAACGTAAATCACTTATAAAAACGTGTTATATTATATATTAAACTGCGTCTAGAAACAGTTTCTTATAATTATATTTACAAATAACGAATAGTTAAATGGTTTTATATAAATATGCAATTTCATCGAAACAAGTCGTTTTTTATTCTTTTGAAATACATGACAATCAGACCAGCGATATTGAAATTTTAAATTAATGTATATAATATTATAAATAAAAATTAGTCCTTCCGACGGGTAAACAATAAATACAGTTCGAAATTTGTTTTATTAGGTTGCAGTGTTACCACGTTTTAAACACCACTTTACTAACATTCATAAATTGTATTGTATATAGCAAACAGAACTTTGTGAAATATAGATTTTTTATAAATAAATATATTTGTAGATATAATTTACGATATTGACTGAGAATCTGATAAAACTTCAATATCAATCTTCAATTGTTGAAACTTTGTGCATTTCCACAAATTTTGTCACCAACATCCCGGATTTCGCCTTTCCACATCTTCAGACATTGTAACGCACGAATGCAATATGACTGACATATCAAATGGCTTCCATCGGTTGCATACAGCACATTTTGTTTTTTTTTTAGTCATATATTTTTTCAAAGTCACTCAACATCGATTCGAGAAGAAAATCGTCAATTATACAAATTTCAAAAATCTCAAATAGTAAATTAATTTACGTCTACATTTGATATTGAGCTTGCTGCGTTTGAGCGTAGGACTACCTGATGAATAAGGCTCTTACGGCTAGACGCTAGCCTCTGTTAGCATGCGTGATTTATCAAGACACAGTAAATATTTATGACAACTTTGATAGCAAGAACTAAACAGCCAAAAGAATGATCGATAACGTAACGTTGCGAATTTATCACTCGTCTTATCTCTAAAAGCATCGATTTTTAAAACCGGATATTATATTATTTCACGAATTACTAATCATTGAACATTTATCATAAGCCAAAAATAAGTTAATCACTTATACACCCACCAACTCTTCTTGGAATACTCATTAAATATTTTACAAAGAAATTTGTAATACTCACGTTATGACAGAGAATTCCATTCATGCTGACTTAAGATAAATGCAGTATAAAATAATTAATATTACTTTACTACATGACGCGTTAAATGCATAATATTTTTCATAACATAGTAAGTGACTCCTTTTATCGCTATTTGTGTACAATTCTTTTAAGCAGTGTTTTCCAACATCGGTGACGCAGTTATATATAAAAAATGATTTATATTCACTGAAAAATACTAAAACATTGTATGTAAGTATACTTTCAATGAACAAAGATTAATGCTTTTACATTTTATGAATAAACTTTTTAAGCTCTTTACAAATTAAACTACAGCCGCCCTTTGACAAATCGCGGGGGTCTTATATTGTCAACGCAACGAAAATTGTCTGACATACACAGATGTAGACGATTAAAGTCAGGTGTCAACGTTAGTATCCTACTAGTGCTATTTTACGGTAGCGAATCATGGCACTTAACGAAAAATTAGAATATTCATATACTGAATGACACTTGCGTTGAATATTAGGCGTAAAGTGGTTTGACTTTGAGAAGAATTCACTGATTGAGTTAAGCCTGCCTCTTTTTCCAACCAAATGGATTCCGTTATCCTGGACGACAGTTGGTTACGACGAGCGGTTTGGACGTCTATTATATAATGGGAGAAATCATAGTAACTGGCAGGTGACGTAGTCATGGTCTCTGAGTAATAGCGTAATTTTAATTTTTCAAATATTGTTTTGACTTCCTGTAGGCCATGTATATAATGTTCCACAGTCAAGTCTCAAGATATCTCAAACCTGTCGCATTACAACACAGGTTCTCACTGCAGTACATATTTTGATTCCCAGCGAAAACAATTATCACTCATGCAATGAGGTGGATCAAAGTGTCATTAATAGTTTGATATTAGAACAACGCTGCATAATACGGCCTTGACCGAATGTGCATGAATGCAGAAATAAATAAAATGCAACTGTATAAAGGATGTTCAATATAAACCGACAAAATTAAATTAATTTATTTCGTGACTCCACTGGACGTGTTATAATTCCCAATACGTGCGCTATTTATAAAGCTATCCATTTTAATCTTATCTTAAACTTAATGCGCTTAAAGACAAATATGTACCCATAATCAGTACTTAATTCTAAAGCAAATAACAAAATATAATAATTCAACAGTTTTTTACTTTTTTATAATTTTTGTTAACCATTTCCAAAAAAAATCTGCTCTTTCTAGAGTTCAAATCCTGAAAAGTTTTGCATAGCATAATCAAACCATTTTTATATAAAGGGTCGTTCAATAGGGGTGTTGGAATTTTCCTAAAATGTAAATAAAACAAGTTGTGTGTGAGATATAACACTCAACCTTTTTTTCCTTTGAAAGTATATTATACGATGTTATATGTGGAATACAATGTCATGTTAATGCTCGCAATGGCTTTGCTTAGTTGTACGTATTTGGGAAATCAAATTGTCAATGATTTTGTCGCAGTAATCTGGCTAAATCTGTTGGATAGCGTTTGATGTGTTGACTTTGAGGGTGTCAAGTGTTAGTGGCTTATTTGCAAAGACTTGTGATGTAAAACAGTTATTATAACACTACAATTACATTATAGTATAACATTACAACCTTATAATTGTTTTTAATTCTCGTACATAGTTTTGTTGAAATTTTGATTATGTACTAAAATTTTGATTATGTACTCAAATTTTAGCCGACGGTGTGATATAATAGCTTGCCATAAAATTGTTGAAGATGCTTTCAATTCATGTATTCTAAATTTGTATGCGAAAAATAGTGGGTCATTTTTGAACACGCCGAGTATAATAACATAAGTGAACGGTTCATATATTGTTTTTTTTAAGTTCATGTACGAGCACAATGTGTTCAATGATCATTCTCCGTGTCGACCTTGCACCATCATCGATACAAATGAACGAATGGCGACAATATCATACTTTTTTATCTGACATAATCATCGTATGTAATTAGTAATAACACGTCGGTATATGAGACACAATTTTATAAGCAGATAACTGTAATCACTGCCTTTGTTTGAAATATACATTGAAATAGAAGGACATGTCAAGCTATTCCCGCAAAATAAATCGCAGATTCTGAGCACCTCGTTTTCTTTTCGATTTAATTATTATTTTGATATATATATATATATATATATATATAAATGAAGCTCCAACTGGTTGATGATTTCGGGTCTATTAATTATGACTATTATTAATATCAAGTGTTATATATACATGACGCCTTCAAATATATATAAATTTTCACTTATTCAAAAATCATAATTTATATTCCAAAAAAAGTGTCATATATGTTAATTTTAGGTTGAGATCTTTTGTGAAAATTTACTAAAATCGTTTAAAAATGCACTGAAATTTCAATTTTAATTACTTTTACGAACACTGGCACTGGCTTTGATTAAATAAATACATTTATATATAGTTTTTATTTAACTATTATAAGTTTTTTTCATTGCATAATAGAACGTCAAATTGACTCAAATTGAAAACCTACAACACGATGTATTACCTAAAATACAATATCATAATAAAAATACAAAAAACTTTGTTGAATCAATAACAGATAGGGGATGTAAGATTCCGATTTATTTAAGTAATTTATTTTTAAGGTTGTTTATGTAAATTCCACGTCCGGTTTTATTCCGTTCCACTTTTGTGCGAGGTTCTACGAAAAATTGTGTGTGGAACCGTTGGTTAGCGAATTCATAACTAAAAAGCCAAGCTCTGACAATGTTTCTGACAATCAACGAAATGTATTTTTATTATTTACTGAAGAACGACATTTGTAGTGTAATATATTAAGATATACAGCATATATATCTACCAAATATCACCAATTTCGAGAAAAGCCAAATTTCGAGTTACTATAAACAATATTACGGTATTTCATTCGTAAAAATTTCTAGTTGATTCCACCGATCTTTTTCTTCCTTACTCATTTAATATGAAAGAAACTATTTATTTTTCCACACAGAAATGTATATTATATTTAATTATAACCAAATTCTATCGAATTGCTTCACTGCTGTAATAAATATCTATATATTTCTGTTACAATTAGCGGTACCAGACCCAATGCGAAGCATTTTGACTTTTCATAGGTCATTTTAATGTAAGTTCCAAAAGCATACAAAAAATATGGAAACAGTAATGTGCTAGTTGCTTGCGACACGCCCAATTTAAAAATGATCGGATAACGATGTTTTTTTATGAATTCATTCTAAATTGTTAGAAACTTTTCTCGTAAAAACATCTGATATTGAATAGGGAATATCTAAAATAAAGTATGTTCCACTTTGGAACGATTGCCCAACTGTTCTCGGTAGATGGACTTAAATTTAATACAGTCTCATTATAAGAGAAAAAAATTACGTCCATGCTTAACACTTGAGCCTGGCAAAAGTTATTAACACGCGATGGGTAGGTTTCTTACGGCCACTCTATATTCTTAAACACTCGAAGAAAACGGCGTATTTATCGATTTTTCGCTGTTGCTTGTTTAAGCCCTTGCTCGTTTTTCTTGGAGCTTTTTTACGGCATCATTTCTTCACAAAAGAACGAAGGAAACAAATCGGCGATGCGAAGAACCTTTTATCGACTCTTGGCAATAACATTCGTTTATTCTAATCAAAGGCAGGTTTACATTAGATTTGCGTATATGCAATAGTAATAAAAATGCATTATTTCAAAAATAGAACGAAAGAGGATACACAACGTGCAAACGTATTGAATTTCATTTATTGCTTTTTAATAATATTCATTGAACCATATACATATATCAGTCATTTATTATCTTAAATTAAAGCTTTTCTATGGAAGTTTTGTTTATTACTATAAAATTTTGTGTATTTTATTTAATATTTTTAACTGTGATATATGTATAACAAATTCAATATCTCTAAATATATCTTAAAATTATCTATGGTAATAAAATTGACACGTTCTAAAATTTAAAAAAAAATATAAAAATATAATATCTTCTATCGTTTTTAAATGATGTTATTCAAGCAATAATAATTTATTTGTAAAATATTTTACTCATTTACTAATAGCAAGTTTTGACCAAAATAAAGGAAAAATCTTATCGTTTTTCCGACCGCAAAGAAAGGTTATCGAACGAATGACATAATACTAGACTAATATGTTCGTGCATTAAAACTAATATTTACACCATTTAACACATACGCATATTATGACAAATCAGATATGTAAACTTTCTTACACTTCGAATATATTTTGCACGCGGAACATATAGTATCCTAATTTTTTTTGTATAACGAAATCGAAATCGTTATTTTTTTTACATTTATGAAAAGATTTTGTAAAGAAGGAGACTAAGAAAGGACATGCAGTTAGCTTGTCGCTATCGCTTCTGCAATAAGACGTTTTATTTCAGTGTGGTCAGTAAAATATGTCCCTACGGTAGGACTATTCTTGGCATATATTATATAAGACGTCTTTTATCCCCCATTAAACAAGACTATTGTACACATCGTAATGACATAAACTTAACTACATAAAGAAAAATAAGCCATCATACGTTTTCTTATCATTTAAACGATATTTTCAGTTCAAAGTCGACAGTAAACCTACATGCGTATTTTTTGCTATAATAACGTATTTTAAAATTTTAATAATATAACAATTTCGTATATTTTGCAATAAAATATCTTGATATATAATGTTTATTTTTAGTAAGACTTTCTGACATAATCTAATCGAAAGTATTCGCATACGCGAAAAATATTTTGCGGATTTCTATGGCATCAACCAAGAGAAAAAAAACCATTACAATAGTAAAACAATCATGACATATGAATTTCGGTCCTCGAGCCAAAACTTTGTGCTTACCTCCTGGAGAATAATATCTACAGTAAGAATCTAATTAATGTCTATGATGGCGGACTTATATGTACGTAAGCATACTGTGGCTCTAAAACAATACCTTTTGTATCTGATATTTATTAAATGTTGATAATTGATCTGGTTGATCCAGAAATTCTTGATAGAGTATTATAGCAGGAGATGATCTATCGGATTTGACGACCGTATAATTAAGATGATAATACTAGTGTTTTAGTTTACCGTTTCTCCAAGATTCGTTTTGATATTGTTACAATAAACATTTAATATCAAAAACAGCAATGTACTACAGACTGTTTGCAAATTTAATACAAAAACTCACTAGCTTAAAGTAATATTTTTTTGTTCTTATATGAACCGAAATCGCGAAACAAGAGTTTAGCCTTACCATTAAAACTTAACTGTCCGACATACTATTTTTATAAAAACTTATTTTCGGTATTTTGAATTCACGAACAGTCTCTTCAGGCCATCATGCCAAGTCTGCAGTATATCATATACATATATCATTGTGTAGTCGATTTTCTACACATCATGCTGGGATAAGTGACTGTTTTCATATGAATGTATAATACACATTTATACTGGGAAATATGGCGGGCTTGCGTGCCTCACGCCATTTTGAATAGGGAGGCCGAATAAGATGGCCGCTCAGATAAGGGTTGCCAACACAACAGACGCAAATGACACAACCCAGGAGTCGATCTTTCCAACACCAGCTGACGGCATTGTTTTATGCATACAATTGTTTAAATTTAGATTTAAGCTCTACCTGCTAATATAAAAAAAATATATAATGCATTTATTTTAATATTGTTTCAAACAAATATGCTTAAATAATTATATATTTAAATAGAGTCCAGTATCTATAGTCTAAACGCAAAACTTTATCGTAATGGTCAGACCAGAGAGTTCAGTATAAAACTATTTTTTTTTTCAATTTTGATCAAATACTTAAATAAAATTCTTACTTTTTAAATGAATTTTTTTTTCGTTTAAAATGAATCTTTCTGTTTGCAGGAATAGTGAAGCTCTTCTAACTTGTTTAAATTTTGGTTGACGATGACTTACCTGTAATAAAAAAGGATAATATCGATAAATACAACATTAATTAATTTTTAAATGTTATAATTCAAAACAACGTTTGATTAATTTTATTTGTCAATTCCTGGTAATGAAAATATGAAATAGTGCGTTATTTACTTCCCACAAGTTTGATTCTTATTTAGCATATTCTAGTTACGTTGCAATAGTAATGTGGTAACTACAATTTTTATGCATTATCTATTATAGTTATTGTAAAAACTGATGTTCAATGCATAGATATACAATACGTGTAGATTCTTAACTGATATTTCTTAATTTTTTTTTGTGTTAAGGATAGAAGATGAATGAAGCAATATAAAATTGTATCATTTCCAGGATCGAATAGGTCAAAGTGAATTCGAGCATCACACACCAAGTGTACACGAATTCAATATTCGATTGAATATCCAATAAACGAAACGGTTTATTCGTAAATTCCAACCCATGTATATAACAATATTAATGTGCTGTATGCCAATAATAAATCCAATTGGCATTTGGTATCGCATACAGTTTACTCGCCATAAAACTTACTAAAGTCACGTTTTGACAAATAGTATGTGTGAACAAATTTTATTATTCGATAGTCATATATACATTTGCTGTCAACGAATATTTTAAATCCTTTATGATGAAATAATCAAGCCTACAATTGATTATTATACAACAAATAATGTTTTCATGATTTTAAAAATGATGGGGGCAAATTAAAATAATATTATTATTCTCAGAGCCTTCAAAATCCAACCTCGGTGCTGTGAGGTTAGTCAGTTCATCGATCGTATAATGAATTTATAATGAAGCCCTTAAAAAGACAAACAAAGCACATGTTATATTTTTTGATTGTATCTAGTCTATAAACAGTAATATAAAGGTATTATAATAAAGTTTTCAAGTCGTGATGGTTGAAATTCATTAAGGAATATTTAAAATCAATCCCGTAGCCAAACAGCCGTTGTCCCATTCAAATACAGTGGGTGTCGGTTAATGAACATAATCTGTTCGAAGACTATGTTCGTTATCCGAATTGTTCGTTAACCGATCATCAGTTTACCACAGCTTTTTATTATGGATTAGAAAGATCCTTTTGATTCGTTATCCGATGTATTCGCAGTCCGAACTGTTCGTTAACCAATCACCGACTATACTGGGTCAATGATTCGATTCCCCAAATGAAATTTTCGTTCATTGATTTGACAATTTGAATATTTGATTGCAATCATAAAACCTTAATTATATTTTCGCAAAGCATTCATTCTGTCACAAGCACGTCTGATCAGCCTAGATTTACTTAACAATCGCATAAGAGGAGGTAAGAGGTTTTGAAGATTTTTTTCTAATCGTTGACATGGAGAAAGGAAGGAACTCATGATAGATTAATAATGATATTTTACAATAAATGACATAAACCAATGTCCCATAGGTTGTGTATGAGAAATATTTTTTGAAACAAAAACCAAATGCTTTAATTAAGTTTGGCATGCCAAAAAAATAGGCAGTTCTGTCTAATATTAGACGTTCGGTAGCAAACAAAAATTACAATCCTTTATTTATTGTGCAGTCTGTTTATCTTCAACACGAATTTAAAATTCGTCTAGTTTCTAAAAGAAATAAAAGACCGATAAATCTCAGAACCCAGAGTCGTTGGCCTGTATTTTAGAGAAAATATTTACACCCAGAGGGCTTTCAAAAGGTCAAATTATTCTAATGTAGCAAAAAACAAATGAATGCATTTTCTGACGCGCCGCCAAAGAGAGGGCCTGCATTATATGCGCTCTACTCTTTTAGCCTTTTCAAATAATTAATGGAATACAACAAAAAAACAATTATGTACATTTAATTGATGTCAGTTTTTGTGTGTGTGTATTCGAAAAAACACGACAAAAATAGTGTACTCCTCAGCGGTCAGAAATAATGGCTTTGTTTACGAAATAGATCAACTCCCCTATTGTGAAATACGAGGAAAATGAAATATTTTTTGCAAACACATACGCGAGGATCATTAATGCTAATATATTTTATACCTGGAATCGATTTTGATTGAATTAAAGGAGTCGAATTGTGTTTTAATGTTCATTATTTCATTTGTATCTTTTTTCCAGACAACTGCAAAGATAATCTGACGTTAAACAAGGCGTAATAGATTTATTGCAGTTTATTTACCCGATATTCAAATCGATTTAACTCGGTGAAAAAAAAAACCAATGTATTTTAGATTAATAACATTTATAAGATATATTGTTGATAGCTATTTCGGCTTATACCTCTCCATCACTACAGTAATTGCTTCCCAAATTGGGGACCGATTTCATATTCATGTACTTTTTGTTCATAAGGGCGGTGAAAAATCTTGGGAAACACTACCCTAATTAATCACTTTTAACGTGTTAACTGTCACTTCTTGATGGAAATGCAATACAGTGAAACCTCGATTTTACGTTTTCCAAGGGACCCTGAAAAAATAACGGTAATTACGGGAAACGGTGAATGCGGGAAAGCTTCAAATAATAATAAACAAGTAAAAAAATATTTATTTATTAGTTACTTGTACAAACTGTATATAAAATTTATTTTTTAAAAAAGTCCTTTATGTTCGTTTGCTTCTTTGTTATTTGGCACTTTAATCGGAACAAAGACTTGTTACTAAACTTGTGACTAAAAGTTTGTATGTACAGGAATCATTATTACAATGAATTTTAAACAAATCTACATTTTCATCATAAACAATAATACGCGTGTGGTGGATTTCAACACAAAAAATAGCACATGCGTCCAATGCGTTACGTCTAACATCTACAGCGCATTCCAACGTGTCTAACACCTGCACTCGGATGTGTCAAACTTGGTTGCCGAGATATGTAGAAATATGCAATAAAAACGGTTAATCGGGATAATATTTGTGATGGGACCAAAATATTTAGACGGTTTATCGAGGAAATCGGGGCATCGGGGAATCGGGAAACGGTCAATGCGGGATTATTTAACATTGTTCTTATGGGAGTTTGACGGGACTATAAAAAATAAGCGTTCCATCCGGGCAAAAGTATTATGCGAGAACGGTTCATCGAGGTTCCACTATATGTATATTTAAATATTATAAAATGATTATTACCATTTGCAATTTTTTTTTATTAATAAGATCAGATGATAGTGCTCGCAATCAGTGAAACTGGTGCTGATCCTTTTTATATAAAACTGTGCATAATTTAATGTTTAATTATTTAAATATACCTAAATAAACTTTGATGTTTTTTCATTTGGAAGATTCGAATTCAAATCTTAGAGAGTGTGAAGGCAAACTTCTATAATACTTAATTTGTTTTTGAGTCATCGTTTTGAACAAAGAGGTGGAGAACCTTCTAATTATTCACTGTACATTAATTTTTATCAAAAAAATGAACGATGTATATGATTTAATTTTCAATATATTATTTCAATCTTCAAGCTTAAAAAAAGTTACCCCTGGATTAATTCATTTATTAATTGAGCTCAAGAAAAAGAGAATTTGATCAGCAATTTAAAGTGATCCATCGTAAATTAATCTTCGTCTTAATTTTGACCATTCACCGCATGATTGGTAGCACGAATAGCCAATAAATCATTCGCGGACCCCTCCGTAATTAAGTAAATAAATAATAAACATCTTTTTAATTCGGGGGGGATATTGAGACGTCGTATTTTGTTTCATTAAATAAATTACGGTACAATTTATTATCTTAAAAACACTGGGTCATCAAATTTATAATTTATTACCTGCCGAGCAGTACTGAACACGTTTCGATACAAAACGCATTGAAAAACATAACAGGTTTTCAAAGTGACTTTACCAATTTCATATCTCAGTGGTACGAAAGGTGTAAAATCATTCAAATTTCTTCGAGGACCGCAATTAAAGGACTATTACAATCGAAGCCTACGTGTATTTTTTCGGGACAGGGTTCCAAAGTTATTTAGGTCATCATAAGCTTTCTAGAATTAATGAAACTGCATTTAAGTGTAAATGAATAACAATCTTATCAATATTTCACGATATTTGCTTTGAAACAAAATTTCGAGTTCATTATTTAAACCAGTGCTCCGCAACCGGTGTGTCGTGAGCCGGATATAGGTGTGCGGTGATCAAATAAAAATTATTTGACACTACGATTTATCATTATGTATTTAATTATAAATTTATTGTAAAATTTGTTTACCAATTTAATACATATATATTTTAGCTTTTGGTGTGCCGCGGAATTCTAGGAAAAATTTTGGTGTTTCGAAGGTGAGGAAAGGTTGTTAAGCACTGATTTTAGCTTTTTTAATATTTGTTATCATACTATTAAAATACATGAGTACTCATATATCAATATCATAATCAAACAATTAGTCGAGTGATTGACTCACTACCACTCCTTCAATCTATACATCCATATCTTAATCCTTAATCTGATAAAAAATTTAAAGTAATTCGCGTAGACGAATTTTCATAAAACACATGCTGCTGAAATGCTCTGTATTACAAAAGAAGCACTGTTATTATTAAACAAAAAGAATTGTTTTGAAAAGTAAGTTTTATATTATAATATTTACCGTAAGGCATCTTTTTCGTTTTGATCTTTATGTCTATTAAATTAATTAAGATTCTCAAATTAATTCTGAAATTGCAAAGAAGTTCTATATTCAAAAAATGGTTTTCATTTGTGAGAATCAAAATCATTCAGTTGATGCATTTTTTCCAAACGCAACAAAAATAACGATTCAAATTAAACACAAAGAGAGAACGCGTTATAATTTTCCGTATGCATGTCGCATATTATTAAAACGAAATTCTCGCGAATATTTGACGGATAAAATACTGACATATTCATCAATAATGTATATATAATATGTTATTTGATCACATTAAAAAACGTCTGCGGTATTAGCATAATTTTCACCCAATATACAATTTATGTTCGCAAATAACACATTTCTTTTCTTCGGTGTTGCCAATTTTGAAATCTCTCGGGCAACTTGGAGGGCCGATATTTAAATTCAGCATGCCGCCATCAAAAATAAATCAAAACATCGACAACCTCTAGGCGGTTTTACAGGAGAATTTCAAGATAGTAATTTTGAGGGCCGACTATCCGATTGTGCGATATTGATTTGTATTAAATAATTAACGACGCGTAGAAAAAAACAATTTGAAAATTATCTGTAAATATATCTCTTGTTTTTTATTCTGAAAATTTCAATTGTTAATCGCTCAGTCTTTCTCAAATGAATATACGAATGATGGCCATTATGGTTTATCAAATTCGTTAAAAGCCCTTCAGCAAGAAATATTTTTTCACTTTTAAATGTAAATATTTTATTTTCAATATGCTACATATATATATATATAATTATCTCTTAACTGATAATATATCTTTCCACTTGTAACTTGAACAAGTTTTGAAATTGTGAGAACACTTTAGAATTTAACAATCAATAAGTAATTGTAAAAAAATATTTTTTAGCAATTTATTTATTACATTAATCATAATTAAACTACAAGCTTTTTCCTGTGGTTGGCGATTTCTTTGTAGTGGTTATTTGTCATGTACATAAAATAAGATTGTACTCTCTTTGTAAATACCGCGTATCGAAGAAAAAATCATCATATTTTCCACGTAATTTACACCAACCAAAAAAAACCAATTTAACATCAAATTTTCTCACAATTATAATAAATATTTACAATTTCAAACATACACTAATCAGTCTTAGACCAAATGTTTGGCGCAAATGACAATTGTACGAACAGCTGACGATTGCACTCAGTATAAATATTCAGTTTGACCCGATTTATTTTCACAATGATGGGCTTGTTGCCTACAAGTTGTCACTTTGTCAAGCTGTCACGTTGCTTACAAGTGTTAATTTCTACACGATTTTTTGTTCAATTTTGTAGAATGTATACGTATTAAGTCTTAGTTAACACTACTCATCCCATAAACGATACTTAATGGAACCAATAAGTATACAACTAGTCATATTTTTGTTCTATCAGTCTATCTTTAATTTCATAGTTTGAAAAAGAGAGATTGACTAAATATTCTTATTTAGTCACGCAAAATCATTTATATATAAAAAAAAATGCAACGTGTGGCAATGAAGTATTTTTTGACAGTTAATTTTGAAATTTGATCACTATCGTAAATACGATGGTAAATTTTTCTCTTTAATATTGTAAATGTAAAATGGCGGTTGAACGATACTGCGCTACGGCTAACGATCACAGATTGAAAAATAATCCCTAGATATTATTCATCCCAGGTTATTAATCTTTTGTTTACCTGTATAAGATCCGTAGGGTCAATATATTTGGTCTTAATAGAAATATATTAATTTATAAATGTCTAAATGAGATCATTTTTTTAGTGAACTAATGGTTATTATATTTGGGTCTGAAGAGGTGAATAATCTTATAGACGTGATATATTCATTTTACAAAAATAACTGTATAATATTTTTCCTTATTTTTTGTACAATTCGTGAACTACTTTTCCACGTCATTTTTTTTAGATCATTTTGATTAATGTTCTTCTTCTAAAAAATGGTGCCAAATGGTTTCCTTCGTCTTCCACTCGAGATTTTTTGTGTCTTAGTTATGATGTAGAAATTTGACAGATGTCGATCATTTGGAATGATGGTCAATGCTCTTAAATATTTGACGAATTTGGTTGGAATTCCCGTACAGGCAATTTAATTTTAAATGATTATTTTAACCGACATTTGTTTTCAAGATAATATATATTAATCCGTTATGCTTAAATAAATTCGATCCCATCCATCTGACCATATTCACATATTTTTATTCTCTCTAAAAAGATAGAAACTAAGAGACTGAGTATCGAATATTATCAAAAAATATTTTTCGTTGTCGTTAACAGGAGTCTATATGCTATATAGCAGAGGTTTGTAAGTAAAACTTTAGTGTATC
This sequence comes from Himalopsyche japonica, assembly GCA_028555115.1. Classification (NCBI taxonomy): domain Eukaryota; kingdom Metazoa; phylum Arthropoda; class Insecta; order Trichoptera; family Rhyacophilidae; genus Himalopsyche; species Himalopsyche japonica. The sequence goes on from JAHFWJ010000347.1 coordinate 159,100, forward strand.
CGGATTATATGCATCAGTAGTTCTATGGAAATACCTCGTGGCCGCAGTATATTTTGGTTTTGAGATGTGATTAAAAATAGCAGTTGTATTTACAAAGTGCACTCAATCAAATTGAAAATATTAATTATATTCAAAATTAATTTTAAAAACATATTGTGAACCTGTTTGTAGACACAAATGAGAACTACTGCTCTACTCTGAAATAAGCAGGTTTTTTATCCTTTCAAACTTATCCTCAAAAATGAGGTTATCCTCAAAACAGCGAAACAAGTGGCATTAATAGTAAAATAACCATCTATAATATTATATTTCAATATTTTTTGAATTTCTACAAATTTACCGCCAAATGCATCGATTATTGAAATATTATTAATATTATACACTATGAGAATAAAGACTGGCCTTCGAATATTATTGAATAAAGACTTGCCTTTGAACGTATATTGACTTGTTCAAATGTTGCGTATCCCTTCATTTCAAGATTTTATCTGTTTATGCATAAAGAAATTATATATAGGTGAACCCAAAACAATAATAATAACGTGACGTATAAATATTTCGGGATCGGCCCTAAAGAAGGTTTCTGCATCACGAATTAACGACGTTTTAGACCGAGGGATCGAACGTGTTTTTGTTTCAGCGGGTCAGGCGTATATTAAAATCAAATATAGCATAGGGTACACCCTTTTGATCTTTGATGTGCAAAAAACAACGATTGGTCATCGACTTGTTATTTTCAAATTAAATATACAAGCGATTATATCGGTCATGAATGAGAGTGATATAATTTAATTTTGTATATTTTTAAACATTTTTATTTAAACACGAACTGACTTGAAAGGTTACATTGATGATTCATAAAGGTGTCAAGGTTCTTGTTGTATTTAAGAGACGCATATGCTACCCCTTCATGTATTAACACACCCTTATATTCATTAAGCCCTGCATGACATTGCAACGTAACTAACTTAGTGGAATCGAGAGGGTGCTTCTTCGGATGAGAGTTATTTTAATAGCAGACAAATTATTGGAAAACATTCCGCGTCTCATAGAAAGGTAGCGCAACTCGACTACAAAATTCAAGGAACTAAATCATATTGTTTTGTTTACACCATATTGCTGACAACAAAGTATGCATATCGGATATTTTGAATAAAGGTTCAGCTATCAAATAAAATGTTTATTGGTCTCTAGGAAATATGAAAAAATACAAGAAATTATTGTGAAAAAAATTGCATCATAATTAATTCGCTATCAAATATTTGTTTACCGAAAATTCACAGCTGTGTTTTAGAAAATGTAAATTTCTCCAGAAAATAATTATACGATAATGAAAATCAATAACAAGAAATCTTCATTAATCCAATTCAGTATTAATGATAAACAGCTTTTTGGTAAAAAAATAATTCGATTATGAAGGAACTATAATTTTATACCTCGGTCTATTTTAAAAGATGTGTTGGTGCACAATGTTAAATTTATTGACATATCTTAAGCCAAGTGGTCTGCATCATTTATTTGGATTGTAAATTGCAATATTTTTAGTTAATATATGTATGTTATATTTTTTCCACCCAACCAACACCGAAAACGGAATATATCAAGGGGTAAGAGGGATGGAAAAAGTAATGTAGACATCGGTTTGACAGGTGAGATAACACGTGAGACAATGAAAATATAAATTTCATATTTTTTCAGTAAAAAAAAATGTAGTAAATAATTACTTCAAAAGTCTTTCCCAGCTTTAGTGCACATGAGAAAAATATTTTTTTGATTTCATTTTAAAAAAAACTAGCTGGGCTTGACAACTCCCTTATATAACATCAGACAACTGCGTCACCCATAAGATAGAATCGTTCTGCAGGACGAAAATTAATTTCTATTGTTTAAAAAAGTTCTCATCTGTCAAACCGATGTTTTCATTATTTTTTCCACCCAACCAACACGATCATATTGAGGGGGGTTGTACAATTATCATTATCATACTTTTGTCGCATTATTTAATCTTAACAGTAGGACTGCAGATTAAGCCAATGAAAATCAAAATCGTTTCTCGTAAAGCAACTTTTGTTTCGATGTTCGTTTAAAAGATCAAATAAACGGCTGAAAATATAGGCATCAATTAATTCTAATATAAAATCATAAATTCGTTGGAAAATCAATTTGTAAGCATTTCCAAGCTTCTAACAAAGTTGATTGCTCGGCTAAATTACTAATTATTTATTTTAACAAAATGTACATAGGTGTTTGATAACTACGCATTCGATTTTTCCAACAATATAACGAGCCCTTCACAAACAACATCAAAGTAAAAATAGACGAAATATAATCTTAAACACACAATACGTAACTTAATATGTCACTGTAAACACTGTAAATAAATGTATTTTAAAGATAATTGAATGACTTTTTTTACTGTTTCATTGATAACACATATATCAAGTTGATTTTCATTATTTTACTGTGGCAAATAACAGTCACGATTCGTGGTGAGCAACTATCGTACGTCATTGACAGTTCTCCATTATTGACAGTCAACAGTCGCTCAAAAATTGAAGGTTTCCCAAGCACAATTCTATGTTTATTCACATTTCCGCTAACGCGCACACAGCTGTGATGATATTCGGCATGTGTGTGCAAAAGTTGTTCGAATAAACGCGAAATTATTACGTTTACATACGACTTAAGTTGAATTTAACAATAAAGAACGGCATTCAATGATTCTTTGATGTTTGTCCCTACTATTTCCCTACATTGACTCGAGTCGTATTTTCCTCAATTATAAAATGTTTATCTTTTGAACTTTTATCTCTTAAAGTTTGTTGAATATGTTTTTAGTTATCATTTAAACATATTCTAGATAAATAATTACTTTTTAAGCAAACTTATCAAAGATAAAACACAATGTTTAGCACCATTTCCGCGAATAAATTATTTAAATTATAAATTGCATGACCGGTTTCGCTAATTTCGAGCATTATCAACTGACTAGTAATACTTATGACTTGGTACTCTACTCTTCCTCATTTTTTGAAGAAAGTAGGGATGGAACATTAGGACAAAAGTAGCGCAAGCTTATCACATTCTGTTTATGATCAAATAGACAAGGTATTGTTTAAAATTTCACATACCTTTTATATTTGAATTATAAATCAACGCATTGAAATTTAACCAATTAAGCGCTGTGATTGAATGTAACGAAGTTGACCATTCGACCGCGTACCCGGCAAATATATATATGTAACTAAAATTAATTTTCAAATTATCTCTTAGTAGTACAGTTTTAGTAGTTCATTTTGTTTGGGTGGCGTTCCAACGCATGTCGGGTACTCACTATTGGTATATAAATCTTAATATATAGATAATGTCCCTAAAAGTGTTTAAATAATGATTAATTACAAAGCCGTTACCCTATTCCATGTATCAAAATATACCCGTTGTGTTTGCTTTCCAATTAAAAAAGATAAAAATTAAGTTGTACTCTTCCAGTGAATCGCATATCAATAATAGTAATTATCGATAAATGTTAAAACCATTTTGTGTGCACACCCTGTTATTTACTTAATGACTGTGTTCATGAACGCATACATTAATATCTAACCTTAACCAGTTCTTGATTAACTTTTTAATTTTTTTTTACAATGTATATACTAACAAAATGTAACGACTGAATTAAATTATTTTATAATTTACCTGATCTGTATCGAATACTCGTCGTCTACGAGAACGATTTTGAACAATTTAATAAATCAATTTATTGGTTTGTGTAAAAAGGGCTTGGGTGTGCCCGATACCAAAAATATATACCAAATATTTATTTTGTAACCCTTTGCTTCTCTTGCCACCCACTCAGACTAAAAAAAACTGGAGTTCGATGTAGTTTTAGTAAAACACACTCAGCTGTCATGTCATTGTGGAAAGTCATGTTTATTTATTTATTTTAGTACACAATTTTTAGTTATATTTTATATACACAATTTAATATCAATATGATCAGAGCCTGCTTCGCTTATCGCAATTTTGCGAATTGTTATCGCAAAATCGGTCGTGATCGTATTATTGTAAAAATGTAGAATAATTCTAATCATTGTGTTTTATTATAACTAAAAAACGACAATTATTTTGGGATAATCTACAGACACCGTGCATTGAGCGCGGGGCGGGGATGGTTAAAAATATCAATTGATATATATTTTTTAATAATGAAAGAATTAGGAAAGCTGGAGTATTGATGCTATTTTAAGTAATTTAAACTAAATCATTAATTATTTGGAAATAGTAATACAAGTTGTTTACTGTCAATTATTTAAATATGTAAAATTTATTCATAGTAACAATAATAATTAAATTGACAAGAATTTATTTTAGTTATTTTCAATTAATACAAAAGATTTTTCCAAAAATTTTATATAGTATTTATGTCAATATTTAAGACGTATATTTCAACAGTAAACTATTAAATTCGGATTGTTAAAACTTTGTACGATTTTACATGTTTTGTCACTAACGAGTCGGGTTTCGCCTTTCGGCATCTTCAGGCATTCTATCACACGAATACAACAGAGCTGACACACAATAAACAGTAAGCATCGTTCATATACCAAAGGAGTAAAATATTATTTTTTTTGAGAAATCGGAATTATTATACTGAGTAATAAAAATATTTTTAATTGTACTATTCGCCTTGAACGGTATAAAATGTTGTTTCACTATTTATTTAGTAACTCAGCCTTTTGGCTAAAAAATCGAAATTTTACTCAGATATTGTGTGAACGAAAAGAGTCTGGGAAAGCTTTCACGTATTATCAAATACAATGATATGAATTCAACGAAGGATTGGCGCATCTTTCCAACCTATCCGAGCCTCTTTTAAAAACTTCCAAAGTCTTCAAAATTCAATACTTTTTATTGTCGGAGCGATATTTAAGTATTCCTCTCACGCTAAAGCAGAGTCATTGATCTTAGAATTGCAATTCAAAAAGGAATAACTTGCAGTTATTTTTTTATCGAGCCAAGGGTTTTGTTTCAAGTCAAGGACCTCGGAATCGCATACGCGTACCTCGGTAGGTATATGATATGAGAATATTTTTGACAAATAAATTATGAATTTTGACGCGTACATTAAATCGTCAAACTCAAAGCGTTTATCATATTGTTACAGCGCTTTCTGATGACCAACTTTCTGCATTACATGCATTTAACACTATTACACAATACATTCATCAACATTTTTTTACGCAGAACGATTTTCAATGTAAATTTAAAAAAAAAACATCGGTGGTGTAAACCAGTATAGCACGAGTTTCGCTTATTTCAGGCGCGTCATTAAACTTGCGACAACAACGTAAAAAGAAGACATAAAACATATTCCATTAGTCTGAAGATACTCCTGAAAGACACGAAACACGAGTTACACCTATATCCTCTCACACACACACACTTTCGGCTCATCGTGCAATGTGTCATAGCTCAGTATTGTAATACGAATAATAGACAAAACAATGACTTATCGTTATCGATTGATAAACTACTAATATGACATTTATGATCGGTAGCTATATGGATCATTTTTATGTGTTGCATCATTACCGGAACAAGATTCTTCATCATACTCAAATCGAATTTCGACTTTTGAGATTGATTTATGTATATCACTTTTAGACAGAACGTCTTAAGCGACGTCAGAGCTAACATACAGTCGAACCGCAAATTACACTACTCCGAATTACGCACTAGATTAAATATTCGCCGCAAATCCTCCAATTGCACGATCACACAGCCAGGCTGCCATCTGTGCGGTGCATACAGTCAAATGTTGACTAACGTCTGTGTATTCAAAAGTGTCAGGCTATATATGAACAGATAACTGAATTATATATTATCAAAACGACAAATGCAATGCGATAAATACTGAGAGTATAGATGAGATATATATATAAGGTAAAACCATGACAAAAATGATCGCAGGTTGCACATAAAACTGTATTTATCATACCGTTATCAAATTTATGGCTCAATCATACACAACACTATCTTATCTGGTAAACGTGCCTTTATCACCGATGCTCTGTTGTTATCAGTAAAAATGAAATTGTGCCAAACTTATGCTGAAGAGGTTTTCGATATATAAAACTTAATATTTTCTTTTCCATTTACGATTGCAAATTGATTAAGACAAACAAGAATCGAAATCAGCACTTTCGTCCACTTTTCATGATGTTAATAATAAAAAAATGTACTGTTGCCGAGTTTTCAATGGGCGTTCGTTTTGTTTCGTTGGAATACCAACAGAATCAAATTCTCAGATGTCAAAGTAGAGGCCTGCATAAGTTTTTACAAGACCCGGCCCAAAAAAAAACAGTTCTGACTATAAAATTTAAGTCACCGAAAAATTTTAATTCTTACATATGATACAGCGCTGGACTCAAAAAAATTTGACTCTTAACATTAATAACAATATAGCAATTATTTCGAGAGGCGTGTTTGTGTTTGCAATAATAGTTTATCTTGTTACCAAGTTGTTGTATTCATTTCATTTAACTAGCCAAGGTTTTTGTTACAAGCGAGTATAGTTAAACATAGGACAGTCAAGGACTAGAAGATACAGTTGGCAAGATACAATAATTACATTAATGTAACTAAAAGACAAGTTTGCGGTCCATAAATCTCTTGCTGTGTAATGTAATCTTTTTTTTTCTAACCATAATTTTTTTTATGATAAAGTCTCCCAAACCGTCCATTTACATTTGGGAAACATTGCAGAGATGTGCATTTAACACTTTTTCGTTATAAGGTCACGTAAATATGACATACGTGAAGTTAGCAGCACTAAATATCAACCAATTTTAATAAGCATCACGATACATTTCGTCTGGACATCGCAAAATAACTTAAAGCAATGCTTGTCACGTGTTGGTTAAACGAAAATTTAGCGGTTTCGATACAAAATAACAACTCGAGAAACGATTAAATCTAAGTGATGTGAAATTATGAACGTCAAAGGGTATATTTGTTTTGTAAACAATGTATTTTTCGTGTACGATTGAAACTATAAGAAAGGACCTATAATTATGATAGCAATAGATAAAGTCGATTCGACGCATTGCAATTCTATGCTAATTTACGATTGAGATTAGTGGCTGTAGTGAATGTATAATCAAAACCGGGATCCCGGTATTTTAGCTGTTTTTTCATCAACGAAATACCCATTTTGAAATAGTAAAATACCGATATGTAGGTATCGAAATACATAATTGTATTATAATAGAGCGTCTTTCTGTTGAGCAGGCATTGATTTCGATAGTTTTTCTATTATACAATCTGGCTTATTTGACACAAGATAAACTTTTAAGGTGTTAACAGTCACTTGTTGATGAAAAGGCATCATACTTTAAATAAAATACTGAAGTAACGGTATATTACCATATTTTTCCGATATTTAAAGCCCTGGAAACATCACATAAACCTGTGTATTTCAACACAAATCTACTTTTAAATATTTGAAAACAAAAATATTTGTGGATAAAAGAGTAATGATACATTTGGCTTTTTAGTGAGACTAAGCATCCGAAATGCCACAACATTATTGTGTGTGCTCGCCGATGCGAAACCGGTGATGGGCGCGCGCTGTCCTCTCATTGATTGGTTGGACGCTAGATTCTGCAGCAGAATTCAAGTAAATTTATCGTAGTTCGAACTATTCTGTTATATAAATGAATTTTTAATTTGCGTTATTACATTATAAATTTTAGGTCAGGATAATCAAATAAAGTTTTTAATATCTTACGGACGAATCATTTATTTTATATACAAAAAAAAAACACTTGGTAAATTAATTTTTATCTAAATCTATTAAACTGACATATTTATATAAGATTATTTCCAAGAACAAGGGTTTTTTGTTGTAAAACCCTTTCAAGAATGGTTCATTAACAAGATCGTTAATGAAAGTTATCACAGGCAATTGTGTTAATTATTACTAGATTAATATTTTTAAACTTTGTTTTAGCTGCAATTTATTGCTTATCTTGGGGTAAGTGTTTTCCTATAATTAATAACTTTAGTATATAGACGATGCTAACTGTTTATTTTACGTAATCCGGGCCGTTAAACAAAATATGTGGAATCGTACAAAGTGGTAATAATTCAAAACCCTTTCATGTTTTTTCCACTTTTTTTTAATGATCGGTTTCGACCATCACGAGCACTTTATCAAGAATTTATTTATATTCAAAGGTTGTTATACAATAAATAGATTAGTCTATAAACGGATATGATTTAAGAAAAAACACCTATTCAGACAAGCTTCCGGGAGAATTTCCAGCGTTTCCCAATCGTATCTCACAAAAGATTTGAGTAGTTTTGAAACTTTTTACGAGGGCATCCAAGATCATTGGGAGAATCGTATTACAATGAATTAATTTTGAGTGTTTTCATCATTTATTGTGAAAAGAAACATTTTTCCAAATAATTAATTTATCATACAATTTCTAAATAGTCGCAGTGTCTAAATGTGCAATTTTCTATGTAATTGAAATTCGGCTACCTTTTAAGCAATTTTTATTGTCTTTAAAACCCAGTGTCGTTAATGATTTAGTAATTGTTATATATTTCAGGGGTATTTGTTTTTGAGTCTTTCTAACGGTCCAATTATAAACAATAGTTCACACTCAAATATGGAATGATTTCTCACTATAAGTATTTATCATAATAATATGCAATTCATATTTTTAAAAGCTAACTTTAAAGTAATATTTTTTTACCACGGTGAAAAAATAGCAATGTATTTTAGTTCTACAAAAATTTTATAAGTTATAGTTGATAGCTATTTCGACCCACACCATCGTCGGAAATATGTTTAAACGTAAATTTGCTTATCTATATATAGCTGTGTAGAAAAGGTACACAATATATATATATATATGTGTTATAATGGAGTTCTACCACGTAAATTCCTATTCAATCAATAATATTTTTTTACTCTCAATATCCAAAACAGGACTCGAACAGTACGAAAAATATTTTTTTAAATATTTTGTAAATAATATTTCACTCCTTTGGACAAGCAGTCTATAATATTCATTGTTAATAATTGAATCCAGTGTTATCTAATATTTATTTAAAATGTCATAAAATGATTTTGAATGTGAACAAACCGTTGCTGGAGAGCTTAGTTAACCTTCCCTTCTGAAATTGTATTATATTATATAAAAATGAACGATAAATAACATCCTTTTTTCTTAAAAATAAATTGCTGTTTAAATGCTTTATTAGAAGCACACAAACTTCATACAATAAGGCAATATAAAATGTGTGTATTGTACGTTTGAATCTCTGTCGATAATTTTTATTTGTCGTCTTTATAACGAATTACTCGCACGTCGGTAAAATTCAAGAAACACCTGACGTAAGCCGCGTAAAGGTCAGAAACTAATACAGGTGAGTTTTAAGAAGGTCAGCTTCGACACTGCAGACATTTTAATTGCTGTGCACAACAGCGGTGGCAAAAACACACTCACGACATCCAATGACGAAGAATCAGTTTAATTGATGACATCTGACCGAGGACATTGAAATCAAATACACTCAGATACTATCAAAACATAATCAATTTAAAATTTGAATTCTTACAACTTTGTACGATTCCACATGCTTTGTCACTCACGACTAGGGTTTTGCCTTTCGGCATGTTCAGACATTCTATTATATCACACGGTTGCAACAGAACCGACTGTTCTGTTCAGGCTCAGGTCAGCTCTGTTGCATCCGTGTGTTAGAATACCTGAAGATGTCGAAAGACGAAACCCGGGTCGTTAGTGACAAATCATGAATTTTAGTTCTACAAAATTTATAAGGCTAATAATAGCTATCAACTATATGCATGAGTGCATGCTAAAATGCATGGCTATTTTTTCACCGTGTCATAACGGAGTTCTACCGAGTAAATGCTAGTGCAATCAGTTACTTTTATTATTTACTGAAGAGAGTCTTTTGTAGTATAATATATTGAGAAAATGTGAGTCTATAAATATAGATATTCGTTTTCTTTTATGAAGGAGTTCCACCAAGTAAATTCCAAATCAGTCAATGGCAATATTTGTTTCTAGTTTGCGTGTAAAATTTCGGCATTTTTTTTCAAAAAGCGGGCCAGTATGACACACGATCATTTATTTTTTATGACATTCTGATTCATAGTTAATTCAATATTGAATTTGAAAATTTTTGCATACATAAACGAAAAGACGTCAGCATTCATTATACTTTATTCTAACCACATTAAGAATCATATTTTTATATTAAAATACATTATGCATAATTTTATGAGTTTTCTTTGAAAATTCTACACATTTTTACGTCATTTCATCGTCAATGAAAATCCAAGATGACATCTTAAAGATTTTGATATACGCAAAATAAATTATTATAGTTATTTTTATTGTAAAGTACTGGAAAATAAACGAATGAATGAATGAACAGCACTGATTTATTAACAAAAATATGCGTCTAAGATTCTCTCATCACATTTCAATCAAAACATTCACTTCCACTCTTTTTAATAACATGATACCAATTTACTTATAATAGTTTTACACGATATATTACATTTTCACTCATCGCGAGCATATTGACAAATGATATTATTATCATCAGTTGATCAGTGAGACCATAAAATATATTTTCGGAATAGTATCTAAAAATTTTGTTTTTACTAACACGATGAAAAAATAGCAATGTATTTTAGTTCTACCAAAATTTTATAAGATATAGTTGATAGCTATTTAGGCTCACGCCATCGTCGGAACTATTTTTAGTGCTTTCACTGTTTAATAAATCAAGCCTTTCCATGAAGAAGTGACAGTCAACACCTTAAATGTGATTTCGAATAGTTATGTTTTTTGTGTAAGTTAATATAAGAGCTTCATCGGTTAAAAAACTATTAATCATTTACAGCAACAACAAAAAAACGTTTACAATAAAACAGAAACAAGCGGGTAGACAGCATTAATTCTTTTAAAGCCTGTTCGATTTGTATCAATTAAATACATATCATTAATCGATGTTAAATATTTTATTTGTGATACAGCATAGAGTTAAGTACAGAATTAATTTGCCTGTCACATTTGACTTTTTAACACTTTTATGTACGTCCAACCGCTGCGATCGCGCTGCCAAAACAATGTTTCACTCCTGTTGTGTGTTCATTTATTTGTTTTAACATATGCTTTATTACAATGTATGCATAGTGTGGATTGTGTAAGTTCTTAAGATTGACAAAATCAATTCCACTGATTTATTGTATCCTTTAAATCATGTAACTTAATACTTATAATCACGTGAAAAGAAATGTCATATTTATTAATTTTTTACCGAATTCCTTGATTTTACATTCAGAAACACATGACATATTTTTCAATTACAAATTCAAAAAACCAAATGACCATTAGCAATATATTTATTTCACTAAATATAGGTATATAAATCATTTACGCGTGACATATTTTTGAGCTTTAAGGCAGCAAAAATATGTTCTGGAAAAAAAAAGTCGACACTTTTGTTTCTTAATTATTTAGTTTCTTTTTAATTTAGAGGATGGAATGCCAATAAGAATAGTTCGTTCATTAAGGAATATCAACCAAAAACTTACTCGAAGAGTATATCATAAAAAAATAAAAACATTTGATAAATAAAACACACATCATAAACGAACTTACCCAAAATGACTTACCACATTGTCGTAGTGTTTATAGAATGTTTTTAATCTATTTCAGAGTGTGTTCTCATGTAAAACGGTTATCATTAAGTGTGACTAAAGTAAATTATATTTTAAAAATATAGAAAATGAGCCCCTTTCTTGAATGACTCATTAACAAGATCGTTATAAGTTATCGTTATAAATTAAAAATATCACACGCAAGTATGTTAATTATTATTAGATTGATAATATTCAATTCGTTTTAGCTGTAATTTACTGCTTGCTAAGTGTTTTCCTGTAATAAATAACTGGCATATAGATGATGCTGACTGTGTAGGAACGCATAAAGGACAGACAGACAGACATTCATTTATATATAAATATATAGATAAACAAACACTTACCATAGCTTGAGAATCAGAAGATATCCCTGGGGCCGCATTGCCTGAAGATGCGAGGATCAGCAAACTACTCAAAAGGAAGAAAGCAGGGCGTCCAAGGTATAACTTATGTACTTCCATTTTTAGATGACAAAAACGGCATAAAAAACGAATTATTCAAAATGTATTTTGGTACGGGCGATATTTCGCACGTATTTCTCTACAATTGTTTCGTTTGTTATCAAACAATCCGAGAACAATATTTGCGTAAGACTCTTGCGAAAAGTGTTGTAAAATCCAGTCTGAAGAACCGTTACGATCTATTTGTCAGCTTGACTTTAGGCGACAGATCGATTACCAACGAAATCGATTATTAACGGAATAACGAGATAAAAAAAACGAATGTTTACTTTCCAATAACAATAATGCAATTGTGAAAACAATTTTAAATTCGACACCCAAATTGATTTTTAATCACGTGAAAAAGTTCAGTTGTAAAAATTGCTCAAATTGTGTTTAAGATTAATTAATGAAAAGAACTGCTATCTTATGGAAAACAGCGTTTTTTATTTGGATTATTATTTTGTTTATTTCTAAATTAAGTCACTATCGAAATTGACGTAAAAAATACACAAGACACTCGCGGGTTATTTTGTCGAACTGGCATACGATTTCGTCGCGAAAATTGACATGTCTTCTTTGCTATCTATGGGGAAGATTTACGCGATTTTCATAGTGTGACTTGTATCGCTACTCGACGCTGCTCAAGCGACCTGTTTGTCACAGCGCGATAACAACACTGACTGACTGCTTTGTGACTTGGTCGTCGTAATATAACGATCCGGCAGCCGCAACCATCGAATGTAAAATATATACAGTAGAACCTCGATTATCCGAACACATTCTGAATCTTTTCAGTGCTCAAATGTGGCCACGAAGTGGTTTGACAGTCAAGAAAAATGCAATTCAGGACAACTTGTATATAAGTCTTTTTCTGTCAATTATGATTTTTTCATTTATCCGCATTTGTCGTTATCTTGTCCTTACCCGCCGAGGGCCGGTTTTTTTCTTAAATGTTTAAAATCCTGTTGATGAGTTCTAAAAATTAAATTAAAGACATTTTAATGAATTATTTTTTAATTCAACGAATATACGAGCAGATCGAAACAAAGACAAATACAGTATTCAAATAGTATTTTTTTTCCATTTTACAAACACTAGATTACTTTATTATTATTATTATCATCAATAATAATTTCACTTTAATGTGTTAACTGTAACTTCTTGATGGAAAGGTATGATATTTTAAGTAGCTGATAATCATTTGATAATTCTCGCGATGAGCGAAACCGGTTTTGGTTTTTTTAAATACTATTTTCACGAAATAGTTTTAAAAAAAAAATAATCAAAATTTTATATTCTTTTTTAAAAAATCGCTGAATTGTTGTGATAAGAAAAAAACTGTTTTATATTCGTTGATTAGTGCAATCCATTTTTAAAACCACATGTACATTTTACATTTTCCCATCTTACACTTAATTTGATCTGCGGTCATTCCATTTAATGTTAAACAACTCGATTTAAGTTTAGGGTAAATTTTCATTAGCGGTTTTTTTTCGGTTGTAATAAACAATTTTAGATCTTTTAGCGGTCAATCAACTATCAACACATATTCAATAACGGCCAATCAGAATTAAATAAAAAAAGAATTAAACATATCACAGAGAGTGAGAAGTCAATTCTTTTCATTCAAAAGAGTTTCTTTCACGTGTTTGTTGATAATGGAATGTTCGCTTTCACATTTTATTTTATAATTAACTTTTATCTTTTTATCCAAAATAAATTTATTAATTTGTTTAATACACGTTACAAAAAATTAAAAATTAAAAGTTTATTGCTTTTGCAACTTCAAAATATTTAAACATTTAATCTTAGAAATCAAAGAAATAAACCACAACAAAAAAATAAGAAGAATAGCAAGAAAGTCAACCAAGCAAGCTCATGAAAAATCTACTTTAATACATTAAAAAGTAATATTTGCCTGAAAACACTTGCGTCCACATAGAATATGTCGACATCCGAAGCAAAACTCTTGAACATTGTTTCTGCTCTTATCATTGGCATCCCCATTGGCATACTGATTCTACACTTTGGACGAACAAACAAATCATATACACAACATCTTGAAAAATTATCCGGAACACACAAATTGATATTATTAAGGATGGCAGAATTCTCATTTTGGCCTCGAATGAGTCTAAAGAAATATGTGGCGAGATATATTTCTCTTCGAGTTTTCAAACTATTAGAAGTGAGCATACCCGAAAATAAGTCAGTTGGATAAAGCAGTGGATAGTACCCATACGCCCTCAAGTAAAAAAGTCTCAAAAATATCTTCTGATCCTTTTCCACAATACAGTGGTGAGCCTTCAATTATTATCGTAACATGCTGTTCATTATCAAAGCTATTTTTGTTTGCTTTGCTTGATTGAAAAAAGCACTTCAGATTTTCTTAAAAAAATCTTGCCGCATTCAAGAATGCATTTTTAAATCTGCTGTGTCAAAATACTTCAGCATATAATTTCATAATTCAGCTTCATAATATTGAAGAAGTACAAAAAGTTTTGATATAGTAATTGAAAATCAAATAGAGATTTCGTCACACCAATTTCGAGACATAACAACATTAATTCACTTCGTTTATTACCAATTTTCGAGATCTTCTATCAATCACAACCTTATATTTCATAACAATCACTTCCAATTAAACTGTTAAATACTTGTTCACTTATTAATAAATTCACCATTTATTCAGACTCGGTGTAACGTAGTTTTAATTTTAATTTATTACAACAACTGCTCGTTCCTTGTGTTCATCTATTAGTTGGTTTTCACTGTCATGTTGGACCAACATTTCCGTAATTTAGTTGCAAATAATTTTAATCAATTTAATTTTTAGAACCAGTGATATTTTTTACGATTTTAACAATCTCACATACAAATTATCTTATCTTAATCTATTATACTTGAATAATTGAAACGATATTATATCGAGTTTTCTTTGCAGAATCTTAAACGTGGCAAAGTTTAAGCTTTAATATGAGTTATATGATTTAAATAAGCCGAAACGGCCATCGCAAATATTATATGTAGAATTAAATACTTAATAAGAAAAGCATTGCGTTGAGAATGACCAATATTTTAATCGATATTTGCTTAGATATGATTATCATCAGTGCAGTTCAAGAAAATATTATAGTGTTTTTCGTTAAGTGTATAAAAATTTGTGACAGACATTGAAGTTAAACGAATAAAGTCAGTCGTTCGACAAGCTTTCACCCCAAAGCATTATCTCACTAAATGCCGCCCATATCAATATATTTCTTTTAAAAAAAATGTTGCAACTTGTTTTCTTGCAACACTGTTTTATATTATTATATAAACAATAGTATTGCTGTCAGCCTTTTCTATTCTATCCAGATTCCATCATCACATCATATCAATATTAAATGTATAAAATATAGTTATCTTGTAACGTTGCAAATATCATGGGACTTCATTTAATATTCACCTACTTGGAAGAAATCAATTTTCATAATAGTATATGGTAACATTTCAATATAGTAAATTAACATGTTACAAATGAGGGAGTGATATTCTCATTTTTAAAAAATCGATCCAGTCGCAAATACAAAACTAGGTTAAGTTCGATTTACTGTTTGAATTGTTGAATGCAATTTTACGCATTTTAAAGTTCATATCCAAAACGCAAATATTATATATACCACAGCATTACGCCTTAGCGTGGGTGAATTATATTAAATATACGATCCTTTTTACCCTTCCTACGTATTTAAAACGGAGGACCCCAAATGAAAGTGAAAAGATTCACTCAATAAACAGTGTGCCAAAATACTACCTTAAGATTTCAAAAGCTCTAAGAAACATTAAAAAAATTTCGAGCATTAAAAAATTCATCAATTACGACAACGTTACGAGTCCACGTTAAATAAAAAAATCGCTTTTTTACACGAAAGATATTTTTCATAAAAATGTGATTCGCAACGTTCTAATCTAATAACGAACATAACCTTTTCCAGTATTGTGTTTGCTATCCGAATTGTTCGTTAACCGATCATCGATTTACCATAGATAGAATAAGTCGATAAAAAAGATCGTTTTCCGAACTGTGTTCGTTAACCGATTAGCGTACCCGATTCATATATAATATTATATATTGCAATGAGTTTGGCAAGAGATGGTCGTAAATTACTGCATCGTCGATGAATACCTAAATTCAGAACGGATATTTTTTTTAAAATATTATTTGCAGACAAAAAAGTGGAATTTCTTTCATTTTTACAGCAATCCAGTCGTTAGCAAATATTAACACTTAAACAAAAACGTGCTAAATAATAATTTACCACAAAAAAAAATGGACGGACAACGACTGTAGCCTTCTAGTAAAATTATGCTAGGTGGTAATAAGATAATAACACAGGAAGCATTTTTTATGTTCTTTTTCTGCCAATATTCTTCTCGCGTGATGGTTTTTCTATGATTGACATTGCATTGTTGTTGGATAAATAAGGAAAGTTATTTAAATTATATTAGCAATTAAGAGTCTATTCTCTTGAAGAAAATTACTTTTTACTTATAAACTGGGTTTAGTCTTGTGTAAAATCAACATTATTTTAAGACGACACTGTGATACGAAACATATATATAATTATTGAACGTTTTAAGTCCGCTGTCAAGTTTATTATCAAATAAAGTTTATAAAAATATGTATCGTTATGTAAATGTTATTTGAAAGCGCTTTCGCAGAAATGAATAGAAAACTGAAAGCTAAAACGAATCAATCTATATCGACAATTTTTTGGTCGTATTTAAAAAATACAGATAAAAACAATATTCAACGGAACAGTCTATTTGTTACAAAAAAAAATTTTAATCTCATCCGTTTGAAATATATATTTTTATTAAAATTAAATAAATTTTAGTAAAACACTGCCATCTATAGTCATTATTTTAAAGCAGGGTACTGAACATATTTTATGAAAAATGTCAATTGAGGGAACAGATGTGCGATTTGGTCCAATTTTTCACTAGATCGATCGGCCACGCTGACTTGGTCGCAAATAGGGCTAATTGCCTGGCCTTTCAAGACAATTTCACGTCATATGGAGAACGAAAATTTCTGAATAGAAAAAGAAACTGTTGATACGCTTAACGTTTGTAACGCCACTGGATTCTACGGTATAAAATCAAAATATTAGAAAGCAGTGGTAGGCAGTACATATATTTAAATAAGAAAACATAATATTTTGTAATATTTACGATATTATATAATATTTTATTATGATCAGGGGTGGTTTCTCTCATCGCGAACACTGTCAGCTGACGCAATACAAGTTAAAGCAAGACTAGATTTGAGTTAATTAATACCAGTTGTAAAAAACCAACGGTTCAAGCACATTTACAAAATACTTATAAATGCTGTAAAATAGTTTACAAAAAAAATATCAATGACATCTAAAGATTAAAAAGAAATTACTTTAAATAACAACCTGGTTTTATTGGCATTTACTAAATATATTGTGATTTATTGTTTAAAAGTATTGCTTTTCTACCCAAAAGTTACAATTTGCACATTTAGGCGATAAATTCGAAATGTCATGTTTGTTTGTTCCACACAAAATGGCGGGTAAGTCTGACAGAAGTGATGATTTTTTATCGGATAATTGTTAATGCAAGTTTTCAAGTCGTTTGATACGTCTTCATCACACTGTTCGAGTATATTCTAATTTTTTCCCCACAGTCAGATGGTGGCATGAAATCAGAAAGAGGCTGATGCTTAATCATTGGACGAGCCAGATCATCTCCGGGCATGGTGGATTCGCTTCCAAGCTCTTCAAACTTGGTCGGATAGTGGATGGGCCAACGTGTGTGTGTGGCAGAACACAAAATGTTGATCAAATCTTCTGTGAGGAGCGGGAAGAGTTACTCAATTCGGTCCGCCCACCTGTCGAACCGACGGGTCAACTTTGTGGCATCTAAGGCGAGTTTTAGTGCTATTCGACTTTTGCGACTCAAATTAAATTTGGGGACAGTCTGTACACTTAAGTGCAAGCCGCAAAGGCTTAGGTGATTGCTACCGAGACAATCTTTAGCGTATAAATAATGTTAGCGCTTAAAATATTAGTGCAACGGGAAACGACTGCTAATACCAAACATAAGGACGTGGCGGATGGTTGAGGGAATTGCATGTTATATCTATAACGAAACCTACGATGAGATTAATTCACAAAGTAGTTTGCAGCAATTTTATCACGTTGCGTTGTATGAAAATTAAAAAATAAATATCGATTTAATTTGCATATTAAGTAAGTATATAAGTACAATTTCCTTGAATTGAAAAACGGAAGCTATAAACGGTAATTTTTTCTAATCGATAAGCAATAATAATGGAATTATGCAAATATTAAAATTATCCATCTTTAAAGGTCGCAGCCATATTGCGATAAGTTCTCTGGAACTGTGCCATTTAACAATACTAAAAAAATATTGAAAAATCAGGAAATGAATCGATTTCGTGATATTAATACACAATAGGTGGATGTCAGTTTTTCAATCGAACGTAGGACTTGCAAAGTATGCAAAGCATAAAAAGGGCTTCACAGGGGCAATTTAATTTAATTTGATACAATATTTCCAAAGTTATAACATGTTTAGTTAAAACTCAAGAAAAAGGCACAGGGCATGATTTTCCAAATTTTGGTCGGAATTGATAGTGTTAACACTAAATAATTATATCGGTAAAATTTATCGATGTTTATGTATTTCACCTCATTATGGAGACTTGATTTGCTAATTTATAACCAGCCGCGGCAAATTCAACTGTTTTCTATTTGGACTGGGCAATTTGATCTAAAGCTCGGATTACACTTATGGACACAATCATCAAGACGTAAGTCATATACTATGGACCTGCTCCGAAATGAACGCCGGACAAGCACACCTGTTTGCTGTGGTCTGTCCCCATACAGACTCAATAACCTACGCTGAATCGGTAACAACCAAGAGCAACTTTGAGGCTTTCAATAAAATTGCAACATCACATGGGGAATGAGAATATATTCTCCATTCCTCTTTAGATTCAACGCGTAATAGATTCGTCTCTTCGACGAATCTATCTTCAGATAACACGAGAAGGTGGGACAAGCGATTATAGCGGTTACGAGGTACAAAAAGACTTGGATGTAGTCGAATTATTTGAGTCGAGCTTAAATCTTTCCAACTTTATTCATTCTGTCATGCTTTGACAATCCAAAATATCACCTTCCGCTTATATCAGGCATTATATAACATAGATGCACCCAAAGCTTAAAAACATGAGGAACATGTAGAGCCTTTAAACGATTCAAATTCAGATTTTAGTTATGTAAGGAATTCTTTTGGACATCCAACAATTTAATTAAGGAACTGACCAAAAGTTAAAAATTCACATTTTTGTTATTTACGCCAGCGGCTTCCAACTTAGGAGGCGCTAAAACTTTTTAATAACAAAAATAATATTAATATCTTCAAATAAATAATAAAAAAATCTGTAACGTGGCAAAGCCTCGTTTTTATTTTGACAAGTTTTCATTTTATTTTTGCAATAAAATTATTACTATTGAAAGCATATAAATTTAAAAATAAAAGGCGCGGAAAAAATCTTTTTTAGTGAGGCGTAGTAGAATAAAGGTTGGAAACTGCTGATTTACGTCATTACTGATGATAAATACTGGTCAAATAAACAAGATGATTTTCAAATTACCACGATAAGAAACGTGGTAAATATGGTAAGTCCATCCCGCTTGACGCTGTTCAAATATTCCAAATAAAAAAAACATCGGATATCCCATAAAAAATATTTGTTAAATAATGATATGGAAACTCCATGTCACGTGTGTAGCTTCAAGTCGTCAAAGACCAAATTTCCTGCTTTATCAGAATTTTAAAAAATGCCACCCATAACTATCTATCTTATCAAACAAATGCGGTTTGTCATAACGGTGTAAACAATAGTACAATATCTATAAATTAAATTAAATTTGATTATATTTTTGACCCATTCCTTCCTCTTTTGACGTGTGTAACGCATCGAAGATTTCCGGCCACCTACCAAATTACTTTTTCTTCTATAAGGTCTTTCAATAGGAATGATTTAAATTTGCTAGGTTGTAGCAAACATACTGTTAAAGTGACATCTATCAAATTTGTTGTCAATTGCTTAATAGACTAAGGAAAATCACTATGAAAAGTTAAAGCGTTGAAAAACATGTGCAATACATCAATTTCGGATGGAAACTCTGCACGAGTGATTTGAGGGCATGGAACTGGCCATTGAGATCGTGAGACTTAATGCCTTTAGACTTCTTCCTTTAGCTATTTAAATTCGCAAGTCTTAGCGAATAAACCACTAACGCTTGACGCCCTCAAAGTCAAAATCTCACACACAACTTGTTTTATTTACATTTAAACAAATTTCGAAATTCTATTGAAATACCTTTTATGGCATGCCACATAACCAGTAATTCAATGTACGGGATTCTCTGCGTGCTCATGAAATAAAACCAATAAATCTATTATACTTTAAAACAATTTTATAACAACACATAAAAAAAATTAGTGACTCCCTTGAGGTTCAACTTTGAAAGCTAATATCTCAATTTTTGGTTTATAGTTTAATTTATTTTGTCATTTTCAAGGCATACCATCAAAATTTTCTTCACGTAAATGGTGGTACCGAGCGTGGCAAATGTTGAAAAGCACTGATCTTAGACATTAGAAAAGTGAAGGCTACCAGAAGCATTAAAATTCTTTGGTTTTGTAGTATTTTTTTTACTTTAGCTGTAGCATTTTCTTCCTTTATACATTTTTTTAGGTATACTCCACGAAATGTTTTATACGTCCATGATGGTATTTGCAAGCTCGTTTACCTTCGTAAACCACCACTACTTTCTCAGCTGTTCATTTCATACGGTTATTAGATCGTTAAAAACCTTTTCCCAGGTGCAGTATCACATCTAGAAATATCAATAATTTTGAGAAACCTTGCAAATAAACAAATTATATTTCTGAAATTTAAAATTTTTCTTTTCTGTTATCGGTATAGGCAACAAAACATGTTTTTTCATATCGAATATGGATATTCTAATACGACAAAAATTGGTCCGATACATCCACACCTCTCATATACTTATTCAGAACACTTTCAGGCTTAATGATTTCATTGCCAAGATAATCGTCCTAACTGTATGAACCATGCTGGAAGAATGTATAGCGGAAATCATCCGGAAAACTCTTTTGTCGCATCATCTTGTTGAATTATCGCCTCATCGACATAATTTCTTTTATCGGTTTATAGGATCTTTATATCTATTAGCATCAATCAGTCGCAATGCATCGTTAGAGAAGTGAAGGATTTGTAAAATTTTGAAGAATCTAATACGAGATATTGTACGTGAAAAAATGGGTGTCTCTAAAAGACAATCTGTTGATTAGTAATCTCTGTCTACTTTTACATTTAATTTCTTCTTTAATTTCTTTATCACAATCAAAGTGAAATCAGTCCGCTTCAGATCTTCGTTATGATTACTCAGTTGATCATTATATGGCCTACAGTATAGATTAGTTTGTTGAATAATTAAATTAAAAAAGTACTTTCCTAAAAACAAATCCGTTGGTGATGCCGCACAACTTGGATAATTTCTTTTTTAAATTTTAAGCGTGTTATATCAATAAAATACTCGATAAAATAGTAATGAGAATGATAGTTGAAGATAACAAAACATCACAAATAGATATGCTCGAAAATACAGCGATTTTTTTGGACGGCACCGCTACATTTTTTCACGCGCTTCACTCGTTTTTACGCAATTTTTCTCCAAATTTGTTTTAAAGAAGACATTTATATATCATACTAGGCATGTACGTTTCATTATTTTTTAAAATAAAAAAAACATGTGTATTTTTAAAACTTAATTTTTTAAAGCATTCCATTTTTTTAAATACACATAAAATTGCCAAATGTTGACAGGTGTATCGGATTTTATGCGAATTTATGTTTTAGGGTGTGTAAAGAAATATAATGCAATTGCGTGAAATCATTTTTTTACGCGCCTTTTTCTGGAACCAATGTACCGCGTAAAAAAGGACTGGGTGTATATTATATTTGCCTTTCTGGGAAGAGACCAAAATCAAGCGATCGCTAAGATAAAGCTCCACATAATTAGACAATACGTATAGAAATCGAGATGGCGGAAAAGCTGACTGAAACGTTCACTGGTAACTACAATAGATGATTTGGCAATAGTAGATTTCCACTGAAAAACGTATCATGCGACATTCTTAAAACTTTCGACTGTCCCAATAATTAGTCATTCACTCAAAGAGTTTCCTCTTCAGTCATGAAAACGGCACAATTGTTTCCGATAATCATAATTTAACATTGACCGCGAGGCTTTCAGTGAAACCGACATTGAATATTAATAAGGATCGATCAATTCATGTTTGAATACTTACATACGAAAAGGCATGTAGCGCCGAAATTACGAACGAATACGACTCGGAAATCGCAATCTCTATGAGATGTTGGTTATTTGTAATTGTAGGTCGTCTATAAGCCCTGCAAAACTGTAACACTTCCAAGAAAATTTGGAAAAAACGTAATATTAAAATATACTAAAATGTATATATGTTCACGAGTCACTATCTGGAACAAAAAAAACATCTTTTATGTACTGAATGTCTTTCTTAATACATGTATCGATGAACAGGTGCAAATTTGGGGAAATCTTTTCAATTGTCTCTACACGCTGCAATCATATAATATACACCCAGTCCTTTTTTACGCGATAATTGGTTCCAGAAAACGGCGCGTAAAAAAATCACAACTTTCATATAATTTGACAATTTGGTTCCAAAAATTGAAATCATCATCATCATCAGCCGGGGTCGATCCACTGCTGGATGAAGGCCTCCCCCTGCTTTTTTTTCAGGGGGGTTGTTTGGACATAGCAACACCACGCTGCCCAGCCGGGTTGGTGTTCGGTTTTCTGTCTGGGTTTTCCTTCCCATTCAACAATTTAAATATCGTGTGAAAAAGTCCTAGAAACGTATGAAAAACTGCTGTCCAAAAAATCGCGTATAATCGAATTCGCATAAAAAAAAGACTGGGTGTAATGCAAATTTGCGTTTGTTACCTGGAAAGGCCGAAAAGATACACCAAGTAAATTAATTAAGTAGAAATTTCTACGACGAAGATTGTTTTCGTGATTTTATTTATTTGTAATTATACGGTACAAAATTTAAAAATTATAAATTCATTACTTTTGCAACATTAACATATTTAAACATAAAGTGTTGGAAATTTAACGAATACACAACAAAACAATCAACAAGGATTGCAAAAAAAGTCAACCAAGTAAGCTCATGAAACATCTTTTTTTTTTTAATGTATTCGCCTGAGCTCACTTTCGTCCACATGGCATATGTCAACATCCGAAGCAAAACTGTTGAACATTGTTAATGCTCTTACTATTGGCAGAAAATACAAACAAATTATGTCCACGATTTCTTAAAAAAATATCCGAAACATATAAATTTTTATTATTGGCAGAATTCTCATTTTGGCCTGGAATTAGTAGAAAGAAATATGTAGCTAGATACATTTCTCTTCGATTTTTCAAACTGTTAAAAGTGAAGACCTAAAAGAAAGTCGGTTGGATAAAGCCAAAGATAGTATCTATGATATATGCCCTCAAGTAAAGAAGTCTCAAAAATTTCTTCTGAACCTTTTCCGCCATAAGGGTATATTTCAAATCTCCTGGGGCCCAAACAATAGACATCCTCTTAAGCCTACTTCGTACTAAGGTATTGTACATTAATATCAAAATTTTAACACCTGGAAAGGCTCTCGTAGTACGTAGGATAAAGCCCAACACTTGCAATGCATTATTGCAGGTAGTCATAATGTAACTATTAGTAATGTAACTAAGGTTAGCTTACTTTCGAATTGTACACTTTTTTATTCATAAGTTGAGTTGACTTTTAAGGTGTTAACTGTCACTTCTTGATGAAAAGGCATGATATTTTAAATAATAAAAACACATTTTTAGTACTTATTTCTACAGTATATTTTTATCAGGACCGGTTTCGCTCATCGCGAGCATTATAAACTGATATGCTGACTGATGCTCGCGATGAGCGAAACCGGTCCTGATCAAAAAATATGTTGTGGAATAAGTACAAAAAAAAATGTGTATTTATTATTTTAAAAAAGAGTTGAGTTGACGTTAAGTTATCTTAAAAATAAATAAATGTGCCGATAACAACAATATCAAACTATTTAAATATAATATAAGCAATCGGTAACCTTTTCGTCTAGTAAAAAGAGCTTAATACAACACGAACAAGCGCTATCAAACTAATATTTTGAATTTATTTATTGAATTGGCATTTAATTAACAATATTCCCCCAAATTCACAACTGCTCATCGATACGTGTACTAAGACAGACATTTCTCTTAAAGATCCTTTTATTACGCGATACATTGGTTCAAGAAAGTGACACGTATACATATATAAATTTATGTAGCACGGTGAGAAAAAAGCAATGTATTTTATTTAAGTTCTAAAAAGTTCATAAAGTATTATATATAGTGATAGTTATTTCGGCTCAAGCCCTCATCAGAAATAGCTACAAACTCTAAAATCTTTCTATTTCAAAATTTTTTAAATCTGGCCAGGCTGCGGAAAAAGCTGGCCACCCATGCTATATACCTTTTAAATTTTGTAGAACTAAAATGCATTGCTATTCTTTTACCGTATTGTAATATTTTATATATATTTACATGTTTTGTCACCCACAACGTGGGTTTCGTCTTTATACTTCTTCAGTCTTCTATCACACGCAGTTGAAGACCTTTACCAGTGGTAATGCCGTTTTCTTGGCATATTTTTTCTTTGAAAGATATTCTATTTTCGTTACTTTATATTAAAAAAAACAATCATATACACTAAAATAAAATAATTAAGACGATGTGTCAAAATATAATACAATAGTTGATGAGAATCAAAATACGCACGTATCAAAAATGCCATTAATAAACTATTGGGGAACTTATGTTTATAAATACGTTTCTTAAAATTGCAATATTTATGCATTCGGGACGCGTCCGTTTTTTTTTGTTCTGAAATAATGAAAAATACTTAAAATAAAATTATAAAAAGTGACTAACACATTTGAAAACGTAACACAACGAAATACAATTGAACGAACCAACGAAACCAAAGAATTCTATGTAAATATAATGAGTGTTTCGGTGACATTTTGTGGAAAAAGGTTAAAGTTTCGAAGTTGTACGTAAATTTTAAGGGGAAGATTTCGCTGTGTGTTATTTCAGCTTGTTTGACGTATTGAATGACGAATCGAAAACTTGTTGCTATGAGCTTTACATAATAAATATGTCACAGGATAACAGCGGTGAGTTGTCTAAATACGTTCAAATTTCATTGATATATTATATTTGCGGGGATCCGCGGAACAGGCGGATTTTTTTTTCACTGTATGCATTAATTTTGGTTCCGTTGTATAGGGTAGGTCTAGAACTTTTAAATGGAATAAAACAAAGATGATTTTTTTAAATAGACATAACATTTACTTTATTCGAAATATAATCGTTTGGCATTATAATTTAAATATGATTTTTGGCATATGACTACCACGGCTAGCTCGGACGTAGTTTAATCTGGAGGTCCAATTTTCGATGACTTTTTCCAACATTTGTAGCCGTATATCGACAATAACGCGGCGAATGTTGTCCTCCAAGTGGTCAATCGTTTCGGGTTTATCGGTGTAAACTAGCGACTTCACATATCTTCACAGAAAATAGTCTAGCGGCGTTGTTTCACACGATCTTGGAGACCAATTCACGGGTCCGAAACGTGAAACTTTCCGGTTACCAAACGTTCTTTCAATAAATCAATTGTGGCACGAGCTGTGTGACATGTTGCGCCGTTTTGTTGAAACCAAAGCTCCTGCACGTCATGGTTGTTCAATTGATGAACGAAAAAGTCAGTAATCATGGCTCTATAGCGGTTACCATTGACTGTAACGTTCTGGCCAGCATCGTTTTTAAAGAAGTACGGACCGATGATTCCACCAGCCCATAAAGCACACCAAACAGTCAGTTTTTCTGATTGTAACAGTGTTTCAACATACACTTGAGGATTATCATCACTTCAAATACGGCAGTTTTGTTTATTGACGTATCTATTCAACCAAAAGTGAGCTTCATCGCTAAACAAAATTCGCCTATGAAAATCGGGATCAACGGCAATCTTGTACCAAAATTAAATTGCACAATTTGGAAGCGTTGTTCAGTCTTTAGTCTATTCATGTTAAAATAGCAAACCAAACTTACCATAAATCACTTGACAGCTGATAAAATGGCCGCCAGTTAACAAAAATGCCAATTTAAAGTTCTATATCCCTAAAAAACCCCTATACATTGTACAACATAGTTGGGTTTCGTAAAGGATGCCACGGATATCGATCCCATTGTTGAACGCGTTTTTTTTTTTTTAATAGACTGATAGATGAAATAGGCATCGTTGTTTGTGATGTTTAAAAATTGTCTCCTACCCATCAGGCATTCTATCACACGAAGTTGAGGATCTGATTTGCCAGAATACCTGAAGATGGGAAGAACGTCGAGGGTGGTGGACAGTATATAGCTGCTCGGAAGAAAATGATGAAAACAATATTGAAATTTTGATAGTGCAAAGTACAAAAATTTGAAAAAAAAACTATATCACAAGATTTTTTTAATCATTTTTATTTGGATTATACGACTTCATATAATAACGTTTTAATTTTTTAATTGTTCCATAAAAATACGTATGCGTCTTGTAACCGTAGAAATACGATCTATCGCACGGATGTTATACGGAAACATATAATGTTGGACATTAAAGAAATAAACAACAAAACAAAAAATAAGGATAGCAAGAAAGTCAACCATGCAAGCTCATGAAAATCGACTTTAACGCATTAAAAAAATAGTATTCGCCTGAACTCACTCTCGTACACATGGAATATGTCGACATCCGAAGCAATACTGTTGACTTAAAGAGGCCATATAACATGATTTAAAAAAATTAAATCAATAATAATTGAACCAGTCAAATGTAATAATACTTATTGTTCATGCAAAAGGTTCATGTATAATATTATCTAGGAAAATTTTGTCTCTTATTCTGTGTCTAACTATAAAAAAAGCAATGTCTCTTTTATTCTTCATCAAATAATCATTTTATAAGAAACTTCATAAAGCAATTTTCAGTGACAAACTCTTATGAATCATATATTTGATGTAAGCCATGCAGTTTGAGAGGCTTTAGCGGAAATTAACGTTTCACAGAAATACGATTACAACCCCTTGGAATTTTCACCAACAAGTTCACCGCATGACTCATACCTCATCCCTTATGTGTTGTGAAAGCGTATAAAGCCAAACAAAGTGCCGTTTGTAAAGAGGAAAGTTCGAGGTATTTTTTATTATTTTGTATTCATTGAATCGTGCATGATGCGGCCTACTTTAAGTCCATGTTTACGATAAAAGAATAAGGTTTTAGAGACTGAAAGTATTTAATGTAATAAATCATTATGGACTTATTATATTGATTAGTTACTGGACACACATTATGTTATTGTTTCAACAAATTCGTACAAAATCTCATATTTGAGACAGTTGAATATATTAAAAAAAAAAAAAAACAATTCTCAAAAGCTGGCAGAGTGAAACATATTTGCTTCTACTTTAATGAGGGGGGGGGGGTTCATTATACGATCTATTGATTTTTATAAAATTATATACAAAATATGGGTTTTTAATTGTGAGCAACCGCAACGGAATTCAAAAACGTTAACCGTTGGACTACTTGCCTAGAAATTCATTTCATCACGAAACGGAAAAATTATAAAGTAGTCGAAGTCACTCGTTTTTCACAAGTCCAATTACGACTCTATAGCACTGAAAATCAATTATTGACTTATATTAAAAGTAATTATAGATATAACAATATAGTTTAGTTTAGTAGTAACAATTTTTGTGGCTCATATTAATGGTCATATTGAACGAAACTGATCCTAATCATAGCTGCAAATATGGAAGCAGTACGATTCAAAATATATTTACTTTTGAAAACAAAATGTGTTTCAACAGAGAATATTCATTTTTTCCATTAAAAGCTAGCTACACTTATAAATTGAGAACTTCTTCAGGTATACGAATGCATGGTTTTTATCATTTGTATACAAAAAATTTAATTCAAAATGAAAATTGATTTTTTCTTTACCCCACTGATTATTTATCAAACAATCTTTAATCTGACATTCAAAAAATATTCATCAACAACAATTTTAAAAAGTAATTCGAGATATCTTTACCACGAATTTTGTGCTCTTCCAGAGTGTAGAACCAGCCAGCAAATGGAGATGCCACCGTTTAGAGCATTAATAATTTTCAACAACATTACCGAGAATGAGTTCAGATTCATACTATTTGTTATTGGATAATAGTATTTGATCTGAAAATTTCAATTGTTGAAATTTAGACAATTCCCGCTTGTTTTTACACTCACGATCCGGGTGTCGCATATCGGCATATTCATGCAAGAATGATGAATCACACGGATGCAATAGAATTAACACACGATAAAAAGTTTGCATCGGTTATATACAAGAGGTTATATACATAGGAAAAACACAGACCTTATGGCTAGGAGCCAAATATGAACATATCAAAATTTATTTTATTTTATTGACATTCAATTTATGTTTGATAATTTTATTAACAAAACATATAGTTAATTTGCTTTTAATAAAGGTTTTTTACAATAAGCAACTACTAATGCTATTTATTGGGTTACTTGAACTTTAGATATACATACTACTTCAGTTAAAATTGGTGGGTTACGGTGGGAATAATTATCAGGTAACGTAGTATAGGACATATTTTTTTCAGATATTCGACTCTTTGAACTTATCCCACGTAAAAAATATAGCAATGGAGAATTTAGAAAGTTATGTCAAATGTATTTTATTGATTAAATATTTACCACTAGTCGATATTATCACAATTAAAAAGTTTTAATAGGGCTTTTTACTTTTTGTAGATAGAGACGATTAGGCATTTTCTGATTTTAATTGCATACAAGAAAAACCATATAAAATATATTGTGTACATGTAAAGTATATTTTATCAACAAATGTAGATAAGATCATTTCTTTTAAATTATATGGCAAATCATTCTACCCTTGTACAGGTAGCTGATGACAGTAAACCGAAGTGACATCACCTCTACCAAGTAATGCTTTTTAAGTGAGGCATTTTCTGAAAATATTTTCCCTCAGGCAGCACTGCCTGTACAACCATAATAACGTCACCCCGTTCTAGACAACTCGGTAGCCCAGTTTTGAAATATTTAACACTCTGACTGCTGACGTGTCAACAGACGCAAAATAGTGTGAAAATTGTTATGTAACAACGAATGTATTACTGGTATCCAAAAACAAAGCTTTATAATCGATGCATTATTTACAAACCATTTCATCATATTTACTTCTAGTTTCCACGAGTTCTAAGCTCCATGTGGATGATTTAATTATTCCTTTAGTCGATTTTATGACATTGATTATGATTCGATAGAAAGCGAAGACATTACGAATAGAAACAACAGATAGCATGGCAATAAACTAGCTTATCGCTACCGCTACGTCGCCCCGTTTTAGGGTTGAATGATATTGACCTGGATAATGGCGTTTTAGAAAACAAAACACATCGAATTCAAATCTATAAATCGAATTATCAATTAATTGATGTAACTGTCTGTATTAAAATTAAATCACATGATCACCGCAAACAAAGCCAATGACGTTGACCACTCAGCGACATGCTTATAAATATAATACATTGCTTTTTTTAAATAAATTTATTGTCAAATTTGTGACTTTTTTTAAATTCTGGATCCGTAAAAAATTATTATTACATATTTTTGACTCACGGTTTCAAATTATTAATCTCATTACGTACGCTTAGGAACTAAACAATTTAATTTAATTTTATGAAAAAAAATACCGCAATAAAAGAATAAAAACACAAAGAAAAAATATTCCAGCGCTCAATCAAAACTATGGAATTTTTTGATAAAAATCAGCTTTATTGGCAATCTCGCATGCCTGCCCCACTTTGTAGGAAAATGTTTTTATACCAAGAAAGGAAAATCGTTTTTCCGAAAAACTATGATGTCATAATTTCACAACCTCGAGGTTCATTTTATTGAGAATCTATTAGAATGGAATTCTTTAGTAATTGCTTTCAATAATGTCCACGTGAATAAGTTATTTAGTTTGCATGATTTTACCTATTCTCTTGGAAATTTGGAGATTTGTTAGAAATACTCATAGCAAAACTTCTGTCGATTTAATTTGTCAATATGATTATTTAGTATGAAAACTATTTTATAATATGCCATTCGGCGTTATCTAAGTTGGGCAGCTTTCAATTAACCGATTGTGCGCGCTAAGTCTCAAATTTAAAACAATATCATATATGTTAGTACAGATAAGTGTCACAAAGAACGTAGCGCTTCTGATCTTTATGTCATAAAATTGTGGAAAAATACTAAACACTACGACTTGTATCTTCGCAATTTTGTACGTAAAAAAGATCACTTAAGCCCGCTTACTATTCTAACAATAGATTCATCTCTATCTTTGGATAACAAAATGAATTTATTTATTCGAATGCCAATAACGCCTCTGTAAATGTCGAGAAATGTTCAACAATAACGGTTAAAAACGAATTCATGGCGGTTATCAATATAATATTTGTTACATGGTGAAAAAATAGCATTGTATTTTAGTTCTACAAAAGTTGTAAGGTATATACAATAGTTAGTAGCTATTTCAGCTCACGCCTTCATCGCAACTATTTACTTATCTATATAAAAGCTGTGTAGTAAAGGTACACAATATATCTTATCTTCTGTTTTAACACCATAACTTCATATTGTGCTAATAAATTCCAAAATGAGGCACTTTGATTTTATTGAAGTGCGAGTTAATCTGGGCTTTTTTTTCAACATGAAGCTATGGTGTTAAAACGGAAAAAGAAGATGTATTGTGTACCTTTTCTGTAATACATAGCTATATATAGATTATTAAACACTTTTAAGGTGTTAACTGTCACTTCTTGATGGAAAGGCATGATATTTAAAAAAATATCATTTGATAATGCTCGCGATGAGCGAATCCGGTCCTGATCAAAAAAAAAAAATTGTGGAAATAAGTACTAAAAAATGTGTTTTTATTATTTAAAATAGATTATTAAATGTACGTTTGAACATAGTTGTGACGAAGGCGTCTGCCGAAATTTGCTATCAACAATATATCTTATAAATTTTGTAGAACTAAAACACATATCTATTTTTCACACTGTTATAATGGAGTTCTACCAATCAAATGCCAATTTAATCAACTAATTCTATTTCAACTGTGTTTTTAACTGTCAACTTTTAATATTAATTTGAATCTATGAACCATATTTTTTTTTATTTCAATCCATGGTATTTTTAAACTTTCAACTCTCCATCTTTAACTAGCATAAGTAACATAATGGACGATTTCGGATTTACCCTATGCAAATCTGGTATGTTTCGCCAAAACACGATTTTCGTTTTGTAAAAAAAAAAAAAACAATCTTATACTTTTTTAATACACTCTTAGCTGTGCAAACTCCAATTCCAAGTTCTCTTCTTGCTAATGAACAAAATCACTGATCTAACTTATTTACCAAGTAATTCTTCTGACCCAAAATCACCTATGCTTTTAAAACATAATAACACAAATTTATAAATGCTTTAACATTCTCATAGATGTGAAAACAACTGTTTGTCAATTATTGGTCAAAAAAAATAATTTGAACATACCTTGAAAGCAATATGTCCTTGAATATATATAAAATAGTTACGAAAATGAAATAATATCTTTAAAAAAATTAACACGTGAAAGCTATTTTTTCCTGATGCGACCGGTAACGGTAACGAAAATGATATCGAATATAGCTGTGGTGATGCGATGTTCAGCATTTAGGACGTGAACGATAATTAATTGTAATTTTTTACATAAATGACTATGTATATTTAAAACTCTCGTCTTTCGTTATAACATACGTAAGTCAGACTCGATAAGCACA
Source organism: Himalopsyche japonica (assembly GCA_028555115.1). NCBI lineage: Eukaryota > Metazoa > Arthropoda > Insecta > Trichoptera > Rhyacophilidae > Himalopsyche > Himalopsyche japonica. The sequence goes on from JAHFWJ010000347.1 coordinate 191,481, forward strand.
GAAATTTAGCGGATTTAGCTTTTATAATAGTATTGTCAAACACACCTGTGACTTAAATTCAAAACTAGGGAGTAAAAATTATGCACCTGTACTGAAACACAGAAAAAACGTTCAATTAAAAATGAACGCTATGTATCTTGTTAGGCCTTAGAGCAGTGGTTATTGTCGTTGGATGTCGTTACAAGTTCATGGTTTCGAGTACCAGTTTTTTTTTTAAACCATATATGGATATCTGATCGAAAGCATGGATACTGGTGGTATCTAGAAATTCTCTCTCAACCTTCTGATCTTGAAAGCCGTGCGCAATGAGAGTGATTAGATATCTCTAGGCCACCGATATTCGCTGCTTTAGACAAACGTTGGCTTAATTTTAAAATCAAGCTTATTATGTTGGCTTTCTAGGATATGTTCATTTATCAATTTTATTGAATAAATGATTTCTTTGCTTTTGTATACCTTAATTAATGTATACCTTGATTAAGTCGAGGTATCATTGAGGTTCGGTGTGTTGGAAGATGGGACAATTAATTGAATTTAAAAAGGCATCAAAAACCTTTATGTTTCCTTTAAACTGCGGTAAAATAATTTGTTTAATTATGTAATTGAGTTATTCTTTTTCCTCCCCGATGCGTACCCTATCTTTATTTTCCAACACTAACCGTGAACTTAAGAAGGGGAACACTTTCTTCAGTTATACGAAGCGTCAGTGAATAAAATTTGCGCACGGTATCCAAAAATGGCTACTCCTGCCTTAGATATTACGATATATTGTATAATACAAACACAATGCGTGTCCACTAGTATTATTTTTTTATCATATTATATATTCATACATATCATTTAAGCTGTAATTAATCGTTTCTTCATAAACTACGCAATTACTACAGATCATCGTTTCACAGAACAATAATAAATTTTATATTTTCTACCGAAACAATTATTTAACTTCAATAAATATACATAATTGAAAATAATTATTGCCATAAAACAGCCAACCGTCGTGACTCAGAGACTATATATGGTCAATATTTATTAAGAAATTTAATTTAAACTATTGTATTTTTGTCAACCTACTTCGCGTATTTTTTCCAGACCTGTAGCCGCATGGACAATAATGGTTCTAGTATTCACAGATCAGAATTAATAATTGAACTACCAATATTTTGCCATTGCAAAATCAAATATAAAATATGTACATATATCAAAAATTTGATGTGTTTTTGTGAATTTGACTGTTGAGACTGCTGATTTTTCTGTGTTGATAGTTGATACCCAAAAATATATGAATTAACAATGGTTAAAACCCTTTTGTACTCACTAATTTTTGAATTAATGGATTGCTTGATTTGTCCTGACAAACTCAATAAAATTGTTTTAAAACAATATTACTCAATAAATTTTTGAAGTCTAGGTGTTAGAATATCCTTTAAGCGGCTCAGCAGGGAATGAGTTAAAGTTCTTAAATGGATAAATCGCATTCACACATAAAGTTTTTTTGCATTGGATGGATGATCTTATATGTCTTTTGGGGTGGTAAATTTTTAATTTCGAACAGTAATTCGGATGGGCACTTTTTATGATATGTTCATTTTTGGATATATGATTCAGACATACCTTGATTTTTGATACGTGTTTTTGGGTGGATAATACAGTCGAAAACTATAATATTAACAAGAAACTGAAACGACCGAAAGAAATTTTTGTATCAAAACAATTAAGTGTGAAGTAACACATACAAAAAAAACCACTATTGTTCTCGTATCGTAAAAATTAATTAAATACGTTAGATTTCGTTTTAAATTATACACTCGCAGATAAATTCGATAGACTGTATACTGTCAAAAACACCAAATTAGATACACTATTATATATTAATCAACAAAAAAAATACATTTGAAGTAACAATAGTAAGAAAATTATTGATTTGGTGTAAAACGTCTGGCACATACAGTGGGTAATTGATTAACAAACATAATCTGTTCCAAGACTACGCTCGTTATCCGAATTGCTTTTTTATCGATCATCGATTTACCACAAATAGAATAAGTGGATTATAAAGATCGTTTTAGTTCGTTATCCGAATATGTGTTCGTTGTTCAAACACAAAAATCTTTCGCGATAGTATTTGTTCGCAGTCCGAACTTTTCGTTAACCGATTACCCACCGTATATTTTTTCGAATTGTAAAGGCTTCGAAAATACTCCACGTGAAGATATTGACGAGGTGTTACTCGACCAAATGTTAAATGAAACGATTCAAAGAGGATTAAAAAATTTCCACGCATGGAATAAATTTGTTTTTGACAAACGATTCTAATACAAGACGTGTTAGAAGTTTTCAAAATGAATTGAGACTGCACGATGAAATACTCGAAATTGTACAAAGAATTATAACCACGGGAATTGCAGAAATGAAACCAAAAATCCAAGACGGAATTTATAATAAAGAAAAATAATTTACCGTCTGATCAACTAAGCAAATCCAACGTAATAATAATTGACTCAGATCAATAAACTAAGAAAAACATAAATTTATCAAACGAGATTGAACATAACTGAGATTCAAGTAAAACACAATACATTCGTTCAAAAAACTACGAAAAATTGCATTTGGAAACAAACAATGACGACAACGAATAACTCCTATAAGTGAATAAAATTATGCACACATAAATATTTATCTGTTACTAATTGTATTTTTATAAACCCTTAAGAAATAAAAATTTTATGTCAAGAAAAAATAATTGCGTGAATTTTAAGAACGAATTTTGTTTTTTTTTAATTTTTTTTTTCTTTTTTGAATCAAATTATATGAAATTTAGGCTTTTTAATGCGATTTTTTTATAAGCGACACTTTCTGGATCCAACGAATCGCTTAAAACAAGGGATTGGATTTATATGATATTCTTTGACCAGTCCCCAAAACCGAATTACCAGAACAGAACAGAAAGATTTGTTGCTTGCGAGAGTGAATTGACCAATGATAGGTTTCTTTCCAGGCGATCGTCTTTTACGAAATAGTGTGTTTATATATGCCAAGAGTATCAATAAAATATGAAATTTAAATTGTTGAAAATTTGTACTATCCACATCGCCTTTCGGCATCTTCAGGCATTCTGTCACACGAATGCATCAGATTAACCCCTCGAGCTGATTCAGTCGATATCATAAAAAAATGTTTGTTGTCCCACCTCCACCCGTTGTGTGTTTTACGGCCGCTTTACATATCGCAAATACTGATTAAAAAAAAAGATTTTACTAATTATTTTATTGGCTCGATACAGAGCTGCACAGACCCATTGTTAAACCGTACATTATTGTGCTTAAAAGATAAGAGAAAAAGAAAATGGACATTGCTCAGCCGCTTAGCTTACGAAATATCAAGTATCTTGTGTATCTGTGTACGGAAAAATTTCATGTACTTCGCGTTGAATCTAAAAACGAATCGAGAATATCTCGTTCCCCGTATGATCTTTCAAATTTATCGTATGCCTCATTTAATTAATCGTTGGCCTTGATTGATACTAAGTCAGCGTGGCCTATTGGGCCCGTAAGACGACGGACCACAGCAAAGAGCTCTGTTCGTTCGACATTCATCTTGGGGTATCACGCAAAAAAATACGAAATCACACGTTTTTCAATGAAAACATGTTATGTCATTAAATTGAAGCAATAAACTATTTAGACACTGTCCGGTTGTCGGCTACCGAAAATTGGAAAGCGATTACACTTACTGTTACGTTAGGTAATTGTTTTATTTTCTGGGTAAAAAAAAAGCAGCCGAAATAAGATTTTCGCCAGGCGCCGTTGATCTGCTATGGACAGAGCCGTTCACTCGTGGCTTATATTATATTTTCACACAGCAGGTGTTAACTAACACTTCAGTATTTCAGCATAACGAGCCTTGAAGGCTTAATTCAAAATTCAAAGTTTTCACTTAGTTTAAGTAATACATACTGAAATTATTTTCAATAATACATTACTATGGAGAAGTATAATATTAGAATAATATTTATATACACCGTTTGAAATCATACTGTATATTTTTGTCGTACAGAACAATACATAAGACATTTGAATTGTTGCAACTTTGTACGGTTCCACATGTTTGGTGACTAACGACCCGAGTTTCGCCGTTCGGCATCTTCAGGTATTCTATCACACGGATGCAACAGAACTGGCGCACAATTAACAGTTCGCATCGTCTATATAACAAAGGTATTAATTACAGGAAAACACAAACCCCCAAGGCAAAAACTAATTGGCAGCTAAAACATTGATAGTTGATAATTATTTGTAGAAAACCCTTTCTAGAATGACTCATTACCAAGATTAATCGTTATTGTAAATTATCACAGGCAATTGTGGTAATTATTATTAGATCAATTTTATTAAATTTGTTTAAGCTGCCATTTAGTTCTAGTCAGGTGGAGCATGGGTCAAATAATTTTGGAAATCTATGCTCTAGAAGTTATTTGATATTCAATAAACTATGGATGAATCACATGAATAATTAATACAAAACAGAGGTGTCGCGTACTGGGTTTTTTGACATTGCAAATATGTATTGATAAATATTTTATCATGATATTTTTTTATGAATACGCTTATTATTTTATCATTGTCATGCACAGGTCCTTTTTTGGATACTGTTAAAATCCTTCAGACGGAAAATACAAATGACTCTTATGCGTATATAATTCAAAGCAGCTATGGCAAACATTTTATATAATTATTGAAGTGCTAAACTCTTCTGACCGTATCCGGTCCCTCGTTCTGTCAATCATCAATCAATCATGTCATGTCAATCAATTTGCTTTCTTACATGATATACCAGCACCCTTCAGTGCAATACATTCTATAGATGGTTATCGACGATCATTCTGGATTCCATAACTCTCCGGGGTGGAGAAGAACCATGTAGGGTTTATAACCTTTAATAAATAGCTGTCTATCCAGTTTCAGTTAGCTTTTGGCTATCGAAATAAGTGGTAAAATGGCTTCTAAAAATATGCATACTTTCCTAGCAACAAATAAAATACGATCGACAAAATGTACCATTGCTTAAATTTTAAAAATTGAGTGAATCAAAAAAATTATTAACTAGACACAACGGGTTTTCCTTTTGAGTGACTCAAATTTGATTCGATATCAAGATTTGCACTAGCACATTTCGAGTTGTGGGGGTAACCGCTTTTCAGGACATAGGAAGGTATTTACGCCGCTTTATGATGATTAAGGATGGATGGCCTTCCATTGAGGATTAGCAGTAAGTTACTATCCGAAACTGTAGGATTTCCTTTGCTGTGACTAAGAAATATGAAAAAGTAATGTTTATTTAACGAGATACCGAATGAATATGGGATACATTAACAAATAAATGTGTTTTTTTTTTGACCTACTTAATCAATGACTCAGTGACATTTATACCACGACTGATTCTACAATCCTAAACATAGTCCGGATGCATTTGACGCAAATATTATTTCTTTTGAGTCATTTTTCCAGTATCTTCAACGATTTTTTTTTCTTATTTGAATTTTTATCTGAGTAATATTTTTGAATAGAGCAAATGATAGAGTTTACGGTCAGTAATACACTGTTTTCAGATCATGCAATATGACTTGTAATTACAGCAAAGGTCTGCCAACGGTGGAAAAAATCCTCATTCAAAATTTCAGTCTCCCAGAGGCGCATGCGGCTCTTCGTTGAGATAAGTGCGCCAGCCATTAAAAATCAAAAAGTTAAATAAAGCCGCTCGCATATTTTTTTTGTTTTAATCTCTAATTCTTTACAATGAATCTTTCTCCACAACAAAGTCCTGAACTTCCATTAAAAATCGTTCACAGTTGACCTATCAGTATCTCACAAAGACGACTTTAACAAATTTTACGCAAAATCGCGAAGATTTGATCACTTATAGTATTTATATTTATACAGCTTGTGCGAAAAAGTTTATATGAATAAATCAATTTTATTTTGTGTATTATCACTATGCTACTCTTCACAATACACTAAAAACTTGTATGTGGATACCATTGGGGTCACGCGTGCCCACACCTGGTCATTGAAATAACGTACCTAAATTAACAAATATATAAGAATGTTGACCGAATATTTACCTTAGAATAATTAAATCTATCTAATTCTCCAAAGCGACAAAGATCAAATTTGAATTATTACAACATTGTACGATTACACATTTTTTGTCACTAACGAGCCGCGTTTCGCATTTCGGTATCTTCATGCACTCGGCAAAATTTTGTTAAAGATAAACACCGTTAATGAGTCATTCATGAAAGGATTTTACAATAAATAATAATCAACTATCATTAGATTATTGGTTTTTTTATTGCTTAACTAACTACTTGTTGTGCGTCAGTTCTGTTACATCCGTGTAATAAAATGTCTGAAGATGCCGAAAGGCGAAACCCGGGTCGTCAGTGACTAAACATGTGGAATCGTACAAAGTTGCAACAATTCAAATGTCTTATGTAGTGTTCTGTACGACAAAAATATACAGTATAATTTCAAACGGAAAATTCACCAAACACACAAAGAAGCACCGATCAAGTTGTAACAATTCAAGTTTGATATTAAAATTCCATCAAGCACCTTCAGTCGATATCATCAATCAAAAAATGATAACTTTACATTTAAATGTTTTATTTAAATAACGTCGGAGTCTTATAGAAAACGTTTTTTTTAATCGAGGACAGAAAAAATCCATCGTACCCCAATTGCAGACAGCAAGTTTCTTATATATAACATTTTACCTGCAATGCAATAAAACCATTCATTATTCATTCTGTGCGGTCTTCAAAAAATAAAGTATATTAAATTTATAAACGTGTCTTTTTGAAGCCATTGTTTTGGGCAGGAAGTTTGTTCGGATTATTACTACGTATTTACAATATATGTGAAAAGAGGAAAACTTGCGGTACTTTACCGTCAATGTTCAGTAATTCTTATAAGCACTTGTGCGGTAGAAAAAATATTTGTCTTTCTCACTTTTGTATCGCAGTGCTTGAATACTCTAACAGGCGAAGCCTGTAAATATAAAATTGTCTTTTTTATCGTAATAAAAGATGGTGCCTTAAAATTTTCTTCTTTCCGTATATTCGTAAAAATATTCATTAATTGTTTTTCAGTTTGTTAAAGCTTTGTATCAAAATGATTGATTCTGGATATGTCAAGTGTTTATTTCTTTTTAACCTATTCAAACAACCAAACTTAATTTTTTTCGATAAGTCAATTAACAGGAATAATGTTACCTTCACATATCACAAGATACTGTACGTATCAGAGCAGCCTATATTGTTCTTGTTTGTGAGATTTTGGCAATACCAGGAAGGTATGTTAAATAGCTCATTGCCTTCACATGAATGAAGTATTTTTTATTTAATATTTGGCCATATCGTTTACAGTAGATATAGGTATATGGTTCTTTGTAAATATATGAATGAAAAAACTAGTACCCCTCCTTTTTAATTGCCCTACGCGAGTACTTAACGGATGATGATGAGGATGATTAAGGATTAATTTAGACCTGGATGTGTGAAATTTTCCGTTCACCGTTTAGGAATTACAGTTAAGTTTATTTAAGTTATTAGAGTGTGTAGTAACTTCAAACTAATTAGTTATTTTTTTATACTCAAGGCTTAGTGTACTGAATCGACGTACGCCTTGCGGTAAGGAAAACCATCATCGAAACTAGATTCGTCAATGGCTTGAATTTTGTTTCAAATTTTGACCACACGTTTTCGCGGAATTTGATCGACTTAATCATATCTTCAAAATAACAACAAAAATTATTCACTGGCGTATTTTTAACCAACAAAGACGTGCATATATAATTATGTTTGTGGTTGACGCGTGTGTCAGGCGACAGGGTGAGTGCATAGCTAGCCTTTGTGTGTCGTTTCTCATTTAAATATCAAAGTCTGCTTGTCATCGAACAAATATGGCATTCTTTCGGGTGATCCAGGGTTTTCTTCGGCGAAGTGCTAACGACTTCTTAAACTGTTAAACAGTAACAGACAAACTATTATTTGCCAGGAAATGAATGGTGAAATGTTAATCTTAGTGTTTGTCTTAATACACATCATAGACGCATTATCGTGAATGTTGCACACAAAGTTCCTGCATAACTGGGGCCACTATATCACAAACATTACACATAAACGCATAAACTATTGAATTTGCATGTAAATTAACAAGCTGACCTGTTGCGCGTTTCTGCGATCTTACAGTAAGGAAATTCAAGGAAACTCGTTACGATTACAAACAATATAATTGTTAATAGTGCCATTTTAACTCTATTTATTTACTATTTGGGAAGGTAGTGACATGCTAGAAACATTTGCGGGAGTGTACTCAAGATTTTTTAAAAATTTAATATCGATCGGATGAATGGTGTAGTTATGCATATAGGACAAACACACACACACTTAAATACATTGATTTATAAATATTACTTTTAAGGTGTTAACTGTCACTTCTTGATGGAAAGGCATTATATTTTAAATAATAAAAACACATTTTTTTAGTACTTATTTCCACAATATATTTTTTGATCAGGACCGGTTTCGCTCATCGCGAGCATTATCAACTGATTGATATTATACATTGATATACATATTGATATACATTATCAGTTGATAATGCTCGCGATGAGCGAAACCGGTCCTGATCAAAAAATATATTGTGGAAATAAGTACTAAAAAAATGTGTTTTTATTATTTAAAATATAATGCCTTTCCATCAAGAAGTGACAGTTAACACCTTAAAAGTGATATATATAATTATTGAAGGTTTTGAAACCGTTGTCGAGTCCATATCAATTTTTTTTTGTATCGTGCCATTTTTTTAACCAATCGATCGGAAAAAATTAATAATATTTATTGTTATGTAAATGTAATTTAAATGGGCTTCCGCAGAAATAAATAGAAAACTGAAAGCTGAAAAGAATCAATCTGTATCGACAATTTTTAGTCGCATTTAAAAAATACAGATAAAAACAATATTCGACGAAACAGTCTATTTGTTACAAAAAAGTATATCTCATCCGTTTGAAATATATATATTTATTGAAATTAAATAAATTTTAGTAAAACACTGCCATCTATAGTCATTATTTTAAAACAGGGTACTGAACATATTTTATGCAAGTGTCAATTGAGGGAAGAGATGTGAAATTCGGTCCAATTTTTCACTAGATCGATCGGCCACGCTGACTTGGTCGCAAATAAGGCTTAAACCTAATGTCCAATTATAGAAAAGAAAAAGTTTGATGTTTGTATAATCTATTGCCATCAATCAGTCGCAATGCATCATTAAAGAAGTGAAGCATTTGTAAAATTTGGAAGAATCTATTACGAGACATTGTACATGAAAAAATGCATGTCTCTAAGACGATCTGTTGATTAGTAATCTCTGTCTACTTTTACGAACATGTCCCATGAGAATTATGAGACCCATAAATTTCTTTATCTCAATCGAAGTGAAATCAGTCCGCTTCAGATCTTTGTTATAATTACTCAGTTGATCATTATATGCCCTACAGTATAGATTAGTTTGTAGTATAATTAAATTAAAAAATATTTTACTAAAAATAAATTCGTTGTTGATGCTACACAACTTGGATAATTTCTTTTTTTAATGTAAACGTATTATACCAATAAAATACTCGATAAAAAAGTTTTGAGAATGATAGTTGAACATAATAAAACATCACGAAAAGCTATGATCAAAATACCAAATGGAATCTGAAAATACCTCAATATTATGTTATATAGGTGTTTTTTAGAGTTATAAAACTTTAAGTTGGCAACACTTTTTAACTGGCGGCCATTTTCTCAGCTGTCAAATGATTTATGGTTAGTTTCAAAACTAAGTTTATCTGGTAACCCTAAAGTGCAATGTCAATCGTGCTGTCGGCAAAATATAAAAATGTCAAAACGATTCCGTTATTGGCAGCTGTCGGAGTCAGTGGATTAATATATCTTTTAATAAAGAACAGAATAAATATTTGGAAATATATTCGCTCCAGTTTGCCTCTTGACAATCCCTTGAAGTCTCAAAAGATTGAGGTTATAAACTCCGAGGCTGAATGTAAACATGCCATTGACAAGATTCTAAAGTATGTTTAAATTTATATTAATGAAACCCGTTCGCTGTTTTTGAATTTTATTGAAATATGAAAAAATAAGCTTAAATCCTTTTAAAAATTTATTGAATTCCGTCACCTTTATTTAATTTTTCAATGATTTCATAATATTGTGTCACATACGATTTGATTAATCAAAAAAAACCATCTGGCATATATACTATTTGCGAAAGCTGTTAATGTTATTATAGCTAGGACCATCCATATATGACGTCACAGCTTAGAAGGTTTATCTAAAACAGGTGTCTCTCAAAATGTAAACATCCAATCTTATGAGAAGAAATAATATCTATTGCGTTCTGAAGTACTTGGTTTAAGGCGGTGAAAAAATAGCAATATATTTTAATAAAAAAAATAACTTAAAAATAGCCAGATTAACTCGCACTTTGAGAAATACATAAAATCAAAGTGCCGCATTTTAGGATTTATTAGCACAATATGAAGCTAGGGTGTTAAAACAAAAGAGAAAATGTAATGTGTACATTTTCTACACAGCTATATATAGATAGGTAAATGTATGTTGAAACATAGTCCTGGTGAAGGCGTAAGTCGAAATACCTATCAACTATATATATCTTGTAAATTTTGTAGAACTAAAATACATTGCTATTTTTTCATCGTGTTAGAATGGAGTACTATCAAGGAAATTCCAATTCAATTAATCAATATTTTAATTAGCTTTTCAAAGAAAAAAAATATTAGAATTTAATTTTTACTATTTCACTTTCCATAATTTCTTTTTGAATACAACTGCAAATTTAAACCTTTTTTTATGCAAATAATAATTGTCTCGTGAAATGTAATTATAATTTGTTCGACATTAACAAAATGTGGACTTGTTAACTTTTGCTTCTCATTACCTCATGTATAAGTTTTCTTCCTCTTCTTATACTGACTCGAATCCCAGTACAGGTGCTTACGTGACGAAGTCTGTAATTTCTACATTCCCCCTACTCATCTCATTCTAGAAGTGAGCCCAGCTAGCGAATGACTGAATTACTAACAACTTTTGCAGAACAACTTCTTTCCAGAAGTTCCATTAACCCACTGACTGCTAACATAACAAATATTGGATCGGTAGATTACAGTGCATGTTGATATTTGATAGTCAATTAATGTAGAAATTTCAACAAAATTATAACTTTTCAATTATTTTTAAAATATTCGGTATTTTAATATTAGGGAACGGATTAAAGATTCATAAGGTCATCATTGAGAGTGGAGTGGAGTGAAAATATGTAGGTCTACTTAGTGCAAATAAGAGCTGTCAAAATTCAATTACTGCTAAAATAAACAGTCTTCCAGTTTGGCGCGGTGCTTCGCATTGCAGTGACCATCAATAATAATTCAATGAAAATATTTTCAGAAAGGCGCAGGAATACCGAGTGCTGGGTTTTGACTGTGAATGGGTAACTCACGGAAGTTCACGCCGTCCCGTTGCTCTCCTGCAACTTGCCTCACACGACGGCTACTGCGTGCTGATTCGACTATGTAAAATCAAAAGCATACCTCCAGAACTAATGGTTTATATGTATTTTTTTTAAATTTCTACATGTTAGTGGTATTGTATATTTAAAAAAATAAACATAATAGCTGTCATTTTATATTTGATATGATTGCATTTTCCTGTCAAAATTGCAATTTATGTAAAAAAAAAAATTTTTTTTTGATTACTTTAAATATATACTGTTTTTCTTGTATTAATTTTATTTCATTGACTTAATATGGAAAATGTAGAAAATATTTTTTTTTTGGAACACCTGAAAATTACATAAATCATCCCTGTTGTTTTCAAAAGTTTTTATAAAACTCACTCAGTAACCATAGGGTTAAATTATAATTATTATATTTTGATTAATAAAAATTGTACATTTTCATTCAAAGTTTTTTGAACATGAGTGAACAAAAAATTATGGAATGAATTAGAAAATGATGAAAATTGCGAATCCTGATCCTAGTGTTAGCTTCAGTAGAAATCGCAAATAAAAAATTATGCTAAAATTTGATCAACTGAAACACTTATTATTTCAGGCTCTACTCGAGGACGTGACAATTTTAAAAGTCGGTGTTGCACCTCTCGATGATGCCAAATACTTACTGACTGACTATGCAGTCAGGGTAAATGGTATTTTAGACCTTCGACATCTGGCAATAATTGCAGGTGAGAAAGCTCAAGGCCTGTCATCAATGGCCGCCTCACACTTGAATGTAAAGATGGATAAGTACTGGCGTATCCGCTGTTCTGATTGGGAAGCGGAATCGCTCATCGAACGCCAGCTCGTATATGCTGCAACGGATGCTCAAGTAGCCGTTGAAATATTCAAAAGACTAATAAAAAAAGTCTTCAGTAAACAGAATACTTTTTCATGGCTGTGTAAATCCAAAGAGAACTCGTGGGCCGATATCGAAAAAGTGTACTCTCATTTTATAAATGTCCACTTTAAGGCAAAAACGAACAAAGAGAAAAGAAAGAAAAATTCTCCCGAGTTCGAATCACTTCTCAGTGAACAGCAACAAAGAAGGTAAATAATAATCCAGCAATTATCTACATATTATTTGAAGCATTTAGAGAATATTTTCGTTTAATATTTGACTAAATCATTCATGCAGAAGATTTAATCAATATGTTAGATTTTGTTAAGCAATATGACTTGTTTTTTACTAAAATTTCGCCTGGCTGATTTCTCCATAGACTTATTTGTTAGTGAGACGAAAAAAAGTGAGTTATATTAATCCATGCTTGTATATTTCATTTTGTTTTAGTTACCGACACCCCAATCTTAAACAATCCGGTAAAAACTATTCAGCTCCTGCCAGATTGAAACCTTTATACCAGAATTGCTACATGCAGACTAAAGACGGAGAAGTCCTGTGCACTTGTGATCGGAAGAAAGCTGAATGGTAAGAATATATCTTATTCTTTTGTAATCATTGTTAATGTTTTGACTTCTCGGTGGAAAGTCATTGTATTTAAATAAATAATATACAATGCTTAGTACTATTTTCTACAATTTTATTGATCTACAGAAGTATTATTTATGAATAATCAGAATTTACCAATAACGATGTGAATTGTTAAAAAATGAAATTTAATTCAATTGAAAAAGAAAACCTTACTTGAATCCATAATATTTTTTCCTTCAATTAATATCAGGTATGTGGAGAAGGAAATAGCTGATGTATTAACAGAAGATCCTTATACGATTCGTCTGCGATTCGAACCAGCCGGGCGATCTGTCGGCGATGTTGGAAAATATTACCAAAACCCTCGAGAAAACCGATGTGTTGTGTGCGGAAAAACAGACTCGTATATAAGAAAAAATGTGGTACCTAAAGAGTACAGAAAGTATTTCCCAGGTTAATAATTATACAATATTCAATCCATATTAGACTTCCGATTTAGTCTTCATAAGTAAAATATGATATCTTCAATAATTATGAATATATATGGAAATAAAGTCCATCCTATTAACCGATTGCTAACATCAACTATTCAGAATGAAGATTGCCATAGAGCATAATACAAGATAATCTTTAAGTTTTTTTATAACCAACAATACTGAATTAATGTTTTAAGTATGCGGTCTTGTAATATCTTTCATGAGACTCAGAAGGGAACGGGTTAAATATAAATTTGAATTAATAGCTTTGTTATCCCACTTACATCAATTTATTTCCCCCCAGATATATACCACTTTTAAGGTGTTTACTGTCACTTCTTGATGGAAAGGCATGATATTTTAAATAATAAAAACACATTTTTTAGTACTTATTTCCACAATATATTTTTTGATCAGGATGATGTGTTTTTATTATTTAAAATATATATACCTCATGTTTGTTGAGGTGGATAATCAAATTCACAGATTTCAACTAGAGAAGGACCTGTCGAGAAGAGTGAGAAAATGGATTGATGGCGAATGGATTCATTCCAACAATATTGTCATAATATTGATTACGTTCAATATCCTAACTATTGTCCAATTACACTAAGTAGTATGTGGTAGCATATAGCAATATTATTGTATGTTCTTTGTTTTGCAAGGTTACAAATTTTCAGCATTATATTATTGTAGTTGTTTATGAGCAGCTTAACATTCAAATTATTAGACCGTTGCTGATTTTTTATCTCATTTCTATCCCAGCTGTCATGAAGGATCATTCGTCTCACGATGTCCTGCTTCTGTGCTCTGACTGTCATCAGCTAAGTAATAGTAGAGATCAGTATATGCGCTTCAAGTTGGCTGAAATCTGTGACGCACCAATATACAATAAAGACGAGCCGAAAGTCAATCAGATACATGATGTACAGTAAGTTTCGAAGTTCTCAAAAATTTTTACTTTATCTTTCGAGTTTTACAATATGCCAAAAATTTTAAGCTTCGTATTGTTTTCCATCGAACTAATATAAAGTGATTTTTTTTATCACACAGTAGTAGTGAAGTCATAAGAAATATTGTTTTAGCAAAGTGAAATCTGCTGCCCGTGCATTACTACGAGATTCTGTAAAACAAAATATTCCCCGAGACAAAAAAGCTGAGCTTGAGAAGAGAGTCCTAGAGTATTTCCCTGACTTGGATGAATTGTCTGAAGATGTTCTTCAATCAGCCAGCAGTTTGTCATCGAGGTGAGTCTTTTATAACATGTTCTTCTTAAATCATTGGTTTTGACTGCTTTGAACTATTTCCAACCTTCTCCGACCAGCTTTATTTAAGCCCTGTTAAGGACTTTTACCTTAGGAAGTATTCAGGGTCCAAAAGTAGATTTCATGCATTCATGTCGAACATAATTTTTCTTTTATGTATTCCTCTATACATGTTTATTAGGTTGGTATTAATTATTGTGGGGTGTGTGATGCAGCGGTTGCCAGAGACAACTCTTTAAGTAGTGATTGTTTCTTTCAGTCTGATAAATCCAAATTATGAATCCCACGGCGAGATAGTTGTCAACTATTACACTTCCAACCCTGGAGGACTTCTAGCTCTAGAGCAGACTTGGAGAGAGCACTTTCTGGAGTCTATGCATCCAAAATTTATGCCTGACTTTTGGTCTGTCACACACACAAAAGCAAGGTAAATATCAATATTCTTGAATAAGAATAGTTTTAATTTATGATATCGACTGAAGGTGCTTGATGGAATTTCAATATAAAATTTGAATTGTTGTGATTTTGTACAATTCCACATGTTTTGTCAAAAACGACCCGGGTTTCGCCCTTCGGCATCTTCAGGTATTCCATCGCACGGATGCAACAGAACTGAACTGTCAGTGACAAAACATGTGGAATCTTGCAAAATTACAACAATTCAAAAAAGAATAGTTTTGTTAAGACCGATAACATTTTTATAGTTATTAAAAATCATTTTTCATGTTTTGAATATCTTAAAATTTTTAAATGATTTTGTTATAAATATTTATTACCAAAATAGTAGAAATAGTACATAAAAGTAGGTTTTATTTATTGAAATGTAATGACTTTCCACCAAAAAGTGACACCTTAAAACTAATTTATCATTGAAGTTCCATCAAGCACCTTCAGTCAATATCATAAATTAATTTAATTGTTAACTTAGAGAAAAAAAAGGCGACGCAAAAACTAATTTCAATAATTATGGATTTAATTGTGAGAGGCAGGGAAGCTTATCTTTGTCTCCATAGGTTGGAATTACTAAAATAAGAATAGATGAAATTTTTATAATGAATAGGGAGAATGAAACCAAACTAGATTCAGATGTCTTTCAATAGACATAATTGAGCATCCTATAGAAAATGCTCTGAATCTTGATTTCTATCATCACACAGACAATTTAATTTTAAGCTCGATAATAAGGTAGATGAAAAATTAGAAGATCCGGTTATGGAGAAAACTAGGTTTTACTCTGACGAAAGAAAATAATTAAAAAATCTAAAAGGTATATAATTCTATCACGGAAAGATATTGATCGTTATTTATTGTTTTGATTTCTTTCAGACTTGAAATTAGAGCCACCGAAGGTCGAGTGGATAAAAAAGATTTGCTAATTGCGGGATTGGCTGTGGAAGACCATTTCTCCCTTGAGAAATCGCCATCTCATTCAAATGAAAGCTAGTCAACTTATCATCTGAAGGCTTTCATTTTGTAATGAATTAACAGTAATTGATTAGCAATAATTATTTTTGTCTGATTTAAAAATGAAAAAATAAGGTTTAAGAAAATATTTGTATATTTTTGATAGTCAAGTTTTTTTAAAGTATTTGTGACTAAATAATTTTCTCAGACCCGTAGTTCAGTGTACAACTACGCTACCTTTGGTAGCAATGCCCAAGGGATCAAAATTTTACTATAAACACTTAAATCATTGAGTATTTGTCACTCACATCATATGATTCAGATATTCGATATCATTGTAAAGAAGGTCTTCATTATACACGAGCAATTCATGCCGAAACAAATCCTCTTTAAATGGAGTCCAAAATTACTCGAGGAAATTAGATATAACTGCTGTGTTTAATAATACCATTTAGGGTGAGCACTCCTCCAGGGAAACACTGTAACATATTCCGGTTTCTTCATGTTAACTAATACATAAAAATGTGTGCAAGACAAAATAAAATTGCCATATGGAAATAAAATCAATTTATTAACAAAATCTGACAAGAATATAAAATATATATACAAAATTTAACAAAATTATCCAACTAATTTCTTTAGAACAATTATTATTATTGTTACAGCCACCAAAGCACAAATTAATGATCGCTTTATTTGTAAAAATTGTTTGAAATCTTTTATCAGAAATTTTTGAAATGATATGAAATATTTGAAACTGAACAGTCACTTGTGCAATTATGAACATGCCAGTTAAAAATTGATACTTATTTACTCTATTTTATTACATTTAAAATTGAATTTACTCTATTTAGGAAAATGGATATAACTATATTGTCAATTAAATTTTATTTAAATAATACATCAAGAATTTTTTATTCACACCACATTATAGTAAACACAGTTACTCGTGTTTAAATTTTTGTTTCATAAATGCGTGATAGTTAAATGACAATAGATTATTACCTGCAAGAAGGGAAAAAGATTGCAATTAGTTTGTCTGCATCGTCCAGAAAATAAAATAAAAAGGATGACAAAGCATTTCCGAGTAAAGATCCACTGGCTCAATATGATGCTGTGAATGTCTCAAAATTCACCCTAAATGCAATTCAAGGAGTATTTCTCCTTTGGGTTCTGACCTTACGTTGCTGCATTGTTGGAATAAATGCTTACCGGTGAAGCTGGTAGAACTCGGCAGTGAAATGACTATGGAAATTTATAAATTAAGTATATCGGAAATCCTAAAAATATTGTTCAAAACGTCAATCGGTTTATTTGTAAACTTTTTTGTTTTATATTGTTTCATTTTTCTGTTGTTTATAATTAATGGCTGTGAATAATTTTTTTTATATTCATGCAATTATAAATTTAATCATGGAAATCACATTATATGACCATTTTACAAACTCATTTGGTCTATAAGTTTATACACTAAATGAAATATACAGATAAATAAATATTATTTTTAATACTGTAATTAATCTGACACAAAAGAAATGCTACCACCTCATCAGATAATATTTATATACATCAAACAAAACTATATTTATGGCTTATAGAGTAACACTTCTTTTTAATTTCACTTTGTAAAATTGACTAAGCGAAATAACCTTGTTTGGGTAAGTATGTATGACATAACAGATATAGAATTTATACATTGACACATAATGTATGTCAAAAATCTAAGGGCGGCATTTGAAATTACTAATTTTCATTATACTATAATTCAATAAATCTCAACAGTTTGAAAATGAAAGATTCTACAGTTCTTACCTATATTTTATGTTTAGAATTTGATAAAATAAGAAATTGAAACAAAAATGGTTTGTATTTATATAAAAGGTGACAGTAAATCTTTGTAATGCAAATGCATCAAAGAAAACAGGAGGAACAATGAAAACGTTCAAGAAACATTGTTAAACCATGTTAATAAATATGTGTTTTTATTATTTAAAATATCAAGCCTTTCCATCAAGAAGTTACAGTTAACACCTTAAAATTGAAGTATGTGTTAGAGACTTATAAAACCCAGGCAGCAAATGCTCGATTCCTTGAAATAGAATGATGTGTTTGATGTGTTCCCTTCTCATATTGGTAGTTCTTTATTTAAATTGTGGTATTATATTAATACTTTTCACTTACAATACATATTGAACCGATTGTTATGCTTTATTTGTTTACAGATCATCTGCAAAGAACGTAGTTGACATAGATACTAAAATTTAGATTAAAAACTCCCAATACAAAAAATATGTAAAAGAAACACAACAAATGCACTGGTCAACCGGAAGGAATCAACATTTACTACCAGTATTTCATTAGTGTCAGTAGCAACTTATAAATATAGCAATAAGACTGCACAAAGCTTGAGATGTTGAAATGTTCCAGGTGGATGTACGAAGATATGGACTTTGTTTCAAAGAAGATATATCGTACTTTTTTAATTCTTCACATTGAAAAGGCAATAATTCTTTAAACCACAGGATTGCTATCGCATTAACTGTGGAGACAGCAGATTGCAGTGTGTTTATAGTTGATACTCAAAAACATATTAGTCAACGGTGTCAATTTTTTATATACAAACTGATTTTCGTTTTAGAAATATCCTGATTGGTCCTGATAATTTTCATAAGTTTGCTTAATCCAAACACTGCTAAATTAATTGTTGAAATATTCAGCATTAGAATATCCTGTCGGACATGATAATTTGTTGTTTTACCTAATATTGCACTCGCTTCTTACTTTGATATCAGTAAATTTCATTGCAATGGTTATTGAAAAAAGAACTACGATTTTAAGCGTAAACAACAATGGTCTTTATTTTATTATTCATTTTGACTATCATATTAATCATTACCAAAGATATTTCAAGTAGATGTTACCAGATAATGTATACGGCTTACAGGGAATGTAATGTTATGTATGTATATATAAATTGAAAAATCATTTCAATATTTGAACATTTGAGCGATTCAACATATAATTGAGTGAGCACCATAACATTTAATATAGCAACAAGTAATATTTGATATTGGTACATTCAAGTAGCGGATTCAACTGAGTGAATTTTACCTTTTTTTCTTACATTTCTACTGATGTTAAACACAGCAACATTTTTATTAAAATTATTACCATCAAATCTAGTCATAAACATATTGGTAGGTAATGTTTATATTTATTATTGGGAACAAACAGTTACCAACTTATTAAAAAAACCATCATGACACTTTCAGGGAACACAGTGTTGCCGTGTAATAGTTGACTTATTTATTTTGCAAAGAGGTTTTTATTGAATAATTAAAAAAATGCAGATATTTTTCATTGTTTGGATAGTTTAAAATGGAAAAAATATTTTTTTTTACTTTAAATTAATATTATTTACAGAATATATACGTTTAATAGACAGATATATATATATAGATAGATTTATCGTCTAAAGATGAAATCTGAAATATCAAAATTCTTTATAAAGAAATCGATCATACTTTCAAAGCAAATCGTTAGTATTTTGAATTAGTTTCTGTTCGCTTCTTGGAGGATCCTCAGAATGTAAAGGAACAAATTAATGATGTCCATATACAAGTTGATAGTGGCAAGAATGTACTCCTCGGGAGAGAGAGTCTTCATCATCATCTGTGTGTCATACACGATGAACAGGCTGAAGATGAATGCTCCAGCGATTGATATCAGCAAGTTGAATGCAGAGTTTTGAATAAATATTTGCATAAAACCACCGACGATTAGAACGCACAAACCAGCAAATAACCTATAACAAGGTAAGGTTACATCAGTCAATAAAAAGTTCACATCCAGTTGCAAAGAATCCCATGGGACCATCATCAGCCATCAAAATTTAAAATATTTATATTTATTAACTTTCAGTTATAGTCAACACATGTTTACAAAACCATGTTTATTTTGTATTATTTAACCCATTGGACATCACCATTTTCAGCTTTAAAATTTTTATGAACTTCAACAATAAATGTATAACTATTCCAATGTTCTCTGCAATTATTTTTCAAGTTAAGTTTATTTTGTTAGGGCTACCACACAAGCATAAAAAAATTATAATTCATTACTAAAAAAAAAAGATTAGATAGAAATTATTAATTTTTTTCTGTTTTGAATGTATCGCACAAATTTTTTTAATGCCAATAGATCAGTGGTCTGAGAGCACGGTATCAGACTCAATGAGACAGCTCAGTTTCCTTTTCTAGCGCTGTCGGATACGCAAGCATATACCTTCATGCTAAATCCACGAAACATACATGCTTTGTGTTTAACAATGAATTATTATAAGGCTGTTACTCAAATTCATTTTTTATTGGTATAAGACAAGAGAATAAATAAATATATAATTGGGAAAAAACTAATACTTACATCGAGTGCATAGACGAGAAATCCCTCTTAGTGTTGAAAGTGAAAATGGTTATCCCGGCTACAACGGCCAACGTGAGGAACAATGCTTGCAGAACAACAGCCTGGTTGAAGAATGAAACCAATACTCCAACAGTGTAAGCTTGAATGAAGGTCTGAAATGATAGTCATGTGTTTTTTTAGAGTAATAAAGGAGCTTTCCCAACACACATCACATTTTTCATTTTATCTTGAGATCAATGAGAAATATCAGTTAACGTGAAACAATACCGGGGTAACTGTATTTTTTTAATCTGAGAACAAATTTCACTTAAGATGGAAAGATCTTACATTGTTGTGGTTATTAAAATAAAAAAATTTTGAGTAGAAAATTAATATGGTTGCTTAGAAACAATCAAATACTGTGAAACCTTGATTTTACTTTTTCCAAGGGACCCTGAAAAAATAACGGTAAATGCGGGAAAACTTCAAATAATAATAAACAAGTAAAATCGTAAAAATCATTTATTTATTAGTTACTTGTACATACTGTATAAAAAATTTATTTTTTAAAAAAGTCCTTTATGTTAGTTTGCTTCTTTGTTATTTGGCACTTTAATCGGAACAAAGACTTCTTACTAAACTTGTGACTAAAAGTTTGTATGTACAGGAATCATTATTGCTATGAATTTTAAACAACTGTAAATGTAATTGCATCATAAACAATAATACGCGTGTGGTGGATTTCAACCCAAAAAATAGCACATGCGTCCAATGCGTTATGTCTAACATGTACAGCGGATTCCAACGTGTCTAGACATAACACCTGCACTCGGCTGTGTCAAACTTGCTTGCCGAGATAAGGAAAAATATGCAATACAAACGGTCAATCGGGATAATATTTGTGACGGGACCAAAATATTTAGACGGTTTATCGAGGAAATCGGGGAATCAGACAATCAGGAAACGGTCAATGCGGGATTATTTAACATTGTTCTTATGGGAGTTTGATGGGACTATAAAAAATAAGCGTTCCAGCCGGGAAAACGTTTTATGCGAGAATGGTTGATCGAGGTTCCACTGTAATTCTATAATGTTAACAAGATTAATTAATCTCTAGGCCTTTAGATTACTCAAAATTGTATATACAATCTTTGCTGTGGACCTCATTTGGCCTTTAACGATACAATGTTAAGTGCTTTCAAACGAATACAGAGGACTGTCTAAAGGGCGATTACTCATGACTTGGTTGTTATGCATTAGGGGTTGCACTTGAACCATTAGTTTCTAAAGCAATTAGCATTATTGACTATAAAAAATAAGCGTTCCAGACGGGAAAACGTATTATGCAAGAACGGTTGATCGAGGTTCCACTGTATTGTGTTTTTATCTATGATACATAATACTTAAAGTCTCATTATGCCAACATATGACTTGGTCTAATGTTTGTGTCGTTATGCTTATGAAGGCGGTATACTCATGGTCAATCATGGAATTAAAACACTCTTTGTAAAAAATGTCACCTCCATCATTATACACAATTCAATTTATACTTACGAATGCTGCCAAGAGAATAAGATTGGCAGGACTGTCTCTGCGTTTGACAAACAAAGCAATGAGGACCACAAAACTAAGCACGAAGGCGACTGACACCATCCAATCGCTGGAATAAAACAAAAATATTCATTATGATTATTTAAACAATGGTGGGTATATATATAATAAGATATGACCTAATTATAAAGTGGTGTTACTCAAAATGTCATTCATGGCATCCCAACGACTAAATCAATACTAGGTTAGGCAAAGACATATCGATATTGGCTAGAGAAAAAATTTTAACGACGTAAAAGCAGGATATGTACAAATGTCATTCCAAAAAAAATTTCATCTAAAATAAGAACGCTGCGAAAGGGTCATATTTATTTGTGATCAATACAAAAACTGTTTGAAAAATGATAACCTCAGTGCTAAGTATATAACCATCTTAAAAGTATTCACTGAAGAATCTTGTCAATAGCGTTAAATTACATACTCACTTTTTGTGGATGAAAAGTTTCACCGGTTCAACAGTGCAGAAAATGGCTCCTATCACAACAGTCACAAGGAGTTGTACAGTCAGTAATCCGTAAACTTTACGTATAAAGCCTAGCCTGATTTCGATACTCGCCCTCATCACATTATTTTTGTAGGCAAATTCATCCTGTAAACAATTGAAAATTTTGCCATCTTTGTTAAGTTTACATAAATAAATCATCAAAAATTAAACATGTTTTTGTGCGACTTGTCTGAATGATAATTTAGACATATGCATGTCTTCAATATGCGATACATTCTTTTTGTTGTTTTAAAGATATCCTTGGATGCATTACAGTGACTTTAAATTATATATGAAAATAAAAATTTGTATGGTGAAATAATGGGGTAAATTGACAGTCTCTGGCTTCTCACAGGTCAACTTAAAAATCATTTACATGTATGTATCCTGTAAGAAATAATTTGATATAATATATTTCACTTCTTTGTAACTTTTTAATAGTAACTAAGAAAACTTGCAATGTAGTGACTTTAGAAAAGAAACTGAAAATTATAGAAAGTGGTAGTAAATTCACAGTTGTACAAAAGGATTGAAAATTTCTTGAGTCTACTTTTTAAGTAATAAACGTAGACAAGCCAAGAAAGGAACACTAGATTCTTTTTTGCAACATGTAGTTTTTTACAAAGTTATATTATTTATATGTTATGTAACACTTTTCTTTTATTCATAAGTGTTTTTCATATATAAAAATTATATTTTTCAAGAAGGGCTGCCAGTGTCTGTCGCAGTTAAGTCTAAATCATTTCAAACATAGTTTAGAAAGTTTTGTAAAGTTGCATAATTTATAATTACCATGCAAGTAAAACTATGGTATTTTTTACCACATAATGGTAAATAAAGTTCTACCATTTTAATACCAGTTCATTAAACAAAACATAGCTGGGCAATAGATGTTAAAAATCAGCCAAGCTTGAACAAGAAATTGATTATACATACCTCAATGCCATCTTTTCCACCCTGTTCACAATCCTCCTCTGCCAGCATCAGCGGTACAAACGACATGTTGGATATTTTTATCTGAAAGAAATACAATACAACATTAGAAACGCTTTTACCTACCCTGGGAAACCTTTAAGCATTCAAATAACAGTAAACATGTTAACTGCCAAGCAAAATTTTGAATAACCCTTGACAATCATAAAAATAAGTTATAAATATACTAAGCATACATATATATTTATAGTTTTGAAGTCCACGCATAGAATATTAATAATAATTGGATTTATCTAACCATTGCTATCTATTAGGATTGCTCACTTGTCAAAGAGAAATGTATCTTGCCATATATTTTTTTGACAAGGTCAAAATGAGAATTTTGCCATCCTTGATAATATTTAATTGTATGTTCTTGATAAGTTTTTGATAAATTTTGGACATGAATTGTCTATTTTTCTAAAATATAGAACCAGTCTGCTAATGGGGATGCCACAGGTTAGAGCATTAAAAATGTCTAACAGTATTGCTTCAGATGTTGACGTATTTCACGTAGACGAGAGTGACTTCAGACAAACACTATTTTTTAATGTTTTAAAGTATACTTCACCAAAGCCTTTCTCTGTTGACTTTCTCGCATTTTTTTTAAAATTTCAAATGTTACCTTTTGTAAATCTGTTATACATTGCAAAAGCAATAAACTTATAACTTGTAATTTTGCAGCTAAAAATGAAATAAATAAAAAAGTCGGTCTTAGACAATGTTCACAATGCTGTCAAGTCAATGTTGATATCACAGATTAAGCTTCCCCAGATGTCAGCATTGATATATTGCTGAAAATGTATCATTGCTTGTATATTTTTTTTGTTAAATAACATTATGAAATGTTAACAAAAGTCATAATTTTTCAGTTTCAAAAAACTAAACACAGATTTAACACACAAAAGATTTAACATATTTACATGAAAGAATATTATGTAAAATGTGTCATTTCATATTACACAAAAATAATTATTTTATTTAAGTTCTATATTGCAATTCTATCATCTGTACGTGTAATTTATTATGTTTTGAATTATATGTATGATTGGAGCAATAAAAATACTTTCTCATATATTCCACAAACAAAGTATACACGCTAATGTCAAATTTGTTTATATTACTGATTAAACCGATATATCAAATTACTAATGCCCTTTTGAAAAGATTCATTAAATATTCTATGAAAAAATGATAATAAGCCTAAGATTAGAAAAACAGACTGTTTACATTGTAGAGAACGTCACCATGTTAATAAAATTTACAGGGTCTAAGCAAACTTCATTTAAGCCTTAAGATGTCACCGAATCAACGAAAATTCGAAAAAATATTAGAAAAATATCTACTAACAATTAAAATATACTTACGTTGAAATATTAAGGAATGTCGAAATTAAATAAATATCTCTTGTCAATGTCACTAAGCGATAGACTAACACCAGACGTCACTGGATAGAAAATGATAATAACATAGACAAAAGTGGACATAATTCATTTTTACAGTGCTTGCCATCACAATTTGGCGGAAGTTGCAAATTTTAGTTTTATTTCCACAATTTATAGATATGGATTATGACTGGTTTCACTTATCACAAATATTGTCAACGGGTATAATAATAAATTTTAATTGTTGAATTAGTGTACACTTACATATATTTTGTCATTCACTTTCCAATTTTTAAGTATGTATAAGCAGATCTTTACCAATTTAAATTTAATATTGAAATTCCTTCAAGTAAACACAGTCAATATTAAGAATTAAAATATATGATAATATTGAAAACAAAGCTATTTATAAACACTGAAGATTGTTAATTACCAAGCACATATACTTATGGGTCAAGAATTATTAGTTTGAATAAATGTGTGTTGAAGAACAATAATAATTCACAGACCATAATACACTTTACTGAACCATTAATTATTTACTTTCTTTATCTTCAAGTATCATTTATTCATATATTCATCTTAGTATGTCAAACTTATCAAAAAAAGGATTGACATCCCGAAAGATGTATTTTTTAAAAAAATATTTCCATGACTTTATTGTAGTCTCCCCAATTATTTATATAACAGTAATATCAGTGAAATGTTTTAATTCAATAAACAACTGATGTACATGGCAACAACATTTATCAGAGTACATAGACAAGTGTACTGATTCCGAGTGTATGCATTTTTTTTGGCACAGCTGACGTTTGATATCAACCATAACATTTGTTGTTTTTAATATTATGAGTTCGAAAATTTTATAATTTTTAGACAATGGAGTCCACACCTCTAATACCTAAACCGAAGAGAGAGTCTATTTGGTTATGGTAACTATTTTTCCGTACAATAAAAAAATCCATCACCCAAATTCATTGTTTATCAGCATCACGATCTTGGACGAATGTTATGATTTGTTTGCTTTGTCTCATTTCAATTTTGGCCATCCATCCTCATTTAAGTCTACATTAAATATTGACAATGATACCTCGTTATTTGTTTATATATATTTGAAATCTTAAATATTCCCGTTATGAAGTACAGTGCACTCTCGATTATCCGGGCTAATGCTGGGGAGGATGGTCACGGATAATTGAAAAACACGAATAATCCGAGTCATAATTTTTTTATTTTATTTTCGAATATAATATCATATACACAATACAATTTTTTACACACTATTTATATATTCATTATTTATCAAGAAAATATAATATTTTATCGTAACAACAAACGTAGTCCCGAGAGCTGACAAATATAGGCAATAAATATCGAAATTCACAAATTTACTGCGGGCACTCGCGCTGGTTTATGTACTTCACTGGAAATGTAAATAAAAACGCATCTAGAGTACAAAGGATTTCAAGTGTTGACTCATTCTAGTCCCATAAATTGTGATGTTTATTGCGGTATATGCGAACATTCATACATTCAAAACACACAAGTGGCTAAAAAAAAATCACCGATTAGTTACGTAAACACAAACACATCGCTAAATTCATCCTTTTTTTACAAACAACGCGCATATTCAAGATCGCAATTCATTAATGCGTCTCATAATCGTTATAGAAAAAAAATCAATCAGATTATATTTGAATTAAAAAATATTTATGTTCAGGCACGAACATAATCCGCAAACTGGATAATCGAGAGTACACTGTATGACAAAAATTATTTTTTGATGGTATTTTTCTATATTTGAAAAGGAAAAAGTTACGGTTATCATCGTTTTCGACTCATGACCCCCTTTATAATAGATAAATTTGTTTGTTATAATTTAATGCATGATGGCCCCCAATGTAGAACATATGACCTCCTGATGTAATTTATGATATTAGAAGTTTTTTTCTATGACAGATGTTTGTTACTCCGTTATTTTACACATTTTTCCTAACCACAAAATTTTGTCTAGCCACTTATCAATTGAGAACCTTATAATAATAAAAAATACATATTTTAGGTTGAAATGCTGCATATGGCCGTACTTTGGACGGAAAAGAAAACTAAGTCCCCGTGTTATTCAACTGGGAAAGCTTCCTGATGAGATTTACCCTCCAAATAAAATAAGAAATCAGGTCTTTTTATCATATTATCCTTAATAATTTATTGTTATACTTTCCATTGAGTGAGAATGAAAATTGGTACTGGTTTGTTTTACTGTATAGAATCCGTGTGTATGTATTATTTTATATATTATAAGTTGTTTCAAATCACTTGTAATGCAAGTCACAAAATCTTCTCAAAGCTTATTAACACATTCAATGCGGGAAAGGTGTTAATACCCTTTATGCCGACTGCTAGTTAACTGCGGGAAGGGTATTAATACCTTTTACATCGTCTGATGGTAAACGTCGGGAAAGGTATTCATACCTGTTTTTTTTTCACAAGAATTTTAGTTTATCTTGCTTACTAGGTTTAATATGACCTAGATTTACATAACCACAAACTATATTTCATTTTTGGAAATAAAAACTCTCCCATGTCAATTTTGCTTCTTGCTGTGAACCACGTTCAGTGAGTATATAAATTTTAATTTCATGTGTTCCATCTATACTATAATCTAATAAAAGTATTTTTTAATTAAATTTGTATTTTCATTAATATAAATATGTAAAATTATAGCTTTAATAATTTTACTATATGGAAAATATTTTATTTTTTAAATGTGAAATATCAACATATAATTTAAATTAAAATTACAAAATACACATTATTCTGGGGGCTGTGTTCTGGAAAGCCCTGTGCCTCTACTCAAAAGAACATCTGTAGGTCATAAATTATGAAATAGTGCAAACAAGCTTGACATTGAATGCCTCACATGCACTGCTGATATTTGAGTGCTCTATAGAAATCCCTGAGATGGTTGTTGATACTACCAATTGTTTCCAACTAATTGCTGTGACAAGTTGCCCATAAAAAAAACTTTTATGAAGGTCAAAAATAAATGCATGGCAAGATCCTTTATTTTATTATTTCTATTGAAATGTTTTATATCTGAAAGAAGTATTCTATGCGGAAACATGAACATTTATTTAATAAACTAGTGGTGCTATACTTGATACTCACCAAGTATAGCACCATATTGAAAAAAACACTAAAATATGTTGGGTATTTTAAAAGTTATGGCATTTTAGGTAAAAATATGTTTTTTACGTGCAACATTGATTTTATGCCCGAATTAAGCTATCAGCGTAGTGCGAATCTCACCCGCAAATAATGTGTTAAATGGGATTCAAACCATTTTCTATACATTCAAATTTACACCAAATCAACGCTAAAATGGAAAAATATTAACTGCAAACTTTATTTAAATATAAGTAATTGAATTTGCACATTTTCTTTCCTATTTCAGTTTTGCGACATTCTCGTCATGAGTATGCACATTTCCTATTAGTGAATATATATATATATACTAACAGATACTCAGTAATCACTTTTGAGATGTTAACTGTCTCTTCTGGGTGTTAATTATATTCTTTTCTTTCTGATCGTTTTTTAGACCTACAACTACAAAGCTTAAACTTTTAGTATATTAAATATGGTTCTGTACCGGGCAGAGAAGATGTAAATTTATAATTTGATACATTTTGACTGCCTAAATTGGTGAAATATATTTTTACCAGTGAAAATATTATTTAACCAGAATATACCTTCCTTGATGCTTAGATATAAGCCTCGTAGGAATCTCAAAATGATGAAAAAATTTTACTAAAAAAATTCTTTTTATCAAATTAACTAACGATGTGGTGTTATTATTTGATATCTCCTCAATATTGTTTACCAAATAGTCAATTTGAATTTCTGTGGAATACATTTACAGAACTGTCTGAGAGATCTTTTGGTCGCGAACGGTTTTAATTTGGATTCATATGTAATTTGAATGTTTTAATGTTTTTATGGTATTTTTTCTTTACAGAAATATAGTACAATTACAT
Organism: Himalopsyche japonica; assembly: GCA_028555115.1. Classification (NCBI taxonomy): domain Eukaryota; kingdom Metazoa; phylum Arthropoda; class Insecta; order Trichoptera; family Rhyacophilidae; genus Himalopsyche; species Himalopsyche japonica. The sequence continues at coordinate 220,587 of JAHFWJ010000347.1, forward strand.
TCCTGCCGATAGTGCTGTTCCAACAGTTCAGATTCTTCTTGAACTTCTACTTTCTGGCTATGGCGTTGAGTCAATTTATCCCTGAAATACGAATCGGATATCTGTACACGTACTGGGGACCACTGTGCTTTGTGATATCTATCACGGTTTTCCGAGAAGCCATGGATGACATCGGAAGATTCAGGTTCTAACTTTTTCATGACCTTCTCTTTGACCACATTTGCTCTCTATTTGCAGTATATTTTTCCCAGAAAACATGAGTACGTTCTATACCCGATTGCAAATATATATTTTAAATTTGAAATTAATGCAGATCTATAACTAACAGGCCCAAAAATATAGTCCTCGTGTGGCTCTTGGGTTGAACACACTTGGTTTGATTAGAATATTTTTCTATGTGTCATATAAGAATTTTTCAATGCTTGTTAATATATTTTTATATACATTTGTTGGTGTCGTATCTTCCAAGAAAACCACCATAATAATTCCACCATAATAATTAAATAATTCCACATCGATTGCTTCTAATGTATCGTTTTCCTCAATTTGTTAGCTGAATAGTCGTCCTATTGTAAATTGTAGCCCAATTTATTGTTTTTGTCAAATATTTATTCCACTCAGCTGCTATTATAGTCCTATCACTAATAATATCCTGATAGCGATAGATCAAAAGAAACTTAGTACTTTAAACAAGAGATTGAAAGGATTTTCACAAATTCTGCAATAACAATTATCCCTTGATAAACAAAGAATTCAGATTTCACTTATAGCTTTATAATTTGGAATCTAATTATCTCTATAGTTAAAAATTTACAATTACAAAGTTCCAACACTATTTTACTGTAAATAAATCGCTACTTTCTCATCTACATTTTGTAGCTTTGCTTTTATCTGAATATGCAAATGAAACTGTTACAAATGTATCATCCATAGGCGAGACAGGCTGGTCAATAACCAGCAGTATGACCGCCTGATCCTGGACGGGTCTAACAGAGGCAAAACAGAACGCGTGGCGTCGAGTGCGTTGAGAGTCGGCGACGTCGTGCATTTGCATCGAAGGCAGAGAGCTCCGGCTGATTTGCTGCTTTTGAGAGCCTCTGATGCTTCAGGAACTGTATTCGTAGCCACTGATCAGCTAGACGGAGAGACTGATTGGAAAGTTCGGTAATTATTCTACCACAGTATTCACCAAATCAATATTTCAATCATCATATCTTTTGTAACTTTCAGAAAATATTCACACTAAAACTTGGTTAGCCATCAGTTTAATATCATGTGAATATTTTATATTTGTGGAATATTTCAAAAGTGTCTGTTTTAATGCAATTTTATTTTCAAAATGCTAAAATAAAATTTTATTTTATTTATGACTGAAAAAGTGAATTTTGCCATTTTCGTAGATTACTATCAGTCAAAATTTTCCATGTCATATGTAAATTTTATACATCAATTCTTTGAGGGCTAACACAGAAAAAATATGTATTATTAATGTTGGTATAGCCCTGTGGCAGCTGTTACTTGAATATAAATAACATGAGAATAATTCAACATTATAAATTTCTGGAAACCGGATGGATATTCTAAAGGTGTCTGCTTTAAATTTAGAAAGGGAAATCTATATGCATTCTTAAAACTCTTTGTGGTGTTGTTTGTTTACCTGCACGTCATTGTCATCTAATTGGGTCTTTTGTATATTTTCAGAGTTGCTGTACCTTACAGCCAAAAATCTCCGTCAGAGAGTCAGTTGCTCAACATGGACATCACAGTGTTTGCTGAGAAACCTCAACCGGATATTCACTCGTTCATCGGTACTTGGACCAGCCCCGCTTCTAACCATTCAGTAGAGCTGGATGTGCAGCACACCATCTGGTCCGGCTGCGTTCTAGAGTCCAATCATGCCACAGGAATGATTCTATATACAGGTAATATTTTTTTTTATCAAAATATGTAAACAGAATCACATAGGTTTATCTACTGTTGATTTATCTTATTGTTTTGTTAAACAATCAATATGATATAGAATTTCTCTTATTTAAACTCCTTAGTGTAATTGACAGGTCTTTGATAAGTGACACATCGTCATTGAAATATTTGCTTTGGCCGTTTAGCAGACAGGCTAGTGTAAAAATATGGTATAATATAACTGGACGCTAAGTCATAATTCGGAAGATTTTTTTTTGTCCTAGAAAAGCGAAGAGCTGTACCACTTGCCTATGATGCCTTAGGTTTTAGATTTTACTTTGATCCCGACTTGTGAAGATTTGCATTCATCTAGAAGAATTGATTTCCTGCACAGATATATGTATGCCACCAAGTTACTCCTGAGACACTTCTGGATAAGGAGAATAATACTGCCATATGAAATCAATAGATACAAAAGCAAGGGTGGGCAAAAGAATTCTAATATTTTAATTGATTTTCACCATTGAATTGAGTATTCTTCATCGGGGGATATAAAAAACTTAAATCTTTAAATGACTCTCCTGCGCAACATAGTTCTGCATTGAATTAATGCTACATTGAAATACATTGAGTATTTGCAAAAGCATACAAAAATGTTGTATTGCGTAAAGATGTATCGAAACATTGTTGAAAAGTTTTTAAATACCATTGATCAATGAAATAATTTCAGGGTCGGAAACTCGCAGTGTTATGAATAACTCGATGCCCCGCTCCAAAGTCGGTCAGCTCGATTTGAAAGTGAACAATATGACCAAAGTGCTCTTCATCTCGGTTCTTCTACTCTCTATTTTGATGATAGCCCTTAAAGGATTCTCAGGACCGTGGTTTCGATATCTCTGTCGATTCATACTACTTTTCTCGTACATCATACCTATTAGGTAAGTGACAGATTTATTCAGCAAGTTCCATTCGCAATGCGAACACATGGTCTTCTTATAATGTAGCAAGTCGAATCAATCAAAGCATCTTTTTCAGAGATAGAAAAGATAAAAGAATATGTCAAGAAACTGGATATCAAATAGCATTTGTTATGCTTCATTTTAAGATTAGATGGTGGTAACTGGCTACAGGTATTAAAAATTCATTTACTGAATTTTCAATACCTTCCTGAAGGTATGGATATCTAAAATTATCTCCCGTCCATGCTTTCCTTTTAAACTATTTCCGATCTTTTAAACTTCACATTGCAGTAAGTTATCATTTATAGTTCTATGATTTTGCGCAATTCTTTATTGGGTTATTATTTCAGCTTACGGGTGAATTTGGAAGTGGGTAAAAGCTTTTACGCATGGTCGATAAAGAGAGACAAGAAGATCGAAGGCACAGTGATGCGCTCCACGACTATTCCTGAGGAAATGGGAAGGGTGTCTTATCTCCTGACAGATAAGACGGGAACGGTGACCAAGAATGAAATGGTCTTTAAAAAACTAAGTCTTGCCAATGCCTGTTACGATGAGAGTAACTTTGATAAGGTAATAATTGAATGGTGATATTATACTCCTTGTATTAAACAATATTGTATAATTGATGGGGTAAGGCCTGGAACAACAAATATTTAGATTAAACATTCTTTAGTATATTCTCCATATACTAAACTATGATAAATAAAAATTGTAATATATTCTAGTCACTTCAACAACTCAACAATTACCGGGAGCTTGAAATCTGCCACTGTAAATAATTAAGATTCAGGGCACACGTGCCCCTTAAAATAATAAATACACAAATAAACAATTGTATATTAACTCAAGGACCACTTTTGGGAGTGTGGCCTGGTGAAAGGTGAAATTCGGGTCGTTAATGAAGTTTTAGCAATTCAAATTTGATATTTTTTAGTATTTAAACATGTATATACTGTGTTTTAATTACTTAAAATATTATATTTGAATTGTTGCAAGAGGTATTCAATCGCACGGATGCAACACTACTGACAATTGTCAGTTCTGTTGCATCCGTGCGATGGAATACCTGAAGATGCCGAAGGGCGAAACCGGGTCGTTTGTGATAAGACATATGGAATCGTACAAAGTTGCAACAATTCAAATTTAATATTGAAGTTCCATCAAGCACCTTCAGTCGATATCATAAATTAAAATATTATGCCTTTCCGTCAAAAAGTTACAGTTAACACCTTAAAAGTGATTTATAATAATTGTTAATCGCACTCAAACCCTTGTATCACAATACCACATCAATATAAATTAAATAGAAATTGATCTTGTCTTAATTGATGAGATACTTTTTTGAGGTAAACTTCATTTGATTTTTAAATAAAATTCACACAGCTAAATAAATATAAAAATTTTCTCTAGGTGCAAACTTTGTTAACTCAACACGTCACAAAAGAATCACCATCTGTACCGATGACTCCGAGTGACAGTACGTTTGACATCAACACCATGCACGGATCTGTGGACGGGTTTCATTATCCGTCTGCGACGCCAGTGACTGCCAGACAAATATGGGATACCGTGCTAGGAATGGCGCTCTGTCATAATGTGACCCCCATGTATGATAAGGATTCCATTGATTTCTCAGGTGGATCGACATGGAACGATACAGGTAATGTTATCAAAGATATCAATAGTTTATATGGAGACAAACTAGTGGAATTATTGGGGAGTGCTGGAAAACAATTGAAGTTAAGTAAAGGGTCCGCCATCTAAAGTTTTTTTTTTCAACTAGTGCTTATTTCGTGAATGGTAACACTTAGCTCATGTCTGATTTGACAGATAATTAGTTTTATCTTTCCGCTAAACGAATATGGTTGTGTATACGCTTGAACAGCGCTGGGAAATATTGCGACATTACTTTGAAAATCATGGTAATGTTGCAGAATGTGTGCGAAAATTGCGTACGGATTTTGGAAGAAGAGAAACACCGTCAGCTCCGTATGTTCGTTATCTTGTGAAAAAAGTGAAAGAAACTGGCATCCTCATCGATAAACCAAAGCGTGAAAAGCCAAAAACAGTGCGTACACCCGAGAATATTGATGCTGTGGCAGAAAGTGTTCGTGAAGCGCCATCAACATCAATTCACCGTCATTCTCAACAATTGAACATTTCGGAGACATCATTGAGATGAATTTTGCATAAAGACCTTGGTATGACGCCATACAAAGTCCAATTGGTTCAGGAGTTGAAGCCAACTGACCATCCAATGCGTTTTCGCTTCGCTGAGTGGGCCTGTGATCGACTTACAGAAGATGCCGATTTTGCCAAAAAAATCATCTTTTCGGATGAAGCTCATTTTGATCTTGGCGGGTATGTAAGCAAGCAAAATTGTCCCATTTGGGGCACAGAAAACCCGCACGCATACATTGAAAAGAAGGTACACTCAAAACCAGTCACTGTTTGGTGCGGATTTTGGTCCAGAGGCATAATTGGGCCATTTTTCTTCAAAAATGAGCAAGGAGTGGCCGTTACAGTCAATGGCGATCGTTATCGGACCATGCTGAACAAATTTTTGTTCACAAAAATTGAAGAGGAGGATATTGGCAACATTTGGTTTCAACAGGGCGGCGCTACGTGCCACACAGCCGAAGCTACACTCGATGTTTTGCGCCCTGTTTTTGAAGATCGCATTATCAGCCGCAGAGCTGATGTCGTTTGGCCACCTCGGAGCTGCGATTTGACACCGTTGGACTATTATTTGTGGGGTGCCCTCAAAGATAAGTATTACGCCGACAAGCCAGAGACAATTGACGCTTTAAAGGACAATATTCGTGAAGCCATTGGTGAAATACAGCTGCACACAATCGATAATGTGCTTAAAAATTGGACCGATCGTGTAGGCTACTGCATGACCAGCCGAGGCAGCCATTTGAATGAAGTTATTTTCCATTATTAACCGGAAGGATTGTACTTTCAAATAAAAAAAGAAATTTGACAAAATATTAGTAGTTTTTTTTTTATAGCATTTTCTAAAAAAAAAGTTATTTGGCGGACCCGATATATTAATGTTTTTCTCCAGGCTTGTCTATCCAATTCAGGCGTAGATAATGTGAAATATCATCACATTATATTATTTACTCTAGCAAATGAATCAGTAGACTTTTATGTTTATTATTGATATGCAAGACTGTTTTCTGAAATATTCACATTATGTTTTTCTGTTCATGTAACACAAGTTGTGATTTATTTGATTTTGAACCCTTTGCATTCAAATGCCGCCATAGAAATGGCACAAGTCATTGAAATGTAATTTCTAATCTATAGATATCAAATACATGTGGACTTTTCATTTTTTAGCCTTGAGAGTGACATTTCTGAATTTTTAAGGTGTTAACTGTCACTTCTTGATGGAACATCATATCAATATTGGAACGCCCCTGACTGACCATATCTTCCCATCTCATCAATTCATCTTTAATTGACTATCATTAAAATTCTCATATATTAATTTATTTTGTTCCATTAAGTAGTAAGTGTGGGTTATTTTCGTCACTAAAATTTCCCGCTCCTTACTTCCTTATTGATTGTTCAGAGCTCCTAATGGATTATTGATTTACCATAATTGTGTTTTTAATTCTTAATAACTGATTGTGAACATTTAATTTTTATACTAATTTACTTTATTTGTATCAATATTGTATGATTTTATGTAAATTGTTTCCTAGTTCTTGAACCCATGGTTTTGTACACCTGCTACCTTTAAATCAAATAATTTTTTGTTTTGTATAAATTGACTTGTTTGTAAATTGTATTCAAATCAGTTGATAATACTCGCGATGAGCGAAACCGGTCCTGATCAAAAAATATATTGTGGAAATAAGTACTAAAAAATATGTTTTTATTATTTATAATATCATGCCTTTCCATCAAGAAGTGACAGTTAACATCTTAAAAGTGATATATTTTATGGTCAGAACCAGTTTCACTCATAATATATTGTAGAAATAAGCACTATAAAATGTTGTTTTTATTATTGAAGTGACAACTTAAATTATGAAAAAAGAAAATAAAAAATAATAGTCTTAACTCATTGATTACGGATATGTTTGTTCGAAAACTATTGAGTTGCGGCAGGCGAGATTGCCAAGCATTGCGCAATTAATTACTCAACCTAAGAACGTCAGCAAACATCAAACTGTGGAGCGCGTATCAAAAAAACCAAAATACACTGGATATAATATATTACGATAAATTCGAATGTAACACGGTTTAACAATTGCTGGAGAACGAAACATGCGGCACATAAAAAAATGATATGTATCGGGCCCGCACTTGACATGATGTCTTCATCGGTGTCAAAGGACTAATATCGAAGGCCATGAAATTTGTATTTTATGTCATTTTTGAACAAAGGGGAATACTGTATTATTCTATATAAAAAAAAACATCACCATCTGTAGTCTTTGTTTTAGAATGATTTGTACGACATCTAAGAAAAGAATATTGAAATGCTACCTACGAAACAGGACAATTTTTAGTCGTGTTTTGATACAGTGAAGGATCGATAACAATTGTAGGCTTTTAGTGACATCTTCCCGCGACACAGCAAAAAAAATCGACAAGAAATATGAAGTTTAAACATTTGTTTTTTATATATGAAGCTGAATGTACCGAAACGCACAAAAATGTGCACCCCGCCGCAACAGAAAGTTTTTGAAACGCACAAATTTGTGCATCCTGTAATCAATGAGTTAAATTGTTGAATAAACGCTTTAATGAAATCAATGACGAAATTTAACAGAATAATGGTAAGACTAATAAATTATATTTCTTTCAGACACCGTCAGCTCTGTGATGTCCGAAAGCAGAGGTGGAGCGGTACCACAGCAGCAACTGTGCGATTACCAAGCCGCCAGTCCCGATGAAGTAGCTCTTGTCAAATGGACGGACCATGTAAGCGAACCTTAAATTTCACTCTTTATGTGTTTCGTTTATCAGTGAAAATATTCTCTATAGAAGCATATATTGCTTATGGCCAGCACGATTGCAAACAATATTGCTGTAACTATGACCTGAAGCCATCTGCAATAGTAAAATTAAGATCGCCTTTTTAGACCTGGTATCACCATAGCTAGTGATTTGGTGCATACACGAGAAGTGATTCAGAAACGACAGGCGTAAATTTCCTGCATTTTTAGTTCAATTTCTACAGTCCAGCTTAATTTAGTGTACACTTAATTTTCCATGATTTACATGATTTACATCATAGGCTCCCAACTTGGGGGTCGCCAACTTATAAGGTCAACTAAAAAAAAATTTTTGTATGCTCTTGGATTGTATGGGGGGTCGCTGGTCATATGGATTTTATGAAAAGGGGTCGCCACCCGAAAAAGGTTAGGAGCATATTATTTACATGATTCAGAATTTCACCACTTACAACATTCAATTGAATCCCGATGACTGTCCAACAATCCTTTTTTTTTTTTTGTAACATAGTCTTGTCAATCAAGGTTTGACTGTTATCAAATACATCCATGTCAAATTTGAATTGTTACAACTTTGTACAATTCCACATGTTTTATCACTAACCTGCAACAGAGCTGACAACAGTTCTGTTGCATCCGTGTTAGAGAATGCCTGAAGATGCCGAAAGGCGAAACCCGGTCGTTAGTGACAAAACATGTGGAATCGTACAAAGTTGTAACAATTCAAATTTGATGTTGAAATTCTATCAAGCACCTTCAGTCGATATCATAAACTACATCCATGTCACTTTTGACGAGAACAAATGCTCAATAAATTCCTTTTGTGTGATTTTTTTCTTCTTTGTATTTTCAGATGGGTGTTTCGTTGTATCAACGCGACCTCTCCAGTATATCTCTCAAAGTTCGCGCCACCAATGAGATCATGACGTTCAACATCCTGCAAATGTTTCCCTTTACCAGTGAAACTAAATGTATGGGAATTATTGTGCAGGTTTGTTATGTCTCTCTAGAAGAGATAGCCATTCTTTTTAATCATTCACTTTTTATATAAATATACATTGTTTTGCAGGTTTGTTTGCTTCAGGATCACTTCCAATCCACGTTCCATTGTTTGCTAGCAATTGTATAAGGTAATATCATGTAAAGTAGATATACTTTTACATAGATAATTAGGCGACGAATATAATACTGATATTTGTTTCCAATGAATTCCATAAGAATAGAAATTTTGCGTTAAAATACGCTAAACTCATTTTCATGAGTTGGAATGAAAAATGAATTTATTTTTGGTAGTTAGTTTAAAATTTAAGTAAGGCTTAAGGTACTGGCTGACACTTTGAGGAATGAGTGAATATTTTGGAATCCATCCGTAATTCATGTATGCGTAATTTGTTGCATGTCGCAATGGCGGAGGTATCTCATCTTGAGTTTATCTATGACAACTGCTTTTTACTCACTTTTAAGGTGTTAACTGTCACTTCTTGATGGAAAGGCATTATATTTTAAATAATAAAAACACATTTTTTAGTACTTATTTCCACAATATATTTTTTGATCAGGACCGGTTTCGCTCATCGCGAGCATTATCAACTGAAGTTAATCAGTTGATAATGCTCGCGATGAGCGAAACCGGTCCTGATCAAAAAATATATTGTGGAAATAAGTACTAAAAAATGTGCTTTTTACTCATTTGCTTAAGTCATCATTATTACAAAGAGAGTAAGGATTGAAAAGATTGGGCTAGGGCAGGCTAGTGACTAGTTACACACTCTCACCATGTATCATTTCGTTTAAGATCGTATGTGTGACTGAAAATTTTTAGCCAAAACAAACATTCATGCCTTTGAATAGAATCGATTAGTTGATTGAAAAAGTGCTATATAACTGGAATTAGAACTTGTGAGGTCGTTAGCTTTGACCACTGCACCATGTACCTGAATGTTAACTTCATTTAAAAATATATAAAAACTTCTTTTTGTTATGGATTAGGACAAATATAATTTATTACATTAAGTAATTAATATTTTTCTATAATTTTTAAATGTGATGAATGAAAATGTAAATGAATTTATTCATTATCATGTTGAAGTAATTTTCTTGAAGCTCTTTATTCTGATGCGGGCCTAAATTATTTTTGCGATCTTAACTTTTTATTATTGATCTTAGCACGTATGATTTAAGTATAGATTTGTTTCCAAAAAATATTTATAAAACAAAAAAAATGTAGCTGGCGAAAATCTCTGTAATATAAGTGCAGTATTCATATTTATTTGATAATAGATAACACACATGTGGTCATACTCCTCAAAGAGCTAGGGATGAAAAAGTATGCACATTCAATGTTTATTTTTCACACAAGTTTTATTGCAGTCTTTTTCAGTCACATTAAGCAATTTTTGCTTATTTTTTTGAAGGGTGGTAATAACGATCATTATTGTTCGTTTGGCTTTAATAAATGCAATGGAGTAATACAAAAAATATATGGCGCATCAGTTGCCATCTTGAAATAATACAATTTGGTTAGTATAAATCTATACAAAAATATATTTTAAAGTATTTTTTGTTGTTTAAAATCAATACGATTTCAGGATATGGACTCATCAGAAATAACATACTACATAAAAGGCGCCGATGTTGTCCTGTGTCCTCTGGTGGGTCCGCCAGATTGGCTCAAACAGCAAAGTAATCTACTTGCCAATGAAGGCTTGAGGACATTAGTTTTCGCAAAGAAGCCTCTGTCTATCGAGGAATATGATGACTTCAAGGTATGAGTTGACTTTTTTATAAATCAACGCAATATTATCGTATATCACCATAAAACGGACTGCAGTGAACCTTTGAGTTGGAAGGCCTAATGAATATGGATTATGGCGAATATGTCAACAATTTTTCCCATAGAAATAGCTGAAATTCAATCAATCTGTTCCCAGTTCTTGTATTTGTTAAAAAATTGTTCACATATATATTTTACAAATACGTCTGATTAATTTAGTAATCACAAACATAGTATGGTGAACAGGAACTTATGTTATACGATGCCACAGATATTTAGAAACATCTACAATATTTTTCAGAATCAATATAATGCCGCTTTGGGATCGTTACACGGCAGAACCGAACATATCGAACATTGTCTTTCAACTCTTCACCAAGGGTTGCAGCTACTGGCCACGACAGGAGTCGAAGACCGATTGGCTGATGGTGCCTCTATGACGATTGAACTTCTGAGTGATGCTGGAATAAGGGTATGATTTCAGTCTTCGTAACAGATTCATTTGTAGTCGGCCTCTTTAGTCTGGTGAGAAGAGTTTGTCCTAAGAGGTTACTATTAAATTGAGATCAGCTCCGGGTCAAGTGCTATCTCACAGGATCGATTTGACTATTTCAACTGCATGTGGTAAATGAAAAGTAAAAATATATACAGATATTTATTACACTATGTTTATAAATTAATCGGTTTATTTTACAGATATGGATGTTGACGGGTGATAAACTTGAGACCGCATTGTGTATTGCCAAGTCTCTGAGGCTGGTGAGCCCTGGTCTTGGACAGGGGCACGTTTTCGCTTTCAAACAATGCAAAACTCGAGTAGAAGCGCACTCTGAACTGCAACGGCTTAAATCGGAGGGGCCGGGAGTTTCTTTACTCATTGGTGGCGACAGTCTTGATGTGAGTTGTTTATTTTGTCAAAGAAATGTTAAATATTTAAATCTTTGAGTATTTATTTATTATTTTTTGAAATTAGATTTATTAATTTCTTCCACGCTGACGCCCTAACGTATGGGACGGCAATGTGCAAGGCCCAAACGCGAGCACCCCAGACGTTGGGACGCGAACATTCAAACGTCGATAACGCAGGCAATCTTTTGCATATAGGACTGATTTTTGTTTTAAAATATCATCCAATTCGTCCTGATACTACCACCTCTATAAACTTGTCAAAAGTATTAGGTTTAAATGTTTGAAACATCGGTTTTTCGAACCCTTCAAATTTTTTCCGACCCCACCAAAGTAACAAATCAGTTTGAAACTGCATGCTAAACTCGCGTCTAACTTCGCACTGAATTTTGCGCCAATCTCGCGGCATTGCAATGTGACACTCCATGACACGTGACAGTAATGGCGCTTGTTCATTTGAGTTTGATCAGTGGCTTAGTTACGTCACAGTAATGGCGATTTATGAGTTATTTGTTTGGGATATATTTGTTAATGTGATTGTGACAGTATAGGACATTTCTTAATGTTTTTTAATATCGCAAAACATTCCTAATGCATCTAGCTTCCATAAAAGGCAACCCAATTATTTTTTATTGGTGTATTTATAGCTCTATGTGGAAAGAGAACATTTTGAAAAATAGCAACGCGGACAGATTAAGTTTATATGAAAAACTGTTGCGCTGATTGGGCTAAATATACTAGAATTATTTTTTTGGTTTATTGTGAAGTGATCACAGATTCAAGATGGGTGCGAAAGAGTTGTAAAATTGATGCACTGTCACCGCGTCCACAGTTTAGAAAGTTATCTTCAACAGAAATACCAATATAAATGTGAATTGAATTTACAGTGTTGCCTGCAATATTACAATGCTGAATTAGCTGTTCTCACCCTACACTGCAGTGCCGTAGTGGTAGCGAGATGTTCTCCCACCCAAAAAGCTCGAGTGGTTTGTTTGTTGCGGCAACACGCTCGAGGTTCCATTTGTGCTGTTGGAGACGGAGGAAATGACGTTCCCATGATCCAGGAAGCCGATATAGGTATGATTGATTTTCATTCAATAATTTTCTGCTGTATTTAATCTCTTCCACGCTAACGCCCCAATGTATGGGATGGCAATGTGCAAGGCCTGTGCGCGAGCGCCCAAGACGTTGGGATGCGAACATTCAAACGTCGGTAACGCAGGCAATCTTTTGCATATAGGACTGTTTTTCGTTTTAAAATATTGCCCAATTCGTCCTGATACTACCACCTCCATAAAATTGTCAAAAGTATTAGGTTTTAATGCTTAAAACATCGATTTTTCGAACCCTTCAAATTGATTCCGATCCCGCCAAATCAGTTTGAAAATGCGTGCTAAACTCGCGTCTAACTTCGCACTGAACTTTGCTCCAATCTCGCGGCATTGCAATTTGACACTCCAAGACACGTGACTAATGGCGCTTGTTCATTTGAGTTTGATTGGTTGCCTCATTACATCACGGTAATGGCGATTTACGAGTTAGTTATTTGTTAGGGATATATTTATTAAGGTGATTGTGACAACATAGGACATTTCTTTGTGTTTTTTAATGTTGTGAAACATTCCTAATGCATCTAGCTTTCATAAAAGCCAACCCAATTATCTTTTATTGCTGTATTTATAGCTCTATGTGGAAAGGGAACATTTTGAAAAATAGCAACGCGGACAGATTTTATTTGTATGAAAAACTGTCGCGCCGATCGGATTAATACATAAAATGCTCTGTATCCTTTAATAATAAATTGATTTGGTTACTTGGTGGATCGGTTGTAATTCACCCATGGCTCATTACTGATCTGCGGACTGACATTTGAGTAGTGTTGACCTAGACTACAGTTTCTTCTTTTTTCAATTTATGAAGTGATGAAATCGACTATATCATTCCTGAGCGCTTCTTCTCTTAAAGAAATTAAAAATAAATGCAATTAGATTGGTTTTGCTGTTTGTTGCACATTTTTCAAATCATTGATTGTTCAACAGGTGTCGGATTGGAAGGCAAAGAAGGAAGATCGGCTGCGTTGGCTGGAGATGTGAGCGCTCGAGAGTTCAGCTGTCTCGGACGTCTGCTTTTGGTCCACGGCCGAAGGGCTCGGTTGCGTTCATCGGCTCTCAGTTTGTTCGTCGTGCACCGAGGTCTAATTATATCAACAATGCAGGTCCATTAACTTCATAATTTAATACCTTTACTGAAAACTATTGTCATTAAAAATCTAGTATGTTTTCATGCGTGGCGGATCATTTTCCAATGAACCAAAAAACCATTTGTGGCGAGCAGGTTGACTGGAAATTCGGAATTTGAATATTGTGAGCTTAATCAGGCATTGCCGAATCGCGAGTAAATCAAAGATCCATCATACATTCAACATAATTTAATGCAAAGGACTTGGATACATTAACAATAAATAACAAGACTGCACCAAAGGAATTGATATTTACAACCATTGCATCATTGTATTGTACAATAATCTAATCACCCGCTTGGATTTCAGCAGCACTCTCTAAATGCTGAATGTATTAAAATGCTCAAGTCTTGAAACTTTATAAAAGTTATTTTTTGTCTTAAAATATAGTACAATTTGTTCTAATAACTGCCGTAACCTTATTGAACAACCACATTGCTAATTTATTTTTTAAATATTTAGTGTTGAAATATCCTTTGCGAGGTTTATCAGAGAATGGGTTAACACCCACTGACTATGCTGCCTAGTTTAAAGCATTCAATGAATTGTTCATACATGGCATTAAAATTTTTCATTGAATAGATTCAAGTGTCATTATCACTAAAGAGTTGCCCATAATATTCAGTAAAGTTAGTGAACAATATCATTTTTATTTTTTGCCGTATCATTTCTTCATTATTTAGTCACAAGATTGTAGAAGGTTAGCTGTTTATATTATTGAACAAATCCATAAATACATCTATGCAACTTATGCACTGGCATGTTTGTGACAAGAAACATTATAAGGCATAATTGCGCTGAGGACATCCATAACTATGTGACATTTTTACTTTTATTGATGAGTTTCCTTCGAAAGTTTTATGCATATTTTGATTGTTACAGGCAATATTTTCGACAGTTTTCTATTTATCATCAGTTTCACTGTACCAAGGTATTCTAATGGTAGGCTACGGAACCATTTTCACCAGCATTCCGGTTTTCTCACTAGTAAGTGGTATATGTTTATTATATTCAATATCAATAATGCATAGCGTGATCATTTATTTTTCCTCCATTTTAGGCACCTCACACATATTAAACTTACAAACAATCGACAAAATGGTAATGTTTGATTCATGTCATATTAGGTTACCCATTTTTTTTTATTTGAGTATGTTTTGAGGACGCATAAAACAAATGAGTTCCCACATTTTTTCAATAGCACATATTGTTTCAAATTTGAATTGTTACGACTTTGTACGATTTCAAATGGTTCTTTGTACGCTTTCAAAACGACAGCAAATGTAGAAGTATCCTTGCTTAATCTATAAGCAGCTAAGTGGTCTGAAACTCTAATCTTTAAGATGCGCGTGGTTTTACCCACATAAAAGTATTGGCAATCAAAACACTGCAATTTATAAATACCGGATTTATCTCCAAAATCAATTAATTTGTTATATAGACAATACAAACTGCTTATTTTACATCAGTTCTTTTGCAACCGTGTGATAGAATGACTGAAGATGCTGAAAGGCAAAACCTGGTTCATTGGTGACAAAAGATATGGAATCGTACAAAGTTGTAACAATTCGATATTGAATTTGATATTGAATTTTCATCAAGCACCTTCAGCCGATATCATAAACATGTTGATTAATTTTACTTTATGAAAAGGGGACATTCTGGCATTTTGGAGCTGTGTTCGGGGAATTCGGGAGATGCCCCTTAAAAATGGGACGTCTGGTCACATTAAGAATGCACCAATTATTAGGTGTTGATTGATTGCAAAGTTTTAGTTAATTCTGGACCAAATGTTCTTTGTCCTTAACTGGTTTATTCTCAGACATACAGTACATTTGAATCAAGAGTGCGTGGGGCTACCCAATAATTGATTGAATTGTGCTTAGATCGTCACACATACTGAAGACCCTCTATATTACGCTTTTTATGGCTAATTGATGTTCAACTACTCAAATGTATTCAAGTGTCATTTAAAGGTGAACATTTCTCTCTCGAAGACAATGAAAGTTAAAATGCCTTTATCCAAGAAAGTGAAAATGTTTCTTAACATACTTTAACAACGAACTTTTTTATGATTTTCAGGTATTAGACAAAGATATAAGCAGCAGAGATGCCTTGCTCAACCCAAATTTGTATAAAGTCTTAGTGAAAGGACGTGATTTGAGTTACAAGATGTTCTTCATGTGGATTGGAATATCAATATATCAAGGTGATTAACGCTTAATTAATCATAATAACTCACTTTCTGCTTTGCTGATATGGCGCCTTTAGTTGAATAATGAACCCTTTTAACACGAGCTTGTTTAGTATGGTTTATGTATAAAATTCGAATCAATTTACTTTAATACTGAGTTCCCAAACTTACGCATCTTTTTTATTTGATACGTCAAATTTACATAATTTATGATATCGACTGATGGTGCTTGATGGAATTTCAATATAAAATTTGAATTGTTTTGTCACTAGCGACCCAGGTTTCGCCTTTCGGCATCTTCAGGCATTCTATCACACGGATGCAACAGAACTGACGTAAAATAAACAGTTAGCATCGTATATATATTAAAGTGATTAATTACAGGAAAACACTTACCCCTAGGCAAGCAGTAAATTACAGCTAAAACAAATTTAACAATATCAATCCAATAATAATTAACTCAATTGCATGTGATAATTTTCATTAACGATATTGCTAATGAGTCATTCTTGAAAAGGGTTTTTCCATAAATATCAATCAAGTAACATTAAAATATAAATGGTTTTTTTTTTCTTCATATAGAGAATACCTACTGCCAAACATTTAGTGATGAAACATAAGAATTTACGTCATGACATTGTCGATTCATTGAACTGATTTCATGTAAAGGGTACAACAAGGGGGAGTTGGGAAGATTGAGTTGATCATTGAGAATGAAGATTGAATTTAATAGCTGGCCTCTATTAATTTCTAGAATCTCCTGATAAAACAGTTTATGGTCCCCCGTGTCAAATCCTCGTCAAATGACATGTTACATGTTTATAAAATTGCTTCTCATTTCAAAAATTTGTGTAACTGGTAACTTATGGTAAACTAGAAAGCTTGTCTCCTACCCACTTAATCCTAAAAACGATGCGTAGTGAGAAATATTGGCTGCACACTAGACCTGGCCTAACATTGCTTCTATTCTTACTGTCTTTGAAAAGAGGGGGGTCAAGCAAGCTGAGTACTGAGAAATTATTGTAAAAAACACAATTTAGTTAAGCTTCATCAGTAATCCATTTACTTCACACTGCCAGTGAACACGATAGCCAACTTTACATGTCTTGTGGATGCATCGTGGTAGTTTGAAACTTATCTGTATCTTCTACGATCTGGATGAATTGGAAGGTTGTTGATGACTGTCGATAGGATGTATTCAGTGTGATGGCATAAAAGTGGTTTGAAATTGGTGTTGTATTGTACTGTTTAGAGGATTGGATGGTTAGAAGGGAATTAAGAAATCATAAAAAGCCATGCCTTCAAATACATATCAATTCAGGAAATTTTTCAGCATTACGCTATGTGAACATTTTTCTTATCATCATCATCATTTGCCGGGGTCGATCCACTGCTGGATGAAGTCTTCCCCCTGCTTTCTCCATTCTTCTTGGTCCTTAGTTCTTCGCTGCCACGTATTTCCTCCGAACTTGGTTAGCTCGTCTAACCACCGGGTCTTAGGGCGGCCCTGTGGTCGTTTAACGTTTTTTGGGTACCACTGTATGACCGCATTCGTCCAACGGTTGTCTATTCATCGTGCTATGTGTCCAGCCCATTGCCATTTTATCTGTTTGGCGACATCTACTACATCACGTGCCCTTGTCTGCTCCCTTATCCACTGTTTTCTCTTGCGATCTCTTCTCGTTATGCCCAACATGCATCTTTCCATGCTTCGTTTTGTTACTCTTAATTTTTGGATTTCCTTTGTGTTAAGGGTCCATGTTTCAGATGCATACATCAGCACTGGTAGTACACATTGGTTGAAGACTTTTCGCTTTAGGCATAGTGGCAGGTCGCTTTTTCTTATACTGTATTAAAATGATGATTATTCAAAACTAACTGTTGCTCTCTGTCTTATTAGGTGGAGTGATAATGTACGGTGCTCTGATTATGTTTGAAGACGAGTTCATTCATATCGTAGCCATTAGTTTCTCCGCACTGATATTCACCGAGCTGATCATGGTTGCACTGACGATAAGGACTTGGCATTTGTTCATTGTGCTGGCAGAGATATTCAGTGTGATTGTATACATTCTGGCGTTGATAGTATTACATGAATACTTTGGTAATTATTAAATATTGTTTGTCTAATATTGTAGGATTTTTCTGCACTCTTAGAATAAAACTGTAGACACGCTTAATGTTTACTAAACTACTTTGCACCGTAACTGAAGCCAGCGTAATTAACCACTCAACTATGAACACGCCGTATAAAATGGTTGAAAAATGCATAAAGACTAATTTACCTGTACAGTGTGTTCACTGGGAAGGTGTATTTCTTTGTTTAGATTCCATTTCGATAAACATTAATTTTGACAGTTTATGTTTGGCAATCTAGTAACGGGGGAAAATTATTGATAACTTTTTGACACCAGAATTAGATGCTCTGGACATACAGTTAATTTAACAATAGAATCTCTGAGATATCTGTTTTTAATAAATTATTTCAAGAGATGGTGATGTCAATTGTACTCCACGATTGCCGGATTTAGCAACCCTAGACTTCTGTTTAGTTGTCATAAATTTAAACAAAAATAAAGTCAAACCTTTCCAAAGAACAACCTATATTACAGATGATTTAAGTTACCCACTTTATCAATTTGCAGATGGTGAATTTATCCGGACGTTTAACTTCATATGGAAGGTATCAGTGATCACATTGGTGTCTTGCCTTCCGTTATATATCCTGAAAATAATTCACGAAAGGTTTTCCGTCAAGCGACAGCAATAGATAGATAAAGAGCTGAATGGCTGACAATAAAATAAATATATTGGTATGAACTTATGTTATTGAGTTTTAGAACAAGTATGCTCTCTTTAGATATTTCTTTTAAACTGGCAATGTATTAGACTTTTATCTGTTTTATCGTATGCATTCCGTAGTGTACCAGTGTACCAAATGTTCATAGAGTATTGAATTGTGCAGTGATCTAACGTAATTTTTATTCTATTGGCCTCATTTTTACCTGTCCAGCTATTTGTCATATTCAAAAATATATTAATGCATACGGTAAAATAACAGGCAAAAGATAACCTGTTTTGTGAAATTATAGTCAGTTAATTTGTATTATATCAAAATATATACTGGACAAAATGATAGTGTATCCCTGGACATGGTTCGTTAAAATCTAATGATGTATAGATAATGTTAAACTTTATAGCTATAATGTAGTTTTTTTTTAAATGACTTGCACTTACAAAAATACATCATAATGTTGCCACAATGTAATTTAAATTTAATTTTTACATTGTCGACTGGAAATAATTGTTATGTGATTATTTGTGTAACAGGTTTAGAATCTAGATTGTTTGTATATGATGAAATGTAAAATATATTATTTATAGGTATAATTTAGCTTAATGAATGTTTCAAACAATTATTTTTTTAATTAGTACAGTAAACTGTTGATTATCTGGTATATGTGTAAGAACTTGTATTGTTGACTGTTATTTGATAAATCATTATTAAATCCTAAAGTGATTCAATATTTGATAACACTGTCCGACCTTAAGAATATGTGTTACATTTGTCAAAGCAGGTAAATCCACTTATAGGTATCAGATAGAGGCATACATTTTGAAAATAACAAGAAGAGAATAGATTTATTCCAATAATTTGGTCTTTATATCAATTGCATCCATTATTCTAAATATCATTCAATTATACTACTGGTATATTAGTAGCATTGTGTGTTATTGGTTTTTAAAAGGATACACATGTTTGGCAGCATATATTGTCGTAAAAACTTGCTGTCAAAAATGCATAATAAAAATAAAGATTTAGTAGATAGATAGTACTTCAGAAAAAACAAAAATATCAAGCTATCGGTGCATTTTTATGCATTCCATAAACGTACATATTGCCATTGTAAAATTATTGTTATTGATATTTATGGTTGGATTTTCTAATTGATGTTTTACAGTGGCTAAAATACGATAATTACTCAACCTGCAAATTTGTAATGCGAGATTGTTCAGGTAATCAACAGTGCTCTGTACATCAATAATTTATTGCGTTGATTATGCTTGATACACATTGCAAAGTATTTTTGTAATTGAGCTAGTATTGGGTAGACTTGATGCCTATACTGAAGTTTATCAAGATGCAAGACATACATGATATTTTATATTTTACAGATTTCCATTGGAGGAACTGAAAAAATCAATCCAGTATAGTTAATGTATTTTCAAATTGATGTGCTTTTTGACAGAATCACATTTGTCAAAAATACTCTATTAACTAATTATGCAGATTTGTAGATGGCATTGGTGAGCATATTTCTACAATCATAGAATTCTGACAAAATATAAAATATTCAGAATATATCTAAAAACATGTATTCTGGCAACACACCACTTAATCGATAACATACTATATGTTAAATAATATCCATCAGTTAACGGGAATTAACATATATTATAATAATATACCGTGAGAAAATCTTTGTGTCTCGTGAATAATCAACAAATTTGATCGTATAATTGTATTCTGTCAAAAAACATCTCAATTGTGACGAATAACAAGTGCAAAACTTTTAATGGAACAATTTTTTTGTTCGCGTTTATCTATCTTATGCAAATCATGCTCGTAGATACTCTATCAATTATTTAAGCCAATGTATTGACTCTGAGGGTTTTCAACACTGTCTAGATGCAACAATAGATCAGCCTGATGGATTAATACACAATTTATGAAGTCATCATTACTAATCATCTTGATTATTAATTATTTTTTTTATCACTGAAAATATTTCTATCTGTAATGTGTATCTAGCACCGCAGTGTAAAAGTAACTGTATTTTTAAATAATATAATAATCCAGAACAAACTTCACATTCCTTTATTTTCCAACGATTGTATAACTGCACGATGTTTAAGTAGAAAAAAGTTTAAGTAACCCTCCTGTTAAATATATTTATTAGTGGTATTCAAAACATCAAATAATTGAAAGTGAATAAATCGGTTTTTGTTTTAGGCTCTCAGATAAATGATTGATTATCTCGTTTTGTGTAAATTTCTGTATCTAGTTAAAAATAGCGAAACTCACTTGAAATTTCAAGAATTGGAGATGTCTCCTGAATAACTCTGTATGGAACATGTTGATTACGAATTCGATAAAAACTTTTACTTTACAGCATAGTTCTACCACATTGCGTATTTGAAAAGTTAACTCACCAACTGTTAATGTCTCAACTGCTGAGACAGTTGATAACAGTATATAATAATGTAAACAGTTCATGCGTTAATTTTTTTAATAAAACATTGTCTGATTCATCCTGAAAATCTCGATAAGTTTGTTTGCTGATATCAATACGTTTTTAAAACACTACGAGTAGTGGAATTTAAAATTTCTTTCCAAACCAAATATTGATGTTACATGCTAAACTTGACATCGCTCATAATGTGCTCTATATAATTGTTTCGGTGACGTCTTCAATAAATGACATAATAAATTTTTGAAATTCGGCAGACCTGAAAGCACTTATTGAACACTAATGTTTTTGCATGATTAATATTGTTAGGTGCGCATGTTTGTGACCGTCTAAATCTCAGTTATTCTCAGTGCCTTGTGCCTTTATATTTTTAATGTCTCATTAATAATGAAGAATTAGTATACAAGGTAAAAAGTAGTGTATTTTGATGACAGCCAAATTGTTATCACCCCATTCTTTGCCCTACAATTCTGAAATATAATGTTGTTCACATATTTATATGTACTAACTTTAAAGACTGAATGATTGAAGTTTTAATTTAAAGATTTAATAGTTAAAATGTTCTAGAGGAAAAATAAATAAATTAAATTCAATTGATATTAAAAGAGATTTATTTATTGTGTTGTAAGTGTTTGGAATTAACTGATTAATGAGTTTATCGTAATGGTTTAAGGAATGATGATACATTAATACTGTCTTGTTTGGTTTATTTTCTTTGAAATCTGTTCACTCTGAATTGCTTTCGGTCACACTACTTTCATGCAAAAATATCAATGCCGAATTATAAAACAACTAACCCAATATCAGATTGTTTTGCTAATTTGTAGATTGATTTTATGAAATGTATCCTTAACTCGATTGCCACTACGCTCATTGTATAATAGTATTTACAGATGAGTGGAAAAAATGTGTAAGAATCAATGAACAAAAATAAAAAAAAAATTATGCTGTGAAGCAATAAGTCTGTAATGTTGGCTGAAAGTGTGCCACGCCTGTAAAATTAGCGATACAATTTCATCTAAACATAATGTTTGTTGGTTTATTAACATTGTGTTAAAGTTTCATCTAGTTCTAGTACACATTCATTTCTGTCCTATGTACAATGCATTGCTCATTCCGCAAGGCAGTTTATATATGCCTCTTCCATCTAAATGTATTATTTTTAAATTGTCTCCCAGAATTGTTACTAACTTTGAATAAAATGTTCACTGAATATTTTATAGTACGTTCTATCAGTAATTCAGTCGAAATGATTCATTGAATAGACAAGATTAAACGTATGATCTATTAACCTTTTTACCATCCTTCCTCGTCGGTCTCACAATTACTTGAACAATTTTTTCATTATAAGTATTTTTTGCCCATGTATTGACATTATTATTAAGCAAGTATTAACTAAGATGAAAATTAAACAAATACTTCCTCTAAGCAACCAGAATCTAAGAAATACGATCTGTTGGCTTAGTATTTTCATGTAAAGTGGTCAATGCAAATGTAAAAATACACACCAATAGACTTTGTGTGTGTAAGACCCAATGTTATAGAACCCAAGCAGTTATTGCACAGTATCCTTACCAGTGTAATTTTCGAACTTTTCTCTTCATCTATTTTTGTGTTGGTTGTACTTTGTTTAAAAATAAAATAAACTTAATATTTTAAATATTGTAGACAGTGTCACATTTCGTTGACATCTCCACAGCCCTGGTGATTATGCAACATTGTTTTTTTTATTGATTGAATCGGCATTTACATGGTATAACTCCATTCTAACACTCTGTAAAAATAGCAGTGTATTTTAGTTCTACAAAATTCTTAGGATACATAGTTGATAGTTATTTCCACTGCTATTATAATATCTATCAACTATATATCTTATAAATTTTGTAGAATTAAAATACATTGCTAATTTTTCACCGTGCGATAGTTTTTATGTAGTAGAATGTTTGATATCTAATTTTATTTACCTTATAATGATAATGAATATTTTGTGGTGTTCCTTTAATCGGTTATTTTCTTTTTAGTAAATAATTTATTAAACATTAATATATTGTCGCATGCTATGCTTTTTTCTGTACGCACACTATATTTATATATATTTTTCACATAAATTGTTTTTAGTTTCTAGTGTTAGGTGGACTAGCAGCAAGAAAGCATTAAGTAAATCAAATTCGCCAATTTCAGTGTCATACGAGGATATTGAGACAGCACACAACTCTGTCATGAAATTATGTTCGGAAGCGCAGACCCTGGTGTAAACAATCAAGTCAATTAATTGTAATGCATATTTACGTCTATAACCGGGTCTGGTGCAGTGGTAAACATCATTGGCTTCCATGACGAATCTCAATTGCTCTAAAATAAACAGTGTTTTTTTTTCATTTGATTTATTGGGATTGTTGTTTGCGATGTCGAAACTTTTCGTTCTACACCAAAAAAGCGGTTAATGAAAGCAGTTTGTTAACCACTAGTCCATTCTATCCTAGGCATTCTCGCTTTTAAAAAAACATATGTTGAACAACTGGGTAACGAGCAGCCTTCGCAGAAAAAAAGTTTTCTCAACATACCTTTGTTAGTAGGCCATATGTTTTACATTGGGAACAGACATGCTTAAAATATATACAAAGCCACTCTGTTCCTGCTTGACCATCTTAATTGCTATGCCATTACATTTGATATTCTTTTGCGAATTAGTGCTTTTTTTTCTTTCATTCTAATTATCAGTCGTAATCTTAAGAACTGCTTTCTATTTTTATAGTGTAAGGACGTGTAAAAGGCACATACATTCTAAATTTTATAGCAATATTTGTTGTTTTTTTTTATTTTACATTACATTGATTCTTTTATGTTTCCATGTCTCTGAAGTGTAAAGGATTGCGATGAGACTGAAAAGCTAAAGAATTTATTTGACTTAAAGCTTTTCTGTTGCAAACCCACTTATTATCAATCGGATTTATATTGCATATCCTTTATGTAATTATTCCGAGAAAACTGCTATAGCACTGTTTTTTTATATTTTGAAAGTAATTATTGTACAAGCATCAGGGATTTATAGGTCATAAAGATGTATCTACTAAAAAGCAGGCAAATACATCTAGATAGCAATTGTTTTTCACTCTTTAACCCTTCGAAGAATATAGCTGTGTGTGTCTAAGTTTTTTGTTGCCTTTTGTCAATTGCCATTTTTTTAAATTGAATCTAAATTATTACAGCAGAGTTTGGCAATGACAGAATTTTGTAAAAATTTAATATATAGAATCAAATGTATAACAAAATATGGTACATAAAATTTCATGCCACTTCGGTTACTCCGCTTTCTGGAATCAGCATCAGTAAAGAACCACACAGCCAGAGCACAATATAAATGAAGACCGAATCAGAAATAACAGCTTCTAAAAATTTACTCAAAAGTAATCAATTCATTTTTAAAAAAATGCTTGGTGATTATGAATATTCTTCCCAGGTTCATCCATAACAATATTATTTT
Organism: Himalopsyche japonica; assembly: GCA_028555115.1. NCBI lineage: Eukaryota > Metazoa > Arthropoda > Insecta > Trichoptera > Rhyacophilidae > Himalopsyche > Himalopsyche japonica. The sequence goes on from JAHFWJ010000347.1 coordinate 245,275, forward strand.
AAATATTTATATGTGTGATATAATATTGAAACTATTCAAAGGATTTAAAATAACTAATTTAGTATAAATAGCTCACTCCTTAAAGGGTTAAAGACATTGGAGTTGTCAGTATTATTGAAACATTGTTTATTTTCAGAAGTGCATAATTATAAAAAAATATTGGATAGTTGACGATGATTGATTTTACTCGGAAACTATCATATTTGTAGTTGCATCCTTGTCAAAGCTTCGAAGTCAGAATTCAAACATTTGTGATATTTTAGTGTGAGTCGATTGTTATCTGTCTTAATTATCTATTAATCGATCAAGTAAGGAGTCAAAAATAGGTGGCATTGGAAAAATTCTCATGAATTATTAAATGGCTAGGCAACTATGATTTTTCTTAAGTACCCAAATGTGAGTTATGTCTGAATTTATAATATCATTTCAATACCATTTATTTATTATTTTACGATTCAATTCTTAGTGTGATATTCATGTCCGAAACAAATATGTGATATAATTGAACATACCTAATAAAAATATATCTATTTGTTATAAGACTTTCAATCAGACCTTGTTGTGTAACATCTATCTGCAAACCTAAAATAGTGTTGGCTGCCAGTGTGGAATATTCGATATAGCACTCTACGCTGGTAATTAAGAATTTGAAAGTATGGTTGCCTGCAATTTTATTCGGGCAATCACCATAATGTAGATTTAGATTAATGTAGACTAACACTCTGAATTCTTGATACGTACATGACGCGTTGGTAAGCCGCTGATGTGCAAATGGTTAATGAAAAATGTAATGTTTCTACACAAAAATTATTAATTCAGCAGTGCTAATTCGACCTGTCCCTTTCCTCAATATGCATGTCTTCCACACTGCAGTTATTTTGGCGTATTTGAATCATTTTTCAATTTTTGATATTTAACACTCCTTCTTTTTGTGGATGGAGGGCAAAATTAATCATATAAATAAATTTAGCTAGCTTTTTGTTAGAATACCTTACGATGCTGAAAGGTGAAACCCGGGCCGTGAGTGACATAACATGTGGAAATGTTTCAACAATTCGAATTTGATGAAATGATGTGATTATATGTGACGAGAATGTATGGAGATGTGATTTCACTCAAAGGCTCGTAAAATATTTATTTTAACATATACATGTAGATATATATACAAGTGACTAACGCATACAAAAAAACTATAAGATGATTAATTTCAATGGAATAAGAGAATTATTTAATTATAAACATAATAAGTAACTTTCATTTTTTCTATTCAGTTAGCGTTATTCACTGAAATAACGAAAAATGATTACGTAACGTATTTCTTCAAAATACGTTGTGTCAAATATTGTTGAATTTACCGCTTAAAAAATTAGCAATAGAGGTTGCTAGTACAAAAAATGTTACTTCAATATACTATCAGCACAGCAAGAATTGAGGTTTCAGTGCCATAACCCCCCTATAATAGCTAGTCACACTAGCGACTGTATATATCGCAATTATCATATACCATAACTACGACGCTCTATCATGAATATATAAAAACTATTTATTTTCATACTAGTATATAATTATGTGAAAATGCATGGTGACTTGCTAATATATACAGTGTTAACTATAATACAACTATATGGAAATAATTGTAAATCATACGCACTGGCGGCTAACGCTTTGGCAAACAGGTATTTAGGATGCTACTTGAGAGTTGGGACACAATAGGCCGCTAGTCCGAATGACAATTTAGTGACGCTAATAATCTTTAGTCTATGGAACTGACATATTCGTTTACGTCTGTGGATGAATCGAGATTGTATTTATATACAAAAGTGGACTTTCTGGAGTTAATTAAAATGAATAGTATCTCTAAGAATACATTAAGTATACAGTTTTATAATATTCGGTCAGTACACAAGCTTAAACATTTACTAGTTTTATATATATCTGTGTTCTTCAGCTAATATTAAAATAATGACAACCAGACAACCTGCCCGTTCTTTCTTATCTACATCTATGTGTAATATTATAAAAGCTAAATATAACGTCAAATTTGGGATCAATCACTATTTTTATCGCAAACTATATCAAATTATTAATTATTCGTCACACGCGTAGGCGATAACAATCGATAAAAGTTTGAATTTAACGTTTGTCCTCAACGTGACCAAAGTATTACGGAACGTAATGAAGTGTCAAATTTCTTGTTCATTTTGTCGGTCTATTATTCACGTTGACACAATATTGTACAGAAACGGCTGAGATTTGATATGAATAAAATATTTCTGTTGCATTTAATTTGGTGGAATTTTAGTTTATAATTTGAAATTAGAATGAGAATATAAAAAAAACCATTGGAATATAAACGTCCATATGCACCTGCGACCATCCTCTGTTGGCCGCTTATCGTGTTTATACAAAAAATACTATTATTGCATTTGAGCTTCAGATTACTCACTGTAGCGATTAACCAATGCAAATTATTTGTTATTTTTTATTGTCAGTTGTGAAAAGGCATTATATTTAAATAATAAAAATAATATTTAGTCATATTTCCACAACTTAATATTTTCCAGATCCTGATCTTAAAAATATCAAATTATGGAAATAGTACTAAATATCACATTTTTATTATTTAACCTGATGGTTGCCACAGATGAGATATCTTAGGAGTAATTTTGATGCCGTGTGCGACTGAGTGTGACAACCCTATCTGACTATGAAATTTTGAATCTGGTTAACTTCAAGAATAAACTGTAAAAATCGGTGCAGGATATAATATTTTGTAAATAAATTATAATTTCTTTCTAACAACAAAACAGATTTTTTTAGAGAAGTTATATTTTGATCAAAAATATTCGGCCTGATTTATGCCGAAATATGAAATACGATACGAAAAGATTAAAGACACGGAATTTGTGAAGTACTTCTGCAGGTATAAAGGTTTCCTCTTACCATTTCAAAAGCCTATTGAGCTTGGTAAGCTGATATTTTTTCTCGCTATTCTATTATATTCTTAGTAGTTTTTTTTAAAGCAACAGTAAAAAACTGTTTACTAACTTCTGAGATGTTGTTTATCAAGGTGATCAATGTCTCATCAAGATAGAATTATTCATATATTTTCATCTGTTATTCTCTTTCTTCAAATTTAACTCTCGATTTGTTGCAGAATACCAAATTTTATATATATATATATATATATACATATATTTATTTTTAGTTATATAGAGTTTAAAACTAAACCAAACCCAAATTGTCTGTGGTGTTAAATATTGAAGTTCAGAACATATTCTTTAGGATTGCCCAATTATGTCTCTTACTTTTATGTTTGCAATGGTCCTATTTGACATCCAGGTCTGGTTGCGTCATAAAATTTTGACTTACATGTAAATACTAAAGGTTATCTAAGAGTGTAGTCATAAGAAAAAATCGATTTCTTGATAAATATTTCATTATAAATTTTAGATTATTCTATTACCATTGGAGAATTGCATATTACCCGTAATATATGGTATTATTGAGAAAGGAAGCGACCCTAATTAAAACGTCAATATTAACCCTTATAAAAGTGTGACCATATGTGTTCATCCAAGAGCTGTATTGTCTTATCAGTTTGAATTAGTATTAGATCTAGTGATCCCATATATCTATCGATGATTTTTGGCAGTCGCATTATTTTTTTTCATTTGTTTCAAATAAAAGACGGAACGATGATTGTAAATTATTTTTTACTTTGCAGGTTTTGCAGATCTATCCGGCAACAATAGAGATGCTATGCTTCCATCCAAACGTTATGTTGATTGAGTGATAAAATCAACCGCTTTGAGATGGCAGAGAGCGCCAAGAGCGATGAAGATGATAACTATCCGCTGCATGAATGCGTCTTCAGTGGAGATATTAGAAAGTTATCAGCGCTTTTACGAAAGAACGATGTTACTAAGCGAGATAAGCACGGCAATACTGCGCTGCACCTGGCAGTCATGCTCGGCAGGAAAGAGTGCGCGCAGATTCTCCTCGCTCACGGGGCCCCGGTAAAAATCAAAAATCTGCTGGGATGGTCACCGCTGGCCGAGGCTATCAGCTATGGGGACCGGCAGACAATATCGTCACTGCTCAGAAAATTGAAACAGCAGGCCAGAGAGCAGATGGAGGAGAGACGGCCCAATCTAGTCAATGCCTTGCACCAAATAAAAGATTTCTATATGGAGTTGAAGTGGGATTTTCAATCGTGGTTGCCGTTGATATCTTGCATGCTTCCTTCGGATGTCTGCAAGATATACAAGTGCGGTTCCAGCATGCGGCTGGACACTACTCTGGTGGACTTCTCCGATATGAAGTGGGAACGCGGCGATATATCTTTTATCTTCAGAGGAGATCAAATACCGAGTAAGTCGTTGACCGTGCTCGATAACAAGTTCCAAGTTTTCCAGCGGGTCAGATATGAAGAGACGGAGCTCGAGATCGAAGATGAAGTCGATATATTGATGTCGAGCGATATTCTGGCAGCTCAGATGTCAACTAAGAGTATTTCCTTCACGCGCGCTCGCTCAGGTTGGATCTTCAGAGAAGATCGTCGTGAGAATGTCGCCGGACAGTTTCAGAGTGATCTGTATTACATCAACGGTTTAGTGTTAGAGTCCAGGAAAAGAAGAGAACATCTATCGACGGACGATTTGCAGAAAAATAAAGCTTTAATGGAGAGTTTCACCAAGGGTAACACTCAAGGGTTAGATCCCAACGGAGAGCCGGTCAGGAGGAGTTCTTTAAACCCCCCGCCCGAATGCGCCACTTCTTGGGTTGACTACATAGAAGCCCCCGCCGGTAGATACGTAGGATTGGGCCGGGAGCTCGTTTTTAAAGTGTCATCCAAAAATTTCCGAGCCACGGTGGCCATGAGCAATGATTTCCCGCTCAACGTCGATATGCTGTTGAACGTGTTGGAGGTGATCGCTCCTTTTAAACACTTTTCGAAGCTGCGCGAATTTGTCGCTCTCAAATTGCCGAGCGGCTTTCCGGTGAAGATCGACATTCCCATCCTGCCAACTGTCACGGCCAAGATAACGTTCCAGCAGTTCGAGTTCCGCGACAATATCCCGAAGGAGATGTTCGAGATACCCGCGGAATACGTGGAAGATCCCCTGCGGTTCCCCGACTTATGACGCTTTGATATTTTGACCCTGTTTGAGGCGGGCGAGAGGCAGACGTGGCGGCTGGAAGCTTCCCGTCTGCGTCACGCCAAGAAGAAAGTGTACCGGCCCTCGCCTCTCTCCGCCGGTCGCACGGTGTCCATCGAGTTTCCTATGCTCTTCGGACTGGGCAGCTCTTATTCCAGTCACTGTGTGTTGTATGTCGAGTGAACTGGCCGCCCCGTCGACCGTTTCGAACGGGGGCGCCCGCACGATAGAACTCACTGATTTGTATAATTCTTTTTCACCTTGTGTTTTTAGTACAAACAAAAAGAAAATGTATTATTTATATAGCTATACTACCATATCACTAAATTTACTCTAAAAAACTTTGATATCAATATTCATAATATATTTTGAAATTATTTTATTTAGAATGTTATAGTTTGTTTGTTATTTACGCTGACACTTTCTGTTTTTAGTATTTAGCATTAATATTAATAAAAAAAAACTACTTTGTAATCACCAGTGTTGCTATTGGTAAAATATCTTTATGATATATGAAAAAAAAAATATTTTATATATTGAAACATTATCATTTTTAAATTGGTATATTACCATCTTGATTCTGGAGAAAAATGTCGCACCGAAAACGTCATGTATTGTCGAATTATGCATAGTTAAATATGCATCAAGTATGTTAAAACAATTTAAACCTTGTCCCCCGATTGCTAATGTCTTAACTGTTGTGACGGCCAGTTGTGTGTTGACAATTTACAGCTAAAAATACAAGAGAGCCAAAACTTTCGTGTAAGAGCTCATTTTTGTATTTAGACACAATTGAACTATTTTTTTGAGATAATTGGAGATGGAATATCCTGTATACGGATGTCAGCAGGGAACAGGTTAATATTAATAACCTTCAATCAATTTTCACATTACTTTTCTCATTATATCAATTTGCGAGTTTTGTCAAAAAGTTTCTTTGTTTCTTTATTTCAGATAAAAATTGTCGTCATGGGAGGAAAACACTATTTAAACTTTTTATTTTCAATTGGAAGATGATCATCGGTTCTATAAAAGATTTTTTTTGTAACGCAATATCAAAAAATTGTTATATGTTTCATCAAAATATATAACAAAACGCATTCAAAAATGAAACAGTTAATTAATAATCAACTATGAAAATGTGATGAGGACCTTTATCTGAAATCAATATCCAGTTATTAAAACCATAGACTATTTTCATATTCTTGTAGCGGCAAATTCGACTTAGCCCCTTTCATCAATTTTATTCTGCTTTTACATAATACATGTATTATATGTAAATTTACAACCAGTTAGATTTTTTATACTTCTTCAACCCTTTGGCTGCCAGAAAAAAATATGTGTCTGTACCCAGCACGCCAGCTATAATTTGTAACAAAAAAAAAGTGAATTTCTGATGTTTTTTTTTTTATTTCATATACAAAAATAATTAATTAACTCACCAATATTTTATTGTTATTGTCTCAGGCGTGTCGATCACTGACAGTTTGACGAGATATCTCATGTCGGGCAGCCATCCGGTTAATATCGTCAGTATCTTGTGTATTGGTTTACAATACTACATTATATTTATAACTCTGTTTTAAAATAATATCCATTTTGAGTTATAATTGCCATATTTTTCAAACACTAACATGACATTTTGATTCATCAAAATGTCAATAATTTGTTTTACTATCTTGCTTACGTCTCTGGGTATATTTTTGAAAAAAAAAATACCTTTAAAATCATTTGACATTTTTTCAAAAATATTCAGACATAAGCTGTGGAACACTTAGTTGCATATAAAAATCATAGATATAATTCAAAAGTTGCTTAAGACATCTGCTGAAATTATAAAAAATCGCAGAGCAAAAAATTAATTTGCTCACGTTTTATTTATTAAATCATGCATCAAATATTTGTCATGCCAAGTTTGTAGAAAATCTAAAAAAAATTGTCATGTTTTTCACATTAATACATATATATTATGTACATGTTACAACCACAAGAAAATATAGCAAATCTATATTGAAATACAATTTTTATTTATTTATTTATCAGAAGGTTTAATCTGATAAAGAGCCAGTAATTTTTGATTTCCTTTTACAAATATAAAAAAACTTTTTACACAAACAACTCGGGACAGAATAATTTTTTACCCTATACAATAACTCCTATCTCAGGCTACATGTAGCCCATTATTTTTTTTCTGTGTGTAACAATTATGAACGTGATGTCTATAACAGTTTGTGTTTACATCAAAAATAAAATTTATTTCAAAGTAAACCCTGGTGTACATTTATATTATAAATATTTTACTATAGTTTATTATGTTGTGGCTTGGCATGGCTGTTCTACTGTATTGATTCTAAAATAATTCCACTGTATAGTTGAATATTGTATAATGTATTGTGGAGTTTTTTTTCTCACCAAAAAGCTTTCGGCTAAAAATCGAAACGTTTACTTGGTGAAGATCACCAAGGAAAGTCAATCTCATTCTGTTTGAACGTTTAGGGTAAAGGAAACGTAAACATGACAAATAATAATACCTTTCACGAAAAATCCACGAAATGATGGAATAAGCATTTGATGAAACTTGGTGGAATCTGCCAAATTACAAAGCATCCATAGAAATAGTACAGCATAAAGAATTCGTTACCCGAAATCTTTTCACACATTCTTTTTTTTTTTTAATAGTTGCATTAACTTCCTGTTTCCTTAAGTGTATGCAACTGAGTTATGGAAAATTTCTCCTAAAATATTCACAGAAAAAAAAATTAAGTCTGTAGGAATACATCCTGTTGAAGAGTGTGAAGCTACAGTGGGTACCAATAATGTTGAGTACCATAGGGAATAAAAAGAAATCATGCAATGTTTTCCAATTTACACTTTTGCCATCTGTTGCTAGAATAAATTACAGATATGTAATATTTTAATCTCTAAAAAACACAATACGCTTTTAGAACCTTGAAATTACTGTGTGCCTCGGGCCTGCCTAGTACACCTAATCCTCGTTTGGTGTTAGAATAAGTTTGTTTGCCTGGCAACATTTAGACAAGTCTTTACCTATGGTTCGGGTATACAGACCGGCACTGTATATAATAAACATACAGGGTTTAAACATAGCGATTTTGAGTAAAATTATGTGTACCGTCATATTTTACAAGATCAAATTTGACTTCCCTCAATTTAACATAAGCCTAGTCGTTCTTTCAAATATACTTCTAGCAATCGTATATTTTTCTTTCAAATTATCTGCCTAAATATAATCAGTGTTATTCTCACCGTGACTAGCATTAATGTATCCAGGCCCAGATCTTAAAGAAGGGAAACGTGGAATTAGTCTAGAGCTTCTGTTTTGGGGGATAGCAAAAATTGGTGCAAAGAAATAATGAATCAGGCAGGTACATTTTGTATATTATCAAAACTTCGCAGGTACTTCAGATAGTCAGGGGAACCTTTGATGACCTTGACAAATCAGTGCTGATCATTTAAAATCAATAAACTTGCATTCCAATGCCACTATGTTCATAAACCAATGGTTGAAAAACCCCTTTTTACCGAGCTTTTACTGTAAAGATTAAATTCTTGTTCAACGTGTTGTTCCAATAGATTTCACAAAATTTGTCAACTTTTGTTAGTTTTGGGCATGTTTTTTTTGTAAGAAATGACTGCATTTTTTGCTATTATAAAGGTATATTTCTTTCAAATATATATTCCAAAATCATGATTTACTTCTTGGATACCAACGATGTGCTTCCACAAAAACGTTTATGAATATATATGGTTTTTTTCAGGAGCTATATTTTTAGTAGAACCTCAGTCTGTTATACATCAAATAGAACTCTTCCATAAACTTCCAGCCACTTTTTCTTGACGCGATAAATTTAATCATTTGTATAACACAAAAATAATATATGACAGGTATTAACAGTGATGTCGTTAACACCAAAAAGAATATACGATAATGTACTCTGCGTTTTATTTTACAATATTTGAATCCCTACAAATTCTTCATTCGTATCTGTATAAATACCCTGGTTAGAAAAAGGTAATTAATTATGACAAAAATTTGCATTGTGTGCCCATTTTTTTTTTACTTATCTAAAAAGCATATTATTGCCAGTGAGTATATTGTTTAATTTTTAATTAATAAAGCAAAAGGTTAACGGCATATGGCAGCGACATCATTTGTGGGTTAAATTTTAAAAACTCAACATTTATCGATTTTTGCACTGGCTTGCCCACCATAGATGAAATTAAAAATCAACATTTGTCCCCTCCTGAAAAAAAAATCAAAAATGAATCAATCAGGACCGGTTTCGCTCATAAAATATATTGTGGAAATAAGTACTCGTAAATGTGTTTTTTATTATTTAAAATATCATACCTTTCCATCAAAAAGTGACAGTTAACACCATAAAAATCATATCTAATATACGATGAGTCGAATTATGAGTATATTTCAATTTAGCAAGTTTTACCTTTTAAATATAATTTCTTTCCACCAAAAAATGACAGAAGACAGCGATTTTAGCGATTTGTAATCTAGTTACATATTCATTAAAAATGGCGATTTTTCGATAGTGACACTTTTCTTCAGGGTGCGATATGTCAACCATGAAACTCGATGTGTTTTTTCTTTCACTCATGTTGATAATCAATTGACGTTACTTTAAAATTTATTATTTGGATATATTACATTCCTGTTTCGAACCGGCGATATATGTCTCAAACGATTTTTAAATTTTATTTACACATTGGCTGAATGATATGTATTTTTAATAACTTCTTTAAATGTTAAAATTTCAATGATGTTCAATGTTGATTGTCAATTTTTTAATGGAATCTATTTGTTCTATAATAAGATGATAATTGTGTACAAGAAATATAAATTATATTTCGGTAAAGCAAGCTGAATATTCTCCCTTCATGTAAGACAAGGGTTCCCAATCTGAGGGTCACGGAGGGTTTTTTTGGGGGTTGCCAACTTATACGCTCAAATAAAAAAATTTTTTTTTTTTTTTTTGTATGCTTATGGATTGCGTGGGCGGTCGCGGGTGACATGGATTTTATGAAAAGGGGTCGCCACCCGAAAAAGGTTGGGAACCTATGATGTAAGATGTTCATCTTAGCGATCAGATCTCTGATGATAATGTATTTAAGTCTCGGCTGTTTATGTTATAATGTCAATAAAATGATTGATAATATTGACGAAAGTTACATGATAAAATTTTAATATCAAAGTTGAATCATTCAAACTATACACTTTCATATTTTTTGTCACTAATAATCCGGGTTTTTTCTTTTTGTTATCTTCAGGCATTCTCACAGATAAAATGTAACTGACTTTGTTGATTAATTATAATTAATGAAGATTACCTTTATCAAATTTTAATTTCATTATGTGTTGTATTGCATTGCCGTGATAGTATTCCTGATGATGCCAAAAGGTGAAACCCCAGGTCATGAATGAGAAAACATGTACAAGTGTACGTAACATAGTTAGAATGATTAAATTTTAACGATATAAAGACAAATATTGCTTTCATATTTCCTGTAACACACTCGCTGATGTATTTAAAATTTTGGGTCAAAACCTCCGCCCAAATTACTGTCTGTTAAAAATTCTCATTGAGTTAATCCAAATGCCTAGAGCAGGGGTAATCAACCTGGTCCCTACTATATATCACTATTAACACTCAAGCAACCGGTCCCGCGTTTGTGTGGAAATTGTCGCAATCGGTTAACGACCGGTCCCGCGTTCGCGCGGATTTCGTCTCGCACTGCATCTTTATGTCTGCTGCTCGAATGCATGATACATGTGGATATTTTTTTTTAGTTTACGGCTTAGAACTGTTTTGTTTATTGTTCTACGTGACTTTCATTCTATATCTCCGAAATTTACAGCTCCAAATCGTCCTTGAAGTAAACAATATTTGCCAGTTCCAAAAGTTTCCTATAATTACTCTTGGACTGTAACAAATTAAGTTTTTTTGTTATCACAGCTCAGCAATAAACTTTCATTGTTTACTAATCATACAGAAAAGCATTATTGATAAAATTTAAGTGAATATAATTAGTAATAGAATATTATTACTCATGATTAGGCATTAGTAATAATATTCTATTACTACTGACTTATTATTATTATTAGGCACTCTGTAGTGATAAATAATATTTAAGTGTTCATAAAAATGAATAATAAAAAATGTTTCAACATGTTTTTTTAGTAAATGAAATATCTCATTGTGCCTCCTATTCCTGTCGTAAAGCACTGAAGGATGAATGGTAAACGCCTACCACAGTGTATAGACCCTAATTCTCGGAAGTGTAACAACTCTCCATAAATATTTTTTGTCGATGACTGTTTCGTATTTTATTATTTGAATATATTATCATTGCATAAGACGTAATCCCTAAAAATATCTTCACAAAATCATGATAGTAGAGGTACAGGGACATATAGTATATGATTGATTATCAACATATCCATAGCCAATAATCATTCCATTTTGAGTGACTTATTTTGAATGGTTTAATTGATGCAACCCGACAAAGACCATTTTTGACCTAAAGCAACAAAACTCTTGAGTTATTAGACAGAATGGTTTCATTCATTATGTAAAAAAAGATGTGAAACATGTTTCTCGAATATTTACAACTTGAGACCCAGTGATTGTGAAATTGTAGGAATATCGAATATATATTGTTATTTATTATATAATTAAAACTAAACTATATCATGAACCCGCAATATCTTAAATATTTCAAATTGAAAATATGTTTAGTGCCATTTACCTAATTGACAAAATTAAAAAACAGATGTTTATATTCGGCTTAGAAATATGCTGAAATTATGACGTAATCAAATCGTTTTTTTTATTTAGTCAATGATGACCAAATATCACACATAATTTCTTTGAAAATATCAAAGATTATATTGTTTGGCTCTCAAGTTGTGCCGAAATACGCCTGCTTTCGGCTAGAGTCTATTTTTTGAGACTCCCGACAACCGAGTGATATGAGAATATAACGGAAACAAATAAACATATCCACAGTTTGAGAAACTCCACATATAATAAACACACAATAATGTGTAACATGGTGTAGGATTTCTAAAGAATTTTACATTCTTTTGTGGGTTTATATGAGTGTTAAAAGATTTTTTTTGGATTTTGAATGAAAAAAAAAATTGATTCATGCATTTGTAGCTTGATAATTTTATTTTTAAGCCAATTGTTTTTGAATTACATATATTATACAATACTCTATAAAATACTTCTTATTTTATTAAATTCACTCAACTGAGTAAAAAGTTATAAGCATAATAATTGATGTCGCGAGAAATAGCAAAGTGATAGTGAAGTGCGGTGATAAGCGTTTTTTCTGCGCGAAATGTGCGGTTGCTTGAGTGTTAATGAGGAACCAATGGGCGGTTAGAAAATATTATTTCTTACAAAGACACAAAAGTGTGCTGTAGTAATAAAAAGGTTGACTACCACCGGTCTAGAGCATTGCCATTCATTAATCTCTGAAACCTGAATAAGCGTGTTGCACTTCATCTGAGATCTAATCCGAACGATTGATGTTTACAAATAATTGTTTTGACTTGCTGTCATTCTGGACTGATTTGACAGCATAATGTTTATTGATTCAATGTTTTTTTGTTTTTTATTTTTATCACTACGATATTGTGATACTAGTAATATAAAATCTTGTGTTACTTTTTAAATGAATTTACAGTTACACGAATGTTTTATATGTCTGTCACAATTTGTTTATTTATCCTTGGCAAATTAGTGAAATAAACATTTTATATAATTGTATCTTACACCCTGTATAACAAAACTTTTAAGGCGGTCAATTTTATCAGTTTGCCTTAAGTTTATTTTAATTGAATAAATGTGTTTTGATTTTAATGCAACTTCTCCACTTCCTCATTCACCATGTCCTTAACAACCATTCTGGGTGTAAGTCACCATAAAAGGTTACAAACCACTTCTGTAGAGATTTCATCATGATTGATTACATAATGATGGATTAAATCCTTGAAGACAAATGTTAATTTATGAGTTTGTATTTAAAAGAATGAACATTTTCATATCCTACCCCTGATTATTTAAATCTGAAATCATAGAACAAAGAAAATAATTAATTAACAACTACTGTCTGGTCCACAGAGCAGTGGTGATATATACTTCTGTGTAATAACATATCCTGTTCGCAGATTAAGCTGTCTGCATCCATCCAAGGGTATCAAGTTTATTTTTTTCCCGGATTTATCCCTGGGTTATAACTCAGAGGAGATGAATTTTCATCTCGGCTTGTCAATTTATAAATTGCTATGGCAAATTCTGCAGTAAGTTGTTTTGAGTTGCACTTGTGGACATAACTATCAAAACCCGAATCGCATACTGTGAGATTGTCCATCCTTATAGGGGCTATAGAAGTCACCATGACTTGATCTCAACCGAACTTGAAAGAACACCGTTACGTATTAAATATAAGATATTCCTGATCCCTCAACTCTTCCACCACGGCAGATTCTTAGTCTATGGATACATCAGACATCTAATTTCACTTAACCTATGTGCTCAGCAGGTCACATTTTCTTTTTTTTATCGTCTATTTCTTATTTTTTGAGCATATTAGAGGATGGCTTAAAAATCAGTCTGCGCAGCTTTGTATCCGACCGAGAAAATGAGAAGTAAGTTTGTCTCTTTTTATCAGTATTTTATGGAAGGCAGCTGAACAACTGTTCGGGTTTACTAGAATTCACAATTTTTGATGGAATAAGTTAATTCATATTTGAAATTAATTCACTTAACTATTTTATGGAGTTATTGAGAGAAAATATTGTTGAAGACATTTCTTTTGTGACTGATATAACACAACAGGTACTGTTATTTCTAAAATGTTATTGTATTATACCTTGTATAAGAAAAAATATTTAACCTTAATTTTGATGTTTTATGGCACTATATTTTTTTGAAAGCTTCAAAAAGTGTTTTATAGTAATTTTATACTTGCTTGATATCTATTGTATTTTACAAAATGGAACGTTTTCATCAAAGTGATGTATGTATTCATGACATAACGTTGAGAAAATAATGATGTATTTAATCAGAAATTCATTTATTTTTCTGAATGATTAATCTTTCCTAAATTGTAGTTTATGATTATTACAATGATGCCTTGTAATTTGAACTGTCTGTACTAAATGGCATTCAATTCAAAAACAATAATACTGAAGTGATACTACAAATTAGAGGGAATGCAAAAAGTCTTTAGGTAGCTTACACCTCAAACCATTTTCTTTATTAATGTGTAATGTATCAGCAAATTTTATACTATTCATTTTGTATTGACAAGTTTGTCAACCAATGAAAACGGTAGCGTTACTAAATCAAACAATTAATGTTTATTTTTATATATACTTCATCTGAACTCTTGGGAAATGTGACAAATTAATTATTATTATAAACTTGTTATTGTTTTTGATACACCAAAAACAATAAGGCTCAAGTCTCAACTGTTTTAACCCGTTCCTTGTAAAGGATATGCCAACATTGAATATTTAAAAAAACTAATTCAGCAAAATCAATGCAGTTTTAATTTTCATCTATCAACACACTGAAATCAGCCATCTCAACTGTTGAGGTGTTAGCGGTCAGAGGGTTAACCACTTGCACATTAGTAACTCGTCAATGTGTTATTCACTTCACAAACCTAGACTTGCATGTGTGTTGCAAGTGTATTGTGAATTCAGACAGTTTGTTAGAATTGATAAAACATTTTTCTGTACACATTTTGACGATTCTCTGGGTAAAATTGAAACAATCCACTGTTACAAATTCTTAATCGTTGGGCTGAAGTGCTAAATCAATTATTTTGATCTAGCGCTTTAGGGGTTAAATGGTTTAGTTGTCAATTGTCAAATCGTGTAATTTCTTATAAACCCTGTTGCCTAAGATTGTGCTGAAAAACCTCACAAATTATCTTAAAACTGTGAACGTAGGCGATGCATATACTGCAATTTAAATAAAGAATTACAAATATAATAAAAGTGTAGAGAAACCCTACAAATATACTGCTCAGTTTTAAGGAATCGGGCAATTACTGTTCAAGTTCTATCACTGGCAAGATGTTTTAAATAAGATCGCAGTATGATGAAATCAAACATCAAACTGAAAGAATTATTTAATACATTACGACTGTCAGTCAAATTTTACTGTCAACCTGATTGTAAATCACAAGTTATTCTAAGAGTTCACGGCTTCCTATAGTGAGCGAGGGTCTGATAATTCTACTAAAAATTATTGTGAAAAGAACACCGCAAAATTATGTTAATTTCAATCTTTTCCATATGTATTGTATCTTCTACCTTTTGCAGATAATCTGAAAAAATTAACTTTAATTAATATTTGTACTGATCAAATCAGGTCATATTGTCGTATTTTTTGATTATTATTGTTGTATTATGTGTAGGATGTTTATTGTTACATGTTGTAACTAAGAAAGAAAAAGACTTAGCTAATTAAATTATTCATGTAAAAAGTTTATAACTCATTCAATTACCCTTCTTTTAAAAATAACTAGAGAATTTTTCTGTTACAATTCATATTTTACTGTAGAACAAAGAAAAGTGACTAAGTGAAAAAACTAAGATTTTAAAGACAAAAAACATTTGAACATATGAAATCAATATACAAACACTTTATATTCTTTAGAAATAGATTCGGTGCATGGAAGTTTTTCGATACACTGTGTTTTTTAGCAATGCAAGGATGAGAATTTCATTTTTCAAACTGTCTGTCCAGGTACGTTATGTTGTATATTATTTCTGGACTGTTAAACAGTATAATTTCGTCAAAAATACATTTGGTTACATTCTTCTGTACAGTGACAATTTGTTTGACAGTTTATTTTATAAAAAATATCATTCAAAAACAAACACATATAAATGACACAATCACTGTAGTGGACTGTTCATCACATGCTTTGTTATTTTAACATTATTCTCTCAATGGTGGGCAGAGTGAGAAAGTAAAAGAAAAAAGAGTGGAGTATCCTATCAGAATTGAAAATTTAGTCATTTATTTTTTTAATTACTGCAGACAAAATTCATCTTTTGCGTTCAACTATATATTTTGTTTAACCATACACAAATGTCATTAAACTGCGTGAAAACCAACATAAATTTGCATCTTTAAGATGGCAGATCAGCAATATTTTTCTGTGTCATATTGCCAGGTATTGATGACCATTGATTAAATTTTCTCAAAAGAAACCTTTTATTATAACAATATGTTCGAAACTATGTTTTCTAATCTAAACTAATATGAATGATTAAAAATAAGTATTTATTTCACTCAAAGGCCTGAAACCAATACAGCCATAGAATACATACATACTTCATGGATAAATAGCATACTAAAGTGTGATATTGAACTATTGCAGTTTGGGGTTGTATATATATATATATGTATAACCTCATACATATTAAATCAATCGTTTATACAACTTGTATTTGTGAAACGATTTTCACCCTTATGAATGTAATACTAACTATCAATGTTAACATTTTTAATTAAATATATTGTTGATGTATACATGTATTTGTTTGTATGTTACTATATATATATATAATAAATATTTATATATTTTCTATTCGTCCAAAGTATCTAATTTCTAGTTTCTGTTTTTATTATTATAAGCAAAACTCATTTCCTATAAAATGTACTGTGTATCTTTTTACCTCAAATTCACAACTTTGTGTTGTTAATTGACTATAGTTTCTTATGAAATAAATGGAACTTCATTCAACGTAACATAGGTATTTTTATTGTCCACTATCCTAATTTTAATTTGTCACAGTAGACACATTTATGTTATTTGAATAAGTATAATATTGACTCACAATAAAGTATTTCAACAGATAATTTTGAGACTTTCCATTTGGTTCGCTCACTTTTAATACTTTTAAAATTCGAAGACAAATGTATTTAGCTGCTCATTTCTTTCGATATAATCAAAGTCAAAATGAAAATTCAGCCACCTTTGATGCTGTCAAATTGTAGGTTCCTGATAACCCGGCCTAGGTTCTATTATTGTCACGCCACTAATAACACAGGTCATTAAAAACAAAATTTAATGCTTATCCTGCCTATTTGGACAATATGAAATAATACGTTTGTCGTTTCAATTAGTTTCCTATTAATAAACAATAGAATAAAGATATTATAATTAAATGGATTATGTTTTCAATTCAGGCAACCAAAATTTTCAAACATAAAATAGAATAGTTTTACTGTACACATCGCATTTATCTTTATTTAAAAAGTCATGGCATAACAAATATTTTGGTCACTTTTAAAGTGCTAACTGTCACTTCTTGATGGAAGGTCACTATATTCAATTGCTATGATACAATGTTAAGCAGTATTAATAAAATTTTATATTATTAAGATCAGGATTGGTTTCACTTATAGCGAACATTATCAATAGATAATCAGATCACTTGAGAATCCTCGACATGACTGAAACCAAACATAGTGTTTTATCATCTATATTTGTATAATCTTTATACAATTACATCATCGATATATTACTCTTAAAGAATAAAGTGGCCCATTAAAAATGATGTTTCATGCATTTTAACGATGAAGAAAAACGGATGATCAGCAAATATTATCTCCTCAGGAATTGGAAGTTCTATTTCACCTAGAAAAGAAATCATAATCATGACGAATTATTTATCATTAACGCTTTAACTCAGGCAGTGGCAACCTGTGACCTGCAGATCACCAAGTGACACATTTGATAAATTTAAATTACCCACTTGAGTTTCGCAAATAATTTTTAAATATAAACATTAAACAAAGTCAATTTAAACAAAAAAAAAATGAATATTTTGGTTTGATTACAATGGTGTAGAAATGAACATAGGCACAATAGAGTGATATAACCTGAATGAATCTGAACATTACTCATGTTCATCAGTCCTAATCGTCGGCTGGACTCTCTGACTGCGTGCCACTTGCGGCTAACCGATAAGAACCCTGCTCACCTGCTGATTATGTATCTACTCTCATAAACGTGTACTTTGTAACATGAATAAACACTATGAGTTGTATTCTGAACATTAAATGTGAATAATTTATGATATCGACTGAAGGTGCTTGATGAAATTTCAATATCAAATATGAATTGTTAAAACTTTGTACAATTCCACATGTTTTGTCACTGACGACCCGGGTTTCGCCTTTCGGTATCTTCAGGCATCCTATCACACGGATGCAACAGAACTGACGCACAATAAACAGTTAGCATCGTCTATATACCAAAGGTAGTAGCAAAGGGTTCAGCAGGAAATGTGTTAAGATTTTATCTCCAATACACAAAATAGTGCAAAAATGTAGTGTTTATTTATGTATGAGCAGTCCACAAAATATATATAATATTTTTCTAATAATCTGGAAAAAGATTGCGTATAGTTTTGTCAATAGTGTAAATTTTACCAGTTACTAGTTATTGTAAAGAGAACAATTTTCTTAGCCGTCAGTCTCATTATCCATTATTTTACCAGTATTTGTATTATTTTATTCATATATAGCCAGTCCGTGAAAAAATCTGATATTTCAATCAACTCTTGACACAACAATTGATGTAAAAAGATTTACAAATGCTGATATAAACTACTTATTCCATTAGATGGACGCTTGAATTGCCACTTGTATAATTTATAATCTAGTCAGATTTACCAGTGTCCTTGAATGCACCTCGTCCAGCGTCAGCCCAGAATTTGATTCGCTGTACGGCATTCGAGATGCTGACGTTTTCGTCTTCTACCAAACCGCCTAACTCAGCATTTGTATTAAAGATCCGTTTAATATTCATCTGAAAAAAAGATATTGTATTCAATAATTCAATATCTTCACATGGAAAATGAATAGTTTTAAAAGAGCAAAAAACAAATAAAATTGAGAGGTAAATTATTTTACAAGATAAGCAACGAATTAAATTTTTGGAGGTAATGACAACTCATAAAAAAAATAATTGTAAAGTGTGCTCTTTTCGATCAAATTGTTTTGTGACCATCATATCCTATATCCTTTAAACGTATGATACACGCTAGTTGTCATTCTAAAAAGCCTGGTGAGGGGGTTAATCCACTGACTGTTAATATTTCAACTCCTAAGTCGGCTAATCGTGACATGTTGATAGTTGACAGTAAAAAATGTAAGAGTTTTAACTGTGTCAAACTAACTTTCATGAATAAAACAATTTGTATGTTAAAATTAAACATGTGAATTAATTTATAGACTGCTCTACAAATTTATGTCATTTGGAATGCATATAGGTTCATCTTTGGTAAATACGTCTAATATTATTTCAAGGTAAAGTGTTTAAAGTCAAGATGTGTTCATACCATAAACATTGAGTGCGTCACTTGAGAATCAATATGTTCATTGCATATACCGGCTTAGCATCATATGCGTAAGTAAACTAATGATTTATTAAGAAGTTTTGTTGAGCTACTAATTGTCAAAGGCATGCATGTTTGACAGTCTGCACTCAGCCATTGAATTCACATACCTTATGATGAATAACATTCTTACCTTTTTCAGTTTACTGGGCAGTAAGACGTTCATTTCAGCAGCGTAGATTGGTAAAGATATAGTGACGGGTTTTTCTATCATTATGCTTTTATAGTAGTTTAAAATATCACCGTGATTAAGAAGTTCTTTCTCCATTGCTTCCAAGCCCTCCAATGTGTTTGGTAGAAACACAAGCATCGATAGCCCTTCCGTAATATAAGGAACTTCGATAACCTGTTCAATAAGAGAAATTTTTTGAATTATAGTTAAAGATCTATTGGTTTCATGAAGGAATCGAATACACATATCAAGTATGTTATATGATAATTGCGTATGCTTTCAATTGTGTTTTATCATTTTTATTGAACAATATACCTTTGCATCACATTCTGGAAGATTTGCAAATGGCATCATCCCATTTAGACGAAACATCCGGACTTTAAATGCATGACCGCTTGAGTTGCTTTTAAAATCATATGTCCCATTTAAAATTGTCGGTGAATAGAGCCATCTATTCTTGAAATATATGCTGCTGACGAGTACTATGGAGGTGTTTGGCTTCAAATCTTTATCCTCGAATACATCTGTCATTTTTCTTCTTGTTCGTTGATTGACCTAAAATTAAATTAAACTAAAAAACCTATTGTACAGTAATACAATATACAAAACTTTCTTGAAGATATTTTAACTTTTGACTAAAATAAAATAAAAGACTAAATGAATTCTGAAATGAGACCCCATAATTTTGAAACGTGTTTTAATCACTTTAAAGCTGTTAATTGTCACTTTTTGGTGAAAAAGCATAATATTCAAATAAAACTATCTCAATACCTCTATTCAAATAAAAATGTTAAAACGTGGCTCTGGGATTCGATGTGTTAAGAAATATGGAAGTGACTCAATGTTTTTTTTACCTTTTTATTCACTGCAATCCGCGATTCAGTTATATTAGTAAAGTCAATGTGATCCACGGTCATGTTAAACTTTGATGTCGCAAAATCGCGATAGGAATCTTTCAGTTGTAAGCCAGTATTTAAAAATATCAGATGGATAATTTCAAGGTTCATATGCGGATTAGCAATATTTGCAATATTTTCTTTGTAATATTCCAGCATCTCCATTTTATCCTGAAAAATGTTGAAATCAACTTCATCTTAAACATTTGCACACAGATATACTTATGATGCTACGGGGATGTAACAATTAAGATATTATTTCATAATAAAATTTTGTGAAAAGATATAAACAGAAAGATTTTTTCAAATCATCTCAATTAATTATACAATAGATCAAGTGCATATATTGATGATCCAACATTGACAACTTGCAACAAAATTAAGCTTTTTTGAATTGTTACAACTTTGTACGATTACACATGTTTTGTCATTAAAGAACTGGGTTTCACCTTTCAGCATCTTCAGGCATTATGACACACGGATGAAACAGAACTGATATCTGGCATATTTAAAAAGATTATTAATTACTTGCAATTTATTACTGTAGTCAACATAACCTTAAAAATATATTGTCAAACCTCTTGGGTTTCAACAAAGTATGTTCCATCGTTGATTTCACATAACGTCTTTCCGTTGGCTCCCAAAGATATAACAACCAATAAGAATTCGAGCCAAAGTGGAGAGACTACCAGGGTCGCCATTTTAGATCCCGTGGATCGGTGAGAATTTTTTTCTACCAAGTCTGATGATGCAGCCTGGAAAATATAATATGAAAGATATGCGCTTGCTACTATGGATGGACATTTAAATTTTTTCTCAATTTTATAAATATGTATCTTGATGGATTGACTTCTATAAGAAGCCCGGTAACCCGATTCATTCATCATTTCCTGATTTCAATAAAGAATGTAAAGTGATAGAAAAGTGTTTGCTTATCATTCCATCTGTTCAAACATAACTTCTTAGACTTATGCAGACAATATAACCCTCAAGCGTTGCCACCAAAGCGTTTACAACGATCTAGCCCTGAAAATCAGGGCTCCAATGCTGACTAAAAACAGGACTCCGAAATTGACAAACAACATAACAAAAAAAAATGTTTTGTCAGGTTTTTTTCCAACGTTTCCTATGTATGTGCATTAAAATGAAGATCAACCAAACAATCATTTCTCAAAATGATGATTTCTCATGTTCATTCAGATATTTCTCAAAATCGTCTAATTGAAAAAGTAGTCAGAGTCGTTTTTTTTCCATGACTTCAACTCCACAGCCCTGCTGAAAATTGATATATTTCTTTCATGGTTATTTTGATGCCCTTCTGGCTTAAAAGATTTTATAGGCTTAAGTTTAAGTTCTCAAATGTCTCATCATTGTCTTTTGTACCCTAGTCTATTTGCCTTATGATGTAACCACTTTTATGAGCTGTCTTTCATCTCGTGTTTATTTCATTGGCGTACTGTTGAAGCCTAAAATTGACAATTTCCAAACTAATTTTCTCTAACTTCATTACGTTGTTTATGATTGTCAAACTTAAAATTTGATACTTTCACTTTTTAAAATCACAAGCCATTCTCATCACCCATTGAATTGTGCTTAGAATAATATGCTTTAGTTTTGTGCCCATCTAAAACCTGTTTCCTAGTGAGCCACGTATATTTAAAGGAATTAATTCAGTAGTGTTGGTGTTAAATTCAATACAAATATTAACTCATCCACGAAACGACTATCAACACACTGTAATTTTAGAATTTTCTGTAAGTAGAGGTGTTGCCAGTCAATGGGTTAATTGAGTAATTATTTGATTTACTTACTGCATAAAATGGGTTATCGAATTTTCCAGCTGCATCTTGAAAATTCCTCCACAAATATTTCCTGTAACATTCATTTGGTGATGAACTTTTTACAAGAAGAAATGTTATGAATAAAAAAAGATTCAATTCCATGGACCCATAATGCATCCTTGATCGATACTGAATTCAATTTTAAATTTATGGATATTAACTGCTCACTTCATTTTCTGTTATCGAATGGCCATTTATAGTGTTGTTAATTGATTACATCCACAGCTATAATTATTCCTTTTACACGGTAAATTAAAAGCTTTCAATTGCATTGATTCACGCATTTTACGATTATTCATTTACTTGATTGCATTCATATCAGTAGAACAATAAAATACATTCACTGCGCATTTTATTTGTCATTTGTATTGTCACAAAAAGTATTTTTTGAGATAACGGAAAAAAAACTGATCCAGAAAGAGAAGAGAGTGATATGCTAAGTTCTATCTATTAATTAGCCCCATTTTATTTGATTACAATCTAAAAAGAGAGAAAAAAAAACATAGTATACAATTATCTTAGAACTACATCTCAGAGAATATCCTCATGATAAGCGTATATACAAATCACCTATCTCTTTTCAGTTGTTAAATGACCTTTCAGAAATAAAAGACACTATTTATAAAAAATAAAATTATTTTATTAAATACCTTAAAATAAATCCTTTATAATCTAGAAAAATATATGAAACATGTATAATATTGAAAGTTTATGTCAAAATTTATAATTTACATACAGAGAAATTGTGATGTATTGTTTTTGTATTTATCTTTACTTGAGAGACTTGCACATTCAAAAGTTTTCAAGGGGAAAAACAGGAACATCAATTGGTAGTCCAGGGAATGAATTCCCCCACTCCTGAATTTGAAGAAACATAAATTTATGCCTTTCTATACTGGCTTGTCGATATAGGCAGAAAAAATCAACAAGATGGCCACTTTTCTACAACTTAGATAGAATTAGCAGCATTAGAAGTGTATGTTTTCATTGCTAACTATATAAATAGTTGCTTGGGGCTTTTATGAGTTTCCACGACATACCACCTCAAAGGAACACTTTTAAATTGTATGCATTGAATTAGAAGCACTTGGTTCTATCCCAAACATTCAGTATTGAATCGAAGGTTGCTCCAGCTATTCCTTGCAAATAGAGCACATTGGTTATGCTTGCATGAATTTTCAGACCAATGTGGTAGAACTGGCAGATTGAAAAGTGCTTCTTGAATGCCTTCGCTGTTGGTATACACAAACAAAAAACCTCAGGTTTGTAGCAATGCCTACACCTCAAAGTGGTGTAATTAACTTCCTCGGAATGAATTGAAATATTATTAAAGAGGAACGAAGCTATACCACTGCTCTGCACACTCGAGACGCCAAATAATTCCATGGTTATATAGATGATCCTTATATAACAGTTCTATATAAAAACTTATTCAAACATTGCTTTCTTTATTAAATTTTATCAATTGTACTTATGGTTTTAGTTAAGTATGAACACATTTGCCATATTTTTATTTTAACTTTTAATTCTTAGTGATAAATATGTTCTAGATATAAATGTTTTGATTTTATTTATCAATAAGTGTTCCTCGAACTCTCTTGGCTTCAATTTCGTGTGATCTCGGTGTTCCAATGGGTCTTTTGTTCATTCCTTTTCTTTCCAGTTGTTTCTCGATGATTCTTGCATTGTTGGCGTAACTATCAGCCACCTCTCGCTGAAACAAAGATAAGAAAAAACACCAATAAAAATTAATTATTTTTTAAAATATGGAATATAAAAAAAATACATTGTATTTAAGCAATAGATATTTGCTACAAGTAATTAGGAACTATCAAATTGCAAGAGAAGGATAAGTCATTCGAGATTAAATTGAGACGAAAAAACATTGCAAAAATCCATTTCCAAGATGCAAATTTAAATTGAAAAAATTTACTTATGATATCAACTGAAGGTGCTTGATGAAATTTCAATATCAAATCTGAATTGTTAAAACTTTGTACGATTCCACATGTTTTGTCACTAATGACCTGTGTTTGCCTTTCGACATCTTCAGATAGACTATCACACAGATTGAATTGTTAAAATTTTGTACGATTCCACATGTTTTGTTACTAACGACCCGGGTTTTGTCTTTCGGCATCTAATTAAATCTTCGTTTGTATGTGAGACGAATTTTTAAAAATATGAACACAAAAGTTTAGAAGGTAATTAATTGACTACTTGATATTAACGATATACAACCTTAATTGGGAAAATAGTCTCAACCATGATTACAAACAATAAGAATATGCAATGAATTAGAGATGGTCCAAGAAAAAAATTATCATTGAAATATAACAATTTTACAAATTTTTTCATTAATGGGTTCCGTTGAAAAGTGCTTAGATGGCGCCACTAGATCTACAAAATAATCACTTACCGCTTCAATTTCATCTTCTTCTTCGTCTATAGTGGACACTGTAACAGAACTGAATTTCCCCATGTTCTTTGTGTGCTTTGTGACCATAATTTTCTTCGGCTGCGCAACGGAAACTTGTCTGTAAATATCAGTGACCGGTCCTTCCCCGCTGGACTTAATAAGGGATCCTTTGATGATAAAATTCACATTGCTGGACATGTCGTGTTTGTAGTAAATAGGAAGGCTGCATTTCTTGCATTTTTGCCGAAACTGTCTCTCTATCCCTTCAAGTCTTTTCAGATAGACTGTTTCGTCTTCGTCGCACGTTATTTTGTGAGCGTGTTTTGCACCATCTATAACTCTTGCTCCGTCTTTTTTTCTTAAAGGTAATTTTTCAATGGCGCAGTCTGTAAAAGTTAATATTTATACAAAGACATAGAA
This sequence comes from Himalopsyche japonica, assembly GCA_028555115.1. Lineage (NCBI taxonomy): Eukaryota > Metazoa > Arthropoda > Insecta > Trichoptera > Rhyacophilidae > Himalopsyche > Himalopsyche japonica. Next base: position 270,658 of record JAHFWJ010000347.1, read on the forward strand.
GAATTTGATTTCAATCTAATATACATTGCACACGGTTATAAGCATAAATTTATAACGGGCGGTTTGACCACTGTTTAAATATACTAATTTTTCTATTGATATATGGAAAAAAATACAAATTAACTAACCTAAAATTAGTGACATTTGACCACAGAGACAGTAATATATATGTAGCGGTTTAGTTTCACTGTATTCTTCCTGATCCTTCGTATCAGAGCATACAATACTCCTGGATACTACTTTGGGCATTTCTAAATAATTGTTATTTCTGTACTATTCAATAATCTATTAACAAAGACAGCAGAACAGTTATAACCTCGCTTTGACGTTTTGTTTTGACCACAAACTATACTCTATGTTTTGACATATTGACTATGTATTGCTATTACTGAATAATAATATTTGTTTTGATAAAATATTATGTATTGCAGAAAAAATGAGATAATAAAATGTATTAATGATAGAAGTCAAAATAACAAAAAATAAAAAGTACTGAAAAGTAAAAAGAGATTTTAGAATATAATTATTTTTATACAAATATAATATCTCTCTTATTGGAATCGACAAATGTAGTAGCCATAAACACTATAAAAACTCTATGGAAAGAAAATTTAAATTTCCGATTTTACATCGATCTGTCAAAATTCGACAAATGGCGAAATGTCGCCGATAAGCTATATGCGGCAACGAAATTTACAAGCCAAAGATGGAAACAAGAAGTCGTCGGGGATCGGCCATAGGGCGACGAAAAGAAGCCTCATCGGGAAATATCCGAAAAGAAACGACGAATTTGAGTAAGTCATTCAAGTATCTAACAAACAAATAATAAATTTTAGACGTCAGTCATTGTTATTGTGATAAAAAAATAATATGACGTGTCGAAGCAAAGATGTTCTTATTGACAGATACGCACAGATATATCACCGTACGATAACATGCGTTCATTCTTTATTGCTTAATTTTTTATGTATTATTGTCTACGCAAACTAAACGTTTTCAATATAATTTTCTATAGTTAGTGTCAATTCATCAAAATATTCTGTCGGCACACAAGATGAGGATACACAATTGTGGTTTTTACTTCTTTTATTTATTTGGTTAGGTTACAAAAATTATAAAGTACAAATTTATTGCTTTTCCAACATGGAAAAGATTTAAAAATTTAACATTGAAAAATAAAAATCTAGCAACTAAATCAACCTGGCAAGCGCATGCGAAATCTACTTTAAATGATCAAAAAATAATTTATGATATCGACTGAAGGTGCTTGATGAAACTTCAATATTAAATTTGAATTCTTGCAACTTTGTACGATTCCATATGTCTTATCACAAACGACCCGGGTTTCGCCCTTCAGCATCTTCAGGTATTCCATCGCAGAACTAAGTTCTGTTGCATACGTGCGATGGAATACCTGAAGATGCCGAAGGGCGAAACCCGGGTCGTTTGTGATAAGAAATATGGAATCGTACAAAGTTGCAACAATTCACATTTAATCAAAAAATAGTATATGTGTGAACTCACTCTCCTTCATGTGGAATATGTTAACATCCAAAGCAATACAGTGGAACCCGATCAACCATTCTCGCATAATATGTTTTCCCAGATCGACAGAGATAATAACAATGTCAAACAAATAAGAATCACGCATTAACCGTTTCCCGATTTATCGATTCCCTCGATCTATCGTCTAAATATTATGATTCCATCTCAAATATTATACCGATTGACAGGTTTCGGTAGATAAATCTTTGTATCCAATACAATTTGTGAGTTTGAGCAAATTAAATTTTATATATTATCCATTTCAATACAAAATATAGCTCTTACACCAAAGTTGACGCTATCATCGTTCTTGGTATTTTTAAATGTAAACTATCAACACTTTACAATCAGCCGACTCAACAGTTGAGATGCCAGCAGTTAAAGGGTTAACACAATTTCTTCACAGTGTACTGACAAACGGAGTCAATTGAGAGTTGAAACAAACGAAGCTATTTTACAGTGTAAATTTACTGTGCGATGTTTTGTTCCCTTTAATTAAGCTTCGCACAAAAATACATAAATCTTATTTTTTTTCTAAATAACTCTTATGTGGTCTCAGGAAAATATGACAACCGTACTGTAACTATTCTGCTGATATATGCCACGATTTTGCATGGCTTCAACTGCTGGCATTGCAAATGGGTGCAGATGGACTCTTACAATGTTGATCAAGTTGTTGTCTTTCGATTGTATTTACAGAGAGAGGCTAGTTACGAATGCACCCACTGCATCCACCGGTATATCGTTTCCTGGGACAGCTGCTGCATTCAGAGCGCTTTTATCGGCAAGATGTTGTGGTGCTTTCTGGTGCCACATCACCGACTGCGATGAGGTCTTCAATTACCTTGAGCCGTTGCATTATTTGAGTAAGACTTTTGTTAATCCTTTCCATGCTAATGCCCCACGGTCAGTGAGGGCAATCAGGCCTGTACGCAAGCGTTCCAGACCTTGGGACATGAACATTCAAACGTCGGTAACGCAGGCAATCTTTTGCAAAATAGGACTGATTTTGGTTTCAAAATATAGCCCAATTCGTCCTGATACTACCACCTCTATAAACTTGTTAAAAGACAAGCACATACCCAAGATAAGACATGCACCCTGCATGTGAAATTTTGTAAGCGTTATGAAAAACGTCAACATACGAATAATTAATGTATAAACTATAATATATGAGTAAAATATATATTCCATCCCTATGCCCAAATAAACTATAAAATTTACCACACCTCGAAATAGTTCTTATTTGTTTTTTTTATTCGGTGACAGTGAATTTCGTGAATATGGTGATAGATTTCAAAATGCTTAAGAATTTAGTTCTTAAAGTAATAAAGTGAGTGATGAATGGTTTGCACCACGAAACTTCACTAATCCAAATGTCAAGCCACCAATGAGTACCTGATGCAGTGCTCCGATTAATAAACTCCACCTGGCCTCGTAAGAGTGTTGCCTTTAATTTGAAGCTGTGAATACCTTGGTATTGCCAATTGGCTTTCAAGTCATTGCAAATATATTATTTCGCCCATTCCTGGATTCTTAATTCATTCATATTCATAGAAAAAACAGGTCACATCAAAAAGACTTTAATTCGATTTTGATACTGTCTTGAATGAAGCCCAAACCCATTTAACCGATAGAGTAAAGAATCTGACTATTCTAATGTAATTGGTATATCACTCTCGTTTTGAATTTTCAGTATACGGTTGGGGTCTTCAAACATGGGAGTACAGCGCTGCTGCTGCTCTGCGGTCGTACGCCGCCCTGTGGACTGTTGGAAGTCCGGGTGCCCTACTCGCATTCTTCGCTTCGATCTCCCCGCCTGTTGTGCTCTATATTACCAGATGTCTCCTAGCTGTAGCCTCGGCAACGGCTGATCTTTTCTTTTACAAGTGAGTTATCAAAACATCATGCACTGTAATGGCACTGCGGACACCTCAATACTGCTCGACCTTTCTTATGATGACAGCTGTGAAGTGATGCATTTGATGTGATAATGATACTTGCTGCGGCGCCATTTTCTGGCCTTCAAATAATATATATATAGACATATTTTAAATTTCAATATTAATCTCTTCCAAGCTAACGCCCCAACGTATGGGACGGCAATGTGCAAGGCCTGTACGCGAGCGCCCCAGACGTTGGGACGCGAACATTCAAACGTCGGTAACGCAGGCAATCTTTTGCATATAGGACTGATTTTGGTTTTAAAATATCGCCCAATTCGTCTTGATACTACCACCTCCATAAAATTGTCAAAAGTATTAGGCTTAAATGCTTAAGACATCGATTTTTCGAACCCTTCAAATTTATTCCAATCCCGCCAAATTAACATATCAGTTTGAAACTGCGTGCTAAACTCGCGTCTAACTTCGCACTGAACTTTGCACCAATCTCGCGGCATTGCAATGTGACACTCCATGATACGTGACAGTAATGGCGCTTGTTCATTTGAGTTTGATTGGTTGCCTCGTTACGTCACGGTAATGGCAATTTACAAGTTAGTTATTTGCTAGGGATATATTTGTTAAGGTGATTGTGACAACATAGGACATTTCTTTGTGTTTTTTAATGTTGTGAAACATTCCTAATGCATCTAGCTTCCATAAAGCCAAGCCAATTATTTTTTATTGGTGTATTTATAGCTTATGTGGAAAGAGAATATTTTGAAAAATAGCAACGCGGACAGATTTTGTTTGTATGAAAAACTGTCACGCCGATCGGTCTAGCAATGACTTCTTTGAAAAAATTTTCAAAGCAAAAGTCATGGTAAAGCAAAAAATTGCCATTAACATAAGGAATTTCATTTGGGCCATATTCAGGATTGCATCACTTATTTTGCGTACGTATGTACGAAAAATAGTGAAATTAATGTATCTATGATTGTCTATAAAGTATTAGAAATAAACATTCTTAGTTCAGTAATGTGAACTCTTGAATATTGAGTAATGATAATATTTTAATTCTGGTATCCATGTTTTTTCATTTATTCAATTTTCAGGAGCATATGCCAGGAGTTTGGTGTCCATGTGGGCCGCGTGTGGCTCGTGTTCTCGCTGACCAGCGGCGGAAGTTTCATCACGGGCGGTGCTATGTTGCCGAGTGCGTGGTGTGGAATCCTCAGCTCGCTTGCCCTGGCCGCCTGGTGGAAGCACCGATATCCCGAGGCGGTTGTTCTGACTGCCATCAGCGCATTTGTAGGTGAGTCTCGTTGATAAGTTATTCATATAATGTTAAACTTAACAGTTTTTCAACTCATGTTTTCTGTGTAAGAGTTAACATTTTGATTTATGAGTTATTTTCTTTGAAATCAAGTTTTATTCATTGTATTGAATATTCAGTATTTGTTAACTAGACAGTCGCGTGGGCCAACTGCTATAATATTATTCGGAATCACTGCATATACGCATTAAATTCACATTGATCTATAATCTGTAGATAAAATATATCATCAAATTTAAGGTTATGTTTGTTCATATTTTATTAATACCACCAAGCTTATCAGGACAAATAGGCTATATTTCAATACAAATACAATGGATGATCAGTTATCGAACATAATCTGTTCCAAGACTATGTTCGCTATACGAATTATTATTAACCAATCATTGATTTATCATATATGGGAAAAATGGCTTAGAAAGATTATTTTAGTTTTTTATCCGGGTATGTGTTGGTTGTTTGAACACAAAAATCTTTCGTGATAGTGTTTGCCGTTCAATTTGTTCGCATATTGAACTGTTCATTAACCAATCACCCACTGTAAATAGCTTTTAGGCGAAAGTTTTGACCATTTCAATTTTATAGTTTATGATATTGATTGAAGGTGCCTGATGGAATTTCCATACCAAATTTGAATTTTTAAAACTTTTTTACGTCTCCAGATGTCTGTCAACTCTGTTGCATCCGTGTGATATAATGCCTGTAGATGCCGAAAGGCGAACACCCGGGTTGTAAGTGACAAAACATGTAGAATTGCACAAAGTTTTGACAATTCAAATTTCATTTTAATTCTCTTGAAGTGTCATAGCGAAGTGAACAGTAGAGATTTTTTCTTTCAATGTGGTTAAAAATATGAGAATGGTGATCTATAATTGTTGCATAGTTTGAACTTTGCCATAATCAGAGCATTGACGAAAAGCAATTAGATTGATTTATTTCTGTGATTAGGTTGGCCATTTGCTGGCCTGCTCGGTCTGCCGATCGCAATTGACCTTTTGTTCCGGAGAAAGCAGCCGCTGGTTCTGCTGCAGTGGAGCGCAATCAGTATCGTGATGATACTGGGGCCGATGGTCTACATTGACTCGTCGTATTACGGACGTCTGGTCATCGCCCCGCTCAATCTGGTCAAGTACAATGTGTTCACCGACCACGGTCCTGATCTATACGGTACCGAGCCGTGGACGTACTATTTCATCAATGGATTCCTCAACTTCAACATTGTTTGGGTAAGAAAACAAAGCATTTGATAAATATGGGTTATTAACCTTTGAAGGTGTATTGATGTACTTTTCGCTGTTATGTCAGTGTGAGTTTGTGAGTGTGTTTATGCTTTAATTGTGAATTGCAATGCCATCTGTAGGCAGTTGGGTATATATTTGATGCATTTTAATTATTCATAGATCTAATTTATTGTATCGACTGAAGGTGCTTGATGGAATTTCAATATCAAATTTGAATTGTTACAACTTTGTATGATTTCACATGTTGCCTTTCGGCACCTTCAGGCATTCTATCATTCATATTTGTTAGTTCTGTTGCATCTGTGCGATAGAATGCCTGAAGATGCCAAAGGCGAAACCCGGTTTTTAGTGACAAAATTTGGTCAAATATTTCACTCGGAACCTAATTTTAAGTTAAATATAGCCTGATTTTCCCTGATTATACCTTCAAATACTTGTTTAACACTTCTAAGGTAATTTTTTGAAATATTCAGTGTTCGAACGTCGCTTAAGCAGTTTGGCAAGGAATAGGTTAAAAGATTGCTTTTTCCTCAGCTGTTTGCGCTGGCCTGCCCGCTACTGCTTTGGATCCAAGGTGAATTACCGAACGTCAAACCGAGGGCGCCCTTCTGCCAGCCGTATTGGTTGAGTCTGATGCCCCTGTATTCGTGGTTGGTGGTTTTCATGCTGCAACCGCACAAAGAAGAAAGGTAACATATTTTTTATATTATAAAAATAGTAGTTATATTTTTTCTTTTTGAGTTTTCAAACTATTAAAAGTGAGCATGCCTAAGAGAAAGAAAAACTTGGATGAAGCGATGGGTAATATCCATAGACCATCAAGTAAAAAGGCTCCAATATTTCTTCTGAACCTTTCCCACCGTGAGGATATATTTCAAATTCCTTGGGGTCCAAACAATAGACCTACTCAACCCTACACTGTTAGTTACATTATGTTGGTTTAGTTTATGTTAGTTGCACAAGTGCTAACATTTGATAACTAAAATTGGTTCTTTCAGATTTCTCTTCCCCGTATATTCAATGATTTGCCTGTGCGGAGCTATCGGTGTCGACTGCATCCAGAAGATGGTCTTCCGCTACATTCCGATGATGGACGCCATGATCAACAACATCGCCATCAAGAAAGTCAAACCGATGACCATGGATAAGAACAATCCAAACTATCATTACGTCTCCCAGACAAGGAGTTTTATGATTTTCTTCATGGTCGTCGCCGCTTTGTTAGGTTAGTAATCTTATTTGGATAGCATCACGTTGCTTGATTGTAAAGAAAAGACGATTTATGGTAAGTTTGAATATTGAAAACGTCTGAAACTGCAGCATATATTATATCCCGCATGTTATTTGTGAGTGATAAATGTACTTTTTTGCGTAGGTCTGTCCCGCACCATCGGTTTGTACCAGCATTATCACGCGCCCATGGACATTCTCCGCGGCTTGTCCAAGGAAAACATCACCTACCAGGGCAACATCAACGTCTGCTACGGCAAGGAGTGGCACAGGTTCCCGTCGAGTTTTCTCTTCCCCGATCACCGCTACAGGATCGGATTTGTAAAATCTGAATTCGACGGGATGCTGCCTGCTTATTATGCTCAAGGAGAGAACGGTAGGGATTTCCTATCTATGTTATCACAGGCATTATAATTTGGTTAGAATTTGTCTGTGTTGATTAGTAAGAAAGGGACAGATACCATATCTCATTCTTTCAAGAATACTCGATGTTATTTCGCACTTAAATACATTTTCTCAGATCTGACTGTAGCTCATCAATAAAATTAATTGTAAATATGCTGTAGGGCCAAGTGTCTCAAGCTGTGAACAATAAGGGCGGTATGTTCTTGAACTGTTCAGATGCAGGCAAACTCGATTATGAGTTTATTTATGAATAAATATAATATTTTTAAAAGCGATCTAATGCAGAGAGACATCTTTTGGAGACAATATGATTGTTAGAATATCCACATGTTAAACTGTTTTCGTTTTATTTGAAGTTGAGTTAACAGACGTCACTAGTGCTGGCACTTTATTATCGTAAAGATCGCTTGATTGATTAGCAGCTAAACCACTCGAACAAAATGTAAAAAAAAGATGCCATGTATGTGCAAACACGAATAAGAACGAAAAAACAAGAAAGAAGACCTAGTACTTTGCAAACAATGTGATATACCGTGTCTTTTGTGCTGTGCTGTGTTTTGAAATTTTTCATACTAAAGGAGTGTTTTGATTATTATTATTCATAAAACAAGAAAGAAATAGTGTTCCACTGATTGTTCCTGCTAATAAGACAGCTGGGAGAAATTACAAATTGTTTTTTCTATATATATTTTATTTGTGGCAACCCTGGAAGTATTTTGTGCATTTATAAAATATATTTTATTATAAAATCACTTTTTTTGAAAAATCAATAATAACTTGAGTATAAAACGATTTTCCGTGTAGATTACGTGGAAAAATCGACGATTGAAAATGGTAGCATGGTACAGCAAAGATCCATGAAATTGGCTCGACATTCAGAGTGTTAACCAATTTAGTGTTTCAAAAAAAAAAGATGAGTGGATGTTTCATACACAACTTATTTTATTTATGTTTTTACAAATTTAGAGCGTCACTGTTGAAAGACCATTTATAAAGTGACTTGCTTTACCGTCTAATTTCTAATATTAGATTTCAACGTTTATCAAATAGTATGTTATATGTAGGTGTTCTTGTTTCAGCTACAATGCTAGAGCCTGACCACTTCAACGACATGAACAAAGAAGACCACCGACTCTACATGAATATAGCCGACTGCCACTACCTTGTTGATTCCACACTGGGCGACATCAGCAAGCTAGAGCCGCGGTACTCGGACCACCTCAAAAACTGGACGCTAATTAAATCGCTGCCGTTCCTGGACGCCACTAGATCCGACAGGCTCTTCCGGGCTTTCTATGTGCCCCTCGTTTCAGATCTGTTCGTCAACTACGGAGAAGTCCAGCTGCTGAGAAGCTCGAAGCTGAAAATACTTTGAGGTTAATTTGGAAAAGTATCGCTGGAAAATAATTCTCAATTTGGGCCAAATTTTTTTTAATTTACCATTCAAGCGATATTGAAAGAACTGTTTGTTTTGTTTTAATGTTTGTTGATATGTTTTGAAAATCGACATTTATATTTTTGTTGAAATTGACATTCCATGAAATGTGTCTTTGTTATTTTTTTGTAAGTCTCATTAGCTTTTAACCCTTAGATAAGTGTTTCTTTAACCCAGTTAATTCATCGCCCCATTTACCACATTAATCCCTCGGACTGCTAACGTCTAAACCCTTGCGGCGTTGAAAAATGACGCTCAAATAGATAGAACGGTGCTTAAAAATTTGTATAAGAGTTAATTTCTCTGTTGAAATTTAGCGCTTTTTGTTTTAACAGTCTTCATATGTTTGGCAAACATCAACACGACTGAATTAATTTTCACAATATTTAGTGTTCAATATCCTTTACGTAGCTCGGTACCACCTCTCAGAAATCTTAAAATAACCCTCGTATTATTTAAATGTCCTTTTTGAAAAAAAGACAATTTTTTTATGCAGAAGATCTCGGTTACACCAACTCGAAAGATTGACAATTATGATCGATTGTACTCTCACAATTGCAATAATGCTCGTTGATAGTTCAAAATATAAAAATTTCATTGCAATAATATTAAATAAATACAATGTTGCCATGGCAAATAGATTTAAGCCCGATTAATAACGGTTCCTGTGGGTAACTGGCTGAAAACAACATGGTCGACTTAAGGATTAAATTGAACTGTAATAGTTGTGTCTGTAAAAATATGGTACGAATCTGCCAACAGTGATGGTTGTTGAAGGGCTATTATTTATTTTGACGTAGTTATTTAAAATGTTGAAGCTTCAAATCTATTTAATTTAATGAGCATGACTTGTTTTTTTTTAATTATTTTGAACACTGAAGGTGTCAAAGGCGAAACCAGAGCTATTAATTAGATGTGTTTAAACTCTAAATAGTTAAAATGTGACTGCTTTTATATTTATTTTTTACGTTTTTATTTACTGAAAAAAAAAATATTTTAAGTTCTGCACACTTTAGTGTATACAAACACAAATCGAATGTCTTCATTATATTCGTTAAATGTATTGCGCATTGACGTCAGCCGTATTTGTCAAATGTACAATGCATTGACGTCAACTGATGGGGCATGGCACCAGCTATATTTTACTGTCGTTTAATTTACAAATAAATAACTATTACCAAAATGTTAGATGTTGTTATGAAATAATATTTTATGAGGAATGAATTGAATCGTTGGCACGATTTGAATGTTTGGTGTATGTTTATGATAAAATTATATTTGTGGATGTGATAAAAATTATTTGTAAGAAGAAATGTATTGTAGAAAAAAAAAACTGAAAACAATTTATCGATGTACTGTCAAGATTATATTGTTAATCTTAAGTAATGAAATAAAGATTAGAAATGAAGCTATAGTTATTTTATTTTTAAGTTATTAATTGATTTACGAAATTGACTGAAGGTGCTTGATGATATTTCAATATCAATTTTTGATTGTTGAAACTTTGTACGATTCCACATGTTTCGTCATTAACTACCCGGGTTTCATCATCTTTAGTTCAGTTGCATCCTTGTGATAGAATGCCTGATGATGCCGAAAGGCGAATACTGGGACACTAGTAACAAAACATGCAGAATCGTAGAAAGTTTCAACAATTCAAATTTATTATTTGATTTATGAAATTGACCGAAGGTGTTTGAAGGAATTTCAATATCAAATTTGAATTGTTACAACATTGTACGATTCCACATGCTTTGTCTCTAACGATCCGGATTTCGCCTTTCGTCATCTCCAGGCATTCTATCGCATGGATGCAACTGAACTCGCAGTCAATTGCAAGTTGCATGCAACAGTTTTGTTGCATCCGTGTGATAGAATGCCTGAAGATACCGAAAGGCGAAACCCGGGTCGTTAGTGACAAAGCATGTGAAACCGTACAAAGTTTCAACAATTTAAATTTATTATTTATAATTATTAATTTTTCTACACATAAGCATCGTAAAATTAGAAGTTTTCGGTTAATTGCATTTTTAATGTGAAAATATTTTCAAACAGTTGATTTCTTTCTATTATCTATTAAAGCAGTGATCACCAAACTACGGTCTTCAAAAGACATTCATTCGGCCCTGAAAAAAATCCCAATTTTCGTACATAGATTATTCATATAAGAAATATTAATTTTATAAAATCTCATAATATGGTTGTGAATTCACCACACCTAATCATTTCAATTCATCAATAATATATTATACTATAAAATCAGATGGACCCATAATAAAAGGGCTTAGATTTGAAATGTATTGTTCAATTTGTATACATTAACATTCTTATTGGTTTCTCACACGAAGTCTTTATCGAGAATCGAAGTTTGTTAAAAAATTCAATTTGCCCTATTTTTTAAAAACTTTTGATGACCACTGTATTAAACCTTTCCAGGAGTATGGACGTGCTAGTACATCAGCGCATTTTTTCGTAAAGGAGTATAGACGTACTTGTATATGTCAACAATTATTGTGATAATATATTCAAGTGTTATGTGTGAATGGCTTGTGATCCCTGGATTATGCAACTGGTTTTATTATGATAAAACCCTACAAACGTGAGTTTTTTTTTACAATGATTTGATTAAAAAAAATGTTATGTAAAAAAACAGCACGGTTAAAGTAAATTAGTTACTCCTGGAAAGGTTAAGTGAAAGCTCTCAAATTTTCAACTTTGAAAGAGTCTTTAGGGTGAGGGTTAATAATAATATTAAAATGATAATTTTCTCTCATTTTAACAAGAATCATATGAGATTCAACCAAGGCATTGGGGTCGTTAAAAAAAAGCATGACTCCAACTTCAACTTCACAGCCCTGGTTTTTTGGCGTGATTTTTTTATACTCGCCATTTTCTGGAACCAATATATCGCATAAAAAAGCATTTGGTGTAGATATAATTGTAGAATCCATAGAAAATGTTATAATTTTTATCACGTGACAACTTAGTGCATTGTCATTTGTATATATCATTCATGCTTCATGGTTATGTGTTTTGTATGCATATTGAATATCATAATACACAACAAACCGGCCTAGTGGGTCATCATACACACGCCATACACGTAAATTAAAATGATCTCAAAACAGAGCTCGAAGTGAGAAATGAGTATATCCGGAAAAATAAACGGCAAATATTATATGTTGTTCAAAATTTCCATATCATATATTTTTAAAATCAGGACCGCACTCTATCGACGCGAGCATTATCAAAGGATTAACAAAGAGATAACAGTGTTAAAAACCTCTGTAAGAGATTTTTTTGTATTGAAACATATTAAAAAAAAACACTGATAAATCAATTGATTATGCTTTAAATGAGCGATATGTATCAGCAGGGAACGGGTTAAAAATAACGAAAAGCGGTTGGACATACATATTGCATCTTGGCGTACGACAAAACTTTTATGTATATAGTAGTATACTATTGAAATTAGAATAAGTATAAAATATGTAATAAACTGTAAATAGAAAATCATTTTTATCTCAATTTAACTATACGCAAAACTTATATATTTCGCGCTTTTATTTTATTTCGGCGGTTCAATTGAGTTCCAATTCGAGCCCTGAAATAGATTCGGTTCAACTACGCATAGTAAACGGAAGAGTTGTTTGTAGTAATCATAGCCAAAGACGACAATGGATAATTTTATAATTATTTTTGTATTTAACTTCATACATACAATATTATTATATTGTATTATTGTTACATTTGCACCAACAAAATTCACCGTAAATACAGATTGGACCGCAGTTCACGTGTGAGGTGTTAATTTCTGACTCGCCTAACTGACTTGTTAAAAACTTTTAGTGTATATATTTATGCACATCGAAGGATTTCCATAATGATTTGTTGTTGTTTGTCTATTGCCATTTTAAGTATGATATTTTTTGTTTGGGTAATTATAAAAAATATGATGGCGAAGATTGTGACAGAGCAAGAAATTTTACCTCCAAAATCTGGTAGGCTACTGAAAAAGTTGACTACATATCGTGTAGATCAGCGGTCGGCAACCTTTTTGGACTCACGGACCACTAGATGGATTAAAATGTCAAAATTTTGACCCGGCGGACCACCAAATGGACTTTTGTGTTAAATATTATATATTTAAATAAAAGCATTAAAAATGCAGGTAGTTCATGAAATAAAACAGTTAATTGTAGTTAAATTATAAAACTTTATAAATTTTTAATGTGATGGATGTTCTTAGACATTTGAAATAATAAAATTTATATTTGGCTCCAATGATGTAACTGCAAGACGAAGAACTGAATGGATTTGAAGTCAAGATCGATACCGTGTTTTGATTGCTGTGACATATGAAAACGCCTTTTCGCATAAATATTTTGTGGAGTTTTCGCGACGACTGAAGTGTGACATCATGTAACCATCTCGTATGTAATGGAATGAGTCCGAGAAGAATATAAAACACAGTGTGAGAGAGAGACAGAACATGCAATACACCAAGAAAAGTATGTATGTGTTACGAGATTCAGTTGATTTTTTTCTGGTGATTGGATTAAATATTGAAATAATGTCAGATTTCTCTACGGATCACCAAAGCTAGGAACTAAAGGACTAAAGCAAATTTATCCATCAAACTCACTATTGTTTTAGATGTTGTAAAATACAATTAATTCCATTTTCTGTTCAAATTTATACTTGCATATCGACGGTCTGTATATATTGTAGATAGTCTAACACATGGGTGTGTAATCGTTTTGAAATTGGGAGTGAGTAACAAATATATTTATTATCACATTAGCACTCACCGTAATATTATTTAAAGCTTTAGTAGTATTTTAGTTATTTGTAGTTGCAATTTCTACACTCCAAATTCGCTGTTAATTTTCCTGTTGGAAAAAAAAACATAGATTGTAAGTTTATTTCTCTTTTCAAATGAACATTCCCTGTTGGCTGTTGGAAAGTGCTTATTAGATTATTATCAGCCGATTTACGAAAGAAACATTCAAAATGTATACGTTGTTTATTTTGAAATAGGGGGAAGTAGAGGTGGACTGAAGAAGGATCAAATGGGTCACGCTAGCCCCTAATTAAATCATGAACAAAAAGAAAATCGTATACTAACTGCAATTTTGTAAATGGCTTAAATATTTTTTGCATATAATCTAGCAATGATAAAAAATGACATTTTTTTATATATATAACATACAGTAGGTGAACGGTTGACGAACGTAATCAGTTCCAAGACTATGTCCATATCCGAACTCTTCGTTAACCGATAAACCGAGTTTTACAGATATAATAAGTGGACTAGAAAGATTGTTTTACTTCGTTATCCGAATATGTCTTTGTAGTCCGAACACAAAAATCTTTCGTCATAGTGTTCTTTGTACGATTTGTTCGCAGTCCGAATTGTTCGTTAACCGATTACCTACTGGATTTATACCAAACTTTAAGCGCAATATTTTTGTGAATGATATATATTGGTACATAATATTGACATATTGCTTTTAATGTGTCTACTGTCGCTTCATGGAAGATTTTTTTATTATTTATAATATAATATAAAACACAAAGTTTAGTTTTAGTATATGCAGACGAGGCCTCGTAGGATTTAAAGGGTTAAGCGAGCCCCTTGTTAACTCACTGGCAGCCCATCGCTAGGTTGAAATGAGTATTTGAAAATTAGGTCAAATGTTGCGTTTTAAAACAATGTTTGAAACAGGTTGTTGAAGGAAGTTTACGAGTTTTCCTACAACTCTTATGTACTATGTAAAATAATTCAAGTTGATAGGAAGCTCTCTACAAGCCGCACGGGTGTCGAGAAATAAACATTATGCATTTTAGGGGTCATAATGTTAACAATGCTTGGAGACTGCTGTTGTTTAACTGTTACATTATTTTCCGACCTTTTGACGTCAAATGTGTCATTTTGATAGTTTTTGCTTCTTCTGTGCATACTTTTTATGCGATTTTTGATGCGCGATTTTGATTTTATGCGAATTTTTTTCAGAAGGAATTTCATCAAATGGGTCCGAGCAAAATTCAATACGTCCGTTCAAAAAATCGCTAACGATTATATTTGCAAACTGACAGTCACGGCAGAGAATAATTCCAATGAATTGCTTGTACAATTATATATGTAATTGTATAAGCAACAAAGAAATGAGATTTATTTTTCAAAAAAACTTTTGGGCGAGTTCGAAGAACTACTTTTTAAATATTTTTTTTTGTAAATACTATATTTATCACATCTTAAA
Organism: Himalopsyche japonica; assembly: GCA_028555115.1. NCBI lineage: Eukaryota > Metazoa > Arthropoda > Insecta > Trichoptera > Rhyacophilidae > Himalopsyche > Himalopsyche japonica. Next base: position 285,996 of record JAHFWJ010000347.1, read on the forward strand.
AAAGAAATTGGTGTGGCCACCAGAAATTTTCATATGCTGATGTTTATAATGCGGCCGCAGTAAAATTTCTCGTAATAGCCACTGTTCGATAAGAACAGCAAGTTACTTGAATCATTTGGAAGTGCAAAATGCGTTAAGTATTTTTCATGCTTTTCAGCCTTAAGGCAAGCTAAAATATTATCATATGTACGGTAAAATATTATCTATGACAGATGATAAGAGAGCTATCAGTAGTTTATAAAGTAATCGTTGTTTTTTTTATCTTTTTGTAATGAATCACGCCCTTAGTATAGTTTAGTAATAAGAATTTTTCCATTCTGTTAGTGTTCTGTTTTTATTGGTTTTAACATATAAAATAAAAGTGTTATTAAAGTGAACATTCATTGATGAGAGAAACTTCAGGTATTTAGTGATAAAACAACATATTTATCTGTCATAAAATTTCATTACAACGGTGATATGTTTAATTCTATTAATGTGAAAGTGTTCAATATTGTTGTTATTATTATCATTGTTTTACCATACACAATTTTGCTCAAAAATTTTTGTGCTAACGTTTATGTTTAACCTGTTCTCTGCCGTGCCACATAAAACGCTAAAATTATGAATATTTAAAAAATAAACTGAGTAGTTTTTGTGTTTGCAAAACTTCTGACAAACATCATGACAAGTAAGACCAAATTTCAATACAAAATAAGACAGATTTTACACTGTCATATACATATAATTTTTAGGGATCATTTTCCGCCTTAATACGATAAACTTACAGCAATAAACACGAGACGTTATCAATCAGGCGTTTAAATCTTACTACAAAAATATTACTATCTTTTGAGATGTTAACTTTCACTTCTTTGTGGGAAGTCATTACTTTTAAATAATATTAAGAAACACAATACTCCGGTTTCGCTTATTACGAGCATCAGTATTATTTTAGCATGTTTTGTTCACAGGGCCGCGCCAAGGAGCTTGGCCGCCCGTGTGCAAGCATAAATAGGGCAGCTCCATATATTGAAATGATGCATTCAAGATTCATTACAAATTGTGTTTATCAATACAGTATATTTTATTTGTAAAAATTGATTTTGTTATAAAATTCCAAAATATAAGATTATTGCTTTTGCAACGAAAATAAAACAATTTACATAAGGTAACATTGTAAATTAAAAGAAAAAATACAAAGAATGTCAACCAAGCAAGCTGAAGTGAAATTTGTTTCAATACATTAAAATACTAGTATTAATCTGAACTCACCCTTGTCCACGTGGAATAAATCAATATCCCCGCAGCAATATTCTTAATGCACTTCCCATTGGCACCTCTGTTGGCAGACTGGCTCTACACTTTAAAAGAACAGACAATTCATGTCAATCACTTCTCAACAAAAAAATATCTGAAACATACAATTTGATATTATAACAGACGGCAGGGTTTTCATTCTGACCTCGTATATGTCGAAAGAAATTTATTCAAACGATTTATTATAAGTGAGAATGCCTGTAAGACGTTGTAATTTTCACATCGTAGTCACGCCACGGCTTAAATTAAATCCAGGAATGTCATTTAAGGTTCCAAATAGGAATATTTACCTATTCTAAGCTTGGAAAACATTTAGTTTATGCAATTTTGCGCAGGTTTGCCATAGAAGAAAAAAATAAAAAAAACAACAAAATGGCAGCTTAGTCTGTCCTTGAAAACATACGGAAAATAACTGAAATTACGTCCCTGATAACATCTATCTACACCTAGTTGATGACGTAATGATTGGAATGTTTTTTTTAAATTTTAAACAATTCCAAGACAAGAATTAGTGAGTAATGTCAATTTTCCTCGATCAACTCAATTGGCCCCTATTAAACAAAGTTAAACGAATGCATCGTATAATATAACCGACTTTCTCAAAATGAAATTGATGATCTTGTTTCCCTTTTATTACGGTATTTGGTAAAATTATTGCCAATCTCTTATTACGAATTGAATTTCATTGTAAATTTCACTTAAATACAATAGATTCGATGTACTCTTTTCTATGACAGTTGTTACTACAGAAAGTAATAATAAACAATATTCTTTAACGGTGAATGCCAAGTTGTATAGTTCGTTTATTCGGAATGCGTGAAACTCGTATTTAGGTTAACTAGGGTTAAGAGGGAAATTATTGACGATATGTAAATTTTATAAGAAAAAACATATACATTTATAGCGGCGCATTTCATCAACATATTCTAAATATTATTTTATTTTACTAGCCAAGGTGTACACCATAATAAAACCAGAATAGTCGAGGAAAGGTAATATTTAAAACTGTCATTTCTTGACTGAAAGGCATTTTTATAAAGTCAGTCATTATTTTTGGATGCAAATCCATTTTTCAACTTAAAAATTCATGTACGAAAGTATCTATTCTTGGATCATAATCAATGATTGCTTAAACTGATTAGACTATCCTATCCAGGGCTGTGAAATCGGAGTCGTGGAGTTGCTTTGCTTTAACTGCCATACCTGGAAGTAACCTTCCGAGAAAAATGCATGAAATATCACCTTTTTATAAACTACGATATACGCGTCCCTGACTTTTTAAAGAGTAGGTATGAAAATTGCGAAATGTCAGAAGACTGAGAGCACACTTCGCCTGCCCTTAAGAAATACTTGCAAAGACTTATAGTTACATGTTGTTGAGACGTGTGGTATTCCGTACGGTTTGCAGTTTTAAGGTAAATCATTTTTCTCAAGCGCGTACGTGATACGACATAGCGCAGAATAGTACAGTCAAAGTTTGCGTATCACGTACGTTCATATGCAACGTGTGGTTAAATAGTCATGAAAAACGAGCGACTGACTACTTTTTCGATTAGATTTTGAAAAATATCTCAATGAAAAATTTATCGGATTGGTAGTTGATCTTTAATTTAATGCACATAAATTGGAAAGGTAGAGAAAAAACATAACAATTTTTTTTTTTAGTCGGAGTCGTTTTTTTAATGACTTCACAGCCCTGGTAAACAGATAAAAGTGAACGAACGTAGTATAAACGCCTGTTGGTTTTGGCGCCAATGCACGAACAGGTTTCATATGCAAGAGGTAGAGGGAGAGGGAGAGAGGAATTCTTTACTTTTACAAGTCGCCTCAATTTTCAATTTCACTCACCACTTGTAACTATCATGCCGTAGCAATTATTGTTAAACGCAATAACGGTATGTTCTTTGAATAATATAACGTAAAAAGGTAAACAATAACAAATATCCACGTGTTCAAATGTATATTTAAATTATTGTTACACGTGACGTTATTAATGCTAAGGTGTGTGCGTTTTTAATAACAATAACACTTGCCAAACCAAGGTGACACAAGTTTTGTTACGAGAGTAGTTTCAACGAATAAACTGTAAGATTAAGTGAATCTTATAAGATTATAATAGTAAATATATATTGTTACTGTTAATCATTTAAGTGCGTGAAAGTTTTCAATGTCGTTATAAACGTCTTTTGTTCAGTGACAAGATGTTTGCGTGATGAAATTTGGATACGTGCGTTGTTGTAACGGTCAAATCTAAGATAAATATCGTTAAATCTTATAAAGTAGCAAGTAATTATCATAATTTGTTTGTGTTATTGTGTTCATATTGGATTATCTCGAAAAGTAAGTTATATTATCGGCTGTAATAAAAAAAAAAAAAGGTTATCGATTCGGTCTTGTGTATCGATATCATGATATAAAAACGTCTTGTAGAAAAGCGGTCGGCTACTCAAATGTATTGGCGTGCCCACTGAAATAAAACTAGTAAATTTGAGTTGTTACGACTTTGTACGATTTTACATGTTTTGTCATTAACGACCCGCGTTTCACCTTTCGGAATCTTCAGGCATTCTATCACATGGATGCAACAGAACTGATGCACAGTAAACAGTTAGCATCGTCTATTTATCAAAAGTATTTATTGAAGGAAAACATAGACCCTAATGCAAGAACTAAATGGCAGCTAAAACAAATTAAACAATATTGATCTAATAATAATTAACACACTTGCCTGTGAAAATTTTCATTAACGATTAATCTTGTTAATGAGTCATTCTTGAAAGGGTTTTACAACAATTATTAATTAAAATATAAATGGGGCTTTTTTAGAATACAATGCCTGAAGATGTCGAAAGGCGAAACCCGGATCGTTAGCGACAAAACATGTGGAATCGTACAAAGTTGTAACAGTTCAAATTTGATATTGAAATTCCAACAAGCACTTTCAGTCGATATCATAAATTAAAATTAGTAAAATATATTATAACAATTTATTTGACTAAAACAATACACACAATAAAAAATCAGCAATGTATTTTAATTATACAAAATTTATAAGGTATATAGTTGATAATTATTTTGGCTTACACCTTCATCAGACCTTTGTTTGAACATACGTTTATTTATCTATATGTAGCGGTGTAGAAAAGGTACACAATACATTTTCACTTTTGCTTTAACATTCTAGTTTGATATTGTGTGATAATAATAATAGTAAATAATATTATTTCTTGAAGTGAGTGTTAATCTGTGTATTTTTTATTGAGTGGGAATAATTGTAAATGCTAAACAAGTATTGTACTAAGTTGATTTATTTAAAATTCTATTAACCTTCAATGATGATTTGAGAAGTGGTGATGGATTTAAATTTGTTTGTTCATTAAAAATGTCATTGTATTGCTAATATCTATTAATTTCTAACATCATTTGAAAAGCGTGTCATCAAAAATGCTGAATTGTGAAAAAAAACCGAAATAAAATCGCGAAGAACGATGAAATCGCGTAAAATCAAAGTCGCGCAATAATGCGTAAAAAAATGGATGTGTCACAAAACAGGAGATTCAAAGTTTTGGACACTACTACATCTATTGTATATTAAAAAAAATGATTAAAATAATTCACGCTACATAAAAACATTAAAATATATATAAAATATTTCAGAAGTGACTTCTTTCATGTTCATCGTTGAAAGCTAACGTCTAAGTATTTGGTTCATATTTTGATATTTTTAAAGGATGTCACCAAAAATTCTTTCGCGTGCCACCTATTGGCGTACCATGTTGTTTTCAAGCTATAAAAACACAAAAAATTCAAATTATGTGACTATAATAAAACTGTTGAAAATAATAAAATGAAATGAACGCATGTAAATTTGATGGAAACAAAATTTCATATGTTTTTGTATGCTGTTATTTATTTTTTTGCGTATATTTACAAATGTTTTAGTTGAGATGTTTTGATATAAATTTTATTCATATGTTTAATTTGCCAATGAAACTTGAAAAAAATTTATAATTTGGTGTAAAAAGCGCCTTTTTCGTTTTTTCGCGATTTCGAAGTTATACGGTTTTTTTAAAATGATAAAGTCTCCAACTTTAAAGTAAATTGGAACATCATTTCATTCTGTATAATTCAAATTCTGAACGAATCTGATTTGATATTGAAATTCCACCAAGTACCTTCAGTCCATATCTTATAAATTATCAAAAATTTTTTTTTTTTTGAAATACAGTGGAACCTCCAATTACACTACTCCGAATTACGCGTTGGCTTTAAATATTCGTCGTAAATTTGCAAATTGCTCGATCGCTCGGCTGCACACACACAGCCAGACGGTCCTCTGTGCGGTGCATACAGCCAATATTAACTAGCGTCTGTGTATTTAACACGTTCCGGCTATACACGCAGCCGGAATTTTGCGAGCGCTATTTATTTTATCACCTAGTAACTTAATATTTCGTCCTTATATTTTTCTAAAAATAAAAATAATCTTAGTTATGCATTTTTCGCGAAAAAAAACAAAATGCGTATTTTTGTATGGGATTTCTTCCCCCAATTACACTACTCTAAATTACATGGTCCCGACTTGTAAATTGAGTGTTAATGGGGTTTTACTGTTTATATATCTTGAAAAACTATACAGTAAAACATGTGTCATTAATATTGGATAGTTCTCAATGTAACCAATTTTACTATGTTTACAGATCCCGAAAATACTCAAAAATGAGTCAATACCGAACTGAACGTAGACTGACAATACTCTACTCCTTGATAGTGGCTTTGGCCCTGATTGCCTGCATCTGCATGGCCGTGGTCTGGAACCATTGGAGACAAGTGCTTGACGTCTGCCCCGATGAGAACTGTGGCTGCATCTTGTATGGGGTCTCTGCCTCAAATCACTTCCCCGGCGGCCATGTTTCATCGTGTCAGTGGGTTGTCTATGGCCTGATTCCGGTGATGGGCGTCGCCATGATCATGGGCGGATTCCATCTCTTGAGAGTTTGCATCAATAATATTGGCAAATATGAAAATAAAAGTAGAATAGTCGAGCAAAGGTAATATTTAAAACTGCCATTTTTTGACTGAAAGGCATTATTATCTTTGGATACAAATCCATTTTACAACTGAAAAATCCGTTTATGAAAGCTTTTATTCTTGGATCATAACTATTGTATTTGTTGAAAACACCGATGAGACTAACTGAGGCTGTGAGTTCGGAGTTGAAGTCGTGGAGTTGCGGTGTTTTGGCCGGAGTCGTAAAAAATAAATGACTCGAATGAAATGATACTTCTTCGATTAGATCAGAGGTTCCCAAACTTTAAATATCAGATTTTTTTGCGGCGCCCCAAGTCAAAAAATTGGTTACTCTTGGAAATCTTCATGCCACCTTACATTTTATAAATTTTAATAATATCAAAAATATTTTGATATTAAAATTTTGTTTTTTACACAGTTAAAGGGTAACTCTGGATTAGAAAATTTAAAAAAATATTGCAATGTAAAATTTGACAGATTGGTTGGTTAATTTTTAATTCAATCTGTCTACATAAGTAGGAAAGGTAAGAAGAAAAAATCCTGACAAAGTTGATCTTTTTAATCGGATTCCTGTTTTTCTAACCAATAGTAGTGAGATCAACGTCCGACATTGGTAACCACTTGGTTCTGCATGACCTTAACATGTATTAATTGGAACTTAGAGATGCTAGCATGATTTAGAGATGACAGGAAACTGATTGTTGGAAAAAGGATTCATGAGGCTCCATATAGTCGAAGAAGAATCTAATATGAATGCAAACTGTATTTACTTTCAGGGAAGGCGAGATGATAGTGATGACCACAAGAGCTCAAGTAAAAGATGATGACCAAATAACGTACTGTTGGATCACTGCTGCTATAGTGTCTTCTGTGTTCACAGTTTACAGTCTCGGCCACGCCGCGGTTTTAACTGATGGTTATTACAAGACATGCAACCAGTACCGAGGCGAATTGATCAAGGTAAATAGTATATTATGTAGGTAAACAATAGTCGTAATAGAACGTAACGATAATCTCTCACAGATTCAATCACATCAAATGAGACCCGTACATTGATGTGATCAGATTGCTCTTTGTAATGTGAAACTCTCAACAATTCAATATCTTCACTGTATAACCGAAAGTTAGGCAACAGTGATAGTGTTTATGGGTAGTTTCAGGAGTATATTGTAATTATTTGAGTGTGACACATTCACGTGGGTTTGATCAAAGTAAGTAAAGACAGAAGCAATTGTGAGTTGCAGTTTTACAATAGTTTTAATAAGTACTAATAGTTGAGAGTGGAAGACAGAATAGAAAACTGAGATGCCAATTGTTAACCCTTATATATAGAAAAACAATTTACGATGACATATAGTGTTTAATTAAATAAGTAAAATATTGAATAAATCTATTCTCTACAGGTGACATCTAGTGCTTGGCTTAAGTAAGTAAATTAGCGTGGAAAACTGCATGTTACATTAATTTGAATTTTCCAAATCTTGTTTTGCCACGAAAAACCTGGGATTCACCTTACTGCATCTTCAGGCATTTAAATGCAGGGATCTAACTGATTGTAGTAAATAGTTTAAGACAAAATATTTATTAAGTAATCATAAGTTAGGGGAATATATCCTTGAATTAATTTTCAATAATTTAAATATGATATTGAGATTCCATTAAGCACCGTCAGTTGTTATACTATTATATATCAAAAAATTGATCTTAAGTTAGGACTTTCATGGTACCCCCTGTAAATGCTACCTCGCCCCCCAGGTTGAGAAATACTACTCTAGAGACGAGTGATTCTCTAGTATTAACTACTTTCTCATTACATTGACCATGTATAAATAATGAATTTCATTAAATTTGTGTTTTCATTACATATAGTGATTTTTTTAACACATTGGTCGCCAACATATTTTGCATAAAATAGTGAAAACAATGATAATATGTTTCTAAGTAGTATTTGATAGGATATGTCAGAATGCATTGTTTTTTTTTTTAATTTTGATGATTTTTTACTTGAATAATTGGTTTTTTTATGTACTGGTCTTTTTTGCCGGTCACCCACATGTCCCCCATGAAATAATCCATGCCGGTCATCGGTGACCCCCATGGCGATCAACGTATTAATCAACAAAATGTCTTAGAAAATTTGCTAGATAATATCATACATATTTAAATTTATCCTAGAAGTAGCATTTGTATCCTTTTGAATGAGACAGGTTAAGAATATCATCGCTGAAGCTGCTGTGATAATGGCATCTATCAATGAGAAAAATAAGTTTCATTCTCAAATTACAGTACAATAAAATTTTAGAAATATTCATTTAATTTAAATAAATATTTCCAGTCTCTGAGGGCAACCGGCAATCAAGTGTCGGCCATCCACACCCGTTTAGGGTGCCAGGCAATATTCGACTTCATGGATTACCTTCAGCCGGACTTGTACGACAAACGGCGGGGAGATTTCATCAACACGGGCTTGGCGTTACAGATCGCTCTGGTCTGCTCGTGGTTTGTAGTGTTCTTGTGGATAACTGCTGTTGTTATCAACTCAGTGAGGGCTCACAAAGACAAGGGATCCTCTGGGTGCTGCGGGAAATAGATAAATGTAGACATTCATCTCCAAGCAAGGTTGGATAACAGTATCTTCACATCGCGAGCTGCTGCTCAGAATAAAGACAATAAATTATGGGCAAAGTGATTGTCTCTTTCAAAAAGTGCAATACATTGTGGTTTTATATTTTCCCTCAAGAGAGATATTTAAGGTGTTAAGTTCCAAAAATGAATAAGTTCTAATACCAAATCAATAAAAAGTTCATAATTTTATTTATGTTTTGTGAGGTCGTGTCATAATTGATCACGTATGAAGCAAGCTGCACTTGAAAAATGGAAGATTCCATTGTGCACTCACTAATCTGCACTAACTCAATCACACTAACATCATTCTATAAAAAAATACTATGCCGGATACCAGATTTCAATAAATTTATCTATTCTTACTATCATGTTCAGCTATGTATTTGACGATGTCCAAAGGTGAAACCGGGTCGTAAAAGAAAAATAGTTTCGTAGTTTCTTAAACAATTCAAATACGCTCTATAAATATCAACAAGATATAGAAATAGAGAAGAATATTTGCTATATTTTTTACATTTTCTCATCATTTAATTTATTGTTGTAAAAAGAATTATTAATGTAAATAAATTTATGCATTTTTCTATAACAATTTGAAAAAGAAAGAACTTTCGAATAAATAACTAATTTTAATTTGAAACATAATGATATCTTAAATTAATGTCAATATCTTTAAATATACTTCCTCCAAAAATATTCTTTATATAATATTAAAATGATTTTTTGACAGGACACACTCTGATATCTATAAAAAACGTTTAAAAACATTTTACCATAATTCTCGATTTCTTCGAGTGTCCGAATTGTCACTTGACAGATGTCAATAGTTTCAGAGTTACCAAATCAATTTTCCTCAAAATTTGTAAGAAAGCCTGCTTTTTTATCATATAACAATAAACAATTGGTGAGTTTATAAATAATTTCTGTATATGACATAAAAAAAACATCTAAACTTCAAATTTTTTTTTGTTACAAATTATAGCTGGCATCCTGGGTACAGATGTATATTTTTTTCTGGCAGCTAAAGGATCAAACAATGTTTTAACCATTTATTTAAACCACGAAAATTGCTATTTTCTAATGAAGTGACTGTAGGAAATGTAAAATTTAAAAACGTATTCATAATTATGCTAATTATTCCTCAATGAAATTGCTTGGTGACTTTCTTATTGATTTCTAAGGAGTACACAATTGTGATTAGGTCTTATCAATTTTTGGAACCTATCCTTTATTCTTTTCACATTACCATAGCTTTGGCTTGTCCAGCGTTGTTATTTAAGTAATAATTTTGAAAGGTAGTGCCTAAAGTACAAATTTTATATTAGTATAACTAAATATAAAACATTATGTTAGTAAGACTTCAATGCAATATTCCATAAAAAACTTTGAATTTAAAATAATCATATTGTCGTCCTGAAGAGATGTCCGAACTGATTGGATCACATGCCGCTTGCATCGTTTTCCATATGGCCTTCTTAGTATAGTCTAAGGAAACTGGAATGACCTTTTTAACGTGTCAAAATTGTTTAATTATATTATATTATTCTTTTTCATAATTTTAATATAGTTTTTTTTAAAAGTTTTTTATGCTGTTATATATTAGAAAAGTGAGATGTTAACTTTTTGCATTCTACAAATGATGGTGCACAATTAAATTTATGGCTATGATAATGGATGAATAATTAACAAATTTCACCCTCAAATGCAAATATGAAAAACATTAACGACCAATTTTAATTGATACTGAAAAAAATATATCATAAATAACATTAAAATGACTTGGCAGCAGAGTGGTGGCACTTGAGTTATAAGAAAAAAATCTATTTTGCCTCTATGGTCACATTTTAGTGTGTTTCTTAAAGGCCACATTGAAGACAATGCCCTGATAGAAAAAAATATTCAACAAATTTATTTCCGTCAATAATAAACTTCTGCTACATAGTTTCTATTTTTTTTTTTAAATTTATCTTTTATATAAACTGCTGTCAGTTTGAGTGCATCCATGTTGAAACTCACTGGTCTCACAGGTTGAGCGACACTGATTTACTATGGAAATGTGGCACATTTTGGGAGCCATATTATGTTGAAAAATGTTTGTAACAACATGGTGGAAAAAATAGCAATGTATTTTAGTTCTACAAAATTTGTAAGGTGTATAGTTGATAGTTATTTCACCTTAGCCCTCATCAGAATAGTGACAGTTCTGATGAGGGCGTATGCCGAAATAGCTATCAACTAATATATCTTATAATTTTTGTAGAATTAAAATACATTGCTCTTTTTTTTCGTGATATAATGGAATTCCAGCAAATAAATGTCAATTCAATCAATTTAACTTTTAGGACGGAAAACATTTGTCAAAGTTTTTATGTTTAATTGTTAATAGCAGTTTTTTATTTAAGTGTTATTTAGATTATGGGCTCGTAATTAAGACAGTGTGGGATTGTTCAGTAATGATTAATAAAACTGGCAGGGCGACATGTCATCTCCTAATTCCTACTTAGAAAGCGACTGCTCCATCGAGTCATAAATCATAAAAGATAATAAAAATATGTGCACTAGCGTACGTAAGAAAGGCTATTTGCAACTTTAGGCTATGTCAGCGTACAATGTTTGAAAATGACAAAAGATGAAACCAGGGATATGGCTGACAAAAATGTAGAAGTGTATGGAATTGAACAATTCAAATTCTAATAACCGCAGTCAATATTTTAATGTATAAAATATAATATAAAAAAAAGAACGAATTTCATTTTCTTTGTAGGAACAATGTTTAATTTCCGAAATATTACAAAATCATGTTTATATCATATTAATTTTTGAATAACAATTTACAAGGTAACATATTTATGATTAAATTACATCAAAAACCAATTAACAAATTCGATAATGGCCTTAATAATTATTTTATTTGTTCCTATAACCCTCTCCGGTCGGTCGTATGTGGTTTAACCAATATAACTAAATTGTACGATAATTCTATTTAATGAAGCTGTTTTGAAGTCTTGAATATATTCTGACAGAAAACAGACTGACTGACAGAAAATAAAGACTCGGGCAGAGAGATAGCAAATAAATAATCTATTTATTCAGGTTTCTTTGAAAAATTATGAAACAAAGAACTATGACAACCGGAAAGGGTTAATAAAAACGGGAACAAGTGAAAAATATTGTCTAATAATATAATCCATTAATAACAACTAAAAATAAATAAACAATTATTTTGTACACAAAATAATATCACAAAATTGCACTATTTAATTATACTTCGAAATAATTGCTAAAATGAAACTTAGGAATTAATTTAACAGAGGGCAATAATAAATGTTTTATTTAGACAGGTCTTGATTATTTTTCATCAATTGTACTCCATTTTATTTGTCGATTTATTATATACATATAAAAACCTATAATTTAAATCATTGAGGTAAAAATGTATATTTTATAAAAAATAAAATATTTCTAAATAAAACAGGTAAATTTTCTTATACATGGCAATGTTGAGGACTTGATGAGATAACAAATAATCTATGTAATACAGTGATTTTGGAAAAAGTGTTTTTGGAGACAGGAATCGAATACACAATATCAATGTTATGACTGTCAGTTTGAGTTAATCCATTCTCACAAAAGCCTGTTTTATATGTGACAAAAATATGGAAGCATGCAAAAGAAAATAAAATAGTCAAAGGATATCTACTGCAAGAGAGAAAATATCTCATCTCAGTTGGTTTTAAAAAATAAAGGTTTGATATTTGAATTAGCAGGAATGGTATCTTCGACTGTTATTCAACAATTCCATCAAGCACATTCAGTCAATATTATCATTACATAAATAAATGAATAAATCATCGTCAACATAGTCAACAATTTATTGCCTCAAATTAAGATAAATAAAAGACATTCAAAGAGTAATGAGCGATGAATGTCAAATATATCGAATAACGTTGAACCCCTGTTCTCCGCCATTAAACAAAATAATCGACGGTGCGGATTCCAGATTCACTGGTGTTAATGAGTTTATAACAATAGCAGCCTCGAGAGAAAACATTTCATGTTAAAAATATAACATCATTATTAGAAACCATCTAGAATTTAATTAGAAAAGAAATAACAGATTATATAGGTTCTCTGGAAAGTAATCTCACTTTTTTCAAGCAATGCGTATTTTTTTATTACTTATTGAAAAATGGCAGATAATGAACTGTTTTCCAAAAAACCCAATAATATATAAAAGTCCATGCTTAGGGCTTTTGATTCCTAGGGGTCTCAAATATCTTATACAGTGGAATCTTTCATAACGAGCATCTTTATTATGTAATTCACACAATAAGCAAAATCACTCACTTGTGCAATCCTCAAGAACAATGACAAAATTAAGAAGACTGATGCATTCCATGTTGTTATGCTCCTCAACAATTTATAAGTATATATTGTTATTTTAATAGATGTTAAACAAATAAAAATGGTTTTTTTTTGGCACGGAATGCATTATTATATTTTACATTGTTTTATATGGAAAAAATGGTTTTAATTCACGAGTCTTTCACATAATGAGTAAGATTCTGTAACGAATTAGTCTTGTTATGAGAGGTTCCATTGTATTGTTACGTAACCCAAATATTTAATGTAACAATGGTTATCATTGCATACATAATTCATTCAGTGTGTTTCAAGCCTGGAATAATTTTTGTGATGCTTTTTGCCATCTGAAAAATAAAGCCTGCACATTATATTGCGCCCGGAGTTTCCAAAATGGGTAATCCACCACTAACTTAAGGCCAATGGAAGGTTTAGAAACTTTACACTCAGACATGAAGTCATAATATAAGTCTAGATTTTATATTCCGATTAACAACAGTTGAGCAATGAAGGCATGCAAATCATTATTAACCATTTTAATCTTAACCTATTAAGTATAGAATGTGCAAAAAGCCAGCTTAATACATTTTTTCTGTACTTATTTTCAGGATATGCCAAAGGTTAAGGACTAAAAGGGTTAAGCAGGTTTCCTAACAATGAGATATCTATAATAATTATTAATATATTATATAATTTAATAATAGATCTACAGAAATAGCAATTTAACATTTATAATAATTGATTTATCGTAATCCTATCATTACAGCGAAACAGGCACTCTTCATTTTGTTTTATATTGCAGAAATCCCAAATAAAATTAGTTTTGTTTTAATATAATCATAATGTAAAAATAATTTAAACAGCAATAAATTTGTTTATTATATAGTTAAAATTGATAACACTGTTATCCCACTTGGTGTTTAACTAGAAGCGACATCTGTTTTGATTATTTCGAAAGCATTTTCAGACTTGTCATGTTGTAGAATTATGTAATACCAAGCTAAACAAGGCGAATGATTACGCTTAGAAATAAACAGTGGGTCGGTCTATTGCCAATGTATTTTGGAGGTGGGGAGGAATTTAGAAACATACATTGAAACTAATTAACGATACACTACTTATTACAAAATTAATCACTACCACTTGGAGGTATTTGGAGATCTCACAAGGAAATAAATTTAATTGTGGAATTTTGTTTATATATAATTGGTTACTGTTAATAGTAAGCTATAAATTTGAATTCTTTTGTTATGTATTCAATAAGTATTTCTACGTTATAATGTTTTTAAAAAAACCTCATTTTCAATTATACGATTTGAAAACTCTAGAAAAATAATTGGAAGACGCTTGTCAAACAAATGTACATCTAGTAATACACCGAGTGGAATAACAGAGTTGTCAAATTGTAATTATGTATTTACAGTTAACTTCAACAAAGTTAGCATCGAATCTATCGAAAAACAAATATGTTAATAGTTTAACTGTACTCCCACACTAAGAAAAATTGAATCCGTTGGTTACCAGCAATTAAGCCAATCTCTGATGCTATATTGAAATATTACTTGATTCGTCTTGTTCTTATGATTATCGTTGCAAGTATGTTCAAAACAATTTGAAAGTGATATTTAACGTTGGAAGAAACATTGGAATCATGGGTATTACTACGGGACGTATCCAGCAGAGAAGAACTAGTTAATCAATTTTAGTTATGTATATTTCTGGAGAATTTATTCACAGAGCTGATTAAACTTTTGAACAGGTTAGTTTAAATTACTTATGATCGATCAGACATCATGATGTATCCTATAGAGGTATCAGATGTATCCTATAGAGGTGTAGATGCTAAATATTTTTGGGTCACAGTACAGTCTAGTCTATATGATATTTAAGTTCAGAGAGTTGAGTGAAAGATCAGGACATCAGTATTGCTGTAAGCAATAAGCTTAGCTTCAAAAACAGATCCTTGCTGCGGATACCAGGGAGAGATTATAAGAAATGACGAACAAGGTTATAAGGTAACAGCCTCACTAAATTTCGCAGCCAAAAGACAAAGAGACAGAGATTCTGAACCCTTTTCTTTATTTAATCTACTGTAGGTAGACCAAGTTGCTTTGTATCATTTATAAGGCGAATTATGCGGGGCTATGAAAAACTCATATAACCTGTGTGGGGCGACAAAACAGTTGAATGACTGGGATTCTTGGCAGCACCATATGCTCTACTTGAGAAGCAGAAAAATACAAACAAGACAAGATCATACTATCTAACACCCAAACAAAGACACAGCACGTTCCATACAGTCTGAAAATTAACACTAATACATCATTTTGTGCAAAACTTCATACGCAGCCGTTATGATTCCCCAGCTTAGAAATGCTCGCGTACAATTCATTGAGGCTCCGTGATAAAAGTTTCTCAATTTACAACCGCGCTCCACGTACACCATTTTAAATGCTGCGATCATTCCCTGGTGTGGCCCGCCCAGCGTCGTTTGCATAGCTATCTTGATAACGTTAAGCGGATAATATAATGTGCTGAGAAATGCACCTATTGAAGCACCGGCGAGAAAATCTTGTAATGTTTGGTACACGACTAAGTCTCTGCGGGGCAACCTATCGTGTACCTCGTCTCTAATGATAAAATATAGTGCGTTTGATGGTCCGTTTCGAACTAATATTGGAACAAGTCCTCTATAAAATTCTTTTATACCATATTTCTTTGCTATATGATATACTATGTGTTTTGTATTTTTGAATCTCGTGTTATAAGCTGGATCAACGAGCAGTGTTTGCATTCTTTCGAACGGCATGAGGATCGCTTCAACGTTTCCGGCAATTATGGCAGCGACTGTTTTTGCTAGGTAAGGATTCATGTCTGTAGTCATAAGTGGTTTCTTACACTCTTCATAAACTCCAAACATGAGAGACATAGAGAGTGTTTTTTGACATAGCGGTGGAAGCATTCCCCTATATAAGCAGACAAGACCTTCATTTTTTAGCTCTTGAAATGCTGATGTAGTTTTTACTCCGTGGAGCATCTGAAAATAAAAAAAAAATGCAATACATCAGTCTCATCAATTAAAATTAAATTCATTTAAATATGCTTTGGTAGATAAGGAAACTGTTTGATGGTCAGTTGCTCAATCTCTCATTTTCAAAGAGTAGAGATATAATACTGTTCTACGGTAGTGAATCACGGAATATAGTTTTTCTGAGTTTTTGTCAAATACTTTGTAAAAACTGTATTTCAGGATTTTTAGAATAGATACTTGCGTCTGATATTGGGGGTGAGGTGGTTTGACTTCGTGAGGAGTTTGGAGATTAGGGAACGTACTGAGAAATACCCTGTTATATCAGACGTTATGAAGACGCTGGGACCAGTTAGGTCACAAGCTGCAAATGCCTGCCTGCTTCTGTTTTCAAATAATAGGATTCCGGCATATCACACGACCATTAGGTATTATTCACACAATGTTTTTGACAGAAATGTTCTAGGAGATAGCAAAACAATTGTTATGCGATAGAGAAACATTGTGACGCCCATGGTCGCTGTATGCTCCAGGGAGCAAATATGATCACAGAAGAGATGAAACGATAGCACTAGTAGTCAATTAATAGTAATAAATAATATTGCAGACACCAATTCCCTTGAACAAAATCCACAAAACAGCTGAAAAATACATTTATGAAACTGTCCATAGGGGGATTTGAGCCAGTGAGCACTGCTACCGAAGTTATCAGTGTTAGCTACTCAGTCAAATCCCTGACAATAGATTTGAAGTAAGTTATTTTTGGAAGGATCACTGTATTGCTTTTAGCAACATTAACCCTCTAGTTGCTAAGATCTCAAATGTCGAGACGGCTGATTGCAGTGTGTTGATAGTTTACCCTCAAAAATATAAGTTAAAAGTTTTAAGATTTTCGTCTGAGGGATAATTTTGAAATCGAAATACAGTCTGATTGGTTTTGGTAATATCCACAAGTTAAGTTAATACTAACTCAACTAAATTAATATTTGATAAAGCAGGAAAAGGGTTAAGTAAATTTTCGAGCAAAGAATCATAATGTGCTATAAAGCATATTGCAGTAATGAAAATTTGAGGGAAGACGTTAGTTCATCACCAAGGTTATGGAATTACAAAAGGTAGTTTTTGGTAAAGTAGATGTAATTTCACTGTTCGATATTAAAATTTTTTTACGGGGTCGTCAACAGACAAATCATTCCATTTTTACTCACCTGTCGAAATATAACTTTATTCATTGGGTAACTTATCGTTATGTTGAAAAAAGCTGCCCCCCAACCACAAGCAAATTCTCTTACGTCAAAGTTGAATTCCTTTTTGACGCTCATTTTTGATTAGGAAACTTCACCGATAATTTTAGTATTTTAATATAACCACGGCTTATTTATCACTTGTTGAATCGTGAAACAGACCCTATCGTCGACTGCTGACCGAGCCATTCTACTATAAAAAAAATACTGTATTGACATTAAAAATTAATGTCTTTATAGGTTATGTAAGTATCATCACAAAAAAACGCACGATGTTCAGATGACTGATAAAGATTAGCGCTTTTTTTAAAATGATTTTGATAAAAATAGCAGCCACACTCGTGAGACTTAAATAAACAATAAGGCAATCTTTAAAATATTATTTTTCGATTGAAAACGCCATTGTCAAAGTGACATACAGGCTTGCCAATAGTGTCATTTTTTCGAAGTATTTTATTACAAAATTTATTTCATACTAGAAGTGTTTACGAACAGCTTATTAAGATCCATATTGATTATCTAAGAAACTACATTTTTAAGAAAACCATGAAAATTTAAGCATTTTGATGAAACGCTCTATCGTTATTATTTCGGTTTGATGTCTATTTATAAGTTGCTTATATAATAATATTACCTTTCAATGCATTAAGACAAAAATTAAATTCAAACAATAAAACTAAAATTGATAGGGATCATTGTAATTTGAATTCACATGTTTTGCCTTTTTTAGAATCATCTGAGCACATGAGTCATTGTCAAATAATAGTATTTGGTGTTTAAATTGGCTATCAAAAATATAGTATACTTACTTACTAACTTATAATAAAAAACAGACTATAGATACTTGGCTCATTATTTTTGATGACAAAGTAACAGGTTTGAAGCTTAATTCACACGCCGAAAACAAAAATCAAATTAAGCGCCAAAAAGCCAAGTAATGTGAACAAAGCACCAAATTTTTCTTATTTTCCACAAGCCGTCAGAAGTGAAACAACTTTTTATTTGGATCACACAAAGATGACATATTTTTTATTATCAAATCACAAACGATTTTTAATTCGAAGGCTTGCTGTTGGCAGCCCTAGTTGCATTACGATGTTTTCACTTATCTACACATTAAGTACTATTTTTGTTTACTTATTTATTTTTATCAACAAGATGATTACGATCATTTTAGTATTATTTTTTAAGTACAAAGAAACGATCTTCAATACTTTTTCAAACGATAATAATAATACTCTTTATTTCGTCAATATTGGCGTAGTTAAAATTCATTATTCCGTCTATTTTTCCGTGGGTCAAATTCTGTCGTGAATAGAATATATTATTAACCACAATAAATTTATTTATTGAATTTGCATTTACTTGGTAGAACTCCATCATAACACGGTGAAAAAATAGCAATGTATTTTAGTTCTACAAATTTTTATAAGATACAGTTTTCGGCTTATGCCATCTTCGGAACTATGTTTTATCTATATAAAAGAATTGCCTGGGTAGCCATATCGGCTACTTTCAATTTATTGATTGAATTTGCATTTACTTGGTAGAACTCCATTATAGCACGGTGAAAAATAGCAATGTATTTTAGTTACACAAAATTTTCACAATAAATCAGAAACGAAGTAAGGGCATCAAAAATTTACGTGCCAGAACTTTACAACAATAAAAACCAAGCGTCTAATGCACAATATTCTTACATTGTGAGATGTGACAGTTGTTGTTGGTGATATATATTTAAATGACTATTTTTTACATTTCCATATTTTTAAATTCGGATAGATTTTACCATACGTCATACTGTGACTCAAAGCTGTGTTTCGATTGAAGTAAACTTACACTATTAGACGAAATGCTAGTGGCGTAACTAGAAATTTTGAGCCCTCATTCAAACGCAAGGTTTGTCCTATGTATGATGAAAAAATATTTAGGTAACTAATTATAGCTTTTTGTTGGTTTATATTGTAATATAGCAACATTTTTTGCATAATAAATTTGGACCTCTTTTCGATGACACTTGAATGCATTGTATGATTCTGTTATGAGGTGGCTACGCCGCTGCGAAGTGTATACTACAATAAATAAAATTATAAAGAAAGTTTAACCCTCTGCTTGCCAACGTCTTAAATATGAGAATGTTACTAGTGTCAAAATTTTTGTGTGTCAGCTAATATTTGTATTGAAATATAGCCATATTTGTTTTGCTAACCTCCGTAAGTTTGTTTAGCATCAATACTGCTGAACTGATTTTTGAAAAATTCATTATTAGCATATCTTTTACAAGGCTTAGCAGAGAGAGGGTTTAAAAGATGAAATGGATGGCTATAAATCAAGGTAAAAGGTGTACTCGTAGTTAGTTTTATTCAAAATTAGTTTTTATCGAAAAAGAGATTGCCAAGAACAGTCACGCAAAAAATAATTGTGGTATTATCTTTTAATCATCAAAATTTTCAATTATATTTTCTTTATTTTTGATTAAAGTTGATGACACTTTAATGGTAGAGTGAAACGCTCTTTAAATAAAATATTAAAAACAACGATTCTTATATCAGCGTATACGAAACTACGGTCCGTGAACGCCTGTAAGGAGGTGCTAGTAATGAAACAGGACTGAATTAATGGTAACAAAAACAATAGTAAAAATCTCCAAAATCTGTTTGGAAGTCGTACCAATATTATGTTTTATAACGTGACTGTCTACAAAAAGTTGTTGTTTAGCCCAACCTGTCTTTTTTGACGTTAGATAACCGAATTTTAAAGATCTAACAGTTTTGGCTGCTTGGTTAAGTGTATTGCGATTATAGTTTATTTAATAATTTATGATATCAACTGAAGGTGCTTGATGGAATTTCAAGATCAAATTTGAATTGTTACAACTTTGTACGATTCCACATGTTTTTTCACTAACGACCCGGGTTTCGCCTTTCGGCATCTTCAGGCATTGTATTCTAAAAATACCCCACTTATATTTTAATTAATATTTGCTGTAAAACCCTTTCAAGAATGATGCATTAACAAGATTAATCGTTAATTAACTTAATTAAGATGAACAGTTCTGTTGCATCCGTGTGATAGAATGCCTTAAGATGCCGAAAGGCGAAACTCGGGTCGTTAGTGACAAAACATGTTGAATCGTACAAAGTTTTAAGAATTCAAATAGGTTATTGAGATTATTATGTTAGAATCTGTCTAGTTCGCATTTAAAAATATAGTTAAACATGTTTGATTTTGTTCCACTGGTGTTTAGCTGAAGGTAGCTGGGAATACCCTGTCACAAATAATTGCATTGCTTTTTTTTTGCGGCATTCCTGGATTCAAGAGAGGTGCGCGCATCTCATTAGTTTGGGGAATACTGGCGTAGAGGATAAAAACGCTCCACCGCGTGAGGCCGCGAATTTCTTTTTATATAACAGTTTTCAAATCCAAGTGTCAATTTTTTAATACACACTTTCTTTCGCCGCAATCACGACAGAAAAAAAGACAGAATTACCAACTTGAAGATAAGTGCTTGCGCGCATACGGTACCCGTACAAAAATTGAATAATTTTACCGGGCAGATGTTTGAAAATAATTTTGACAATAATAAAAGTATAAATTTTAATTTAAAGTTTTTGAAGATCGGAATTTCTCGGTATACATTGATATGATATTTGGTTTTCAGAGTGCGTCGACGTTAGCGCGCAATACTATTTTTAATTTAAAAAAATATTGAAAATTAAAATATTTATTTCAAAAATCTTTTAAAGAAATACAAGAAAAACAATCATAAAAAAATTCAAAAAACAATAAAAACATAACAGCTTGAAAATCATATAAAACTTAGAACTTTATTTTAAAATAATATGCAATTGTAAAATAGTAATAGAAATTTAAAAAAAATACCCATGTGTACACATAGGTGATATTAGTATGGTTTGGTTTTTATTTTTTTCCAATCATAAAAATTTTCTTAGAATGTTGTAAATAGAATTAATTCTTTTTTAATAAGAATTTTTTGTGATAGTTGATATCTATTGATTTCCAGCTGTTCTAAAGTCGTCATCGTTTGTAGAACTAAAATACATTGCTATTTTTTCACCGGATTAAGTGATATATTCCTCGTAGGTGACTTTTCACGAAATCTCCAACTGTTTTGGACCATAACGAGTCGGTATGCTCTATATTAATAACGGATATGGTTGAAATAAAATCCTTAAGTTTGCGTTGCACTATTATTAATACTGTATTATGGTTAATAAGCCCTGGCTACAGTGTCACGGCCGTGGACTGGAATCGAACCTGACATTACGCGAGTCGAGTTCAGCCATCGCATTACATTCCGAAGCTCAGTCGGTTGAAGGATACTGTTAAACCAACAGCCGGTCGTTCAGTGAACTTGATAGAAAGTACGTTCGTAACACTTTGAGAAATAGTTATTCAGTGACCGTACGTAGTAGCTCAGGCGATTTTAAAATTGACTTAATAATAATGACGTTCGATTTTCAAATAATTAACACTAATTTTAATAGTGCTTTATTTGAACGGAGATAAAAAAGAAAATTATGAATTCATTAGCCATAAACTTAAAAAAAAAATAATAAAGCGGCCATCATTAAAAATATTAATCAGCAATTATGTAATTAATAATGGAATAATCATTTGTATCAACTGAATAATAGATCTAATAAAAATCGTTTTATATAAAACCATATCACTATTTTTGTGTCTATTGCAAAAAAACAAGAGAAAATAATTTATTCTATATATCAGTGAAAGTTTTTATAAGCTTTAAATTGAATGAATATCCGAAATAAATTAGACCTTAGTATGACAATTAGAGTTCAAAAATTTATTTCTGTTTGTTATTTTTGTCATTTTGTTTTATCTACATTTTTGATAATAACTAGGCACTTATAAAACACCAAAAATTATTGCACAATACTTTTGCGCTGAGCCGTGCTACAATCGTATTTCTCTATTCATCTTGTTTATATTGGTAGTACTATATTTATATGATTTTTGGTAGATCAATTTATTTTGATTTATTCTTATGATTACCAATTTCCTCTCTTATATTTATGGGTGTGGGTGGGTAGGATTAAACAGACAAAAAAAATAAAATAAGTAATCGATGAATAGAGAAATAGGATAGTTATACCGCTCAGCGTAAAGATATTGTGCATTAACTGTATATGTTTTGTTAGTGTTTATCCACTTTTAAAAATGGTAATTATGCTGCATGTTTGATGACATGACAAAAAAACCAATACGAAATCTTTTTCTTGAGTTGACAATTCAGCGAAATCAGTTATGATCATAAAAATATAAAATTGTGGAAATAATACGAAAACGTGCATTTTTTGCTGTTGAAAAAATCGATTATTCGATTGATGTCCTTAAATGACAAAAACACTTTCAACGGTCTAGCGAGATTTGTTTTAGAAAATAAATTATCTATAAAATTGAATTTGTTATTATATCTCATTGTCGTGTTCGTTTGAATGTTGTTTTATTGTACATACAATATTATTTATTTTTAATATGTTTTAACCCGTTTACTGCTAAGACAAATAAACGATATTCTCAAGCCGAATATTTCAATAATTAATTAGTTTTGGTGTTAACAAAACAGCAATTAATCGAAAGTTTGTGTTAACTATAAGCCATTGTGATGGTTGATTACAGTATGTTAAAGAATAGTTTTTAAACTTATCAGCTAATTTTTATATTGAATTTTTATGATATTTTTCACAAGTTTGGTTAACAACAACACTATTGAATTCAATTGAGAAATATTCATCGTAGGAATATCATTTGCGTGGCATGGTTTAAAACGTTGCATTTTGCCTTCACAACGGTTGAGACATCATTCAAAAGGTAAAATCTCCGATATCGATATGGAAAGTTTGTATGTCATTCCAATAATAATTATTTATTTTGTAGTAGGTATAATAAATATATTTTAATATAAAAGTTGTAAAAGATTGAACTAGTAAAAGTTTGTGATCAAAGTTCAACACGAAACATAACTGGTTTTAATAAAAAGTTCTTTAACGGATCAACCATCTGTAAGATGCATTCTGCAACGAAATCCTTTGTCCTTTTGGCTGTGCTTTCATCGATGATAAACTGTATTCACACGCAACAACGTAAGTACAAAATGTTTTTTTATATTTAAAAAACAAACTAATATGTACTTATAACTTTTCACACAATAGCATTAAATATAAACGTTATGATATGAATTTCGTATGAAGCACTCAGTCTATACTTAGTTAATATTTTTTAACCGCTTGAATACCGTGCGTAAAAATAGTTAGTATTTTTGGAACTCACAAAATTTTTACTTGCATATTATAATTAGATTGAAAATAGTAAAATTTTTCAAAGAACAAAAAATTTAAGATTGTTCCAGTTAATGTATATATTTATTGTGTAAGTATTTCTTTTTATTTAATTAAAAGCAATATTTTTATTTCATTATACAAATGAATTTCATTTCCTATACCGATGAATTTGATTCGCTCGTAATAAGCAACGATTATATTTTAGTATTTTTTGTAATATATGTTACATGTGAATGAGATATTGTTTTAATTTATAAAAGCTCTTCATAGGTATCAATGTTCATATTAACCATAATAAAACAAAAATAATATTGGAATACCTTTGAAATAATTATTTTAAAAAACATGGACACTGGATGTCCGCTTGGGGTTGATTTTTTTTATTGGAAATGTCAAGGATGGGGAAAAATCAATTCAAATTTTAAAGTAATTAACTCTTCAACGATAAAATTGATGACTTCTTATTAATCAATATATAATGAGAAATCAATTACCAATAAGTTGTTCTATACAGGAAATAAATATTTAATAAAATTATTAATTGACGCTTTGCAAACTTATTTAATTCATTTTAAATATTGACATTATTGCATTGTTGCGTTGTTTGATTTTTTTTTTGAATATTTATTTGAAATTGTGTTCAGGTGTATAGATAATTTTGACCTTAACATGGTTCGGCAAACTGCGACTCTTTGACACTTTGAGTGTGGCTCTTCTACAAAATCATTTTATTTATGAGAGGCTAAAATCGTGCCAATTCAAACCTGATTTAGTTGATAATACTCATGATACGTGAAACCAGTCTTGATCATAAAATATATTGTGAAAATATGTACTTAAAAATATATTTTTATTTCTTAAAATATCATGCCGTTTCATCAAGAAGTGACAGTTAACACATTAAAAGTGAAACCTGACTTAGCTAAACCTTTCAAAGATACGCAATGCCATTGTTGTCGTTAGTGTTTCAGTAGTATTTAGTCATTGTCATGTTTTAATTTTATGGATATTATAAGGAATTAATTTAAAATTAAAAATATCAAGTTTTATTAATCGAAGCTGTAGTTTAACAGCGAACGTTCTTTAATCAGATTTAGGATATATTTGACAAAAGCCAGTGCTCTAATCAAGTTAATAACAATGTAACATAGCTAACATAAGAAGTTTCAATCACTGTATTGTTGATATTTGACTCGATTTACTAATGAGTTTGACGACCACTGGACAAGGTTATTCAATCACTGAGCTTTTTTCAATTACGGGAATCTGTGATTGGTTATTTGAAGTTATTGCATATTTTGTCCTTTAATTAAAAAAACTATTTGTTCCATTATTGCTTCAATGAGTTTGAAAATGCTGTATCACGGGTATAGAGATTTTTTTATTCATCGAGAATTAGACAATATATTATGAATAAACTTTTTTAAGATTTAAAAATAATCACAATTATTTTAAAGTAGTAAATGTGATAATGCTCGCGATGAGTGAACCGGTTTTGATCATAAAAATATTGTGAAAATAAGTGCTTAAACTACGTTTTTATTTTTTATAATATATGGTCAAAATACCGGATCGATATTAATACAATTGGGAACCCGGGTCGCGAGGATGGTAGCCCTCCCTTTGACTCACGAAAAAACAATCGCCCTAAGCTAATTTTTACTCATGACGTCATTATAGTAATCCTTTACAATGATATAAGTAACAGAGATTTAAAAAGCCTTAAGGCTGTCTTTTTAGTATTATATTATATATTACAGAGAAAGTTTTGATCAATCGTAACTATCAATCAATCTGATATTAATGATACAATGAATTACTATGATATATCATAGCACTTTCTTTTTATTATTTTATTAAGTAAGAGCTTTCAAAAGTTGCACAACTATTGTACTAAAACCTATAAAAGAAGTTTTATGTGTGTTTTGCACTAGGCAAAATAGATTTAAGTTACGTTAAAACAAATGCTTTTTTATTGCGCTGATAACGTTGGAAAGATGATGAATTGAAAGAAAAACACATCCAATTGAAAAGACCTACTAAAGTCATATACGCAAGTAAACAACCGAGTAGCTTAGTTTGTTTACTCTGCTGGTGTAAACGTGGCATTATAGTGAATATTCATATCAAGGGTTGTTAACCCTACGCTTGCAGTCATCTGTGAACTCACGGACCGATTTTTCTCGCTCCTGCGACCTTAAATAACAAAAATAACACATTTTGTATTAATTGTATTTTTTAAACATTTGCACTCGAATGTCACTTATAAACCAAACGTCAAATAGTGGAAATGTAGTATATATATATATATATATTTCATAAGAGCTGTAGTTGGTGGGACACTTTATGATTTTTTTTATCCATTATCGAAACGAAAAAAATTATCGTGTGTAATCGTTTATCGTGTGGGATAGGTTAAAAATATAATTTATTGAAATCGCAAAAATATTTAAATTAAAATTGTTTTACAAATACGTTTTGCGTAAGAGCATTAATAATTTTCAACAGGATTGCTCGGATGTCGACATATTACACATGGACGAGAGTGAGTCCGCACGAATATTATTTTTTAATGCATTAAATCAGATATTACCAAAATTTACTTGGTTGACAAATTTCCAAAATAACCGCTTATAAATCGTTTCTACGTTGCAAAAACAAAAAAAAACATGTATCACTATTAGGGTGTTAACTGTCATTTCTTGATGGAAAGGCATGATATTTTAAATAATAAAAACACACTTAAACTATTTTTTTTAAATATATTTTATGATCATGACCGGCCTGTAAAAATGTAATTTTTGTAACACACATGTATCAAATAAATAAATAAATATTTTAGCACTTTAATGTTTGAATGGACAGTTTACTTGGTAGAACGTCATTATAGCGCGGTGAAAAAATAGCAATGCATTTTAGTTTTACATTTTTTTTCACCGTATAATAATGAAGTTCTACCAAGTAAATGCCAATGCAATCAATGTTTTTTGTATCCCGGAATCGATATTGAGACATAAATATTTTAGCACTTCATCGATTGAATTGGCATTCATTTGGTAGAGCTCCATTTAAGCGCGGTGAAAAAATAACAAAATTTCCTCGAAATAAAATACATTGCTATTTTTTCACCGTGCAATTTTGACACTGTTAACTTCCTTATATTTTTATATTTCATTTGTTAAAACACTGCAATCAGCCATTGAGACAATTGAGACATCAGCAGTCAGATGGTTAAAATATTGTGATCAAATTCTTCTTCGATACTCAAAAAAATGTGAACTTCGTACCGTAGTTCGACGTTTGATCAATCACAAAAAATACTTTCTTTAGTTAGAGCTGCGTGAATTATTTTGTGCGTAAATAAAACATGAACAGAAAATTAAATGATCCGAATTTTGGATCACACAACTACGTAAAATTTTCCATTTCGATTGCTGTGTTCAATTACTTGGGTGTTAATGGAAATTAGTAGAAATTTTGTAGAGAAAGTGAGGTGTCGGGTTAATTGAGCGAAGAAGCACGATCTTTTCGAAATGCCCTCCTTCTAGTCGTGACTGACGAGGCTTGGCTGTCACTTGAAAATTTCTGACTTGATGCCACTACAAAAATGTGTAGAATCACTGGCATTTTCAAGTTTTTACAATTTGAAAATAATGTATATATTTATTACATTATTTTTTTTCCATAAAACTGAATTTCTAAATAAGAAAGTTATGTATATTTATAGTAGTCAGTCAATCGTTAAGTGAAATTAATAACAGCGAAATTATAGTTTAGAGAACGGCATTAGACTGCAGGAATTATACGC
Source organism: Himalopsyche japonica (assembly GCA_028555115.1). NCBI lineage: Eukaryota > Metazoa > Arthropoda > Insecta > Trichoptera > Rhyacophilidae > Himalopsyche > Himalopsyche japonica. The sequence continues at coordinate 313,716 of JAHFWJ010000347.1, forward strand.
ATATATCGAATTCTGCATGTCATTTAATATTAACATTTTTTTGTCCTATTGTTTGTGAAATAAATTGTGGAATCATAAAGATAATTGTTTATTTGACAAAACGTGGAATTGCTGAAAAACCATTTTTGCTTTTCAACGCCTCAAATATTTTTTTATATTTTTCAACGTTTTCGAAACTTATTTTTGAAGCAGATTAAATTAATAATAAAGCACATTTGTGAACGAAAAGGAATATTTTGAAGTTTACAGAACTTATACGATTCGAATTTGACTTTGAAATTCCACCAAGAATCCTCAGTCGATATCTTAATGTACGATTGTAAGATTTTAAATATGAATTGTTTAGAATTATATCATGCAAATGATATAACAAAAGAAAATAAGAGAAGATTAGTTTTCCATTCAAAATTTGTTGAGAACTCAGTTGGGCTCTGTTTTTTTTAAGTGAAATAGTTTACGATTCCCCATGTTTTGATGAAATATAATAACACAACGAGTGATTGTCATATTATAAGCCTAAAGATGCTGAAATTCGAAAGCAGAAATGTCGAAGCATCTGAGAATTATTCAAATTTTATTTCTCATTTCGTTTGTATTTAATTTGCAGCAATCCAACTAAAAATATATATCCGCCATTTTGTAGAGAAACGTCAGATGCAATCAAAGTCTTATATGTAGATTGTCAAAAACTCTATTATACTACTTTAGGTTGTCAAAAAAAGTGGCTTTGACCAACTTCACTTTGGCCAATGACGCATTTCATAATGTCTGACGTCTGCATGATGATTTGGTGTCGCTTCCTTCAACAGTAACGGTGTTTTAACCTGATACTCGATGAGGCATCAATTCAGTTCGACGACCTGATTCTCCGAAGACAATAATAATAAAAAAGCAATAATATAGTCCAATACGTTGAAGAAATACTTTAAAACAGTGGTCAGAAGCCGCTTACGTCAACAGAACCGAATCCAGATAAATACAATTCTAATAACACGGCGAAAAATAGCAACTAGTTCTGATGACTTAGCTATAAACTGTATGTCTTATAAATTATGTAGAGCCTAAATATAATACATTACTATTTTTTCATCGTGTTACAACGGAGTTCTACCGAATAAATGTCAATTCAATCAATACAATTCTAATATATTACATCAAATCCTCTTTTTACATGGTTTTAAAATAATAAGACTCGAAAATTACCATTTTAAATATTTTTTGCTCTAACAAGCAGCACTGTGGGGTTTTTAAAAAAAGAACGATTTCAACATTGACCAATGACATGACTCCGACAAAAAAATTAAATTTTGTCAAGTTTTTTCCTACTTTTCACATATATGTGTATTTTTCAAAAAAGTAGTCAAAGTCACTCGTTCTTCACGATTCCGTCTCTGGTCATAACACCCCTACTTCACGACTCTGATTTCATAGCCCTGCTAAAAAGGCTTCATATTTAAAGCGACTGTACGTTTTTAAATAGCGCAAGACATATTTTCACGAGCAATACACCTTTTTTTACGGAAGTCTTTGGAACAAATACAAATTTTGAGGTTAGGTTCTTTCAATTGAATTTTGTGAATTGAATGAAATAAGCAAATCAAACGTTTTTTATATATTAAATTACTTTGCATTAGTCCTTAAGTTTGAATACACTTCAATGTCAAGGGTCAAACAACTACAAACAGATGTTTTTTCTATGAAAATATATTATGTAAGTTGACCTTGAAAGTTAAGCGTTTTAAAAAAGCTGCGTTTTATGTGGGATTGCTTTCTCCACTATAGGAATCTTCACTATTAGCGAAACGTTGTAGGGGAGTTTATTACATTGCCGAACAATTTAAGTGTCATGACCATTTATGAAGAAAATATTATTCCGTTTCGTACACTAATTTCTAATTGTGTTTTAATGTAATTCTATTTCTCTCTCACCCGATTCGTCACTGACAGGACGGTGGCGCTGTGACTGTTAAAATAATGACCGTAATTCCGGTTTTGAGAATCTTTTAACTGGTCCGTCGCTTCTGGAATGAACGACAAAGGAAGTTTTTTACAGTTATGTAAGACTGTTAAATCATTTAATGATGCCATTATCGATTTTTGAATGCAATATAAAGATATTTAACCTACTCTCTGCCGAGTCACGTAAAAGAAATTCCAACATTGAACATTTAAAAAACTAATACAATATTGTTTTCGTTAAACAAAATGAAAGGATTATCAGAAAAATGATGATATACAACAATATTTATATATATATATGATATGTCAATAGAAAGTTGCATTGATATGCCGCTGTATTCAAATTAGGATCACATTAGGTTTTGTGCTTAAAAATTTGACGTAGTTACGGCTTTTGTACTACTATAGTTTTTAGCTCCAACTAAAAACTGAAATTATGGCTTTTTAACCATTATTTCGTCTTAATTATGATAATACAAAATGTCATCATATTGTATTAATTAAATTGATAGTTAATAACAGTGGTGTAGGATCGGAATCTTGGAGTCGCAGTGTAACATCTCAAAAAATAATTTGCCGGATTGATTAGGTGCTCTATAATTTAATGTACATATTATAAATAGGAAAAGTAGAATAAATTGAAAAAAATAAACTTTTTTAATCGGAATCATGTTGTTCGTTAATGTCGTAATCGAAGTCGTGTTTTTTTACTGACCCCAAAGCCTTGGTTAATAATATATAACAAAATATAATAACTCCGATATAAAATTGTAAAATACTTCATGAATAAATATAATGAAACATAACCTTAAACCTGTTCCTTGACACTTACGGATGTCAGATCATTGTTAGCTTATTGCACATGCGCATGCTCGAATTTATTAAGTTGTTTGGTGTATTGTCACTGTGGTTCCCTATGCGAAAGCTTAATTGACAAGTACCATTTTTTTTATTTTACAGCATACTATGTGACAAAATGCTACAAAGATGATCCTAACGTAAACGAATGCCTGAAAAGAAGCTTCAATAAATTGGCAGAGTATTTCAGAAGAGGTATTCCAGAGCTTGGAGTTAACGAGGTAATAAAATAAATTTAATATAATCATTTTAATTAAATATGAATTCTGGAATATTTGTGTGTTTGTTGTATTATAATTATATGATATACTTGTGTTCATCTTAGGTTGTTGATACAAAATAATCAAACAAAAGACTGTGGCTTGAATGTTGGCATAAATTTGACAGTTTAAAAATATTGTTTATACGAGTTGCATAAAATTGTATGTAGATAATGTCACTATTGCTTGAGGTGTAAAGGAAGACTGCGGAACCGACGCCTCGAAGGGCTTTCTTAGAAAAAGCAGTCTTGCTTAGTTGTTGTCAAAATTAATTAAATATTCAAAAAATAAAAACATAATGCATAGTACTGTTTATACAATTTTATATTTTTAAGATCGTTAACGGTTTTCCTTATAGCGAGCATTATCAAATTAATGAATGAGCCCATTCCTGATCTTAAACATATTAAATTGTGAAAAAATTGGACGAATTGTATTTTTATTATTTGAATATCATACATATCCACTAAGAAGTGACTTTTGATGATTCATTTCTAAGTTTTTACTTGAGTAAGTGAGATGCGCTTTAAGGACAATGATGTGCACTCAAAATTTTGAAGGTATGAACTCATGATAGAGCATTTCAGCAAGAGTTATTTTTATTTAAACGTACCGTAAAACTAAGTCAAGTTTACACTACAAACAAACTCGTAAATAAGATGAAATTTTTATTTTTAGAATCGTCAGTATAGATATAACGCCACACTTTAGGGTTTTTCAAAAAAAAGTGTGAAGATTTGTGACGAAAGGAAAGTATGGAGGAAATGGTTGATACGACATGATACTCGTATAGTATGATCGAAAAAAATGATAGTAAATCCATTTACACGTCACTTACCCTTGTTTCGCATTAATTGATTTAAGGTGGAGCCAATCGTTATTGATGAAATAGGCATTGCGCTTGGAAGTGGACCTGATGGATACAGAGCTTCTTTTAGAGACATCCAGGCCTACGGAGTCAGTAACTTGACTATCACAAATGTCAGGTAATAAAATCAAGATCAAGGTAATGTTGGACCGTTATAAATTGGCTATTTATCGCAAACGTTACTGAGTTAAACAGTAATAATGTTAGATGTCACTGTGTAAAGAGTCTATATTAGCTTTGAAATATTACAGAGACCGAAATAGAAAGTATATAGCAATCAATATTTAATTATCCTACTGATTGCAAGGGTTTTATTTGTCGAGACGGCAGACGGCAGTAAATTAAAATTAAAATTATTTGAATTGTTAAAACTATGCACGATTCCACACGTTTTGTCACTAACGACCCAGGTTTCTTCTTTCAGCATCTTCAGGCATTCCATTCGATCAGTCGATATCATAAATTAATTGTCATTATTAAAAATGTAAGAAGTTTGAATTCTTGGAAATTTTTACAATTCTACGTGTTTTTTCACTGACGTTTCGGGTATCGCTTTTTGGCATCTTCAGGTATTTTATCACATGGATCCAATATAACAAAAAGTTCATGGAAGACAGATTTAGTTCATGACGCATGCAGTAGAATTGGCTGTCAGTTCTATTGAATCGGTATGATATATTGTATGAAGTGTTTAAAGGCAAAACCTGGGTCGTGAGCGACAATTCATATTTGATATTCAAATTTCATCAAGCACCCTCAGTTGATATGGTAAATCAAAAAAGTTGAAGTGTAACTATAGTCTGATTTATCTTGACAATCTCCCCAAATGTGTTTTAAATCATAGGTTCCCAACTTTTTTCGGGTGGCGACCCGCGACCTCCCATGCAATCCAAAAGCATTCAAAAAAATTTTTTTTTTGGTTGACCGTATAATTTGGCGACCCCCAAAAAACCCTTCGCGACCCCAGGTTGGGAGCCTAGGTCTTACATGAACAATACCGTTAACTGCCACAACTTTGCCTACCATCCTAACTTTGCCCAGAGAAAAATCTGTGTAAAGTTAGGATGGTCAACAAAGTTACAGCAGTTGAAGGAACTGAAATGATTTTTCAAATACTTGCTGTTGAAATTTAATATATTGTAATACGTGGCTCATCAGGTATTACAATATATTAAAAACAGTATTTAAATTATGTCTCGATTTTGTTTTTAAAGATCTGATCTGGATACGCAGCAGTTTCAGGTGACCATGGCCATACCAATGATCAAAGCAAAAGCCCATTACAGGTCATCAGGGGTTCTTATATTAGTGAAAGCTTCGGGGGCCGGCGACTACTGGGGAGAATACGGTAAAGTAGACTGCTATATTTAAAAAAATGTCAGTTAATTAAATATTTTTTAAAATTATTATTCTGCCAATTTAAACATACAAAATTAAATTAAGTTTAAACGTCTTATGTTGTCAAAATATCCTGGAAAGAAATCTTTGATATTTTGTTCCATACATAGATGTCATTAAGAGCCAAACAATTTTTAATGTATTTCATGAGCTTTGATGCAAAATAAATAGATGTCAATAAATACACATTATTATTTTTTATACTGTAATTAGAGTCCATTGAAATGCTGGAAGATTTTAAATCGTTTCAATACCGCGACGACGCGAATACTGTAGGGACATATGTGTCCACAGACATTTAAAAGTACGTATATATTGTAATATTCCAATTGGAAATATTGTGTTATTTTTTCACATATTGCTAGAGACATCTTTTTATTATCAAGAAGAAATAAATTGTGTCATTTCTGTTAATAAATATTACCGAAAAATCTAATTCAATAAAAGTCGACGTAGAGAGGTCGCTGAGAGTGCCACTTTCGGTGTAATTTATAATATTGAAGCGTGCATAATTATGAAGCGTAAATAATTGTGAAGTGAAATAATGCAAGTCTAAATATATCCCTTGGCCAACTTTCACTAGTCGGGTTTTTGTTTTGAATTTGTACCTGAACTTTTGCTTGTGCCAGCTTGTGACAGTCCTGATTTTTTCTTTCACACACAATTAATTCAGTTGTCAATATTCTGTCCCTATTATTCAAACTAATATTTGCTATTAATTAATGTTTTATAAAATATTATTAATGCTAGTGATAACCCTTAAAAAAAGCTGAAAGTCGACTCTTTGATATTAAAAATTTAAACAATATATGTCAACCTATAAATAAACAATAGTATTATTAAAAAATCTGATATTTTTTTTTAAATAAAAAAAAAAATCGCGGTATATGAATGTCACCTAGCTTAAAATTTCGCGGCACTCAAGCGGTTAAGGCACCGGTGGCAAGCTTTAAAGTCTTATGTTGCGAAAATTCTTGAAAGAAATGTTTAATATTTTGTTCCATACGTAGATGTCATTCAGAGTCAAATGTATTTGATGAGCTTTGATACAAATAAATAGATGACATTAAATATAAATTATTATTTTTTTATACTGTAATTACAATAGAATCCAATGAAATGCTGGAAGATTTTTAACAAGCTGGATTAAGGCAAATTCATAAATATTCTATTAATAGATGTCATTTTAATGTAAGCTTTTTGTAACGCTCTATGTTCGTGTTACAAAATTACTGGTAGCGTTTTTGGATATATTTTTGATTTTACAGAGGGTGTGAAGGCAAAGGTATACTTCAAGGCCAGGCCTCATGATGTTGATGGTATGACCTTCCTTGCCTTAGAGCAACTGAAGATGGACTTCAGCGTCAAAGACATAAAAATGGGAGTTGAAAATGTTCATAATGGAAACTCTATCATTCGTAAGAAAATCGTTTTATTTTAATTTTTTTTTAATTATATACGTTCCATATGTTTCTTTTTATATTAAGAATTTTTGGTACACAACTTTTATATTATAAACCTTGTTAAACATTAGAAATTTGAAACAGTTCTGACGATGTTGAGTAGCCGAAACAGCGATATTCCTCTTATCATTATAAATTCATCATATAATATTGTGTGTGACTTATGAAATAAAATTTAATACACGAAAGCGGGAAATTGTAATATATCTATATATGTCAGTTTATAGCGCAGTGTTTCTCAAACTTTATTAACTGCCAGAATATTAAAATATTATTTGTATGAATATTAGGCGCTAGATGGCTCGAGAGACAGAAAAAAATAATAAAGATAATCTCATGAAATTTATATCAGGCTTAAAATGAGAGTGTTAAGGAAAACAGTAAATCAATCTGTAGCCAAATTTAAGTTGGTATTAAAAAATAAATGAAATATTAACATTTTGAATGGGTTTTTAATAATAACGATTATTTTTTGGAAATTTTCGAAGGCATTTTGAAATCAGTGCCAAAGCATTAGTTTATTGCGACCTGTGAATTACCGGTTGAAAAAACTATTCTTTTGATTTTTCTGTTAAACTAACAGTGGATGAGAAAACTATTTTTTTATTTTATGTTCTAGATGCTGCTTTGAACCTATTTATTAATACCAATGCCCAGGATCTGCTGAAGGAAATGAAGCCTGACTTGAAGAGAAAACTCGTCCAAAACATGTCAGCTTTTGTAAATCGGCTGATGGAACAAATACCTTATAATTACTGGGTCGAATAAACTTGAATTGTCATAAATTATTGCTGATAGTTTGCTTTGAAATAATACTTAAAAAATAATACTCAAAACTGCTGTCACTAGGCAACAAAGTGATTTAAAATAGATTAAAAAGGAGACAAAAGTAAAAATTGATAACTTTGTCATTGCGATGGTTGTGATAAAAGATATGACCCATGTTTTGTCTTTCTGAGAAACGTTTTTAAACTTAGTATACTGTAATGTAGCAAGTTTTACAATTTTTTTATAAAATGGATACGTTTTAAATAATAATAACTTTAATCCAAAACAAATAACGAAAACTATAATTAACAGAATAATAAGAAAGTTTTGCTACGTTCAGAGGAATTTATATATTTGTAGATATTTTTTTTTAAAGGAGCTTAAAACTTTTATAAGTTATTTTTTTTATTAAAACTTAAAAAAATTTGGAGTAAGTCAATTTAATTTGAATAATTCAAAATGGTTTTTGCTTTTTGATTTCTAAGTACAAAAGAAGTCTTAATTCACAAACGTATGAAATAGCATATAGATTTTTGGTGATTCAAATTCGATGTTGAAATTTCATCAAAAGTTTTTTCTTTATACTGCGTGTAGGAAGAAAATGAGAAAAAACTATACTAATATTTTCATAATGCAAATAATATATTTACAAATTAAAAAATGAAGAAAACTCACAAGAAATAAATCAGCTTGAAAAAGAGGTGAAATTATATACATATGTAGGTGTCATATTTTTTGATGCAATTTGAGAATCACCATTAAAGTGTTAAATACCACTTCTAAGTAAAAAGGAATTATATTTAAATAAATAAAATATTTTTTTTCTAGTGAAACCGGTCCACATCAATGAATGGAAAAATTCATAAAACATGTGTTTTATTTTTTATATTTAAACACAATTAGTGGAATAATAAATTTATCAAATTTTAACTGTTGAAAATTTGTACATTTTTTCATACTTATTTCTAACAACCGACTGAGTTTTGTCTTTCGACATCTTCATGAATTTTACCTCACGCATGTAACAAAACAAAATTGACAGATCTGTTTCGTCCATGTGATAGGATATAGAAAAGCAAGACTCGGGTTTTAGTGACAAAACATGTGAAAACGTACATAGTTTCAACAATTCAAATTCGATATTGAAATTCTATTAAACACCCTCAGTCGATATCACAAACTGTATTAACAAAGTTATCAATTTTTATCTTAAATTAAATTAGCTCGAAAGTTAGACGAATTAATTTGAAAGGAAGCTAACGTTTACTTTTGCTTCGTGTTAGATATACAAATTTTGATTTCAACTATTCAATAAGCATGCTGTTTTATTTCATACTCCATTCATCATCATATCGTATTTATTAATTTGTGTTTTTTCGATAATCTGTAAACGTTCACTATGTGGACTTGGTTGTAAATGTATCGATAATTTAAGCCTTAAGTTTTATTTTTAATGTAGATATTCCATCTTTTTTATACTTAATTAAAAATTAGAAGTGATTTATTTATTTATTTTGGGCGTTTTAAGATTCATTTGCAATATCAAACTTCGATATTCAAATGGAAAAAAAAAATTCAAAGCGTATTTATTAATTTGAAATTATTTGATAGAACTTCATTATAATAAGGTGAACATATGAAAGTTTTATGGTTGTTGATAGCTATTTCAGTTTCGCCAAAACTATAATTAAATTAAACGTAAGATTTGCATTGTATACTGTGTATTTTGGCCGTGTGTCTATCATGTTTTAAAACATTTAAAAAAATCATACTTTCATGTTAAACTTAGAAATATTATATGTTGAACATTTGTAGATTGGAAGTTTTGCAAATCAACGCATTCAAATATATGCATGTTTAATTTAATACTACATATTATTTTATATACTTGCGGTTGATATTATAAACTCATTGATTATCTACTTGGGTAACTTTGCCCCACTTTTTGAAATTATCACACTGAGTAAGTTTGCTCCAGTATTTTATTACAAAAATTAGGTCATACACACAAGTTTGAACTATATCAACGCTTATATTTTGAGTGGTTTAATTACATATTTTTTATTATTAATTACCGAAACATTGTGTTCTGCCATCTATGATATATACAGTTGAGGCATTAACAGTCAGTTAGTTAAAAGAAAATTGAGTAAGTTTTCCAAATTGTTATTCTAAGGGTTATGTTATCTTGCTTGAAAAAGATTTCATAGAAATAATAACTACCAACTTGCTTCAGTGTTATTTTCAAGACATTAACCCGTTTTTGCTCGAGTTTTTTTCTCTCAAAATATATAATAATTTCAACGAATCGTAAGAGTATATGGTATATAACATTTTTTTTCTTGCATTCGTATTGGGTTGGAACCCCACACTAATATTATGTTATTTAGCTTTAGACTGATGCAATCTAACCTTTTATTCTGTCATGCATAATGGGTGTAAAAATACTAAATGTTTCAATATTGGAACACTGTGCTTATGACAAAAACAGCACTTCTTTTAACTAAGGATTTCGAGAAACTTACTATTTTAAAGTACAGATGTTCTGTCAAATATCAAGTAAATCAAATCATTTTAATTTGATAAATATACACGACGGGTTCGCTTTACGGGTAAGTAAAGAATCGCTGTCATATGCAATCGAATACACGGGATGAAGTAAAATGTAAAAATGGGGCAATATTGTCAAGATTGACAAAGTTAACCAAGACGGTAATGTTAGTGTTAAATAATATATTTTATAAAAAATCGTTTATATTAATATGAAAACACTGCAAGTATAATTCATGTTGATAAAAATATCACCAATGTGTTATTGGTAGTAAATAAATATGTTTATTTTCAAATGGATTTTTGCAATATTTTTTGACCTTGTCCAATTCCCAAAGTAACACAGATTAGCGCTACAAACAAGAAAACATGACTCTTGTGGTCGTTATATCAGTAAAAGTTTTGATATATATTTTGGAAAATTGATTTTATCATTTGGCGGACACCGAAGTTGGGATTTTAGTTACAATCAAAGATACGAATATCTCTGTCGCTGAACCGGTATTTCCAAGTGAAAGGTCTTAACCCCAAATTAAAAATAAAAACAAATGACATACGTATTGTGAAAACTACATATATCATCTATATATATTACAATGAATGTTTGTTTGTTTTAATAAATATTAAGAACAGGAAATGTTTGAATCTTTCAAAATCTATTCTTTCCACATACGCGAAGGTTTCTGCATTACTACAATCACATACCAACACATCTGAAAAGTTTTTTAACCATTTCAAAAACACTAAAAAAACAACCAAACATATCACACTTTGAAAATAACATTTTGCTTACTATCAATTGTTCATAAACTAAATTTGATTTTGGAATAAACTTTGAATGTGAATTTTAATGAATTTTAATAACAGCTATTAATAATGAGCAATTAATGTTAAGTACAAAAAATGATATGAAATCCTTATTCCCCATCATTAATGTATCCCATAACCCCTGGTTTTAACGAGCTTAAAGTGGTTTTACCAGATCTCAGTTTACAGATTTTTTTTACATATATAATATTTGGTATAATAGTAATATGAAAATTTTTAAATCATCATTAAACAACTGTAAAAGAAATTAAATAAACTTCTAATTGAGTACATAATCTAAAGCAGTGCTCCGCAACCCGTGTAACATGGCATACCAATATGCCGCCAGACGATCCTAAGTGTGCCGCGGTCAATTTTTCTTACAGAATAATCACAGGGAAACAGAAGTAATTATTCCTCCGTAGGAATAATATGCCATATTTACATAAATAGTATAGAAACACAATCTACAGCAAAATGTATGATCACTTTTAAGGGGTTAACGGTCACTTCTTGATGGTAAGGCATGATATTTTAAATAATAAAATCACATTTTCTAGTACTTACTTCATATCAGGTTTCGTTTCGCTTATCGCTTAGTTGATAATGCTCGCGATGAGCGAAACCGGCCCTGATCAAAAAATATAATATAGAAATGAGTAGTGAAAAATGTGTTTTTATTATTTAAATAAAGTGTATCATGTGAAATCATAAGAAAAAAAGGATAAAGAATGTGTTGATAGTGAATCATTTGCATTTTTATAGATATTGAAATGTGGTGTGTCATGAAAGACAAAAGGTTGCGGAGTACTGATCTAAAGGTTTAACGTATCTGATAAAATATGTGTCAGTTATCAGTGCATTTATAAATGCATATGAATTACACGTTATTTTAAATATAGTTAATATTTTATTAAGAGACTTTCCAAGCAACAAGCAGTAATGGCAAATTTTATTTATTGCATATTTATTGCAGTCGCTTTGTGTCTGTATTATTGTTATTGCAAAAAGTTGCGTGTATCTTTGTTTAAGATTTATTTTATGATCCATTTGGCGTTTACGCAGTGGAGGTTCGTGGATAAGTTATCTGGGGTACCGCGATTCATCAGAAATAAAAACAAAACTTTTATTTTAATAATTCTTTATGTTATGATTATGTAAAAGAAAGTGATACAGTCGGAGCGGTAGTAACAAACTAAGCTTTCATCTGCTTAGCCCCTATAGCAGTACCCTCCTTCGACCAATTGACATATTCCATTGAAAACGGTACTGCACAAAATCATAAAGATGTGTCACATTTTTGATATTAGAATAACGTGGTGTATGATAATTATTGGATCTATTTTTGTATATATGAGCTTAAAAAATCCGTAAAATATATTGATAATTTCATATAAAATACATATACAGGTCGTCCTCGACTTACGACAGAAATAATTTCCTGGACTTTGGTCTTACGTCGAATTGGTCGTAAGTCGAATTTTACACAAAATATGTATGTACTTACATATTAACCCGATCAGTGCGACAGTTTTTCATAAAAATCAAATCTGTCCGCGTTGCTATTTTTCAAAGTGTTTTCTTTCCACATAGAGCTATAAATACAGCAATAAAAAATAATTGGGTGGGCTTTTATGGAAGCTAGATAGATGCATTAGGAATATTTTAAACATTAAAAAAAAAACAAAGATTTAGATCTGAAAATCGTCTAAATCGTGAATTATCGGAATTTTTGACCCCGTTATCAATGATCCCAGAAATGCAGCTGGTTTTAATAATCAGAGTCCAATTCTTCGTTCATAAATTTTCTAGAATACACATTATTCTGCGCCATGATTTCTTTCACAGTAAATTATTATAAAATAAGTCGACGATAAAAAAACACACAAAATCAAAAGTTTGAACACACGCAAATAGTTTTTGAACAAAGTTACATTAATGATTAGAATCCATTGACGCATCATCAGTAGTAGAAGAAGAAGCAATAGTCTTTTTAACCATCTGTCTATGCCTGAATTGTAGACCCGCGTCGGTCACGAACCGGTTTTTCAATATAACAAAAGATATTTTAGTATTACTAAGTACCTGCCACTGTTTAGACGTTTCGGGACATTTCTTTGAAACTATCACATAAAGGCTCATTCACACTATTCATTTTACCGAAATAATTACATCAAATAATTTGCTATAGTTTGTGGAAATATTTTTGACATATGTAAATTGATTTGTTTTATTACTGCTACTTATAATTTTGTGAAATATGTATTTTTATTAACGTGTACATACTTTTTTTTCTAAGCACCGCGTATCTCTTTTGTTACAATTCTATAAACTTCGCTCTACGTTTTAATGCACTTATGTTTCAATATTTTTGCAATTTTCATTTTTCCTTTCACTCCCAACGGATCACCCATCGTGTGCAAAAAGGCAACGACTAGAAGAAAGCGATGATCTTATTTACGATAGTGAAGGAAGTGAAAACATATCTAATTTTAGGTATGTTGTTCGTTTTTCCCCTGTATATTTCTTTGTAGTAAGCAAGATCTTCCTGAATACGGCACGGCGGCTTATACTGAAAAATCTTTCTAAAAAAAATGCTATTTTTTTGGTCGTAAGTGCGAATAGTCGTATGTCGAACCGTTGTAAGTCGAGGACTATCAGTATGTATATTAAAATATTACATTTTCCTCTTATTTATGCTTGTACGATGAAAAAATCTGATTATTTTGATAAAGTTTGTTAAGATATATATATTGTGGATTGCTCAGCTCTGCAGCGACTCGAAGAACTATGCACTTTATACTATATTATACACTCTATAAATTTAATATTTTTATAAATTTAATAAATTTAAATAAAGATTTTGCATGTTGTTTCGTCAGCTACTGAAATATGTATTTTTTAAAACTCTGTTCTCAATTAAATTCTTTCAATTGCAAAAATATATCTCGAACAATGATTGTGGGTGACATTTAAGGTCATCGGCTGATTATACTAAATGTAAAGTATACACATAATGTAATTCGATCAACAGGACAGTAATGCTTTCATTGCGAATAAAGCCGAATATAATTATTAATTGCATTAAAGTTATTTGAATTAACAAAGACAATTAAAAATGTTCAAAACATTAAGTGCTTTCATCTTGACTATGGTCTTTAGTGTTGTCCAACCAACTCTATGTGAGTATATATTTAATTCATTCAATTTTCTGTTATGTTAGCTTGCTAGCTCAAATGATGAACACTGAACGAAGAGTTGTGAATATAGTGTCAACATATAGCATAGTAATTAGAACTATGTTATTGGAATACTATATAAAAGGGAAAAGGTACCCATACAATATTCGATGTCAAAGAATTTTAATTGTCACACGGTGAAAAAAATAGCAATGTATCTTAGTTCTACAAAATTATTATTTTGTAGAACTATAGTATAGTTGATAGCTTTTTCGGATCACGCCATCGTCAAAGCCATGCTTAAACGATCAAATAGCTTATCTATATATAGCTGTGTAAAAAAGGTACACAATACATCTTCTCTCCTGTTTTAACGACCTAGCTTGTTTCTTGCTCGCAATAAAACTAAAAATTGTAAATGAAACTAAAAATGCGGCTATATCAATAAGTTTACATATGGCCCATTACGGAGACAAAACGGCCCCCCGTAGTGGGTTAAGCAACAGCGATCGACATATATCAGTTTGTTCGTTAAGAGTCCTTTGTGATAGTTGATATCTATTGATTTTCAGCTGTTCTATAGCCGTCATCTTGCGACCTTTATTACAAAAATGCCAACACTTTAAGCGCCAAGTTTGAATTTATATTATGTGATTCCTTTATAACGTGGTAAAGGAATCACATAATATAAATTCTACACAACTGTATATAGATAAACAAATGTTCGTTTAAGCATAGTTTTGACGATGGCGTGAGCCGAAATAGCTATCAACTATGTCTTAAAAAATAATAATTTTGTAGAACTAAAATAGCTTGCTATTTTTTTCACCGTGTTATAATGGAGTTCTACCAAGTGAATGCCAATTCAATCAATAAATTTCAATTGTATTGGGTTGGCAACTAGGTAATTGCGGATTTCAATAGATGGCTCCAGTTGAATTTTTAGGTTTGCGACGTAGTCCAAATGTAAACACATTTGTTATTGGATAGTTGACAATTTAGCTGTCAATCAGTAATAAAAGTTTTTTGATCGGTTGCGTAGTTTTCGTTTGGCTTTCGTTGAAAAATGGAAAATCAAAAGGAACATTTTCGTCATATTTTGCTTTTTTATTTCCGTAAAGGGAAAAACGCATCGCAAGCTCACAAAAAGTTATGTTCTGTTTATTGTGACGAAAATGGGTTATTTACAACAATATCACGCGGAAAAGATCGTGGAGCAGGCTAGGTGAACCAGCTCAAACAACATCAAAAGCTGATATTTATCAAAAGAAGGTTTTGTTATTAGTTTGGTGGGATTATAAAGGAATTGTCTACTTTGAACTCTTTCACCCTATCGAACGATCAATTTTGATATCTACATTGAACAACTAACGAAATGAGATAACGCAGTTGAAAAAAAGCGGCTCGAATTGACAATTCGAAAAGGTGTTTTATTCCATCATGACAATGCAAGGCCACACACATCTTTGGCCACTCAGCAAAAATTATTGGAGCTTGGTTGGGATGTTTTGCCACATCCACCATATAGTCCTGACCTTGCACCATCTGATTACTTTTTGTTTCGATCTTTACAAAACTCCTTGAATGGTAAAAAGTTCAATAATGATGATGATGTCAGTCATTGATTCAGTTTTTTGCTAATAAAAACCAGAAATTTTATGAAAATGGGATTATGATGCTTTTCAAAAGATGTCAAAAGGTCATTGATCAAAATGAGCAATACATTACAGAATAAAGTTATCTAGTTCTATGAAAAAATTGTCTTTGATTTTCTAAAAACAATCCGCAATTACTTAGTTGCCTACCTGTTATTTTGAACTGCCAGAAATCAGTAAATAAAAAAATTGTCCCATTTCAACATATTAAATGACCTTGTATTTGTTATTGAATGACACATATTTTTAATGCTCGTCATAAAATATATTTTTAATGATTTTTAATTTTATGACCATTCAAAAAAATTGCGCTTTGTAAAAGGATGCGCTATAAAAGGACTGCCGCGTAAGCTGTAGAAAACTTCTTTACAGGAAGGTTTACTATTATATGTACACTATAAGGGGGCTAAATTCACGCAAACATAAAACACAATTGGAAAAATATTCGATGTTTTCGACTTTTCGACATTGTCCTTCGTGAAAATACTCATAACTCTTATTTTTACACGGTGGTTATTTTTCACCAAAAACAGTATAAAAGGTATGATATAATATCAAAGATTGGTTCAATGAATAAAAAAAAATGCTTGAATTGTCGAAATGTTATACGATTCTTCACGTTTTGTCACTAACGGTCCGGGTTTCACCTTTCGGTGTCATCAGGCATTATATCAAACGGATTCAACGAAAGAAAGACACGATAAAAAATTTGCATCGGTTGTATACAAGAGGAATTAATTATAAATTAAAAACACAGACTCTAAGGTCGTTAGTGATAAAACTTGTGGAATAATGCAATTAAAATTTGGTGTTGAAATTCTATCAAGCAACCTCAGTCGATATCATATATTAAAAAAACTCTGTTATTTGAAAGAACAACGTAAAAATAATAAAATGACGGTAAATTAAATAAATAAATATTTTTTTACAATATTAAACATATTTTTATAATAATTATCGCTCTTTGATAATTTACGTTCACATTTGTAAGGTACTGGTCACATTTGAACCATCCTGATTGGCCTTTATAATTTTTGCAGTTCGATGATTTTTATTTCAACACTTGAGACACAATAACACATTAAATTAAAAATATATAGTAAAATTGTTTCAAGAAATCATCCTAGAACGAATAATTCGTGTAAAAATATGCATTAGTTCTTTTAGACTGCATTATTTCAAAATCGTGTAAAAAGAATTGGCTGTATAACAAAGAATACCTTCTAACAATTGTGCACGTTGAAATGAAAACTCCATTGAAGATCTAATAAGAAACTAAGGAATCAAAAAATAGCTGTCAAGTGTACTATAATAGATCGTCGCAAAATCGATTCTCTTCAACTAAAAGATTAATATATAAATAATTTTGGTATTGAATGTACGTTTTCAGCAAATTCAATATCTTCATGCCATAGAAATGATCCAGAACTGGGAGTCTGTTTGAAGCGAACAATGATGAAATGGAAGCCGTATCTTGCTGAAGGTACACACTATTTACGATCAGTTTGTTTTTAATTTATTCTGTTATCAATTTGTTTTAATATTGTTTAAGAAAACCAGCCATTCCAACTAATTTTTCGATCAGACAATTTTTAAGAATACCTCAATGAATATTTTCCCGGATTGATTGGTTGATCTTAAATTGAATTCGCATAAATAGGAAACGTAAGAAAATACGTGATAAAAATTTTCTTCCAGGAATGCCAAATATCGGAGTACCACGGATGGAACCAATCTACTTTGAAGAATTATTTGACAATGAACCAGTGGGACCAAATCGAAGCGTTATAATGACAGTCAAAAAAATTAAAATATATGGATGTTCTCAGTACATTGTAAGGAATTTGGAGTAAGGGTTTGCTTTTATTTAATTTGTATTCATGAAAACATCGAAAAACGAAAGTTTGACGAGGCTACAAGACATTTCCAACAATGCTCATTTTGATATATTGTATTTTATTTCAGTATAAGTGTTGAAGATCGTATTTTACACTATGAAGCCTTATTTCCTAACATTTACATCGATGGGCAGTATAGCGTAAGTGGGAAATACATTATCCCACTATCGGGTGCCGGACAGATCACAGCAAACTATTGTGAGTAATTTTTTTTAAATTTTGACAGAAAATTGAGTTGATAAAATTTTACGACATCGAAAACAGTGATGAGTCTTCTGAACGCGAATTTGCTCAGTGCATTTTTTAATACAGGTGAAAAATGTTGCAGTCCCCTAAATAATTTATTACAGGAAAATCTTGCTTGCTACAAAGAAATATACAGGAAAAACAAACGACAAACAGCTCAACTAAAATTGGATAGGTTTTTTAAAAAGACTACTACTGCTTCTTCCACTACTGATGACGAGCCGATCGATTGTACTTATATAAGTACATATGACGAAAGATTTAAAAAATTTATGATATAATTTTACAATCAAAAAAAAATATAAATAAATTCACATGTTTATTTTAATATGTAATACATGCATATTTTGTATGAAATTCGACTTACGACCCAAGTCCAGGAACGTATCTCGGTCATAAGTCAAGGACTACCTGTACTGACAAATTGTTGTGAATATTTTAGCAAATGCTGTCGGTGACGTCAACATTGAATGGGACATTGTGAGGAGAGGTAGCAAGGATTATGTAAAAATAAAAAAGGTTAGCGCAACTGTGCAAACTATCAGAGCAACTAGTGTGCTCATGGAAAAATTTTTGCACTCAGACCCTGGAGTGAGTAAGTAATGAACCATTATATTGATTAACTTTATCGGCTACAAAATTGTTGATAATAGCCACCCATAGACTTAAACCCGCGTCTTAAGTATAATAGTTCGAATGCCTTAACCAATTTTATGCCAATAATTCTTTGACCAGTTGACACTCTAATTCACATACTTTTTACTGAATCACTTCTGAATTAGCTCTTTTAGTACCATAAGGCCACTAATAGTTCAATGAATAAATTGTTACTGATATATGAAGATATGAAGAAAAAACTTTTAAAAATTAATATTAGACAGGATAAAAAATAAATAAAAATAATCGTTATTTTGGTAAAAAAAACGTTTGGGTATTTTCGCGTATACTAAGAAAAATTAGCTGGGACTTGACAGGTTATTTTAAATGTATGTAATGTAGATTTAAAGTATCTGTTTAAGTGTGATCAGATATGAAGAGTGTGTGCTGTGATATAATCTCACTGAAACACCAGTAAAAATATATTTTTTCTAGAAATATACTGAAATGTGCATTTATGATTAATTGACAATTTATTGATTTAATTGGATTCACTTGGTAGAACTCCTTTATAACACGGTGAAAAAAATAGCATTGTATTTTAGTTCTACAATATTTTTTTTTATAAGATATGGTTGATAGCTATTTCGGTTCACACCATCGTCAGAACACAGGGGACTGTTTCGTTTCCGTAATAAACCATTTCCGTGTCATATGTAAGCTTATTGATTTAGCCGCTTTTTTAGTTTCATTTACAATTTTTGAAAATTTTTAGTTTTATTGCTAGCAAGAAATAAGCTTTGTCGTTAAAACAGGAGAGAAGATGTATTATATTTTGTACCTTTTCTACACAGCTATATATAGATAAGTAAATGTTCGTTAAAGCATAGTTCTGACGATGGCGTGAGCCGAAATAGCTGTCAACTATACCTTAAAAAAACATGTGGAACTAAATTACTTTGCTATTTTTTCACCGTGGTACTAATTGATAACTTTTTTTCAAATTTACAGGTGGTATTATAGTCGCCATTGTTAACTTGTTGATAACGAACAGTGTTCTATTTTGGAATGTTATCAGTCACGACGTGATCGTCGCAGTTGAGAAAAGGGTATCACCCATGATGATGGACGTTTTGAATAACGTAGCAAGCCACATTCCGTATGACGACATTTTATTGGATTTATAAAACGATTTCTTCTTCCTCAGACAACAGTGGATTAGTAATAAAAAAATAAAATAAAACCTTAATTATGACAGTTTAATTTTATTTTATTCATACTTAATTTTAACCCATTCCCTGCCGAGCAATATACAGAATAATCCAATAAAAATCATTAAAAAAATAAAATAAAATATTTAAGCAAACTTCAGAGTATCAGAAAAAAATTGGGCTTATTTCAATGTTTTAACTGACAATTCCTGTTTTTCGTCAGCTCTGCTGCAGCGGTGTGATAGAATGCCTGAAGATACCAAAATGTGAATCACTGGTCGTTGGTGACAAAACATGTGATATTGTACAACATTCAAATTCGATATTGAAATTCCATCAAGCACCTTCAGTCGATATCATAAATTTTTTATATTGATTAATTGATTGAATTGGCCTTTAGTTCGTAGAACTCCATTATAACACGGTGAAAAAATAACAATGAACTTTATTTCTACAATATTTTTTATGAGATATAGTTGATAGCTATTTTGGTTAACCCCATCGTCACTCTAGTTCTGCCGATGGCGTGAGCCGAAATAGTTACCAACTATATCCTATAAAAAAATTGAAGAACTAAAATACATTGCTATTTTTTCTCCGTGTTTATCGATTAAGCTTTTTATCAATTTCCATATGTCACTTCAATAAAAGAATTGTATAATTTATATTGAATACGTTTTCAAAAATAATTTTTAAAAAATGTACAGGCAACGATATCTATTGAATATTTGTTTTAAATTAATTAATTTTATTTTAGTATTTATTATTGAGACACAGTGACATCTTTACAATTTTTTTGTTACTATTTTAAAAATAGCTTTCACATTGAAATTACAACAAATCTAGTCTCGTTAGTAGAAATGAATAAAATGTCTACAAAATGACAACTTCAGGCGCGACTGTATGTGTATTTACAGGACATTTTGCGAGCCCTCCCAAAACTGTGTTAATTTTATTTTAATTATTCTAGATTAAAAGTAATATTTTTATATGAAATTATGTCCTAGCGGCAATAATCTAATAGTTGTTATAATATCAATATAAAACCATTGATTTAAGGTATTCCCCCAAATCAGAATCCATTTCAATTATTTTTCCTAGGTTGGCTACAAATTATAGTTATGTAGACACGTCCCAATTTTTTAAGATACGCTTTTTTTCTCAGTGATTCACCGACATTCGCAATGAGTCGTGAAGTATCGGTATAATGGCCGGAGTCTGAATTGCAGTCGTGAAAAACGAGCGTCTCCGACTAATTTTTCAATGAGATGATTTTGAAAAACATCTCAATGAAAAATTTTCCGGGTTGGTTGGTTAGCCTTTAACGTACTGTTCGGAAGAATGCGAGCAAGCTAATGCACTTTGTTTCAGGACGATAGGATGTCATTCGGAGGAGTTATGACAAAATACTTTTCTCCTACTTTTTAGTAGGAGATGAGGGATGCCTTCATCGAAAAACCTCGTGTTGCACATCAAACTGTTCGGAAGAACGCGAGCAAGCTAATGCACTTTGTTTCAGGGCGATAAGAAAGAAAGGAAAAACGCCTGACGAAATTAAACTTTTATCAGTCGAAGTCGTGTTTTTGAACGAATCCACAACCCTGCTTAATAATCAAACCGGTAGTAATTACAATTATTTCAAATATACTATAAATTTAGCACTCAGCCCAAGTGTCTATTTTTTTCTGTGTAAGTAAACGATGCCAACTGTCTGTGTGTTCTATTGCATATGAGTGATATATTGTATGAATATGCCAAAAGTCGAAACGCAAAGTCATGAAAGACAAATCACTTTACATTGTACACAGTTTCAAGAATTTAAACTCGTCGCCAGATATTTATTTATGAATGACAAATACCTTTTTTGGGAATATCTTAGGCAGACAAAGTATATTGATTGAATTTTTTGCTTACGTTCAGCTTCAATTGTGACATTTTAGTGAATAAAAAAGCTGGCAATGAAATATTGTTTGCGGTACATAAAAGTTCAGTGAATCGCATAACAACCACAAGGCTAAGTGAAAATATGCTGTTTTCTTATAATAATTGCCGTTCGTCAATACGTTCTTCTCGATTGAAGTAAACTACATACTGAGAGTAAACAGTTGTCTGAGGTCTTGCTATTCCGTGCAGTGAACCTCGTTGACCATGAAAGCTTACACCGCCATTTGATAGAAACCAGGAAAACTTATTCTATTGTAAGCGTAATAATAAACACGTTGAGTCTTTTCTAGAGTAAAATCATTCGTGGTATTGTGTTATTAACTGTGATACGTGTTCCGCTTCATTCAGAGACATCTTCAGATTTACTATCGCAAAGGCTTCCAGTAAAAAGAAAAAATCACAACCTTTTTGAATATTTAAATATTTGATATTTTATGAATTTAATTTTAGGATTTACTGGTAGAACTCCATTATAACAGGGTGAAAAACTAGAAATTTATTTTAGGTCTGCAAAACTAGTCTTAAAGTTCATCAGAACTACAAAATAGTATCATCTTTATATTGATTGAATTGGCATTTACTTGGTAGAACTCCATTGTAGCACGATAAAAAATTGCAATGTATTTTTTCTCTACAATTTTTATAAAATATAGTAGATAGTTATTTCAGCTCACGCCATCATCAGGACTATGTTTAAATGTACATTTGCTTCTCTATATATAGCTGTTTAGAAAAGGTACACAATACATCTTGTCTTCTCTGTTTTAACGGCCTAGCATAAGCTATTTCTACATTTTTTTTTTAGTTTTATTGCCAGCAGGAAATAATTCCTGCTAGCAATAAAACTAAAAAAAAAATGGAAATGAAACTAAACAGGCGGCAATTTCAATAAGCTTAAATATTGGAAGGAGATGGTTTATTACGGGAAAGCAATAGCCCCTCGCAATGGCATGAGGAGCGGCGACCGATTTATATTTGTCTATAGAAATAGCTATCAACTAAATCTTACAAAAATTTTGTGGAACTAAAATACATTGCAATTTTTTCACCGCGTAATCAACTTTATACCTTATAAATTGTATAGAATACATAGCTATTTTTTCACTGTGCCATTCTTGTTTTATTGCACAAGCAACCTTTGCGATAGTAAGTCTGAGATACCCCATGGACGTTTAAATCCTGGATGTCTATTTTACTTTCCGGATGGATCCCATCAATTTAGAAGAATTCTATATTATGAAATTGGAAGAGATACGAGACGCTGAGATGATTTGAAAGTGTGCAAGGAGACTGTCAAGGATAGAAAACCTTGATTTGCATATACCAGCCAGTGGGTTAAAATTATTATTATAAAAATAATCTACTTTACTCCCTTCAACTAATATCTTAACTTTAGCTGGAATGTGACATTGACTTATAACCTGTCCTCATGTAAATACTTTCTGTTGACATATATCGTGTTTATATGTTGTAGTGATAGTGTATCACATTACCATTAGTTGAAATATAATTCTTTGGGTGAAAATACATTTCAACAGATAGTTTTACTGTAGTATATCACTTATATGTCATTTTTACTATTTCTGACAAGTTTAGTACATTTTTACTGCCGCTTTTATAAACTTTATTTTCACTAGTAAAACTATAAGTCTGCTGTAACATATGCACACATCCATTGGTAGTCAACATGCTTCAATAAAAATAAAAACAAAAATTAGTCGGTAAAAAACATTTATTTTTTAAAGCAAATAGTACATTTTTCTTAAATATACAAAATTGACCCATACTTATAAGATTCCATCTTGTCTACGAACTATAATAATCTATGATAGATTTAAATCTTAGGATTTATAAATCATATTATGATCCAGAATCGCTTCGAACGAAAGTAGTGTTGTGTCGTAAAATAGTTTTAAAAATTGTGGAGGAATTACTTCCGTACAAAAGATGGTCACTTGATTTTATGTAAATAAAAAACAACAGGTAATGATTAATTAGTACCAAGTGAAGGCTTAAAAAAACTGGCAGCCAAATGATAAAGTAATCAATAACATCATTGTTCTTGGCTGAATCGATTTTTTTCAAATATAAGCTTAAGCAAGCAATCGTATATTGATCAAGGAAATACACAAATCCATTGAAAACGAAACATTGCTTGTCGGCATAGCTATTAAATTGTTAAGACTTTGTACGATCCAAAATTGATTTTAACTAACGACCCTAGTTATGGCTTTCGGTATCTTCAGGCATTCTATCACACTGATGTAACAGAAATGACAAAAGCATGCGAAATCGTTCAAAGTTTCAACAATTTAAATTTCATATTGAATTTCCAACAAGCACCTTCAATCAATATCACAGATGATGCTATTTTCAAAAAATGTGGTTTAAGTACTTCGATTAAATGATCGAAAAATGTTCCATCATAAAATAGTTAAAACTTGACAGAAAAAATAAGAAAAAACATGCCTGACGTTACACATATTAACTAAAATATCTATCAACATTTGTAAATATCATTCGAAGAAGATACTATATATGTTTCAAAATGACAGTTACTGGTGACGCTGAAATAACAACTTTTTAATCCCACTCCGGATAAACAGGTCGGATTAATTCGAGGTCGTCGTTTATTTGGGTCAATACAGCATAATACATAACGATCTCGACAGATCTGGGTGTTAATTTGATCGTATAATTGCTGACTTATAAGGCAAAAAATTTAAATCATTCATATATCTATGGTTTAAGAGCTATTGATTCTTGATGTCGAATTGTTGCCCCAGCTCTATGACATAGGGAACAGCTGGGCGTACGTGAATTGGGACACAATGGTGTTTGTGAGTTGTAAGAATAACTTCGAGAGTTCCCTTTCGATCGCTGGGAAGAGTTCTTTGCTGAACGCATCGAAGTTCTGGTTGATTACGTTGTTGATGACGTCACCTGGAAAAAAAGAAGTAAAATTTCAATGTAGATCAAATTAGAAACAAATGATTTTGTGTCATACATACTTACTCAACCTTTTTTCACTTTTAATGTGTTGATTGTCACTTATAGATGGAAAGGCATAATATTATATTTAAACTTCTACTAATGAGTTCTTTATGATTGTTCAGAGCTCTTAACGGTTTATTGATTAACCTTAATTTTGATTGAAAATTATTAATAAGAGATTGTTAACATTTATTTTTATTAATATTCTATGAATTCCTGTAAATTGTTTCTCAGTTCTTGAACTCGCTGTCTTGTATACCTGCTACCTTAAAAATTTCGTATAAAAATAATTGCTTGTAATTTGTATTCTATCAGTTGATAATACTAGCGATGAGCGAAACCGGTCATGATCATAAAATATATTGTGGAAATAAGTAATAAAAAATGTGAGTCACTGTGCAATATTGAGAAGCCTGGATATGGTAAAGATTCAATATAAATTTAACAATAAACTAATAATTATCACAAATAAACATTCGTAAGTAATTGGACTTTCGATCAATATAAACTAATTCTTACTTGTGACACGGCAGTACGTATCTAAGTGTCAAATAGATCACTTTAACATGCCAAGTCTTCTCCACATTTTGATTTTTAGTTAAGTGAATTAATAAAAATATTGTTCGTATAACGTACGTAATAAAAATAAAATTAAACATTTACAATTGATGAAACGTATTTTGTTTATTGAATCCTTTACATAAAAACGAGAACGCTAAGTTCACCCTTACTCGTTTTAAAACACACAAACCTTTCGACTGGACGTGGAATTGTTGGAATTGAAAAACAAATTAATCATTAGTTTCGAAAAAGTAAAAATCGCTCAGGTTTGCAATCACTGCTTACATCCATAAATATCATCTGGCATTGTTATTGAATTTCACTAATGTACGCATCACTGAGGTTGGCAGTAAAGTTTATATGTAAAAAAATCCACGAAAATTTGACTTTGCGGTTAATGAAACGCGATGATTGATTTTGCTATTATCGAAACGATTTGTATATCGGTTGCATAATGCGTTCGTATAACGCGGTCACGGTCAACGGGCAGTTAAAAATTGTTTCAGTACATTATATTATATGCTACGTTTTTTTCATTTACAGCTCGTACATGTTTTTACAAAAATGAATGCAAACAAAAATCAACCAAAAATTACACTGATATGTTTATTGATTTTAGAAAGATAGAAAGGACGTAACGCACGTGTTTAAAACGTAATTCTTTAAGAAGATTGGTAAGCCAAAGAATATTATACAATGCCAAACTAGTGTCTGTGTTTAATTTTTTAATTTAAAAAAGTATTGTGTGACCAACAAAAAAGACGAAAGAAACGTTTAACATCTTATGCCTCCGAGCTAATATTATATATACGTACCGATTATTTAGCATTTACATAATTTTTGTCGTGTTTATATCGTGATGTACACTGAGTTTTTTTCGAACAGATAATCAACCTGTTGTCTGCTGAGCTACATAAAAGTTTTTTTACACCGTTTATTTCTAAAATTGATTCACCAGTATTGATGTCAGTCAAATATATGGGGACTACTATCAGGACAAAACAGGCAAAATGTCATTAAAAAAAACAACTCATAATTTAGTTTTAATGTTACCGATATTATTATATTACTGATTGTCATTTATCAACACCCCAAATCAACCTTATAAACACTTGACACATTATAAATCAGGGGTTAAAAAACAACTGAGGCAGAAAAGGTAAATATACAAATTGTTCATATAATTTAAGGTAGCGTCTATTTAGTATTTTGATTTTGGCTCAAAATGATAAAACATACATTATTTGTTCATCTTGTAAAGTTTGTTTAATGTATGTTTGGTTCTTTTGCCTTTATGATGCCGATATAATGAGTCACAAAATAAATACTGATGAAGTAAAATGCATTCGTAATTAATGGCATTGAAATTCTAAATGAGCATGTAATTTTGTTTTTATGATATCTATTTAATTTGTTCTTTTAGCTTATTAACCCTATAGATTAGAAGTTACTGTTGTGGTATTCATTATATTGTATATATGCAATGGTTTTTTTCTTATTAATTGAACCATACGGTTTTCCATTTCTGGTCAAAAATTCACTTAAATAACCGTAAACATTATAAATGACGTGGCTTGTTCACAAAAACTGTCTTATATGAAAAAAAATCATATTTTATTGTTAAGATTTTCAGTAAATTTACTTATACGGTTTACATCTCCGAATGTAAATTAGAAACCAATAAAAACGCACATTATAGCTCGTATAATAAAGAGAATTATTTGATATGATTTTTTTTGTAATATTTAGGTGGAAATTATATTTATAATTTTTTTACAAAAAACATTTTTATGAACGATAATAAAATCATGTTTAAATTTATTTTTGCACATTTGATTATGCGCCGATTAGTGACACCGGTCCTGATCTTTATACAAATGTACATATTTGACAAATAATTTCTGTTGTCGAGCCCCATCCCTTATAAGTAGGAAGGCTATCTAAAAAAATTGTTTTAACGTTTTCTCAATAGATGGTCATTGAGCCAAGCATTGATAAATATCACGTCGGAATCGAAGGGCCCGTTAAACATTAGAATCATTTTGTACAGAATGATGAACCTAATTTTCTTCCCAATTCGAGTCATTCGTGAATGACTTTAGCTGTAAATGTAACTGGTTCAAATTCGTTTTCAATGCGTTTTAAAAAGCGAAAACGTACAAAAAAAATACCGTGTAAATCGAGCTATAGGTGTAATATGCGGGCAGTGACGTTATCTGCCACGTGCGTGAGAACATATCTGTGTTTAATTATTTTATTATTACGAACGTTTCTTTGGGTAAGTAATTGCGTTATGTAATGCAACCGAATTCGTAGAGACCTTCCGATACCATCTTGGCCAGGCATGGTCCGCAGACCTTGGTCGGATTTCAGCCGATTAGCCGACGTGGTGTCACCAACAAGGCGAGTGACCGCGGGCCAGAGAAACGGCTGATGTGATATGTCTATTAGTTGCAGCCGCGTAAAGAACATTCCAAAATCAAACACTTGAAAAAATTCTGAAGTGTTATTGTTAAATAATTTTATGGATTTATTAGGAAAACTCAATTTATATTTTGAGACAGAAATCAGTACTTAAGCAAAAGTTATAAAACTATTTACACTGAACGTAAGATGTCACTGTGCGACATATGAAATCTTTCTTAAGCTTATGGTTTTTTCAGTTTTATTATTAAGTTAATTTAATTAAGTTATCAAGTGTATAAAGAATCCAAAGATCTATCTACCGCCCTTTTCTACGAATTTACACTATTTTTACGTTATTATTTCGCATAATAACAACGTTACGTGTGTATCAAACTTTTGTCAGGAATGTTGTGATAATTCAGTATAATGCACTATACAAAAATAAATATCGAAAGTATTTTTATTACAATTTGGTACGAGACATTTCTATAGGGCAGCTGATGTTTATAATGCGGACACAGTGAAATTTCACGTGAAAACTACTGGTCTATATGTTAAACGTTTCTTACCCTACTTAATAATGCAATATTATTACATACAAGGGCAAATAGTTCCGTACGCACTTACTTGAGCTAAGGTAAGTAGAAACATAAAAATATTTGATCATTTTTCATAATAGTATATATAGAACGCAACGTTAAATATTTGTTGATTGATTTCAAAACAATATCTTTGTAAAAAAAATTGTTGTATGAATATTTTTTTGTTTTAAAAAACATACACGCCAATGACGTACGGGTACGCAAACATCACCAGAATGGCATGTGTGACAATATGATAATTTTTATTAAATTTAAAATAAAGACAATCTGATAAAAAATATTTTTTTGAATGTCCTGTATGAGTTCGTACATCATTCATTTGATTGAGATAAAACTTAATTGCGTTGTTTTGAAAATGACTTAAATTTTTTTTAAATTAAAACAACCATTAGACCAGGATCAGTTTCACTTATCGCGAACATTCACTTTTTCATCTGATTGCAATAAAATAATTGAATTATTATGCACATACTCACGGTTTCTGAATTAGTACAAACGTTAGATCACGACCGGTTTCAATTGTCGTCAAAACCATCAATTGATACACTGGACTATTAAGATATGCTTTTCACATGGTATGTGGCCTGCCCACGCGTCTTAAAAACGTTTGATTTATTCGTGTATGCAACAGACGAAAAAACGAGTATATTTATAATCCAAAAGGCATAAAATTAAACACTTTCTTTAAGTGGCATTGCAACGCATGCCGGGTATTCGATAGATAATCGTAAAATTTATACATTTTTTGTAATAGTTCTCAAAGCCTTTATGTAAAAAAATCTTTATATTACATCAACAATTTTGCGGAAACATTCACAAGAAATCCAAAAGAGTCCTGAAAAAATAAGTCAACCATGTCTATAAATGGTAATGAAGATAACGTAATAATTTATTTGGGCATATTTACTGTTAAATGAAGAGTTGAAGATAGTAGCTTTTAAAGGGTTAAATATGAGTGTTAGTTAATTTCTGAGAATTATTTTTCAAAACATCTACATTTAATTCACTATACTTGTTATCTTAATTCAATGATAAACCATCCTGTGGTGAATATACGTGTTCAGAATAACTTAGTAGATCCTTATTACGATGAAAAGTAGGACATAAATATGCGTGATGTATTTAAGGGAAATCCCAAGTGAATCCCAGTTCGGGGGTCTTAAGTATTTTTCTATACACGTATCATTTTGTTGTCTTTTGATTTGCTTATAAACTTGACATATGCTTAATTTGTTTCAGGTTGTTTTTTTTAAATTTTATGCTTAAGTCATAAAAAATAAAACCGACTTAAAAACAGATTGCAAGTATTATGGAAGTTAATTGAATAAGCAGTGTTTTCATTAATTTATTCTATATACGTCTATTTTTTAACGGATATTATCAAACGCAAGTTCCAACGTCCACACAACCAAAAAATAGTTTGGTGTAATTTGAAAAATATCTTCTGGACCATTGTAATTTACACAAAATAGATGGTAAACCTTTTTGAAAGATGGGTTAAATTTTGTTCATTATTTTAGTACTAGCTCGTGAGTCACTAAGTCGGTGGCGTTACTTGGAAAGAGAGAGCAAAGGATAGCTAAAAACTAAAGATACCTAAAGGCGAAACCCAGGTCGTTAGTGACAAAACATTGGAATCGTACAGAGTATTAAAAATTCAAATTTGATTTTAATATTTCATAAAACACCTTCAGTAAATATACACTTATCCATTGATTTACACGGTACTTGTTTTACACGTTTTCGCTTCTATTGTATTGTACACTGAAAAAGAATTTGAACTAATTACATTTACAGCTAAAATCAGACAGAAAAACTCGAATTGGGGAGAAAATTAGGTAATCATTTTGTACAAAATGACTCAAATGTTCAAGGGGTCCTTCGATTCCGACGTGATATTAATCAATGCTTGGCTCAATACGATGAGGTCCATAAAGAACTAACAAGAAATTCGAAGCAAATGTTACGTTCTGACGATGGCGTGAGCCGAAATAGCTATCAACTATATTTGTTAAAAATAATTTTGTAGAACTAAAATACATTGCTATTTTTTCACCGTGTTATAATGGAGTTCTACCAAATGAATGCCAATTCAATCAATAAGTTAATAAAGGATTTTATTGCCAAATCTCCTCGAGGTGTAAATGTTTCTACTTCAAACATCGAATTGGCACAAAAAATTTCGAGTGATGAAAGTGACGAAGAAGAGATTGACAGTGATACGTGATAGTTATGAATGATAAAAACTCCACTGACCGTTGCAATAAATTTTTATGATTCTTTTGGATGACTTTTTTTGTTCCTCTATACATGTTTTATGTGTATTTAATTAATGAAGAATATGAATATTTATACTTTTTAATAATTTTGTTTAATTTATGTATTTCATTAAGAAAACAACCAAACTATGCGTTTTTTGTGTACTTACACGGTTTTACATAAAAAAAATATAAAATTTCGATTTACACGTTTTTCTCGGGAACCTATTTACCGAGTAAATCGAGGTATAGGTGTAATTCATAAATTACACTTTGTTATTTTGTATCCCATAAATAAATAAATGAAAATCATTAGACTGTTCTCCAATTACTCAATATTGACATACTGATTTCAAAACTCTTGCAATTTCAATCGTGAAGCGAGTGTTTTATCTACACTCAATATATCGACGAAATGTTAAAAAAAAACATTAATTTCATTGACAGGATATGTGAGATTTACGAAACGTGTTATTTATGATCTTCGTACAAATAAACCCGTTTTATACGTCAAATGAATTTGACGCCTGCATAATTATGCAATCGCTGAATTTTTGATAAATGACAGACGAAACCTTGTCGCTTGAAAGTCACGACAGAACATAACCTCAAAATAATTTAATTCATATACTTGGAAGTTCATTAGCATAGTACAGCTGGGTATTCTAACTGAATGTTAATCGTGTCGTAAGCCGAAAATTTATATTCCGGTCAGTGGTAAAAATGCTTTGTAACTCGCCTTCGTATGGATAACTTATAACTAATCATCTGGTTGGAACGAACTTAAACTACTGTGTAGTACGTAGTTTTTTAAAGTCAAGGATGTGACCTAATTAACGAGGTACCCCGCGTTGAGTTTCTTGCCTGATTGATTGCGAAATTAGGCAAAAAACTAGTAGCATTGTTGTTTGTTTCATTAACTTTTTTATGGCTCATTTGAACTCAATGAAGTTTTTAACACATTCACGACGGGATAAACTCGCATAAAGTACATTCAGACGCGGAGCGGGTTGCTTGGCGCAAAGTTAAAAAATAAAACTATGTTGTACTTTTTAGCCTAACCATTTGTACTAAATAAAGAAATATATTATTCTATTGCAACTTTGAATTTAATCAACGTATTTTAAACAATTTAATCGTTTTAACACGTTCCCTGCTTAGCCACTGTAGAATATTACACAAAAGAATATTCAAAAAAGTTATTTGTAAGAACTATTTTGTATTAAAAATCAGGACAAATTGAGCATAAATAAGCTTTTACTCGAAATATTTAATACTTTCAAGAATCTTATATTTTTGAGTATTAACTATCAGCACGCTAAAGTTAACGTCACTACAGTTGACACGTTGGCAAGCATTGAATTAAAATGTCAAAAATCAATGATAGACAACTGCGACTTGAGTATTCGATTGATTTCCATATCACTGTGATCTGTTTTGTCATACAATATCACATTATATATTTAAATAGTTTGGAATATTTCCAGCCATAAATAAATGAGTAAAACATTTCATGAATAGTATATAATAAGTGCCTTAAAGTTTAATAATATTAAAAAAAAGAAAACAAACGTTTGCCGATATACAAAGATACACAGATAACGCAAATTCTGTGTCTCTCGGTGTTAGCGTGTTAATATTTATTTTGAAAATAAACTTCGCTCATCATATTTTCAAAACCGCAAAATTCTTAATTGAATAAGAAAAAAATAGATAAAATCAAATTAAAAAAAGTTTAATGGTCATTTTTTTTATACAGCATTCTCTAGTTAAAAAGTGATAACTGATATATTATAAAAATGAAATATTATATATTTAGTTAATAACTATTGTAAAATAGAAGTATGTTAAGAGTTTTTAAATATGCAGTAAAATTATATTTATTGTGTCATTATTTCCGACTTAAGGTTTGTATAAATAATCATGAAGTAACAAGACGCTTTTTATGAAACAATTTTTGTTATAAATTTAATAACCTTCAAGTACATCTGATAAATATA
This sequence comes from Himalopsyche japonica, assembly GCA_028555115.1. Lineage (NCBI taxonomy): Eukaryota > Metazoa > Arthropoda > Insecta > Trichoptera > Rhyacophilidae > Himalopsyche > Himalopsyche japonica. The sequence goes on from JAHFWJ010000347.1 coordinate 346,198, forward strand.
TTTTTTTATTGTGATTCCAAATTTAAATTGCTGTTGTTTTGTTTCAGTACGATTCAATTCAAACAAATGATTTTTTGCAACCACAAACCACAAACAAGGTACCATAAAGTTGTTATTGTCTATGCATTGTCAGCTGGTTTTTTTAGACTGAATCACGTTTGAGTGATTGTAATAATGGAATTCGGCCATCATTTTTTTTAACAGATGATTATATCAGTTTTTTTAAATATACTAATTCGTTGAGAGAAAAAACGAATAAAGAAAATTGTATTAATTATTCAATCAAAAAAATAAACAATTGAAAACTTTTGCAATGACTTGATTGTTAGTATATTTATTAAATTTATAAAAAAAACAGTTTTCAATTCAGGAATGTCGGACGGAAATTTTCCGAGGTTTGATTGCATGTATGCAATATGTCAGTGTTGCCAAATATTTTAATGTGCGCATATAAAGAAATACTAAATATTATTTGTCTTCCGCCAAAAGAGACATAATAATGTTAATCTACATTTTGGATGATTCTAGAAAAGGCAACGATAATTTTTTTTATCGTTTTGAATTAAACAAAAAAAACACAAAAGTTGATATAATTCAACATATTACTGTAAATTAAACTTGCTAAACACGGTGAAAAAAGATTTGTTCGTTTTTCTAAGGCTTAGTGTGAGTCTGCCAATGGAGATGCCAATGGTAAGAGCAAAAACAATGTTCAAACAGTATTACTTTGGATATCGACATATTACACGTGAACGGGAGTTAACTCAGACGAATACAATTTTTTAATGTATTTTAGTAGATTTTTCCAAAGCTTGGTTGGGTTAATATATATAATATATGATGAATTCATAATTATGCATAATATATATTCAAACTCAGCGCCTAAGTGTTTGCATCTTTGTAGTAAGGGTCGCAGGATGACGGCTTTGGAACAGCTGGAGATCAATAGATATCAACTATCACAAAGGATTCTTAACGAAGAAACTAATATATGTCCATCACCATTATTGACTCCTCTGACTGATGTATCTTTGTATCTGTAATAGACCATTTCCGTGCCATATGTAAACTTATTGATATAGCCGCCTTTTTAGTTTCATTTACAAATTTTAGTTTTATTACGAGCAAGAAACAAACTAGGTCGTTAAAACAGGAGAGAAGATCTATTGTGTACCTTTTCTACACAGCGATTTATAGATAAGCAAATGTTCGTTTCAACAAAGTTCTGACGATGGCGTGAGCCGAAATAGCTATCAACAATATCTAAAAAAAAAAATTGTAGAATTAAAATACATTGCTGTTTTTTCACCGTGTTATAATGGAGTTCTACCAAGTGAATGCCAATTCAATCAATAAATAAAAATGTTATTTTGATAACGAACCATATTTTAAAGGTTGAGATCGACTCGCTTTTCATTCGACGTTACAAACTCTTGAATGAGCAATTAAACAGTAGTGAACAATATATTTTATATGCTTGAGCGATATAATGTAAAGTGATCATTAGTATACATACCTAGAACACCATCTCCTCCAAACAAGTTGAAGAGGTGAATGCTTCCTTTTCCAACCTTAAGCTTGATGCTCATACTCTTCATATTGATGTAGTCTTCTCCATCTCTCTGCACCATCTCACTCTTCATTTTGCAGACACCCACGCCATTTGCTGGAAGAAAAAAAAATATATGAAAATAATTACAATCGAATTAAAAATGATAACTTTTCATTCCACTTGCTGTGTTACTAAAGTGACACGTGTTTCGCTTCTTTAATAAGTATCTTCACACAAACTACATCGAAGGATATTTTTTACTTAGGTTCACAACGATTCTAGTTTTTATTGACATTTTGATCGTTGCAAATCTATCTTTGTTGGATAGGCAGACATAAAAAACATTTTATTTTAATAATCATAATAATGTAGAAATATTCCATAGAGATATCTACATTTCCACGTTTTCATTACTAACAACCAGAGCTTCACCTTTCGACGTGTTCATAAGTCTCAAAATTATATTTTTATGCTAGCTAATATTATAAAACAACTGTAATTGGGTAAAATATGACTTTTCTAAATTATAATGTCATTTCTATCTTATCAGTAATTATTCATTTATGATATAAACCAGGGGTGGCTAAACTTTTGACCACTCCGATCGACTATTTTTAAATTATAGGTATCGGTCTACCAACGTCGTATGAGTAAGGTGATCATAAGAAAATTAGTAATTCAAAGCCAAAAATACGTTTAAATTTAAAATAAATATAGATAATAATAAATGAAATGTGTACATATCGACAGGCGGGCGACTAAATAGTTACACGCGATCGACCAGTCGACCGGGTCTACGCTTTGACCACCACTGATATGGACTGAAGGTATTTGGTGGGAGTTTCAGTAACGAATTTGAATTATTGAAAATTTGGACTGACATCAGTTTTTTTGGATCCGTGTGATTGAATATGCCCGAAGATGCCGAAAAAAGATACCCAGGCTGTTAGTGAAAAAACAAAAGAATCGTACAAAGTTTCAGCAATTCAAATTAGAAGTAATTATTTATATTGTTAGTGCCAGTTCGGGTGTGTCGTAGTAGATTTGAATACCTAAAGATGTCTTAAGGCGAAATCCTTGTTGTGAGTGTTAAGAAAATTGGAAGTAGGTGTACTGAGTTTGGACGATTCGAATTTGAAATTTAAAGTTCACTATGTACCCTCAGTCGATATCATAAATAATTCAAAACTTTTTCTGATAAGAGCTTTTGTGACTGACTTTTTTCAGTTCAACAGAAAAAGCAACACAACAAAAAGTCAAACATCAGGAATAAAAAAGCTCTTTTTAGAATTATTCTAATTGATTCGATTTATAATAACATCACAGAATAGATGATTGATGAATTTTCACGGCTGTCATTTGAGTATTCATAAAATTTAACAGTTACTACCAAGGCTACGATTTACGTTTTACGATATTAAAATCTTTTGTGAGTTGTTTGCCATAAAATGGCTGCCACGGAGCGGAAACAGAATCGATAATTTAATAGGAAATGGAAGAGTTTTTGAACAGAACTTACTGAAGTTTCCGATAACTTTTCCGGAACCTTGCACCGGAAGCAGCAGGATCCTGCCGTCAATTCCGTATTCCCCGTCAATGTATAAATGCTTCAGGACTATTTCAAAGTTCAACATTCCGGCGTCGAAGTCGATGCTGCAAACACAAAACAAAGTAAATTATATTATTGTAATAATGCAAAATTGTTCCTAAGAAGGTAATATCGTAAAATTTTATAATTAACTTGATATGTTTCCAGAGTGTGTTTCGTCTCTCTGAGATACATCGTCTGACTGACAAACATGATTGTGTTTTTTACTTACGAATAAAGTGAGGCGGGATAATTTATTTCGATAGGGCAAAGCAAGAGTAAGACAACTGATTAAAAAAATATATATTTGTTTTTGAAACTGAATGCCTCAAGGGAAATAATTTTTGTGAGCCACCTTTTCTAATAGCTCTAAATACTCTACTAATATTTCCATCTTCTAGAACAGAGGTTTCCAAGTTAAAGAGCAGTTAATTATTTTAACTGTGGTACCATACTTTTATTTTCCTGAATTCTTAATCATAACGCAAAATATTAAAGTTATAAAATATCTGTTTAAACCATTCAATGACTAATTTGCAATGTTAAAACCTTGTATGAATATAAATACATGTTTTATTACTAACGACCTAGGTTTAGCCTTCCGACATCTTCAGGCATTCTATCTCACAGATGCAACAGAGTCGGTTCTGTTGAACAATTAAAATTTAATATCAAAATTTCATCAAGCACATTCAGTCGATAAAATAAATAAATCATTTCACATCTCATTGGATGGTATAAGTAACATGAAGACTGGAAACCATTGCTTTAAAACTGTATTTCCCAAGCTTTCGACATCTCTGTATCCTTTCAATATTTTTCATTGAACCGAACACTCTTTAAAAACAATCGACGTACGTTTATTTGTTTTTCACCTTTTAGTACATAAAACATAAATAAAATACAGCGCGTACCCTCCTCCACACACTGAGAAACGCTGCTTTAGAATAAAAGTTTGGCCGCCGATATAACATTATATAAACGCGCGACAGCAAATAGTTACGACTATAGTTATATTTATATGCAACATTATGTTGCCCTAGTGGTAAAAAAAGAACTAAAAGTGACATTTCATAAAATATATTTTCTTCGTTTTCGAATTGCTGTAATTTTGCTGGTTTTGTTTTCTCAAATATCATCCCATTGCTTTTGTTATTACAGCGTTATCGTCTGACAGCGCCCTTTAGAGTATCAAGTGTCAATTAGGATGCCACCATGAGTGTCGTATCTACAAATAATAGGGTTGTAAAATTATAATCACTCGCAATTTGTGTGCGACGTTGGTCATTATTTCTGTAGTAATTGAAACACGAGGAGTGCGATGCTATAGCGTACTTGTTTACCTACGTTCTTTAACGGGGATGAACCTTAATTGAACTCTCACATATTTCATAACTGTTAGATATAAGTTAGGTTAATGTGAATATATCAAGTTTTTTCGTTCACTATTAGGCCTGATTTGATATTTTGAAATGTCAGGCTGGACATTTTGAAAGTGGCTCATTGGTAATTATTTAAGACTATGCTGTACACTGAGTCAGGAATCGGAAACCTTTCAACGTTTTGTGTTTCTATTTTTTTTTAATAAATTTTAGTTATTACTCTTAAAGTGTTAAATGTCATTTATTCTCTAACTTTTCATTCTTATTCTTAGCGAAAGTGAACTAAATTTTATATTTAAAAAAATATTTTTGAGTATTATATCCACAATTTTATATGTTTGTGATCAGCATCGGTTTGGCTTTTCAGTTGGAAATGTTCGCGAAGATCGAAACTAGTCATGAGAACAAATGTATAAAATAATAGAAATATTTATAAAAATACATTTTTATTATTTAAAACATAAATTTTTTCCGAAAAAATAAAAAATGTATGTCAAATAACAGTCAAATATTCATATTGCATCACTTCGATTGCCAAAAGTTTGCCACCTCTGAAGTAAAGTGAGATTTTAAGCCATGATGTGCCCACCACCTCTTGTATTTATCTCAAAACATCGAATGATTTTGAAAAGTATCTTGAAGGGTCTAAATTATTGTCTTCTAAATGAATAAATTGATTTTTTCAAAGGAAATTTTATTTAAATAAAATCTACTCGCTCTTCGTATGATGACATATATTTGCTGAATGTTGTGTAATTCGTTCTCATTGAAAATCGATTATGCTGCCAAGCATTTGAAATATTACATAAAAAAAACATGTTTTTCTTTTTATAAGTGTTTAACCAGGGGTATAACCATATGACGGTAGTAATTTTATATAAGAAATGATTGTTCAAAGTTTTACCGTCGAACACGGTGAAAAAATAGCAATGTATTTTAGTTCTAATTTTTTTTAATAAGATATAGTTGATACTATTTCGGCTCATGCCATCGTCAGAACTATGGTTTAACGAAAATTTGCTAATCTATATATACCTGTTTAGAAAAGGTACACAATACGTCTTCTCTCCTGTTTTAACGACCTAGCTTATTTCCTGCTAACAAATAAACTAAAAAATTGTAAAATTGTAAATGAAACAAAAAAGGCGGCAATATCAACGAGCTTACATATTGGACGGATACGGTTTAATGGATGAGCGGCGACAGACATATATTAGTTTGTTTGTTAAGATTTTTTTGTGATAATTGATAAATTGATTAACAGCTGTTCTAAAGCCGTCATCTTGCTACCTTTATTACAAAGATGTAAACACATAGGCGCTGAGTTAAATTTATATTATGTGATTCTTTTATAACGTGATTTGCAAATTGTGAATCTGTTATTTTACTTTTGAATGATCTTACATGTTCCTTTTCCGTTGAATGCACCGAAAATGTTCTCAAACATTTCACCCAAATGACATAGTGGTGATAACCGAAAAAATACTTACTCAAGATTTCTGACATCAAAATTTGAACATCCGTAGACATTTATATTCTTGGCTGATATCCTGACACCTTGCGTTGGACCAGCTGGCTCCGAAACGAGGAGTTCTTTCAAGACCAGAGGTTCTATTCTTGGTATTTTTTGCTCTGGTACACCTAGAAGTTGACAACGAGAAAAAATGAAACACACAAACAAAAGCAAAGCAGTGCTCAAATTCAAAAATATTTATGTTACCTTATGGAACTACAATATTAAATATAAAAAAAGTCTAATAACTATAGCAAAATATATGACTTTGGAAGTTGAGATGGTAAATAGTATATGTATAATATATACAGAGGGTGATCGGTTAATAAACAGCTCGGACTGCGAGCAAATCGTTCAATTAACACAATCACGAAAGGTGTTTGTGTTCGGATAACGAGATCATATTCGGATAACGAACTTTTATAATCCATTTATTCTATTTGTAAAACTAATCAACGTTTTACGTACGAATTCAGACTTTTGAAAACGGCACGCTTTTAGCTCAGTCTATGATGTTATTTCCGGGTAAAAATCTATGATAAATCAATTATCGGTTAACGAATAATTAGGACACCGAACATAGTCTTGGAATATATTATGTTCGTTAACTTCTTTCCTACTGTATATATAAAATATGAAACAAATAAAAAATAGTGTTTAAAAAATATACAGGACAACTTGATTGTTTATTAATATTGTATGAACAAGTTAAGCTCGCTGATTGTACTTTAATATATTATTTATATGAGATAATTATATTTAATCTATCGAAAGTCTAAATACATAATTAAAATTTCTTCGATTTTTAGAATCAAACAGTTTTTTCCCCCGATTAACATTTAAAATAATATATTTAATTTCTGATTATTAAATTCATTAGGATATCAATTCATATAATTTATTTTATATAAAGTATGGGTTTTAGTGCATCCGTGCTATTAGAGTGACCAAAGATGTTAAAAGACAAATTTCGAGTCGCGAGTGACAAAACGTCTATATGTTTTATTGTCTATTTGTTTGTTTAAAATTTTGAACATTATGATAAGAGTGTTCGAAATATGAAATTTTAAGCCGAAAAAGTTAAATAATAATGGAAAACTTCACTTACCTTTTGCTAAATACGGTTTTAACGCTAGCACCGATTTTTTGAAGCATTTTTGCACCTGTGGGTCATTTCTTTTGCATATGTGAAGGTAGTCAGCTGTAAAAAGTGAAACGTAAATGATTAAATCTTTTAAATTTGCTTGTTTTATAAATTAGTACACAAAAAAATTATTGCCACACAAATATACAGCGGGGACAAAAAATATTAATTTGTAAAAACGATTTATTCAATGACTCAAATATAACTGAACAAAACGGAGTTTCTCTGTAATCGATCTTTCGACTTATACGGGGTCAAAATAAGAATACTGCTATCTTTCATAATCTTAAGTAGTACGTTTCTAAAAGTTTCATATGTCAAGGATATGAATTGTTGGTTATTATGAAGGAAGTTATTGTAAAACCAGCCTGTCAATGAGAGTGCCACTGGTAAGAGCGTCAGTAATGTTATCACATTAGACGAGAGTGAGTCCAGACGAATACTATTTTTTAATGCCTTATTTGTAGATTTTGTCTGAACTTTCGCAACTCGGTTGATTTCATTGCAAATATCCATCGTTACCTTTTGTAAATTGTTTATAAAATACAAATGTATTGCTTTTGAAACATAGAAATTGGAAAATTAGAATAAAGATTTTTGTAGCCATATCCACTTCTAATGAGTAGCATGTGTTCTCTTATATGATTAATCGATCCGGCTTGATATTTGTGACGTTTTTAACTCTATCTCTCATCCGAAATGGGTTTCAAAATGTTGAAATGTCTATTTGCGATTGAATATTGTAGAAAATCATTTAAGTAATAAAACAAAATAACTAATTTCATTACCACAACTTCACATGAGTAATTCTAGGACCTGTTTCGCTCATCACGAGCATTGCCAATTGATTGTTATCATCGTTGCGAGAACTATCAGCAAACCCGGTTCTAATATTATTCAAATAAATAAAAATGTGAAAACAGCATAGTACTAAGTATTCTGTTTTATTCCTTGAATACAATGCCTTTCTAAGACGAAGTAACAGTTGACAGTTTAAAAGTGAAGATATAATTGTTTAATGCAATATCTAAACATCACTTTTCCATCATAAGACTGCAAACAAATAATAAAACCTCGAAAAGCCGTTTTTTTATTATTTTCGTTAAGTTTCCGAATCTGTATGTTTACACTAAAACGAAAAAGTGCACAAACTTACTAATTTTGCAAAATTTCGAAGGTTGCCCGCTAAAATAATGTTTGAACAGTTATTTGTTTACACAGCGCCTATTAGCGGATTTTGTTTTAGTGTGAATAATATTGGTTTTAGACTGATTTATATTCTCTCTGCGTTAAAAATATTATAAAATGGTATGAATCATAAAAGTGTTAATAACTACGTCATTTCTATATACAACCAAACCCTTTTTTACGCGACATATTAGTTCCAAAAAGTGGTGCGTATAAAGAAGCCGCATGAAATTTTACGTATGTAAACTTATTGATGTAGCCGCCTTTTTAATTTCATTTACAAATTTTAGTTTTATTGCGAGAAAGAAAAAAACTAGGTCGTTAAATCAACTATATCTAAAAAATATTGTAGAATTAAAACACATTGCTATTTTTTTCACCGTGTTATAATAGAGTTCTACCAAGTGAATGCCAATTCAATAAATAAAAAAATGCTTGGTCGACTTACTTTTAATATTCAAATATAATTATTTAAATATTGACATAATTGTAAGATGTATGTACGAAATAAATAATCGGTAAATTAAATGTGGTATTTGTGAATAAATATTAATTTTGACTATTTTTAGTTGTTATGGCAACTAATTGTTTGAGAAGAACTGTAGTGGAGGCTAATGGACATTATGCAATAGTAATGATTGAAAATTATATTACACACATAAAAAAATGTATTGATAACTTCTTTAATTAATTGTATTACATTCATTGGAAATATTTGGCAAGGACTGCAAGCATTTCAAAAAATAAATATGACGAGCAGAAAAATTACGTAAAACAAACAAAAAATGTAATAAAAATTAATTGTTGCATTATTTGTATTAATAAAATTCAGTACGTCTTATCATAGAAATATGTATATAACAGTAAAGAATTATATATCAGTTCACTAAAAAATATTCAAATGGAAATAGATAATTGTATATATAATACTATATTCTTGGTTATACACACGAACCCATATTTGTACGGTCTGAAAATAGCGGTGTAAAAAACTAACGATTATTTTTGCATTTTTTGCACTTATTTCTTGCTTTCATTCAGTTTAAAAACAATGTCAAGCCAATATACAAGCATGTTTAATGTTATATTGGAATTAAATAGGAAAAAATATAATTTTATTATATATGCCTTGTAAGAAAATCTGAATAATGAAAAAAATAGTTAACAATACAATTTTATATTATTTAAACCAGTACTGGTTTCGTTCACTAACTATTGTAATATGATTTGTCTTATTTTAATATATTATATCAATTGATAAAACTTGCCATAAGCGAAACGGGCTCTGATTTTAATCATGTAAATAAGTGAAGATAGTACTAAAAATTGTGTTTATTTGTTTGAATAGTATACCTTTCTTACAAGAAGTGAAAGTGATAACCTGATAGTGAAAAAAAAAAACAAATGAAAAATTTTATGTTTTAAGAATTTTGAATTTTGAGTTGATTTAAAGCAATGGAATACGCCTTTTTTGCACCGTAGTTTTTGGAAAGTACAAACAGGGTTATAACAAAATACCAATTAAGCCTTTCTCTGTTATCAAAATAAATGTAATGAGAAAAAAATGTAATAGGAACCTCTATTATCAATTTTAGGAGCAAAAAAAAGTATTTCCTAGAGATATATTATAATTAAAGATTGGAGGCTAAAATTACGTTTATAATCTAAATAACATTTAAAGATATATGTTTTTAGCAATAGATGAATATTAAATTTGATGGAAACTGATGAAACAAAAAGTGCATTTAAATAACTAATTGACCATTTACAAAGAAAGCCGCAGAAAATAATATATTGATTTAAAATTCAAGATCGTAAATTATTTCTCGGAAAACTATTTCTTAATTTATGTATGATAATTTTATGGTAATAATTAAAAAAAAAATCAAACATGACTATTGGTGTTAACTGTCATTTCTTGGTGGAAAGGCATGAAATTTACGAAATAAAAATACGTCAGTAATATTTCGACAGTAATGTATTTTTTAAGTCAAGAACATTTTCGTTTATTATGACCATTATTAACTGGTCTATCATCTTTGTATCGTTGTTGTTTATAGAAAAGGTCTTATGGTAAAAAACGTTCTCTCAATATTTTAAACTTATTATGTTTATTTGTTTCTTCGTCATTCTGATCTAAGTATTCATTTATACATTTGAAAAGGCAATCGTTTCGCTGCCTTGTGAGGCATAGAATTTGAAGATTTTCATATATTGAACCATTTTAAATATTGACTGAGAGCGTTTGATGAAATTTATATAAAAAAAATAATATTTTTGTCACTAACGACCCAAGCTTCACACTTTGAAATTTTCAGGCGTTGTGGTACTCAAATTATCTCAAAGTGGACATTCAGTATACAGTTATCATTTTTGAGACGACTTTTGCATTCCTCTTCCATCGATATCGATAGAAGGTGGTTATCGCTGCAGAGGTGAGCAATCCACAATAAAGTTATTTTCAATGGACACATTATGTATTTATACAACGAGATATACACAAACACATTGCTTAAAAAATACATCCATATATGTAAATAAAATACGCAAGGAAGTAGACAAAGTAAGCTAATTATAATAATTATTTTATTTAAATAATGTTAAAATTGAAATCACCCAAAAAAAGATTTTGAATTTATTTAAATATTATAGCTTATAGTTGTTTGGTCGATGTTTTCCGCTTTGCAGTTTTGACACGCAATGGAATGAATATATAAATATTTTGTGATACATTTCATCTTAATTATGTTTTACGGTGAAAAACGAAAAATATTAATTAAAATTCAATGACTTTATTTAAAAAATAATAGTAATAACAACGCAATTTACAAAATTAACGCGGACTTTTTTATATTTCGATTGAGATAAAACAAAAATAAGTATAGAATCTTTACATTATCAACAAATAATTGGTATTATATTTATAAAAAGGCTTGTTGGCATTACTACACCATTCGTACGATTGATATGAAATTTAACGAATTTCTTGAGTACACTCCCGCAACGATTTCGGCAAAACAATCCCCCTTAAATAATATGGAATTTATTCTACGAATTTCTTTAGTACACCCTTGCGAAGGTTCCTGGCATACCACCCTAAAAAATCGATGTATATGTGTCTGATATGAAACTTAGCATTTTTATTGACTACACTTCCGCAAAGGTTTTGGCATACTAACCCCTTAAAAACATCTATGTTTAGTCTATTCATATAATAACTATTAAAACTATTAACAATTAAATTGTTTGTTAACATAACGAGTTTCCTTGAATTTCCTTACTCTAAGAACGCAGCAACGTGCAAAGGGTCAACTAGTTATTGAATAAATATTCTTTATCCATAAATAAATGACAGTTAACACATTCAAATAGAGCAATAAGTAAAATTGTCCAAAAATTCAATTGATTATTTTGTTTCATTTCAGCGGCAGAGTGAGAATCAAAGTTTCAATATCTAACAAATCAATTTGTTTTTACATACCAACTTGTTTTTATTTCAAAGATTTGTATAATTTGGATTGTTTGTTATTAATATTATATCAGTTGATAATGTTCACGTCCAGCGAAACCGGTCCCGATCATAAATAAACTGTGAAAATTATACTATACCTTTCCTCCAAGGTGACAGTTAAAAATTTTAAATGATAAGTAATTTTGTAAAACCAATTGATTAACTCAGGGGTTCCCAAACTTTTTCTGTTTCCAGCGCCCTTAAAATATCCGAATGTTTCATCACGTCAAAAGATTGGCATGGCAAACCTTATGTTAACTTACATTTTATAAAGTAATAATATTTTGTTATATAACCTTTCACGGCTGAAAATAGAACAGTCACGGCGCACAGTTTGGGTAACTCTGGATGCATTTGTTTTATTTCAGTGGCTACTTGATTTTACAGTACTTTCAATATTTTTGTTTCTCCTTTCTGATATAATTGTTTTCTCTTATTATCTGATATCCGAAAGACGCATGAAAAAATCGATTAGAATAAACAATCAATGAGATGTATAATACGCGGAAAAATCTGTTTCTCCAGTTTAATTGGATTCCGATCCATAATTCAGAAGCAGTGTATTTGAGAATACTTAAAAATGATAGGCATTAGATGCGTGGAATGCCATACTGTATGTTTAACTATCAATAAAAAAATACGTGATAATTTTTATTTTATCCGATAACTGGTTGGCAATGACAAATTACGTGATTAAAAATGAATGTTTATTGTGATATATTTATCAATTATTCACGACCATTACATCTTAATGAAAATATTATATCGTTCGTAGTGAAAAAATGTGTTTTTAAACAAATGATATTGCGGTACGAAATAAATGTGTTTTTGCACGTTTATAATTGATAAAATATAAGTCTGTGGTTGTACAAGAAAAACTTTCAGTTGATAATGCTCGCAATGATCAAAATCGGTCTTGATATAAAAATATAACAAAATTAAATTGTAGTCCATAATTTACGTGTTTTAAAGACAAACTTATTACTTACACACAACTGGTATGAATTGATAATCTTCGCGATAAGTGAAAGTAGCCCTGATCTTAAAAATATGACTAAATTAAATTGTAGTCCATAATTGACGTATTTTGGCACGTTTACCATTGATAAAAGAATACATTTTTGGTCATACAAGAAAAACTTATTATTTACACACAACTGGTACCATTTGATAATATTTGCGATGAGTAAAACCAGTCCTGATGTTAAAAGTATAAAATTGTGAAAATATTACGTAACTTAGTGTTTTTATTATTTGAAAATACATTTCCGTCAACGACTAACAGATAAAAGGTTAAAAGTGTTTTGTTAGTGTGTCAACTTTACGAAAAATTGTTTCGAATGTTACATTATGAAGATACCTGTGAACTATCTTTTGAAAAATATAGCAGTTGTCAGAAAAAATAACAATAAGAATCAATTAAAATTATTGTTATATTATGTTTTGCCGTTAATAACGTATACAACATATATAATATTTGAAACAGAAAAAATTAGTTTATTTAAACAATTTTTGACGATTTTTCGGTCTGCACGGAAAATTAACATTGCTGGTAAAACACTTGTTATTAAAAAAAATATTTTACCATCAGATCATTAAAATTTAATAAGTAGCACTATGTCAATCGATTAAGGAACTGAATAGCTCGATAATTTTTTGTTGATAAAAAATAACAAATACATTTGCATAAAACATCTTACAGTAAGTCTATATGTAATATTCCCAAAAGGTATGCAAAGAACTTTTTGAAATATGATTGACATTAAATCTATCACACCGCGGCAATAAGGTTGCGGTGATATGCGAATCGATGTCAAGCCTTTTTGTTTTTTAAGGAAAAAAAAATCGGTTTTTTACACGAAGGATACGCTCAATGTAAATGATTGAACCAATGTAGATAAAAAAATACGTTCCATTTCATTGCACCGTGGAAAATGAAGATTAGATCTTTATAAAGACAACCGCATCAGGTTTGCTTTTATGAATAGAATACATTAAAAAAAGAATTGTTAACATTTTATTTGAAAAGTTGTATGGAATAAATAATGTTTTAATAACGTAATTGTTATCACTGTGGTGAATATTCCTCAAAGGTACGAAATAAGATTTGTTCAACGCGGAAATTACAGTGAAATATTTAATCAAAAATTATTTGAAAATATTTTTTTAATATTATTGATTCGCAAAAATATTTAAATTACACTATTACTAGACAAGATTTTTTGTGTTAATAAAATAAAAATCGGCCTTAAAATAATCAAACAATAAAAAAAAAAATTCTTAATTCAGATGAAAATTTATTATCATTTATTGAAAACGTTAAAAAAATAGAAAACATAATTAAATCAGTCAATAATATAGATATATATTTATTTACATTAATTTTGAATTGGGGAAATGATGAAAATGTGTTGACATAATTATCGTTTTATTTGAATAAATTATGTTTTAAAACTTACGTATTTCATTCAAACAAGTAGCTCCATAGACCATAGTTACCACCAAAAACGTTAAAGATTTTATCAAATTCATATTTAAAATATTTTTTGTTGACAATAACACTATGATACTGTATGTATTTTGTTAAATGTACACGTAACGCGAATTCGGTAGCAATTCGAATTAATTTTATTTAAAATATGTTCTAAATTCAAATTTTCTTCACAAACGTCAAATAAAAAGAGATGCCAGTTCGACAATTTACCGCGAGCTTGCTCGAAAATTTGCCAACATCCAGCGGAAGGATTCGAAATTTGAATGTTAGTATTTTAGAGCGCGCGCGTTCTGTGCTCACGACCGTCAACCACTGACTACTTATTTGATGGTCAGACGGCCGAATATAAAGTGATAACAAAAAGAAAAATAGCTAGCACTTAACAATATTGTACAAAAACCTCACGGGACAAATGTCAAGTTTATGAGTGTACCTGATGTAAGTCTAAGAAGCCATTACGGATAATGAAGACCATAAAATAACAATTGGCCTAAAGATGGTGACAAAAAATTGACGCGATAACAAAAACACTGCAATAATTTTATCTAATATTACGTTATTACGTAAATATAACTACTTAGAAATATGGCAAATGTAAACATAAGCCTTGATGTAAAAATAACGACACAAATTCGTTTAATTGGAGTCTACTAAATAAAACTTCGTTATTATAGACATCAGTTTAAAGTTATAGTTATTTTAAGCCGATGACTGCTAAAGTCTCATCTACTGAGACGGCTGATTTCATTATGTTAAAAAATTTTGGATTTAAAAATATCCGGCTTTATTCTGCTAATATTGATAAAACAATATTAAATTTCTTTATGAAACGTTCTGCAATTGAATTCAACAAAGCGGACTAAAAACAACTCAGTTGTCAAAAACGAATATTATAGATAAGCTTAATCGACAAAATTTGATATAATTTGTGATATCGACTGAGGGTGCTTGATGTTTCTTCAATATCAAATTTGAATTGGTAAAACTTTGTGCTTGAAACCGTTTCAAGAATGACTCATTGATAGTATTAATCGTTAATAAAACGTATCACATATTGTGTTAAGTTGAAGGGATGCAACAGAACTGACAATAGTAATAGCATGTCTGAAGATGCCGAAAGACGAAACCCGGGTCGTTAGAGACAAAACATGTGGAATCGTACAAAGTTTTAACAATTCAAATGTGAAAAAAATTTAATTTCTTCACAGTAAATTCATTAACAAACACATTTTCGCTGCCTGAATTGGCGAACCATATTTTCACCAGTAATAATAATTTTTTTTTTGTATATTTAACGCTTCAGATAATAAAAGTGTTAATTATTATTCCAGTGACCATAAAAAATCATAAAATTATATGATATCAAAAAGACAATTAAAAAACCCGCTCTTCGATAAATACACCCAACATTAAATGCAATATTATTTTATAAATATTAACTGTTTCAGTTCTTATATCGTAAAAATATTTTTTCAACGACTAGTCGAGTGTTTTCAAAGCAAAGAAAATGTCATAAATCTTATGACAAACGTTTATAGTATATTTAAATTAATTCCAGTATAGAAAAGGTGTAACAAAAAAATTGTCAAATAAAATCAACTAAAATTTTTATTTTCAGCACTGTTTGACACTTCAAAGTTTTACGCACTCGTGCGTGCGAGGCGTACACGCCGAGCACTGAATTCACGTAAAGGTGCGTGTGTGGCATTGTACTGGTTAAATATTATATATATTTTACGAAGGTAAATAAATCAATTAGTTAGGATCTCATTTAAAATCCATAAGTTTTGAGAATTAAAAAAATATCTAGCTAGACGGTTTTCTTAACAATAAAATAATTGTTTTAACCAAACTTTTATTCTTATTCTTTCATACAGTTTTTGCGAATATATTTCTTTGTTTATTTTGAGATAACTAAGTTTAAACGTGATGTATTTAGAAGTAGTGTTTGTTTGACGATTCTCCACCTTTGGCTTAATTTCACCGGCGTAATAAATTCACGACGATTACATTATGGCCTTCCACCAGGGATAGTCAAAAACAAATAATTATTCATTTGTAAAATTTGAAAAAATCGTATATCTGACAGTAATATTGCAATTTCGACATATTTTTAATTAAAGTTTCACTTTGCAATGAAATAAGGCTTAAAATGAAATAAATTCACAATTTTTGTTTCATAATGATGTCGAATAAAATGCTAAATAAGATCAAAGAAAAAGATAATCATATTTTAGACGGATTTGGCGTTTACTTAATGAAAGCTTAATCTAAGTCCATTGACTGATAGTTGTATAATTACTGAGGATAGCAAAATGTGTGTCAAAAATGTCTTTTAATATCTTATGTTTGAATAATGATAATGCCCAACTTTTCTAAATAATCTCCATAAATTTGGTTTACGTCAACAGTTTTTATTTGAGATATCATATTGATGGAGTGTTAATATCTATGACGCGTCAGTATCAGAGCTCTTCAGGCCTCCTTCGTATCTCATGTACAGATTTATTTCTTATTTAATTGTTGTAGATGATAGCCGTAAGTCGCTGCAGAGCTTCTTCTTTATATTGACTTGATTCATGGTCAACGTACAACTTCGACCAAAATTTTTGAAAAGTTTTATTATTAAAACGGTCCTTTACTTAAGCTCGTCCAAATGCTGGATATGTCAGGTCTATTCAATCAATTTTTAAATAATAATAATTTACTAATTCATTTATAAAAAAATCCTTTTTTTTTAAATATCAATAATTACTATAAAACTATTAGTGGTCGCATATGAGAACCACTGGTCTAGAGTATATTAACAAGAGGGTATAGAAAAACAAAAATAAGTTCATAAGGGCTGACTATGGCAATGAGAAGGCACTTGGCTGTAAAACCGACAACAGGTTTTTTTGTTCGCAAATCAAATAACATGTACAATATAATACAAGTGTGTGTTATATAATATGGTTATATATTTAATGATAGAAATGTCAATAAAGATCATTTGAAAATAAGTTTCATCGTTTTTTAACCCGTTACGCCCCAGAGATTTAATGATTGTATATGACAAATGCCAATGCGACACAGATTTTTATGCACATATATTTGCTGCCACTTAATGAAAATTTTACAACAACAATTGTTTATAACATATAACACATATCTTATAGCCATGATACTCAAACTGGGAGACGCAACTTAAATTATATTCAACATGTTATTTTAATAATTTTCATATTAAAGAGTTCGTGACACGAAAAAGTTCTGGAAGTACTGTTATATAGCATCTTCATGACTGAATAAAAAAAGTGTCAATTGAGTGTTTTACGCATTTTCTAGGTGTTAACTGCCACTTCCTGGTGCAAGGTATTATATTAAAATAATAAAATTTAGTGTTCATTATGCCCTATTTCCATGATTTTATATTATACAGATCAGTAGTGGTTTCGCTCATCGCAGGCATTATCAACTGATACCATAGAAATAGGGCATAACATACAAACATTTTTTTAATTAATAATTTACAGATAATCATACAATATATGTATTTACATGGAATAAAATATATATAAAAAAACACATAAAATGTTGAGGACCTCTTAGTTTCTAATAAAAATTAAAACAACGTTAACAAAATAAAAGTCAAAACTAAAATCAACTAGTCATTAGAAAGAATAATGACTCTAAAATTTTTGTAATTAAACTTCATTTAGATATATCACCTGATAATTATAAACTCAAGAATTTATATAAATAACCTTGTTTGTAATTTGTGTTCTATCATTTGATGAAGCTCGCGACGAGCGAAACCGGTCCAGATAATAAATGTATTGTGGAAATAGTACTAAAAATGTGTTTTTATTATTTACAATGTTAAAAATTTCCATCAAGATGTAACGAAAGTTAACAAAAAGTGAGACAATTGTTTATTGAATGTTTTATATGACATTGTATAATAATTGTCGCCGTTAGGCTGGCGGTTTGAGTTAAACGGAGTCAAAAAATATATTCTTTTGCCTCAATTCAAGGATTTCTGAAAATATCATTTTAAAAATTAAGCAAATACGGCGCATTGAGTTATTCAAATGGAAAAATGATTGCTGCTTCCTGAAACAGGTAGCTACGTCTCGGCATAATTTCCGCTAGTTATTATACGTCGGCGTTGTTTGTTTGAAATGGAAATGAACTGTTTTTACCATCTGACATCTTAAAGCAACTTCATATATTTTGATTCTTAGAAAACTGCCAACTTATGAGAGATCTTTGCTGATGTATGACTGGGCGGGTTTTGGTTTATTATTATCTTAAGAAAGGGAAAAAATACTTATATTTTGATGGTTATATAAGTATATGCGATAGGGGTACTCGCTGTTAACAAAATTATAGATGGGGTATAAAAATGTCGAAAATTTAAGAAACACTGGTATTGTGTAAAGCTTAGATAACACGGTGTGTTATTAGTCAACTTGGAACTTTTTTGGAATAGATTCATTATTAGTGCTTAGTGCACGGTTTCAATGAACGAACTAATTCCAGAGACGTAGCCACCTCATGTCAGTCATCATAGCCTCAAATGAGGTTAAAATATCTACATAATCAACAAAACAATTACATTTATTGAAATAAATAATTCATCACGTTTACATTTATTTAGACATAATATATTATTTCTGTGGGATTGCCCCAAGATTAATGCTGAACGAACAGAGCTGTTTGCTGTGGTTCGTCCTCATACGTGTCCAGACGATGACAGGATCATACGGGGAACGAGATTTTATAATTACAAACCATACCCCGATGAAGTGTGTACTTCTTTTCTACCCTTATGCAGTATGCCAACCGCAGTTTGAGAGACACTGCTCTATGCCATATAAAATGCCACAAATTCAAGAATATCGATTGCAAGATATGCGCGTGCACATTTCGGCCTACTTACCTCCATCATGGCAAATCCGATGTTCACGCTCGATTGTCCAACGCTTATGAATGGAGCGACACCAATAAGTCATTAGCCTTGAATATGTAAAATATTAAAACAATGCGAACAACTTGCGAGGCACAGCGCTTACGACATCGTGACAAAAAATGACATCTAAATTTAATGATATTCTCGAAAGCTAGTCACATTTTCTTTTTGTTTTAAACACAGTAGAGCATGGCTGAAAGATCACTTCTGTACAATTCTAGATGGAGTAAAAAAGTGAATCGTTTCTATTTATCAGCAGTGCCTGATAGAAGGCGACCGTGAAACAGTGGCTACATATGCGTAACGGGCGAAGACTTTATTTATCTATAATTATACGTTACAAAAATTACAAATTATAAATTCATTGCGTTTGCAACGTCAAAATATTTGAACATTTCGTGTTAGAAATTTAAAAATAAACAACAAAACACAATAAAGTTTGAATTGTTACTCAATTTGTATTGTTAATGATCAACTCAATCACTCTCAACTCACCCTTGTTGTATCCTTTACCTGAGATCTGTTCAATGAATCGACAATCTCATTACGTAAATTCTTATGTTTCATCACTAGACGTTTGATAATAGGTATTCTATATATAATATATGAAAAAATAAAAAAAAACACATTTATATTTTAATGTTAGTTGATTGGTATTTGTTGAAAAACTCTTTCAAGAATGACTCATTAACAACATCGTTAATGAAGGTTCACAGGAATATCAAAGGCAATTGTATTAATTATTATTAGATTATTATGATAGAATTTGTCTTAGCTGTAATTTACTGCTTTCCTTGGGGTAAGTGTTTTTTTGCTGTAATTAATAACTTTGTTATATAGACGATGCTAACTGTATTTACATCAGTTATGTTGCATCCGTGTGATAGAAAGCCTGAAGATGACGAAAGGCGAAACCCGGGTCGTTAGTGACAAAACATGTGGAATCGTACAAAGCTGTAACAATTAAAATTTGATATTGAAATTTCATCAAGCACCTTCAGTCGATATCATAAATTAAACAATACAAAACATAAGGATTGCAAGAAAGTCAACCAAGCAAATAGTATTCGCCTGAACTCACTTTCAACCACATGGAATATGTCAAATCCCCATTGGTAGACTGGTTCTACACTTTGGAAGAACAAACAAATAGATAACAACCGACTTTTATAATTGCTTACATAACACAATTCTTACTACTTTATAAAAAAAAAATACTATCAAGGTGACCTTATATATACACCAAATCTTTTTTTACGCGATAAATTGGTGGCGAAAGTGGCGCGTAAAAAAAAGCTTATTTACTTTCATATTTTGATAAATTGGTTAAAATCACAATATCGCGTAAAATAAGTATTAGGAATATATGAATAAACACAATTTGTTTTAAAATTCTCGCAACCATTTTTGTGTTAAATATAAAATCTTATTTCTTTTTAATTATAAAAATATAATACAATGAGAAACAGATTTAAATGTATACATGCATAATTATATTTACTTATATGAGCTATTTGCTACTGTCACTATCGGTTGGCAAATATTATTGTTCGCGACTTTTTCTTGGAGTTTCAAAATATATATGTAAAACATTTATAAACGCAATGGTGCCGTCCAAATATTGCGTATAAAGAGGACTGGATGTATTCAATTTGTGATAGAATACTTGAAGATGGCAAAACGCAAAACTCGGATCACGAATGACAAAATATGTGGAAATGTCAAAAGTTTCGACAATACAGTTTTCATAAGCGTACGACTTTTAAAATATATACAATTTTCAGTAAATAAGTATATATAAAATTTTATATTATTATTTTGTTTCATTTATTGCCTATTCTGTAACGCATCATAAAAAATTGAGAAATGTTACAATGTTGTGAATATATTCAATTTGAATTAATTTTGCATCATTAAAAAAACATCAATTTCATCTATGGTTCTATTTGACATTTCCGGTCGTTTTTTTTTTAATATATGCTATCCGAAATAATTATCGTGTGCTATTGTAAAACCAATAATTTATTGAAGTGATCGAAAACAGTTAATTTTTCTGGTGTTAATTAAAAAGCGTATTTTATTTTAATAATAATAATATATAAATCATCAAGATCCTTAAAAAGGAGTGGTTTTGATTGATGAGTTTTAAGAAATAACTCATAACAAAAATAGTATTCAAAAAATGGGCAAAAATAGCACATTAAGAAAAAATGGAAACTTGCTTCGCGACAACTATAATATGTATAATATTATTATAGTTTTATAGATGTTACCTGAATTCAATAAAAGAAAATGTGATTTTTCATGGGAACGAATGACGTTCATTAATGAAATTTCAATATCAAATTTTATTTGTTAAGACTTTATCTCATCTGTTGTATACGTGTGATGGAATTATTGAAGATACTGAAAGGTGAAACCCGGATCGTCAGAAATTCAACAATTCAAATTAAACGTATTTATTATCACTTCATGGTAAAAAGAAATCATATTAAAAAAAAAAACGATATTCATTTTTTAACATACTGCAAGCAGCTGTCTTAGTTAGAATTGAATTATTTTTTTTTATGTACGCACGATATGTAAGACCATATTTTCTCTGACATGAATAAACTTATAAAAATTGATTTGTTGAAACATTGTACGATTCAACATGCCTGTCATTAACGACCCAGGTTTTGCCTTCTGAAATGTTCAGGCATTCTATCACATGGATGCAACAGAATTGAAAATGTCAATTCAGATAATAAAATTATCAGTTCTGATCCATTCACGTGTTTTTGACATTCCATCAATAACTTGTTGATATCATAAATTATATAAAAGTGCTTAAATTAAGTTAAATTACCAAGAAGAAATTCAGAAGAAAAAATAAGAATCATAAAGTTTTTTTAGAAAAAAAGTTCACAATGAATGAATTGTTAAATAAAAATATTGGAGATCCAAATTGGTGTGCAGTAATAATGTTGGGTAAAAAAATATCAACATTTAATCAAATTATATTTTGGCAGTATTAATGTGCTAAGATTTACAGTGATAAAAAAAAAAACGCACAGCCTAGCAAATATATTTTTCAAATAATAGCAATTGATATAAAGTCAACATTTTTGGTAAACATGCAATATCATACACAAAGCCAGTGGAACAAGTAAGCCAAAAATTGGGTAGGAACTACAAAAAATCATCGAAATTGTTTTTGCCATGAGAAAATTTTGTGTGACGTAAAAACTGATGAAAATACTCACTAACTGGTCAAATCTTGTACAGTAATTTACGAAATTCGCTTGAGAGCATACAGTTCTTGTTATATTACATTGTATATCAAAACAAAATGTATTTTTTTAGATCTACAGATGTAATTGACGGATTTGTTGATGTCTCCGCGGAAGCTGATTTGATTGACACGTGTCGCATTTAGTGACATGCAAGGACTTGCTGCTACGGCTAATAAAATAAATTTGATTCAGGGGGTTGATTATTAAAGTATGGTGTCTATTTTATTAACTATCGTTATTCCGAGAACGACTAAGTGAGCATTAATTTGAGATTCAAAGCCATTCGTTTAATCATGTCTCAGACGTCACCATCACATAAAAGATAAAAGACGAATAAGGCCCGTCATTTTTGAAGCTACGAATGAAAATTAAAACACTATTTGGGATGAATTTATGTAATATTTGCATAACTTATGATATCGACTGAAGATTATTGATGGAACTACAATATTAAATTTTAATTTTAATGTTCTGTACTAACGATCCAGGTTTCAACTTTCGGCATCTTCAGACGTTCTATCACACGGATGCAACAAAACTAATGTAAATTGCATACGTTACATAGCAAGGTGATTGATGGAATTTCAAATTTGAATGGTTAAAACTTTATCTCATCTGTTTCATCCTTGTGATCCCAAATTGTTAATGACAAAACATGTGGAATCGTACAAAGTTTTAACAATTAAAATTTAACATACCAAAAGTAATGAAAAACTCTATGATCATTATAATTTTGTGATTGTTTGTTGATTACAAATTAATTAAATTGAAATCAATTATGGCACCTCACGACTAAATAACATGTGAGATTTTCTTCTTCTGTAAAATATTTGTCATGTGGTAAACAAAACAGTGTTTTTTTCTCACAAGCACTTTGTATTTATTATTGACTGAATTTACTCAGTAGTTGGTCCTTGTGAAAAAATTCCGTATTGCCAAATTCACGGTCATTGCGACCCGAATGTTTATTTTCATATATTCTTGTAATACCTGTATTAACCTTTAAACGCCCAGAGGCTCGTACGAGATCAGTTAGCATTTCACTTTCTGCGGTCGGTTTTCACTGATTTGTAAAAATACAAACCAAAATATGAATATATAAGATTGAACCGAATTCCTTTTTTTTTCGTTTTTTCCGTAATAAATCAACAAACATTTAGATTTCAAAGTTGACTCTTGGGAATTGCTTTAATAATAAAATTCAAATATTTATGCTATATACATTTAGATCTTTTTGTGATTGGCATAAGCTCAAAATTCGATTTCGTTACAAATGTTGAAATATTGAAAAGATGTGATATTTTTAAAAAAGTAGTTGACTCTCCCTATAACATAAATATTAAAACTACACTATAGGAATTGTATGTAGGAGACCAGACGCCCAAATAAAATATGAGGATTAGCCATTTCAATTATATTCGGTGGACTGCTCAAAATCAGTAAATCAAACTTTTTAAAAATTTTATTATTATAATGATTCTGTATTTGTCCTTGATCTTGATTATATCTAGCGAATTCAAACGAATAGCCAAACATAAATAATTTTTCAATACACGTACATAAAATATGTATATAAAATATAATATTTATGAAAACTGTGATGAGACCTTGAATATTCAGCGTTTTGTATAAAAAATATGTTGTAGAAATGACCGCTATTGAGAGGACTACTGAATATGCCATAGTTTTATTTGACAGTGCTTTATAAATTTTCTTAGCAAGTTTACTACAACAGTATTTGAATCATTGTCATTTTTAAGAGAACTTATGATCGATGATTACACCAAAGATGCTCGGATATTGAGCTACACCTGTTATTTATAGCGCACAGGTGTTTTAAGGTTAATATATTTCAATCTCCCATTGAGACTGCATTTTAGACTTGCGATATTGAAAATAAAATCACTTATTGTAATCACTGATTGATGAAGGTTTTCTATCATAATTTGATTTAATTAAATAATGAGATCACTTTTAAGGTGTTAACTATCACTTCTTGATGGAAAGGCATTATATTTTAAATAATAAAAAAAAAATTTATTATTTAAAAAAATAATGTGATATTCGAAATATTACTGTCATAAAGTAAATAAATTAAGATAAATATGTAAGGTATTTTAAAAATGTGATTGAATAATTATTTTTAATGAGAAAACATGTGTCTATCTGTCAGATATCATCAACTGAATATTAATATGACATCATACTTCGTCATTTGTAAAAATTTTCTTAATTAAAAATAAATATTTGAATGTAGATGATTCAAAACTTTTTAGTTAATTCCTATAGTATATGTCAACTTCGAAATAAATGTACTACGATATAAAGTGCGCACTGGGATATAAAGTACAATAAAATCCAATTCGGAGGTAATATATATTTTTAAATAACTTTATTTTTACTGCAGTTTTAAGCTATTGTTCCGACACTAAATATTTCAATAATTAATACAGTATTGATGGTATAAAGAAAAATTGCATTACAAAAATGGATTTACATTAACGAGTTGTAACACTACTATAATCATACTGCAAACTGCCGTCTCAACAGTTGAGACATAAGCAGACTGATAATTAAATTAAATTGGCATAAAATGCAGTTTTTTTTAACACAGAATTCTATTTAGATATTCAAAGTTTAATCTGTGTTTACGTGTGTTACAGCAATTAAGCAACTTACGCTTGTAAAAATTAAAGATGTAAGGTCTTAATCCCTGCTGAGTGGTCTATGAGTTGATTTTAGATTTAGACGCTCTTGTGCGATTATATATTTTGTAGAACTAAAAACGATAACTTAGTTACATCGAAATTGTTAGTTAAAAAAATTTCCGTTTTAATGCTCATAACATAACCTTCTATATGTTTTTTGATGCAAATCTTAATAATCTAAAATACACAACCTTGGCAACTGGAAATGACTTTCCTTAGTTCACTTCCTTAAGTATTGTATATGCGTACGTGTATTTATATGTGCGTTTTGTATGCGTGTGTAGGACAGTATCTAAATATAATTATAATGCGTGTGGTGTCCACATGAGCCGAATTCACTGTGAATTGCTCAGCTCCGCAGCGACTTCAGTCTTTTAGCAACAACAAAAAAATAAACAACAAATACATCAATACACAAGGGATAAAGGAGACGCGAAGAGTTCTGATGCTTACGCGTTATATATCGTAACGCTCCGTCAATTTGATAAGAAAAAAATAAATATTTAAAAACATAAAAACCTCCCGAACTCCCGTGAAATTATCTATGTGTAATATTAAATATTAAAATAATCTAGTATTATAAGCATGGTGTACACACGAAACAATATATTGTGAGGTTGGATGAATACGATATTGTTTTCTAATGCAACGAAAACAGTTATATTGGATTTCAGCTATAGATATTGAACAAGAACCCAGCTATAGAATGAAAACTTAGATTACTCTATTAGCCATTTTATATATAACCTATAAATAGCAACCTCTCACTTTGCTACGTTTCAACGTTTGGGAGGCGTTCTTGTGACGTACAGACAAACGGAAACATATATTAACTGCACAATATACTGGAACAATTGGAAATTAATAGATATCAGTAATCCAATGACATTTTTAATGAACAAGAAAATATAGATCTTTCACCGCTTCTCAGAGCATTACGGAAGGCCTATTTACGCTTATTCCCAAAAAAAACAGATTAACTCTCACTTTGAAAAATGCATAAAACCAATGTGCCACATTTAAGAATTTATTAGCACAATACGAAACTTGGGTATTAAAACAGAAAAGAAAATGTATTGTGTGTTTTCTAGACAGCTATCTAAAGATAGGTAAATGTACGTTTGAACATTAGCTCTGATGAAATCGTAAGCCGAAATAGCTATCAAATTAAAATACATTGTTAATGTAATTATTATTGCCGTGTTATAATGGAGTTCTACCATGTAAATGCCAATTAAATCAACAGTTGTTAACTAAGTATGTTATAAAATATACGGCTAGTCATCGCACGACCTTGGCTTATTGACAGTAATGATTCAAAACAATAACATATAAGCCAAGATTTTTTGCACACATAACAGTTGAATATTTAAAATTGATTGATGCTGAAGCATCAAGATGCTTAATGCTGACCGACCAAAGTTTAATTTTGATAATAAAAAACAGCAATTCTTCAGGAAATTTACAAGTAAACAAGATTATTTTATTTTGCGAATCAAGAAAGGAAATGATTATTACCCAAAGAATAATTAGCCTTAAGTAAGTATTGTTTTTATACGCAAATAGAGGATTAATAACAAGATAGCGGTCCGAAATAAATGGAAAATTTTGATGAATTGTTTTGTGTTTTTTTTCAATTTGTAAACCGATCTTAAGATTCTGAAGAGCGTTGTGTATACACTACAAAATACAGCAAACATCGATAAAATGCAGTCTTGATTATCAATTACATACATAAATTTGAGTTAATGTTTCAAGGTTTAAAGTATAATGAAAAAAACATGATTGTATTTTTGACTATATTTTTTATTATCAAAAAAAGCATTCCAACTCCAAATCTCTAAAAAACAACATAATAAATTGTGTCATCGATTTTTGAAACGCGAGTGTTTCTCTTTTATCGTAACTGTTCAAGTAATGTTATAATTTTGACAAGTAAATCACAAATTCATTAAAAACTGAAAACGCTTTTATCAAATTATCGATAATTTTTCTTAAAATTAATTGTGGTTATTATTTGATCAATAGCATTGAAAGTTATTTCGGTTGTTTATTTGGATCAAAGCCGAAGGGTCTGTGTTTTTACAATGTAACTGATGCAAACTGTTTATTGTGTGTCAGTTCTATTGAATCCGTGTGATAGAATGCCTGAAGATGCTAAAAGGTGAAACCCGGGTCATAATTTATAGAACATGTGGAATCTTAAAAAGTTTCAACAGTTAAAATTTGATATTAAAATTCCATCAAGCGCCTTCAGTCGATATTATAAATTATGCAATGATTGCTTTAAATATTTCTGTGTTAGCGAAAGATTTAGATTTAAAATTATTTATTTATGTGTTGCCCCGCTTAGGGATTATATGATAGACATTCGAGTAATGCAATAATATGTTCATAACGAACCATGACGTCCCCTGCACTAAGCAAATAACCGTCGCGTCGTGAATACGATGCCTTACGGTTTCTGTTAAGTACCGCTGAATATATCTTGCAACTACAATTATTTATTAATAAACATTGTTTAATAAAACCATAAAGTTGAATACCCATGCATTATAAGAGGATATCAGGTGTTTTTATAATTAATAACGAATGATGTATAATTTTATTACAGGTAAAAACATTTTATGTGTCGATAAGTGTACATTGTTTACAATATGTATATACAAGAATATAGCAAATTAACTTGCTGTCAAAACACTTAACTATGATATACGTAGTTGGTTAGTTTATAAGTAACATCGAATTTTTCACATATTTTTTTCTTAATTCAACCATCTGTGCGAAGATCTGTGCCAAGTGTTATTTTTGTATTAAATATCATAGATTTTTATGTAAATAATTATTTTGCTTATTTAGTGGAGCATTTGTGAATTTTTAATATTTAAATTAAAATACTATTAATTTTTCACCGATTAATACTCGAATAAATACAGATCCAATAATAAAATAAAGGGTGTGATTTAAAATTCTTGCCATCTCGCGTTTTTTTGTGAAAACTTTTTATAAAATTAAGTTCAAATATTTGGCTTGGAGCTGGGATGAAATATTATTTCAGGCTGCATTTTTTATTTTTTTCAATATTTTATTATTCTAACGCAATGATCACATTTTTAATAAAGCTATGAAGTGATTTTTGAAACAATTCATCGGTTTCAAAGGAATGAAAATCGATTAATTAATTAATTTCCAGCAAAATTAAATTAAGAACCATTCTCAACCAAGACCAAGTTATAGACATCATTATTTATATGAACAAAATATAGAGGGTGGGGAAAGGCTTGAAGAATTTGACAGTCGTTGACATCGGGAAGAAAGGGAGTTCAAGATTAACATTATTGTGCTCAATCAATTGGATAAATAAAAAATGAAAAAAATGACAGTGAATTGGTATGGCATAGAGTCATCAACACTTTCCTTCATTTCAATAATTTAATCTTAATCATTATTGCCAGCAGTAAAAGATAGGTCAATTTGTAAAAAAGGGATTGTGGTATATGTGTAAATTCAAGATGAACACAAAAACGTATAACTTAGCCTGATAAATCGGGCATATTACACCAGGGTTCTGTAAGAGTCTAGCCACTAATATCCATGGGAATACTAATTTGACGACATGACCGAGATACATAATTTTGTTTGATTTCTTGAAACGTTGTACATTTCCAGATGCTTTGTCGTTCACGCCCTGAGTTTTGCCTTTCGACATCTTCAGATATTTTATCACGAGGGTGCAATATAACTGAGACAAAATATATATTGTAGTTGACATCGTATTTTTATTGTGTGACACTATTTGTTTTGAATAGTGACACACAACTTGATACACAATGCCTGAAGATACCGAAAGACAAAAAACCGAAATATTAAGTCGAGTACGAGACATTATTTTGATTCTCATAATGAAGACTCGGGAGTCTTTAAAAAAACATAACTCCGATATTGACCAACAACACGACTCAACGATAATTTAAAAAAATCAGGCTTATTCCTACCATTTCTTATTTCTACATTAAATTAAAGACCAACCAACCAATCCGGCAGATTGTTCATTGAGATATTTTTGAAAATTGTTCAATCGAAAAATTAGTCGTAGTCGCTCGTTTTTCACGATCCCGATTATTGGTCATAACACCGCGACTTCATGGCTTAGACTCATACTTCGGCCAAAGCATTGCAACCTCATAGCCATGCTCATAACAAAGTTTCTTATATATATTTTTGATTGATTTATGCAATTGTTCTAATGGATAGAAACTAGACATAGTAGCCAAAATCAAGCAACCTCAGTCGATATCATTGATTACATAATTTTGTAGTGTAATTATCGTCAAGTGTCATATCATGCCGCTATTTTATAATAAAATATAATTTTCAATAAAACGAAAAACCGGCATTGATTTGTATGGTATGTAATGTGACTAAGTGTTTTAAAGTTCAACCATGTGCAAAACAAATAATTATGATTGACATTGAATATAATGTCATCAAAGAATGTATTTTTTCTTCCTGATTAGTGGTCGTTGATTTGAAATGTATTTATTCAAGTCTTGTTTGTTAAATCAACTAGCAAAACCCAAAAACAATTTCTTGGAAGCGCCTATGTTTTAGACTATGCTATGCTAACATGTTACTTAAATGCATTACTAAATTCTAGTCGATGCCGTTTATAACATATATATGTATTGTACATATATCTCTTGAATATATAAAACTAAATAATCTTATGCTTAACAAACCAAAGAACGAAATTTAAAAGAATTTTACACATTAAACCATTAAATTTTAGTATCTCAACTGTTGAGATGGTTAATAATGAAATATGTTTATATGCGTTCTATAGGGTTTTTTTGAGGTATAGAACTTTAAGGTGACAACATATTTTAACTGGCGGCCATTTTGTCAGTTGTTAAGTGATTTGTGGTTAGTTTAGTTTGGCATTTCAACCTGAATAGACTGACGCCTGAACAACGCTTCCAAATTGTGCAAATTTATGTTGAAAATCATGGTTCTGTTCGAAATACGTATCGCGCACTGCTTCCATTTTACGGTCAACATAATCGTTCATCAGATCAATAAATTCGATAAACTATAGAACGTTTTTGCAGCACGTTTACTCTAAATGATAAAACGCATCCACAGAGATGTTGTACAGTGCGTACAGAAGAAGTCATTGCTGCTGTGGAGCGTAGCGTAGAGGAAAACCAGAATCAGTCTATCCGCCATCGTGCACAGGAATTGGATATGTATCCATCCACTTTGTGGAAGATTTTGCGGAAAAATCTTGGTTTGCGTGCTTACAAAATCCAACTCGTGCGAGAATTGAAGCCACACGATCACCTAGTAAGGCATACTACGTCCGAGCTAGCCGTGGCGGTTTTATGCCAGAAGTCATATTTAAATTATAATTCCAGAAGATTATCTTTTAAATAAAGTAAATTTCATGTCTATTTAAAAAAAACATGTTTGTTTTATTCCATTTCAAAGTTCTATACCTCTAAAAAAACACCTATAGCTAGCACTAAAAAATAAGAATTTAAACATTGACAAAACTTCTGTGTGCAAGCTTATAATCTTTACATGTTTGCTTAACATCACTATTTAAATATTTTTAATATTCAGTGACGTAATATCCTTTACGACGCTCAGCAGGGAAAGTGTTTCAATCGTTAGAGATATTTTCTGGTATATGTAACACCGCGCATGTTTTTTCTTATTTTCAGACATATACATAGACAATCATAAATATGGTTTGCGTCATGAATTACTTATTAAATTGACATCAACTTGGTAGAACTGTATTTATTATAAGGTTAAAACATCCGAGCATGTAGATGATTTTTAAAAAATATATTGAAGGTTATTGATAGCTATTTTGACTTCCACCATCGTCAGAATAGTTCCGCTATATTTTACTTCTTCTCATTTTACAACTTTTGAAAATAATAAATTGGTTATCAAAATCATAAACACAATTTAAGCTTTTAGAATAAGTGAGACGATATTTTGCCTTATTTCTTTAAATTAGCTCAAATTTATATTGTTAGCTTCAAATTTATTTGGTTATTAAAAGCTCTAACGATAACAGAATCCCAAATACATTTCCCAACCACATATACCTTAATATGATCGTTGTCATAATATGTTGGTGTTAGTTAGCTATGCTTTTTTACTAGAGCGAATGACTTGCTTTAGCCTCTAACTCCATGTAAGCAAGACATAATGTCGTTTGTATTTTTAAAGATTTCATAAGAAATTGAGATGTTGAAGGTTTGGGTTTTCTTAAAAACTATTTATTTACATTATGAAATGTATAATTTTAAATTATATTATGTAAGCCGTGTAATGTTCTTAGAATAAGCTCGAATTATAAAGAATAATGAATCAATATTTACTGCGATGTTTTATTTATTTTCAAAATGAAATGCGTTGCCTTGTTGACAAAAAAGCTCAAAAATAATACGCAAGATCCTGTATTTGATTGTGGTTTTGAATGGTTTTGGTTGTTATAAAGCATTGATAAATATTGTTTTCGGACATTCAAAAAAGCTCTCAGGCCAAAGTTGATTTTATCCCTAAATGGTTTTTTTTTGGTAAATTGTATTTCAATACAGGATATAATAAAATTAAAAAGGGTCGCCGTAAAGGTGTTACGCGTAAGTGTCTAGTCACTAACGAACTTGGGAATATGATTATTGGTGTACGAATAGCGTATGGGAAGTCATAAATTTAACAATATCAACTCAACGTACTTGATCGAGTTTCAATATACAATTTAAATTGTTAAAACTAAATAAAATTCCACAATTTTGTCACTCATGATTCGGTTTTCGACTTCTAACATCTTTAGGCATTCTACAACTGACCGTCAGTATACAGTTTGTATCGCTTATTAAACAACAGAATTTATAAAAAATATTGACTCCAAGGCTTGGAACTGAATATGTATATTTTGTAAATATTCTATTACTGTTAGGGGACGCCTATACGAGGGACTGCCACAAACCTATTTGTAACGTGCTATGACTCGCAACTGTAAAGAAGTAGTTTTCAGATGTGTACTTCAATACGTTGAAAGTTACTCCAGTCATTTTTAATAGAATAACCATTGTAAATTTTAATCATTGAGTTAAATTAATAATTGTTGTAGAAGGGTTTATTGTATTATAATAACCCTGCCCTTTTGCAAGGTGCTACGACTCGCAACCGTTAAATAGCACTTTTAAGCGTGTGGAAATTGTTTCTGAAGTCTTCATAATATTGAAATTTGCACCGGCTGTCCACTCCCGTGGCGAGCTAATTATATAAACACAGCTGTGTATATAAATAAATTTAATTAAAAAAACTTGAAGAAAAATAGTTTAGTAAAAAAACTCATAAAAAACCTAAGTTAATACTAATGCATTATATTTGTTGTAAAATACAATATCTTGTAACTGGTTTAAAGTGACCTTAAACTTGCCCTTCGTACTACATACTGAGAATTAATTAATGGCGTTATTATTATAAATAATGGATTTTCTAACGTAAGTGCTTATGGGTTGTTTGTTTGTCAGAGAATCATAATCTAATAATCATTAAATTAACGATTATTAATTATATTTTTGTAATAAATCTCCTCACAGATGTTTATTGATTATAATTAACTTGCAACGATTATTTTCATTCAATCCAACATTTTGTAATGATACCAGCAGGATTAATGTCTATAGAATAGCGATGAATATTATAATTAACATATTAACACCGGGGAACACGGAATCCACGTTATACGTTATAGTTGACATAACTCGCTCATAGCTCTTTGAATGTTTTTATTTTATTTTGTGTCACTTATTGCTCTCACTAAATGCAACAATGATGCATTTATTTTTTTATGACTGGAAATCCCAGTAATTATGTAGTATATGTAATATTTTGTGGCTTGTCCCTAACACTAAATGATTACAAAACAATACACAGTGGCATGGAAAACAATTGAACACTCAAGTTGCAATGTCTGCTTAAACGTAAATACAATACCTTGGTTTTAAAAGAATATCAACATCTTAAAGTGATTGTTTCAATGATCATCACAAATTATAAAATATATGGCAAAAAAACTAAAAGTGATGATAAAAAAATACCACGGTTAAAAATTATCAAAATATTTGTTAGTTCTATAAAATTTATAAGATATGTAGTTGATAGCTATTTAAATAATAGATAGATTTTTACACCGTGTTATAATTGAGTTTTAACAAATAAATAAATAAACAGTTTTACCAATTTTTGACAAATATTTCGCGATAGGAAAAAAGTTGAAGATTCTGCAATTTTATCAATTGACATTATCGATAATTTGGGCACCGAATTCATCCTGTCGCGAATGTGTTACGTTAAGCATTTAAAGTGATATGTCCTGACCAATGTATGATAAATCAATGGGAAGGTTGACTGGTTTGGATGATTCGGTGTTAAAAATCCGGAAAATTGTAGCACAAAAGAAATCTCGCTATTTGTTTCGGGCAGTGGTCGTCAAACTTCTGCTCGTGAGTCACTTTAGCTTCTTGAGTGTGGGTCTTTTGTCAAATCGTTAATATTGTGAATGTGTAAAGTGCTATTTAACATATGTAGAGCTAATATAACATTTAAAATATCATATTCACGTGTTTATTACATAAAAAAAGAACGATATACTTAAGCGTGTCACGAAAACGCGACGAGAGCTGCCACGTATGATTATTACATATTAACTTCATATAAGTAAGTATACGAGAAAAAAATCATATTTGTGATTAAATAAAAATATAATCTCTCATTTAATATAAGTAATACATTATTAAATAAAAACGTTAGATTTGGCTTAAAAAAAATATTATATTAAAAAAAAAACATATGATTATGTGTTGGGCCAGCGCTGACATATTTTGAAAAATCTTGAAAAATGGAAAAAAGCTATCGTGGATGTAAATATTTAAAAGAATATGTTCGGAAAATGCGTAATACATAAAAATAATAGCTATGTATGTAGACGGTATTCAAAAGGTTAAGTTTTGTATCACATTATCACATACATTAATCAGATTGGGGATGTTTATAGCAAAAGCCAGCTTAGACCTATATTGATTAAGTAAAAAAAAATGCATTCAAAACAAATTTCAATCGTCGTTTAGTTGATATTTGAATGAGATTGGCGACCACTGTTCTAGGGAAAACTAGATTTCCAAGCTATATAGGATTTTATAAAATGCAAAGTGTACGACTCCATACGTTTTGACATTTACAAATCAGGTTTCACCATCTTAGACGCTCTAGTATATCAGTTTTAATGTGCTAACTGTCACTTCTTGGTAGAAAGCAGGTTTATTTAAATGATGAAAAAATTTCGCAATATACTTCATGATTAAAACCGGTTTCACTCATTGAAAACATTATCAGCTGATAGAATACAAATGACAGTTTGACTTGTTTTGCTTGCAAATTCAGACTTGTTGGTTATTTGTATTATTATTTATATCGCGATGAGCGAAATTGCCTGTAAAATATACTGTGGAAATAGTAATAAAAAATTGTTTCAATCACTTAAAAATGAAAGATAATTTTCGATTTAAGAGCATTTTTCTCTTCTTCCGCTTTGTAGTCAAGTTCACAGTTTTTGAAGATTTTTGAAAACTTTTTAATGTCATGTTATTAATTTTTATTATTGTGACCATGACAGTTTAAATTTCAATATCAAATTTGCATCGATTAAGCTATGTAAATTTCCATAATTTTTATCATTCACAACCTAGGTTTCGCCTTTTGACATTTAAAGCATTCTATTACTTGAGTGTAATAGAACTGAAAAACAATAATTATATTATATCGGTTATAAACAAAAGAATTTACACGTAAAAAATAAAGGTCTTAAAGCTAGGAGCTAAATGTGTATATGAAATAATTTTTATGAAAATTGACTTGTTAATTATGGAAATGATATTTTTACAAACAATGCAATCTAATGACTTTTTGATGAATGGTTTTCATTTTAATCAACCGCCATTAAAAAGTAATTGATTACTTTAATGCTTAGAGATATTAATTATTTTTGATGGATGTTCTATGGTGGGATTAAATATAATATGATACATTATGGTGATTATGTAATTGTTGACTAATTGAAGTAATATAATTGTAAATATATAATTGTAATTGAAAAACAAAATGAATATTGGAGGTGGTAAGATTTTACTAGTGGTTTGGTATATAAAATAGCTTGGTGATAAGCTCGATTTACATAAGTGTGCTCTAATATGCAATTGGATGATTATCGTTTTTGAAAACTAGAACATTTTACGCTTAAAAGCACACAAACCTTTCGATCACTTGTTTATAAAATTAATGCTACGACGTGGAATATGTTATAAAAAGATTTTGTTTTTTTTTATAAAACACATATCCGAAAATGAATTTTCGTACATCACAATGTGATTTAAAATGAAAATAATTACTTCGAACAAACAAAAAGTACGTATTGATTATATTTGGATTTTCTTGGTAGGACTCCATTATAACACAGTGAAAAAATAGTAATGTATTTTAGTTCTACAAAAATTATAAGATATTAAGTTGATAGCTATTTCGGCTCACGCCTTCATCAGAATTGTCTTAGCACGTAACTAACGTAAAACAAAAATATTCTATTATTATTGTCTTAGTTTGTCTACTAATTTTCCAAGAATAATTAAATTAGCAACAGTAAGAAATCGAAATAATTAAAAAAAAATAATCTGAGAAAGAATCTCTTTTGAGATAGTTTGTCAAAAAAATTGTTAACCTTTTTTAAATAACGAGTTTTTTTCGACCAAAAAATTAGCTCTGAGTAAAAAATTTGCCTTTTAAATGGGAAATTTCTTTTTCTTAATTCACAATTTTATTTTAACAGGTTAAGATAATATTACAGAAAAAAGCACATGTCTAATTATAAGGTGTCAAAATGAAATATACTATAGTTGCACTCAAGGATTTAAAAAAACGTGTTCTTTTCTTTCAAAAAAAGATTGATGTTTACGATGTTACCAAAATAGCTGTAACCAATATTCAAAACAAACTAAAACTCTCGGTTTTAAAATACGTTTTTCCTGTATTGACTAATTTTTTATGGAGTAATGAAACTTAATTTATTATATTGGATACGTGAAAAACCAGTTTTTCTGTTTGTATAATATATAAAACATAGCTCTTTCTGTTTCACCTTGACACTCACAGTACAATATTGAGTACGGTGCAATTCAAACTTTGTTTCGCTGATGGTGACATGTGATGCATTTTGATAAGTTGTCATTAATAAGTTATAAATTTCGGAATGTTCAACGATTGATGTTCACAATTGGACTCAAAATGTTGGAAAAATTAATTAAGATTATGTATAAAAAAAGATGAATGGTTAAAAAAACGTCTGAATTGATTTCGTACTGTTTTAATAGCAATTTGTTATTTGATAATGAAAGGATAAACCACGACGTTACGGATGACACGAATGTGCTATGCATTCGTCAAATAAAACTGTACATTCAAATATTAAAAAAACATGTGCAATATGACACAGTGAAAAAAATAGCTATGTATTTTAGTTTTGCAAAATTTTAAAGATAACACGGTGAAAAAATAGCAATGTATTTTAGTTCTACAAAATTATTTTTAACAAATATAGTTGATAGCTATTTCGGCTCACGCCATCGTCAGAACTATGCTTAAACTAACATTTGCTTATCTATATATAGCTGTGTAGCTAATATATATAGATAAGCAAATGTTAGTTTAAGCATAGTTCTGACGATGGCGTGAGCCGAAATAGCCATCAACTATATTTGTTAAAAATAATTTTGTAGAACTAAAATACATTGCTATTTTTTCACCGTGTTATAATGGAGTTCTACCAAGTGAATCAATAAATTTTAAAGATAAAGTTGATAACTATGATATTTCGGATCACGCATCGTCAGAACTATAGTTCTGACGAGAGCTGAGCCGAAATAAATATTCACCGTGTTATAATGGAGTTCTACCAAGTAAATGCCAATTCAATCAAAAAATATGCAATATGCTTTGCATAGAGCATGCAACCAAGTCTTGAGGATTTTTTTGGACATTCCTGGTTAAGATTTGAAACGCGCATAACGTATTATAGTTGCGCTACGGAAAACTCTCTATTATAAGAACGTGAAGACGTAGCGGATGGTGGTGGATAAACATTGATTATCTATAGGACTTAACACTGCTAGCGTATTAACAAAAGTCATGTTAAAATGTTGTATGCAAATGTATTTTTTCTACGATACTACATAGTTTAAACGATTCAAATGTGATATTGTATTTGCGAAATGAAGCTGGTTCCTAAGTAACACTGGAAAACATTAACGTGAACAGTTTGAGAAGTACTGATTTGAATTATTATTAAGTCAAAATCAAAGATTCTATTGTTGATTGTAGGTTTTTATGAAAACATTTACGTAAACTACTGAGAAAGTAACAAAAGAAGGAAATGAGTTGATCATCTACAATACAATGCAGATGACGGTGACTAACTTCCAGTAGCGTAGATATGAGAAGGGTATTTTTTTTGTGTAATGTTGTACTTTTCAATTATATTTATAATTTTTTAAAAATAATATGGGTTCGGGTACTCTGTCATAAAGCGATAAAAGATATTGCTACAAAAATAATAACGGATTTAACTAATGTTGTATAAATTAGCTATTTATTGGATTACATGGCTATGTGACAAAATATTGGTTTTATAACATAGATCTCAAGAGGAATAATGCTTATACCGTACTCTCTTTGTAAAAAAGAGAGATCGTACCTACATTAAGAGTGTGTGTGTTTTGATGCGTCGATAAATTGAAAAATTCATATCTTCCGTATTTGTATAAATATTAATGTATTTCATTTTGACCAAAATGTTAGAATAATGCATATTTAAAATATTGATACAATTTTACTTTTACTTTTGAAATGGCGTTGTTTTAATTTGTGTAATATAAGTTAATAATGCCGGCGATAAGCGAAACCGGTTCTTATTTTGGTAATATACAATGACAGTTAACACATTAATAGCAAAAAAGAAATATACATGAATAATATAAAACTAATTTTAGTTAAGTTCAATGAAACAACTTTAGACACTCTAAATGTCTAAAATGTACAAATCGATGAATACAATTACGGTATATTGCATCCGTGTGATGAAATGCCCGAAGATGCAAAATGGTGAAAAAATTTACAATTGTTATGTTGATAATACACATATGGTTCAGCTAGTGGAGTGAAACCGGTCCAATGTTTATTTGATAGTGATCCGTTGACATCACAACGGGAGAGTTAATGACAGTGTGGTGAAATTGGTGTTGGAAAATTTTTACATTCGATTTACAATATGAAACGAACGCCACTGATATCGGCATGCAAATTTTCAGTTGATGCAAAATGCATATAAACATGACCGTAGATTCGACAACACCACAAAGAAATCTAAACACTGAGCGTCAAACAAGTGCGTCAATTATTCATTATTGAAGTGAATATTTCACCATTTATTACGTGAGAGAAGATTCAATTTAATAACGAACTAAATAATATTTGCTTCTTGTCACACATTGACCAAAATGTCGCCCAAAAGTTGTTGTTTATTTTGTTATTTTATTGTTTTACTTGTTGTGCAAACTTGCTGTACGGCATCAATACGTAAGTAATGAAATATTCCCTTCATATTATATATGAATTTAAAGTGTCAACGAATCGAACTATGATTAAAAATGAAACATACAATGCTTTTTGATTTACTGTCACTACTTGGTAGAAAATAAATATATTTTAAATGTTATATAAATATTTTAAGCACTATTTCCACAATATATGATATGATCAGGACTGATTTCGCTCATCGCGAGCATTATCAAACGGTATAATACTAATAAGAAACAATTTTATTTATAATAAACAAAATTTTGAGTTAAGAATTGACAGATATACAAAACCAAAGGGTTGCGAACTGAGAAAAATATTTACAAGTAAAAATGAAATAAACATCTAGATGTCGTAAAATAGTTAAAAAATACAATAATAATATTCTTAGGAATAATTTGCAATAAAAAATCAATTGAGAGTTGAGTAACAATCAAGAAATACTCATTAGTAAAGATAATGAGTGGGAATTTTTTATATTTAAATTAACTTACATTTAAATATTATAGAAAACTTTTTGCACTAAAAATATATTTTTTACAACTATCATTGCACAAAATTTTTCAGAAAAAGTATGGATTTTTTTAAAAAGTAATTATAAAAAAATGTACATGTCTGCATTTATTAGCCAAGGCGCCAGATAATAACCAAAAATAACATCAATTATAAGACTATTTGTAAAAACATCCTAGATTATCTTGAGAAAAAGTGACGACGAAAGTTTAAATAAAAAGAAAGTTTTTAATTTGCTGTGACATGAACCGAGACTTAAGTGATCGTTAAGGAAACTCTCTTACCACTGTACATGTTATAAGTGGAATTATTGGTGGAAAGGCAATGCGTTATATTTAAATAATAAAATAAAATCTTAGTACTATATTTACAACTATATAGTTAAATATCAGGACACGTTTCGCTCATCATAAGCAATAAAAAAATGACCAAGGCTCTTAAAATAATTTTTAATTTATACACTATCAGTTGATAATGATCGTGATGACCTCATTGTGTTTCAATACAAACACACTGTATGGTTCTCAAGTGGTAATAAAATTGATAGGCTATGTTTTTTTAATTTTAATTCATTATTTTTTTGAATATATCAGTGACGCACAGCTTATATAATATATCTAGCAGAGGGGTAAATTTATCCGTTTGGAATATTTTATGCTGACCATATTAAAAAATCTTCCTACAGCATACAATGTTTATCTAAAACAATCGTGATTCTGTTTTTAATGTCATATTGTTGCAGTGTAAAATAATTGAATGATTTCATCGGAAGTCAAAAAGCAGAAGTCACGCGATCTGTGTTAACTGATGTTTAATATTTAATTACTTATGTATGTTTATTATTCTGTAGAAGATACGTTTTCAATTTCAACAATGAAATTGATTTTAATCGATTGCATCGTTAATTATTAATCATATAATTAAAAAATACAGCATTTGGAGTTAGTTATTATTTATAATTGTACTATTTAATCGCCTAATGTTATATTAATAACGAAAATTGTGTATGCTTTTATAGTTGTATTTTATTAACTATAAATAATTTTACAGCCGAAACTGTTATACAAAACCCTACTCAAGACAAACGTACTCGAATGCCTAGTTTTTCAGCCGGTGGTCTTCGATTAATATCGAATCGATTTTTATCGATTTTTAAATTATATTTTTTGTTACTGTCTGTTTTAATATATTTATAATACTATATCAGCATGCGGTGTAGCAAAATTAATT
This sequence comes from Himalopsyche japonica, assembly GCA_028555115.1. NCBI lineage: Eukaryota > Metazoa > Arthropoda > Insecta > Trichoptera > Rhyacophilidae > Himalopsyche > Himalopsyche japonica. The sequence continues at coordinate 386,957 of JAHFWJ010000347.1, forward strand.
GTTTTGAATAAAAAAATCAATTGTACAAATATTTATTATTATATTCCAATGTTGATGGTTCGTTAACATTTTTGGATTTTTTGGTAGTCTGCGGATGTAAAATGGTTAAGGAACTATGCTCTAATGGATTCTATCACGACAGAAAATGTAGGAAAATTGCTTTTTAGTTAGTCGATCAATTTTTTTTTTCGAAAAACTTTCTTGGAATAGTTCTGGTTGGTATATTATATCTTTCGAAACGTTCTGTTTTTAGAATCGGATGAGTGAGAGCAAATCACTGACTGCAACTCACAATCATCGATAGTTTTGACCAAAAATCCGTAAAAAAATAATGTGTGCATTTTTTGTCTCTAAAGATCTGGTTTTCGTCTTTCGGTATTACTTCTTCAGGCATTACATCAAATGGGTGCAATAGAACTGGCAAATTATCGTAAAACATTTAATCAAAAAGTCATTATTGTTTGTTTGTTAAACCATTATTTCGATAATTGATAAATAAATATTTCATATATATATTAAGCTTTTGGCCCAAGGATCTTTATTGTATCATATGTTGTGTCTCTTGTATATAAGCGATGCAAACTGACATATTAATTGTCTATCAAATCTATTGCAACCGTCTGATAGAATATTTGAAGATACCGAAAGCCGAAACCCAAATCGTGAGTGTCAAAATATGTAGAAATTAACACGATTTAAACAATTCGAATTAGTCAAACAATAGCGACTGAGGGTGTTCAATGGAATTTCAATATCAAATTTGAGTTGATGAAAATTTTAATATATTCATTTGTTCTTTCATTCACGACTTGGGTTTCGCCTTTCGGCATCATCAGACATATATTTGGCTTTAAGTCGTAGGTTCCATTTTATTCTATAGTGCCGAAATTATAATTTGTGAAGGTAACAACCGAATCGTTGCAATCACATTCCAAGGCCTTACTTAAAATTATCTATCGCTTTGATGATATGCGTTCATTTAATTGTTGGTTAATTTTGTCCAAGAGACCAACTAATCGTATATAACATGTAATTTTCGTATTATTTAATGGCTTTTAAATTAATAGTATGGGTACAATGCAATAATTAGCCTCAATCGAATGTATGTAACCGATAATTTATTATTAAAAAACGAGGAATGCGAGAAAGCTTAAAATAATAGTTTAATAAGTAAAATCTTAAAAAACATAAAGTCCCCACCATTAATACCCGAAAATGGGGCTTTATAAAAATTTATTTGTAAAGGTTATATTAATTACATCTTAAGATTTATCTAGCAAACCGGTCAATCGTGGTAATATTATATTTGAGACTGGACCATAACACTTAGACGATAGATTGAGGAAATCAATAAATTAGGGAACGGTTAATTCGGGATTATTTAACATTGTCCTTATGGGTGTTTGACGGGACTATAAACAAATGCACCATCCATCCGGGAAAACGTATTATCCAAGAACGATTGATCGAGGTTCCACTGTACACGTTTATTTTAAATAATAATAATGAAAAATAATACCTTTTCCAATATACACATATCCCTCGCTTTACACGGTACTTGTTTTACCCGGATTAAAAAAATGTTGAAAATAACTGGCTGTGATCAACAGAAACAATGTTCTCTCCAATTGTATTTGTTTGTGGGCCCGTGTGCCGGGGTATTCGTCTGGGTGAGTCCATTTCTAGGCGAATCCACCTGTATGCATTCCACGGCACGTATGTCTCCTCCCGCCATTCGGCGTTTTGAAGTTGAAATTGATTTTTTAACTCTTTGTTTATAAATGTAATTTTCTTCACATTGCAGCTGACTACATTCATGTTTGCAAGCGAGACCAAGATACCATCAGCGAGTGCGTGAAAAACGCCATTGAAGAGTTGAGGCCAAGATTAGGGCAGGGGATTCCCGAGCTGAAGGCGCCTGGAATTGATCCCTTGGTGATTCCAGAGGTGATTAGTAATCATTTAAAACAGTGTCCCCCAATCATTTTTCATTTGCGGACTGGTAAAAAATGAAAAAATAGCTGGCTTCTAATACTGAAACAAAATCGTTTTTTTTATGAAATATTATATCGTGACCGATGAACATAACTATAATTACAAATTTATATATATAACAGTCTTCTAGAATGAAAATTTAAGTAAAATAATGGTTTTTTTCAACAAACTAATGCAAAACCTACTGTTGCATCTGCTAATCTTTTGAATATTCTTGGCTGTAGTGCTGTCTCAGTGGCAGTTATCATTAAGTTCCTTTGTATCTTATCATCATAAATCCTATTACAATTTAACAATAACTTAAAATACAAGTAAACGTGCAGGCGAAAAATTCTATACTTAATGTTTTTGCATGGCAAATTTCTTGAAATTTGGCACACTGTTGTCCAGCGGAAAGTCTGCGGCCTGGCACCGAGCCGCGGACCACCGGTCGGGGAACACTGATTTAGAACAGCCATGCCTAACCATTTTCTTATTCAGGCAGAATTAATATGCTTACTGCGCTCTTTGGTTCATAACAAAGTGAACTAATATATATATATACATAAAAGTTTTAACTGTTGAAACTTTGTGTCATTCACGGCCCGACTTTCGCCTCTCAGCATCTTCAAGAATTTTATTGATATCATAAATGACGGACGAAGAGTTTTTTTTTTTATGATACAAAATTTTATAATGCATACAGTGTCAACGTAAATTGGATTCATTGTAAATTGCTCAGCTCTGCAGTGATTATAGTCTTTTGGGAATAACAAATAAATAATGCTAAAAATAAATCATTACATAAAAGATAGATAGTAAGTTGAAGAGCTTTGATGCTAACGCTCCATCAATTTGATATAAAAAAAAATACATATGAATTATATATGAAATTAATTATGTAATACTGTAGGAAAAAGCATTTGGCAAATAAATTATTAAAAATATCAAGTTTTAGCAATGAATGGAATTATATAGCAAAAAAATACTAAAAGAAAACGGAAAAACGGATGTCAAACCGGTCTTTTCATTAAAAACCAACAAGATTATATTCAAAATATGATTTACTTGTTTTCCTGTAGGTAAAAAAAAGAATGATTATGTTAAATTAACAATTTAAATACAATATTTAAATTAATTCTTTCTTTGTTATATGTGAAATGTATGAATTGACTATTTAAATGACATTTTAGATCACGGTGAAAAAATAGCAATGTATTTTGTAGAACTAAAATACATTGCTATTTTTTCACCGTGTTATAATGGAGTTCTACCAAGTTAATGCCAATTCAATCAATAGACATTTTAGATGTTTATAATAAATCCAAAACAATCACCTTTAAGGTTTAAGCAGTAACTTAAAGATGTAAAGAGATTGTATTTCAAGACATAATAGAATCGTGTAAGCAATCGGTTGCAATTAATTTTTTTTATGATGCCTTAGATTCCGTTAAATTTTCAAATAAAGATTATTTTGATTATTTTACCCACTTGTTATTCTTGCAAATGAGATTTTCATGGTTGTTCTTAATGGATTTTCTTTTGAATTAATATTGATTACAAACTATTACTAAGAGGTTTCTAACATTTTATTTGTTAGCAATCTTACTTCATTTATATATAACACATAACTATAATAATTTCGTAGGATGACATATATATGGCCAAATATTGACTAATGAATATGATTTTTCTACAGTATCGACATTCAAACGGTATATGTCAAGACTTCATAACATTCTGAGGTGATCGCCGAAACTAGAACGTATTTTGCTAAGTGCTAGACAGATTGTTCTATAAGAAAGGCATAGGAATGTTAGAGATTACTCTTGAATGAAACTATATTTTTGCTTAAAACTTGTTGGTTTATTAGTCATTCTAATAAACCAGTTCGGTGATGAGTTACATTGTATGATATAACTTGTAAATTTTCGTCTCAGTTCTATAGCTTTTAGTGTTGTACACCTGTTAATTATTAACTTAAAACTTTGCTAGGTTTGTAGCTTTTTTTATGATTTAAATCATCATCTGATAATGGTAGCGATAAGTCGAACCAATCCCGATCATAAAATCTCTTGGATTCATTTTTTAATGATAAGTCACCTGATTTTTTTGAAAGAGGTTACGAATGAAAAAAATTCCCATTTTGTAGAAAGAAATAGTAGAAAATAGTGGCAATTGTTTATTTGAATAATAATGTATGGTTAATATTTAAATAAATTTATTGTTTTAACGAAAAAATGGTCATTTCTTTCCGAATTACCTAATATTATATATTACTGAAATAGTACTAAAAATGTTTTTAATAAACAAGCTGACAAGGATCTAAAAGAAAGGAAAATCAAAAAAGAATGTTATGATGACAAACAATTAAATTGTTAATAATGTTTTAATTCAGTTTACTTTATATTGAGGGAAGGGGGGGGGGGGGTTAGAAATAATGATATGCTAGAAACATTTGCGGGAGTGTATTCAAAAAAATTGTACAGTTTTATATCGATTAGATGAATGATGTAGTAATGTATAAAAGTCAAATACACACAAAAACATATTGATTTTTAAATATTTAAAATTTTCGAGAACATATTTATCATCAAGCCATAGCAACTATTTTCAATAATGGAAATTTATTAAATCAATATTTTTTTATAAATGTTAATTAGACCTGTTTTTAAGTGAATGAAAAAAACTCGATTAAAAATAAGGAAAACTTATTTTTACCGTAATTAAAATAATTTCGATTATATTATCTTGTTTTTATTTCATTTTCAGCTTGTTGTCGATCAAGGAAATGTCGTCATGTTCAAGGCAGTTGGAAGAGACGTAAAATGTTTTGGAGCCAGTAATTTCAAATTGAAAAGTTTAAGGTGCCAATCGTTATATTTATTAATATTCTTTAATGGGTTCATGTTTTTATGTATATGAATGAATTTATGCAAATATGGAATTCAGTTTTTATAGACTACTGGAGTCACATAATATAAACTCGAACTCAGCGCTTTAGTTCTAAAAGATTATTTTATAAAAATACAGTTGATAGCTATTTCGGCTCACGGCATCGTCAGAACTATGCTTAAACTAACGTTTGCCTATCTACACACAGCCGTGCAGAAAAGGTACACAATACATCTTCTCTTCTGTTTTAACGACCTAGCTTGTTTCGTGCTCGCAATAAAACTCACTAACAATTGTAAATGAAACTAAAAAGGCGGCTATATCAATAATTTTATATATGACACGGAAATGGTCCATTACAGAAACAGAGAAACACCCCCCAGAGGATTCAATAATAGTGACCGAAATATATTAGTATTTTCGTTAAGATCCTTTGTGATAGTTGATATCTATTGATTTTCAGCTACAGATTTCATTCTGCGACCGTTACTACAAAGATGCAAACACTTAGGCGCTGAGTTTGAATTTATATTATGTAATTCCTTTATAACGTGATTATTTATTAAATAAACAGATTCACAATTCGCTAATCACGTGTGTATTTTTTTGTGAATTACGTGAACTACTTGTGAACACGTTTCGCGGATTGAAAATTATTAACTATACTTTCGTGTTTTTTTAGTGTGGACTTAGACAATCTTCAAATCAGAGCCAAGGTCTTTTTTCCTCGCCTGGAGTTCGACGGGAAGTATGACGTGGATGCCAGACTATTGGTTGTGCCAATTCATGGGAAAGGAGACATCAAAGCTAACTCAAGTAAAGTAATTTAACATTTCCAGGTGTATAGACGTACTAGTACGTCGGCGTGATTTTTACGTAAATGAGTATGGACGTACTTGTCGTATATATCAACAATTATTGTGATAAAATTAAACATTCAAAAGCTATGTGTCAATGTTTTGTGATCCCTGGATTATGCAACTGGTTTTATTACGATAAAACCCTAAAAACGTGAGTTGGATTTTTTTTACAATGATTTGATTGAAAAAATGTTAAGTAAAAAAAAAAACTCACTGTGTGTTGAAATTTTATAAGCTCAAAATAAATTATAATGAGGTTAATTTAACTTACTTACGGTCCATATATTTTTGCAAACATTGTCACAAGACTAGACGAAATAAGATAACCCGGTTTAAATGGTCTAATTTTAACATACTGTGAAAGTGAAGTTTTAGCTCGAAAGAGTGAAAAACCAAACGTCTCATGTGAGAGGCAACGAACCATCGACGACCGAGCATCGTGTGGCAGGGAACTTAATTAGTTAAATGATTCAGGCGTCCATTTCATTTGAGTTTAGAAATAAATACTTGTGTCTGTATCGGTTTTTTAATGATTGAACCAAAATGATAACGTTTGAATTTAACTAAAATTTTAATTGTTAATAATTGCGATATTTATTTTCCAGCCAAGTGCACGGCAGACATCGTTCTCCAAGGAATACTTGAAGATAGAGATGGTGATGAATATTTAAAATTTACGAGTGTTACTACAGATATTGATGTACAAGATTATTCAATCCGTTTGACGAATCTCTTCAGAGGAAATGAAGAATTGGGTAAAAAATAACTATATTTATAATTAAAATATAAATAATTTTAATTATGAATACACGCACATAAATTTGTAAGTAGACATGGTTTTAATCAGTGCCCTATCGAGTTTATCGTCTTATTGTCCATATTCAAATTATTAACAATCAGTGATCAGCAACCTTTTGAGAAACTGAAAAAAAGTAAATTTATATTAATAGCTTTATTTTAATTTGCGTCGTATCAGTTGATGACGATCACTATAAGAAAAACTGGCAAAAGAACTATTATTGATCGATTCTAACCAAGCATATTTTTTTAGATGATTGAGTTAAACATTCGAATGTAACCACTATTGTACTTTAAATTATATCATAAAAATATATTTTTTTGCGTAAATGTTAAAATAATCGGATTATTCAAATATCGAAAAGAAGTTTTATTCAATATTTCAAAACGTATAAACGTTATTTTTTTTTGCGAAGAAACTTCCAATAACAGCGGTCGGCAATCCAAATGCATTGTCGTGCCACAAAACAGGTATCAAAGTAGCACTCGCATGCCACTGAAATAAAACTAGTAAATCATTACAACAATTTATTTGTCGACCATAAAAATACGCACTTCATAAAAGACATTATAAAAAATACAATATTTGGAAATGAATGACTCGCTAAGATTCAATTTTAAATGGTTACATCTAATTTTTGATAAAATTTTTTGCTACCAAAAATTCTCTCATGTGCCACCTTCTGGCACGCATATCATAAGTTGCCGACCGCTGTACAGTAAGACGATGATACATATTTTTGCTTATATGCATTAATATTATGCGCTTAATGTGAATTATTAATCTTACTTTTGGTTATTTAACATAATCCGGTAATGCTTATGAAACTTCAATCTGCTTAATTCATTGTTTATTTCATAGGTGACGTTGCCAATCAGATAATAAACCAGAACAAAGTCGAGTTCCTAAGAGCGTCAAAGCCTTACGTGGAAAGGACTTGCTCAAATATCTTCAAGAGAGTGGCAAACAGAATTGCTGGTAGCTTTAAATTCGATGAAATTCTGCCTAAACCATAGTTTTGGAAAGAATTTTTTTTTGTAAAAATTTAGTTCTGATTTGTATGAATAAAAAATATACGTTTTTTTTATAATGTTGATTTTTTTCCTACATGACTAAACCTTAATAATAATTTCGATTTATTTGTAATCTATGATTGCTTCTCATGAGCTGTATATGAACCAGAGTGAAGACGTCAAAAACGACTTCGATTCACATTCCGACATTGACCAAAAACATATCTCTGATAAAAAAAAGTTTAATTTTGTCAGGTAATTTCCTACCTTTCCTATTTATATATTTAATGAAAGATCCACGAAACTAAAAAAAATAAGCAAATATTAAAATAAAACAAGTTTACACTTTGAAGGTTTTAAAAGCGGAAAAGATACGCTCTACGAATATTTAAGTTGGCGACAATGCTGTAACTGTCAATGCTGAATATTTTACTATTTCTGTATTATTATTGCCATTTTAACATTTAAATTGAAGGCTCCGTAGATTTTTCCCATTTTCTTAAATGTATCATAAAATTCGAGGATGATTAATTTCCTCTTGTTAATTAACTCTTGTTAGTTAAGGAATCATTTAATTGCAAATTACTTTCAGTCGACTGTTAATTTTATTTATTCAATATTTTGCTTTATAATGCTGTTAATAGAAATTTGTTTTATTTATAAAAAAAATGTTAATATAAAAAAATGTGAAGCAACATACAAGCAATACAATATAGACAACTAGCGGATTTCATACGAAGCTTTTTGACAGGTTGTAGGAAAGGTAAGGTATTGAAAATTTTGTTTTTGTTGATTGGTTCGGATCTTAGATACAATTGTTCCAAGCTATAAAACGAATTTGTAATTAGTTAGGAGAATAACACTAGATGTCTCAGTTTAAATTTGGTTATATTTTAACTGAATTATTCCATTTCAGTGAGGCAGGTCGTTTAACATGGCAAGTTACGCGAAAATGAAAATCAAATATTGTGCCTGGACTCGCTTATCCAATATGATTGATTTTGTACAGTAAGTAAAAATAAATATCATTCAGCATTCAAACATAATTTTATGAGTCTTTTCAGCAAAGAATTTAAGATCATTGACACTGCAATTTAATACGCTAATCACTATATGCTCCTCCAAAACGACAAGAGCGTTCAGTATCATGATTTTTTGTACTGCCGCGCTTAAAATCAGCAAACCACTTCTCAAAGACTTGTTTCGATGGAGAAAAACTCTACGAGAATCCGTAATCATTTATAAATATATCTTCGTTATAATTATATATCAATTGAACAAAAATTATCATTTGTAAGAAATAAATATGAGTAAGTAAATAAAATAAGAAATACAGAAAGATTAAGCAATTATCAAATGGTGAATCTTTGACATTTTTATGAATATTGACTTGTGGTGTGTCATTAAATTTTGAAAAAAAATTGTGTCCTGTGTAAAAAAAAGTTTTCGAAGGATTAATGTAAATTATACGAATCCTTCTGATCACTGCATCTTAATAATTTTTGATGAACATGTCCTTTATGATGAAGAAAGAGCTGTTGTCTATTTCAAACCAATTTTGAGGGGCGGGAAATGAAAATTTTTAAGGAGTACTGTTTTAAGGTTGTTTCGTTATTGAAATTGCACACGTTCGTGATTTTGCCCAGAAATGTAATTTCAGATTTTTGTAGTCTTCGTTCTTGCATTTTTTTCAACTTTTTATGAAAGCCATTGCAAAAAGAGATAAATGTATTTTTTATTGAAGTTAGAGGTAGAGAGAAATGCTTTCATTAGACCTTCAAATAATAGTGCCTAAGAAATGTGTCTAATATGAATGCTATTCGATTAAATATTAATTTGTAATTAAAAAATGTTTGTACAGTGAAAAGTTTAAAGCACGACTTAAATGTGATTTATACGAGAATAACGTAATTAGTGCCATCTTACAAAAGTAAATTAAAGCAACCTTTCTCACAAAGAGTCATATAAGAGCTGTCGTTGACAGGACTATAGCAAACTTTTCGTACTTATTCCCGCCCAGAAAAGCCTCAAATTTTGTCCCCAGTGGCGTGCCAAGTACATCGCCGTCTCTCGTTGCCGGCTTAACAAAACAAACATTATAACTGATATTATTACTAGGCTATATTTCAACAAGTTTGGACAGCCCCCCACGCCTCCGAGGGCATTGTTTCGGTTTTAAGTTTCCCACTTTGTACGTCGCACGGTGGAGTGAGTCGATGTCACCGAGGACTCGGTGTAGTGTTTTACATTTCAATAAACTGCTAACATAATAAAGTGGATTATTTTCAACGAAACCAAAGCTAACTTTGAGGCATTGGATAAAATTGCGACACCTTACGGGGAATGAGATATTCTCGATGTATGTTTAAATTCAACAGATGGATGATTGAACTGAATTGATGAGTAAACGGAGACGGCATATATATATATATATATATATAATACTTAATATGACTACAGCTAAATGAAATTTGAATTGTTGCACTTTTGTGCGATTCCACGTGTTTTGTCATCAACGACCTGGGTTTCGCCAGGCATCTTCAGGCATTCCATTACACGGATGCAACAGAACTGACAATAGTGATAGAATGCCTGAACATGCCGAAATTTGAATTGTTACACTTTTGTGTGATTCCACGTGTTTTGTCACCAACGACCCGGGTTTCGCCTTTCAGTATTTTCAGGCATTCTTTTACACGGATGCAACAGAACTGACAATAGTAATAGAATGCCTGAAGATGCTGAAATTTGAATTTTTACATATTTGTGCGATTCCACGTGTTTTGTCGCCAACGATCCGGGTTTCGCCTTTGGCATTTTCAGGCATTCTTTTATACGGATGCAACAGAACTGACAATAGTAATAGAATGCCTGAAGATGCTGAAATTTGAATTTTTACACTTTTGTGCGATTCCACGTGTTTTGTCACCAACGACCCGGGTTTCGCCTTTTGGTATTTTCAGGCATTCTTTTACACGGATGCAACAGAACTGACAATAGTAATAGAATGCCTGAAGATGCCGAAATTTGAATTGTTACACTTTTGTGCGATTCCACGTGTTTTGTCGCCAACGACCCGGGTTTCGCCTTTGGCATTTTCAGGCATTCTTTTACATGGATGCAACAGAACTGACAATAGTATTAGAATGCCAGAAGATGCCGAAAAGCGAAACTCAACTCTTTGGTGACTAAACACGTAAAACTTTACAAAGTTGTAACAATTCAAATTTGATATTGAAAATCCATCAAGCACCTTCAGTCGAAATCATAAATTAAGCTAAATGAATTAGACAGTAACACTTTCTTTTATTATTAAAGCCACGTGGCTCATTCTCTGTCCTGCACTTGATAATATATACACGTTTATTTTTATCAGTATTGCGTTGTGGAAAGCGGTTACACGCGCATAACGTGTAGATGTGGGACAAACAGTTCGTGTTTTTCATTAAGACTACAGTATTAACCACCAAATTAGACAATACAGTATACGAGCTGATGTCCTGTTATGGACAACAAATCGAAAAAATGCCCATTTTTTAATTTCACTTCGTCATATTGAAAACCAATGAAATAATTAAACAATAAAACTTAAGTCTCATATCAAGGCTTAAATTAAAATAAATTCAGCTACCCTTCTTTGGAGCAAACGCTTTAACTGGTAAGCTACGTATTAAAGCAGTGCTTCGCAACCGTTGTGCCTTCAGACGATGCTTGGTGTGCCGTGGTGTATTTTTTAAACAGAATTCGTCTATTGTATATATATTATCGATTGAATTAGCATTCACTTGGTAGAACTCTATTATAACACGGTGAAAAAAATATCAATGTATTTTAGCTCTACAATTTTTTTTACGATATGGTTGATAGCTATTTCGGCTTACGCCATCATCTACACTATTGAATAATTAGTAAAGAAGCAATCACAGGGTATCAGAAGTAATTATTTCTTCGTTGGAACATATTCATAAGAACATAGATATTATACACACAATCTGCACTATAAAATTTAAATTTACAAGAAAAACATATGACATAAAAAAGTATAGAAAGAATAAGTTTTAACGTATGCAACGAAAGTGAATCTTTCTCGTTTTTATATAAATATATTGAATTGTGGTGTGTCGCGAAATTTTGGAAAAAAACGTTGGAGTGCCGTGGAAGACAAAAGGTTTCGGAGCACTGTATGAAAGAATAAGATAATATTCAATTCAAAATATATGTTATATACAACGATGCTTATATGAGGAACGAACCTTTTATGTTGCTGTCGCCATTAAACGATAAATCAAGTCTCCCAGTTTGTACAACATTACTGAAGTTTGTTGATAATCTCCATTGATTTACATCAATGCTGATTTAGTTTACACTCGATAATATAGCATTGGGTGTAAACACTTACATTGTTTGGCTTAAGGATTATATGCTAACATATTGGTGCTTATTTCATATTTGCAATATAGGGGCTCGATAAGGGATGAAACGCTGCTGGGCGTCCGATAATTGTCTTATGGCAAAATTTTCGGTTTAATTTGAATAATTTTTTTAATGTAAGTTAAAATTGTGTTTTTATACATGTGCTTCTATTGCTTAAGAAATATCTTAAGACTTACTGTATTGTAAATTATTCATTAAGTTGGCAGTGACTTTGTTTTTAAAACTCAATTTATTTGATAAATTTAGAATGAATTGTGGGTAAGAGGTAAGAATACACCGATAAAAGCACTAAATATTATAGCGCTTTAAGCAACATATTAATTGGCAATGATTAGATATAAAGGTATTAGGAAAATAAATTTAATAGTGATGTTCTTCTAGTTCTTTTTAAAATGTAATTCATAAATTATTGGTTGCAGTTAATAGTTAAAAAATATTTGAGACACTTTCGATACAATATTTATGTATTGATAAGTTACAAGCAAATAAACAGTACAGTAAAACCTCCATTTACACTATAGTCGAGACCGTGTAATTTTGAGTAGTGTAATTGAGGGTGTGAATGTCATACAAAATTAGGGATAGATAGGGATAAGATTATTCTTAGTTTTGCAAAAAAAATATACGATCAAAATATTTAGTTATTAGGTGATAAAATGCATTTCGCTCGCAAAATCTACTACAGAGACAGTCAACCGGCTGTGCGGTTATAGCCTTGCATGTGCTGAAAACACAGACGCTGGCCAACATTTGACTGTATGCACCGCACAGAAGTCCGTCTGGCTGTGTGTGTGCAGCTAAGCGGTCGTGCAATTGGGGGATTTGTGGCGAATATTTCAAGCCAGCGCGTAGTTTGGAGTAGTGTTTTTTTGTCGAAGTCACGCTTTTTTTAATGGCTCCACAATCCTGAATATGACATTTTAGTGAATAAAAATGAAGATTTTATCAATTTACCAACATTAATTAAGTAAAAAGAAAGTAGGCTCTAGCAACGTTGTTATATTGTCGAATATAGTTTTTAAGTGTTTGAGGCTTAGTGAGTGATGATGGTTACAACTTTCAGTTCTTTGAAGTATTGGTCGACCATTTAACTGTCGCTGGACCCGCTACAGTTACAATATGTCGTAGTTTTTCTTTATACTTGAAATGTGAGTAAGAAAGTTTGCGAAATATATTTAAAAAAATCTTTTAAAGTAAATTGTTTATCTCTGAATCTGGCTAACAATAATTTTTCTCAAATCTCGTATTAAATTGTTCAAAATTGACCTCGTTTCTCGTATATCTTGCATATATTTATGACAAAGTAAAGGCATTATTCTGTGAAAACTACAAAACCGTTTTAGAGGAAACGTTTCTCGCTGCTACACTCACGACTGGGATAGCATGCAAGCAATATATCTTGTTATATTTATACTGTACAGTTTGCAATTGTAATGTGTGCGATATTGTCCTGAGACGACTAAAAATATAATAAAAATGGCACTTACTTTATATTGCTTTTGTCATGTTAAAACAATGATGCATTGAATCGAAGGCTCTATACTACTAATGGCGAACCTGTGACCCGCGGGTCAGACACTAACCCATGCTTTGATTTTTTAACGTTTTTGAATCATAATAATAAATAAAAACAGTAACAAAAGATACGTAAACTTTTTACAGGATATAAAAAATGAGAACCAAAAAAAATGTTTTTAACCATTCTAACTTTTCAAGTGACTTCACTGACTTAGCTAGTACTAAAAGAAATACAACAAAAATGACACTGTTCTAAAAAAAGGTTCACCATCACTGCTCTATAGTGTTGTATGCATTCTGTAGTCACTGTAAAAACAAATTAGCTTTTTAATTAAAAATTGTTATGGTCTGTGTGTATGTCAATTTTTATCGGTGTTTTTTTACTTGCTAGATGTCAACTGCCACTTTTAGAAAGAAAAGTGTTGTATAAAAATAATAATCATACGAATTTTAGTAATATTTCCACAATTATATAATATATATATATATATATCTTTGAGTGCTAGGATCTCAACTGTTGAGACGGCTGTTTGAAGCGAATTGCAAGTTGACAATTGAAAATATATACGATTTAAAGGTGTCCAAACTCCGAAGTAAGACCTTGTTTTTGTACTGAAATATAGTGCGCATTTCCTGCTAATTGCTGTTTACCAAAGTTTGGTTGACAGCGAAACTATGAAATTACGTTTTAAATTATTCGGAGAAATCTTTTGTAAGAAAGTAGTAAATGTGCTTTTTTATTTTATTTCAATGACATCTATCGAGTAATTGGCAAGTCGATAATGCTTTGGACTATAATCTATTTATATATTTTAATGTTGCATTTTATTAATTTTAATTCATGAAATATTTCAGCGACGATAAAAAAAGACTTAAAACGAAGACTTGAAAGCATAATTTACACTCTTAAACCGTCATGCTAGAAAAGTTCTACTCTTCGAAAACGTATAGCTGAAACCACGAATGGTGAGCGAGTCATTTTGTATTTAAGAAAGTAGAAAAACATTAATATTTTTTTATGCCTATCTGTTGACTGTCATTTCTTGTCACAGCATTATAAATTGATGAATCTGATCACTTAATGATGCTTGTGATAAGCGATATCAATCCTGATCGTAAAATATATTTTTATAGATGGACAAAGTTATATGCAACTGTTCACCCACTGAGTTTTCAAGAGTTTTTTTAAAACAAACGTGAAAAAGTTTGTTCGATTACTTGTCTACAGGCTTGGCAAACACGGTGACCGATGTATTCTCGAAGAAGAATAGCGTTTCTATTTTATCTAGATGTTTTTTTCGTCAGAGAGTTACTTGATCATATACAAAAAAAATTACATCGCAAATGATCATCGGCTTAGTTACATGAGCTTAAAATGTACGCTGGACCCTCGTAAATGTTTAACTCTTATTTTTTATAGTTGCTTTTATTCCGTTATTACATGTATAGATGTATCACCGAGAATATCTTTTTTTGAAGTGACACATACAAACAAATAGAAAAAAAACTACAAGAAGTACTAGCGCAAAATCACCACCCAATTCTTAACCCACTTGTATTTATTTCAAAAGCAGAATTGAAAAACTGTATTCATAAAATGTATTGCGATTTAATGAATTACGGTGGAGTGTTTCTGGTGTGTTCAACATCTTTTTAAGGTAGAAAAACGTTAATTTTCACGTTTTTCGAATGCCACTTAGTTCACTCTAGATCACTAAGTCCCACAATTGACCACAGAAAATGAGACGTTAAGTGCTGTGTTGGATGTATTGAAATAAAAATATATTATTGCAAAGGACGATTGTATTTACAGTAGTAAAAAGACACATATAAATCTAAAAAGAAAAAAAAATGGTGAGAGCGTAAACCGAAATGGTTATTTACTAAGTACCTTATAATTTTTATAGAAGTGAAATACATCGCTATTTTTTCACCGTGTAATAACGGAGTCCTATCAATTTAATGTCAATTCAATCAATAAAAAATAATTATATCTTTTTAAAATTGAAAGCTCGTCTATCAGGGTGAAAACTTTAATGTATAGAAAATTGTAACGTTTGTATAACGAAGGAAGGGGTAGAATCGAGTTGGTCCATTAAATTTGCTCGTTTCTTAAACCTACCCTCGTTTTGCCGCAGCCATTGTGCTAGAACTGCACCCCAGTGCAATTGTTAAGACGCATGTATAGCCTTCAAAATACATTATCGCCACAAAGGATAAGTGAGTGAAATTTTGTGAAACGGATTAAAGTAAATTCTCAATGGTGTCATTTCGTTGATAATAATATTCACGCTAAAAAACTAGTGTTCAGTATTTTTTATAAGAATGCACGAAACGGTTCGTCCTCATAATGACGCGGTTGACTATGCTGTTATGATTTTAACAAACATTACTGACAACTTTGAATTGTTGTAGCTTTGTACGATTCCATATGTTTTGTTAATAACGACCCGGGTTTTGCTTTTCGGCTTCTTCAGACATTCTATCACACGGATGCAACAGAACTGACATAAAATAAACAGGTATCGCCTATATAGCAAAGTTATTAATTACAGGAAAACACTTACCCCAAGGTAAGCAGTAAATGACAGCTAAAAGGAATTTAATAATATCAATCTAATATTAATTAAAACAATGTAATATTTAATTCATTAGTATTTTAAAGTGGTAATATTAAGGAAGGCATTTATGTTTGACAATAGAACAGATTTATATATTCGTCAGTTTACGAAAGGAAATGAAAATTAAACATTTGAATACATAGTATTTTTATTTCGTATGATTCTATCGCAGTTATCACTTGACATGTTGAATAAAATAACTAACCTTAAATAAAATTATAAAATGTTATCTTTACTTATTGTTAGCTTTAGAAAAAAAGTGAAACAAACTTCTTTTGTTTTTAGAAGAAATCAATTTTAAGAATGATGTGAATTGTTTTTATGCGATCATGTGGATTGTCCTTTAGAATATGGCCTTTTAGCGAAAAGTGGTTTTACTTTAAATGATCCATTTTATTCATTGCAACGATATTGCGTTTTCATCAAATTGCATCCCCTACTTACTGTTATTTTGGCCCATAAATGGTGTGTTCCTATCATTGCTGCCTGAAAATTAAAAGATATTTTCAGTAAGTGATTGATGAATGTTCAGTATAAAATTTAAATTTTATCGAAATTGTTAATTTAAAGATTAGTTTATATAATTATGACTATTTTTCGTAATTCGTTTTTACAATTTATTGTCAGTTACATGAAGTGCTAACTACCAAGTAAAAATTAAAATAAGTAGGTAATAAGATTTCATTTTCCTAATTTTTACATCATTATAATAAAATAAGTAGTTTTTTAAATTATTTCAGATATCAATTTAGCTCTTAGCTTACATATTATTTGATATATTTCTTTGTTATTCGCAATCTATACACGTAGACGATGTAAGCTATCTACTGACTGTCACTTCAAGTTATTAATTTAACGCCAGATGATGCCGAACGGTGAAACCCGTGTTGTGAGTGACAAAATATGTGCTATTGAACACAGGTTGAACAATTGTTTTTTTAACGATATCCACCGAGGGTATTTGATTTTAATCAACAGAATTTTAATATCAAGTTTGAATTGTTAAAACTGTGTACAATACCAAAACTTTTGTGACTCGCGATCACGGGTTTCGCGTTTTGTCATTGTCAGATATTATATCACACCGATACAGTAGAAATGATAGTTTTATTGAATCGATCAGTCAGAGCTGATAGTCAAGTAAAATTGCATTCGTGTGATACTATCCGGAAGATGTCCTGAAGTGAAACGACAATCTTGTAACAATATAAATTTGATATTGAAATCCCATCAAGAACTTGGTCAAGCTCTATACAATATTACATATGTGCCACTCACAACACGGGCTATTTGTGGAATTATTATCATTTTCAGCAATTAAAACTTATCAAAATATTTGTGAGTAATGACAAACAATTTACTATCGATTTTTGTATTAATTAAATAATCAAATATTTAAAATAGCTATTCATTTGATTATTACTATTATTATTGAATTTGAAAATGATAATTTAATACACATAATAATAAATAAGAATAATTTCACTTAAAGATGGCAGTGCAATAACTGCCACAATTTTTACGTGGGAAAAATATGTATTATAGAATGCCAAAGCTGAAATCCAGGCATAAAATAAGGAAATACAAAGTTTCAACAATTGAAATGTAAGGTTACATTGCTTATAATGTTCATGAAAATTTACTTAAGGTTTCAAAACACTAAAATAATTTCAAACCTAAAAAAAACAACTTTGTTATTCCTCTCGGTAAGTTAACTGATACGACACGTGTTTTGCTTACTTGAGAATGATCGTCAAACTAAAAAAATAAAATAAAACAGATCGTACACCATCATTCAATTTATTTCCCTCAGGGTTTCCTCGACCATTAAAAAAAGGAAAGTCCCACCCCGTACTCCATTTCACTTCGATTCACTGCGTATCTTTTAAATGAATAACCTTAAGATAAAGTTAGTCTGAAGTTGCGTCCTAATGATACGAAACACGTGTTATATCTTGTAACACACCGAGCGGAATAAAACAGTTATCTTTTTGATTTATATAAAAAATAAATCACTAACAAAGCTGCTACTGGTTACACCGAAAACAAAGAAAAATCGTTTGATTAATTGAAGTCTACATGTAAAATATTGTGATATTTAAAACATAATATTGCTTATTCAATAATTTAACTGCCAATATGTAAAAAAAAACTGAGTATTTCGGAATTTTTCTGTATTTTATCGATAATTTTAATTATTTTAATCAATATTTACATTATTATGAGTGAAATATAATGTAAGTAAAATTCTTGATTATTTTATGAGTGAAAGTCACTTCCTATCTCTACTTAATGCCAAAATACACTAATCAAATACTCTCAAAATTTAAAAATTGTGTTTATAAACACACGAAAAAATATTTTTCAATAAAATTTCAATAAGTAACAACAAAATTCAGATATACCAAACATTTTTTTTCGTAAAAATGTTAAATAATGTACAGATGTAAAAGTTATCATGTATTATTAACTTATATAACTGTGAACTCCATTTTAACACAGTGAAAAAAATAGCTACGTATTTTAGTTCTACAAAATTATTTTTTCAAGGTATAGTTGATAGCTGTTTCGGCTCACGCCATCATCAGAACAATGCGTAAACGAACATTTGCTTATCTATATATATCTGTGTAGAAATGGTACACAATACATCTTCTCTCCTGTTTTAACGACCAAGTTTGTTTCTTGCTCGTAATAAAACTAAAAATTGTAAATGAAACTAAAAAGGCAGCTATATAAATAAGCTTACATATGGCACGGAAATGGTCTATTACGGAGACAAAACGGCTCCCCGTAGAGGGTTAAGCAATGATGATTGACATACATTAGTTTGTTCGTTAAGAATCCTTTGTTATAGTTGATATCTATTGATTTCCAGCTGTTCCAAAGCCGCCATCATGCGACTTTTATTACAAAGATGCAAACACTTCGGCGCTGAGTTTGAATTTATATTATGTGATTATTTTGTGACAATTAATTGACTTGTGTGATTGTTCATTGATCAATCCATAAACTATTTTAAATGTTATGATATGTTGTTTATAAAATATATATTTATTTTGTGATTTTGTTTATATAATATATTAATTTTAATTATTCAATTAAATTATGTTTTAATATTTGAAAACACCTGATATGTGATATGTGATGATGGTATTCAACATAATTCTTCACTATAAGCACCCATTATACTTTTTTACGAAAGGTCACCGACATTAAGTCAAGAAGCATTATTTTTTTATTCAAAAAAGGTGTGGGCCCTTTGATGCTTGCTGAGCACGCCCTTTTCAACGACCCTCTCCTGCGGCCGCCCCTGTCTAAAATAAAGTTAGCCACGTTTACGAGATCTGCTTAATGGGCAATAAAAAAATGGTCATTTAACACCATGCGATCCGGAACTGTCCCATTAAAGTGTATAGACCGTTAGGCGGGTTTTCATATTGTAGTTAGTAATATCAAAGACGGTTGTAAGACTCTACTCTTTGAAAAATGATACATAATAAATGCTAATATCACCAAGACCTTAAGGTTAATCGCAATGCCTAAGCTTTTTTGAAGAGCGACTTTACTAATGTGAGAATAGATATTGTTTATATTACTGTAGCAACAGATAAAAAGACAAAATTATTCAATTTGATTATACAGGATTTTTTTACGTATATCAAAAGCTATTTTGGCTTCACGTCATTATCAGAACAGTAAATTAAGCTAAATTAAATATAACACGGTGAAAAAATAGCTATACAGTTAGTTCTGACGATGGCGTGAGTCGTAATAGCTATCAACTATATTTGTTAAAAATATTTTTGTAGAACTAAAATACATTGCTATTTTTTCATCGTGTTATAAAGGAGTTCTACCAAGTGAATGCCAATTCAATCAATAAATTAAATATACCGTTTGTCATGTTTTTTGGGTGTAGTCGAATTGCAGAGATATTTATTTTTGTATGCTTTAGATCAAAAGAATTTATGATTGATCGCTTGGTGCTGGGGACAGTATCCTTCACAATGTGTATCTGTTTATGTTATACAAAAAATGGAAGGAATAAAAAATTGAATGACATCCAACCTAAATATCTCCTCAAAGAAGAGAAAACAGTTTATTAATAAAGTTTTATTACCAAAGTCCCAAATAAGCTTAAAGCTATTCCTGCATTTCATTTTGTTTAAAGTCAGATAAGACTGATGTGTTCTCACGCGCGATTAGTTAGTTTGTCTGCTTTAAAACGAGAACTCATTTAAAATGTGAATGTTATGTACATTAATTTTCATTTCGAATCATAAAAATCATAACGGATCACACTTTAAAGTATAAGCGACGCGTGGTATTAACGTAATTCGATTAGATATTTATGAAATTATTTAAAATTTAGAAGTAGTTTGTTAAATTGAAAATGGATATAAAGCCAGTCACTTGCTGAGTAATGCAATCTAAAAAATCTTAAATACGCCATTAAATCTCGGCCTCAGTGGGTTAATAGCGCAATAAAGAGACGTGGTCACTTAATGACGTCACGTGGAGGGAGGGCCTCACGGCGTGGCCGCCACGATTCGACACTGTGTTATCTCCATCTGATGACCCGACTTAAAGAGCTTCGATTTTGTTACTTCTTATGACTTTTGTTATTTTGTAAGCAGTTATGTCCCATTTTTATTCTACTACGCGACATCAAATCCCTTTTTATCTATTCTTTAAGAAGTTTTATGCGTCTGATAAAGGATCAAATGGATGTCTCACTAAAGTTAAAAAGAATAACCAGCACTGGAAGGAAAGTTCCTATGATATCGAGAAGAAAGTTTATTTGATAATTATAAACAAGCCAATGTTTTTGATGAATAGTGCCTATTACGAAAGAGATAAAATTGAATCTATAGCCAAGTGGTTAGCGTCAATTTATACGTTTATGATATTTTGAGGTGATTAATATATATTGTAAAAAAATATATCAGTGATTTTAAAAATCCATTCATCTCTTCCATGACGTCAACAGTATGCTTTGGCACCCCAGTCTAGATTCTCTTTTCTACCCTTATTTTCTGTCAAAAAAAAGCATGAGTAAAGCCACAATCAACTATATCTTTAGAAAAGCAACTAATAAACAATAAAGTAAAAATCATTTCATATATTTGTAATGATCAGTTGATAATACTTGCGACGGGCGAAACCGGTTCTGATCATAAACTATATTGTGGAAATAAGTACCATAAATGTTTTGATTGAATTGCTATTTACTTGGTAGAGCTGCATTATAATACGGTGAAAAATATTAATGTATTTTAGTTCGACGAAATTTATAAAATATATAGTTGATAGCTATTTCGGCATACGCTTTCGTAGTTCTGATGAAGGCGTAAGTCGAAATTGCTATCAATTGTATTTCACATAAAATTTGTGAAACTAAAATATAAAAAAATGATTTTATTAAAAAAAAATAACGATTAACGTCCTAGAGAGAATTCTAATATTAAATTAAAATTTATGAAACCGTGTAAAATTTCATAAGTTTTGTCGCTAACGACCCGGTACTATGTAATCAGTAGTTATTAAAATTATATCAGATATCATAGATATATATATATATATATTAAGTTTTTAGTCTATGGAACTATATTTGTTGTGTGATTCCTTTTGTATAAAACCAATTCAAAGAATTTTTATTGTTTTTTAGTTCTAACACGGTGAAAAAAATAGCAATGTATTTTAGTTCTACAAAATTATTTTTTGAAATACATTTGAAAGCTATTTCGGCTCACACCATCGTCAGAACTATGTAGTACGTGTATGTATGTATATACGTGATAGTTCTGGCGATAGCGTGAGCCGAAATAGCTATCAACTATATTTAAAAAAATAATTTTGTAGAACTTAAATACATTGCTATTTTTTTCACCGTGTTATAATGGAGTTCTACCAAGTGAATACCAATTCAATCAATAAATTTGTTAGTTCTATTGCATCCATATTAAAAGGTGAATACGGCTAATGATTTCATGATGAAATGTTTTTACAGTTATCAAATACTATTAAAATGTAATTAAGTTATTTGACAGTGGATTAAGAAGAGATTAAATATCCTGTGACGCAGTGTAATACTAAAGCTTTTCAGATTAACAATTCATTGATCTAATCTCACGTAAGCGTTAATTGCTTATTGGCTCATTTAACTATGTTGCGTTCACCTGTCAAATTAATATAACCATGTTAACAAAGCCATTATTATACTATTATATTTACTTCAAGTATATTTTATGTCGCTAAAGCTCCAAGACGTAAATAGTTACTATATTGTATTGGTTAAAAGCAATTCACCATTTTGCTGCACATATTCCATGCATGCTATTTGCTAAACAAAAGCTCTCTATCGGAACTCAAATCCCCTTGGGTCTAAACTTTCGCATCAAGTTACAGGCTGCAGTTTGTACTTCCATTTGTAATGCAATTACAACTCAAAGGATGCAAGAATTATTCAATTAAACACGCTTTAGAGCTTACATTTATAGCT
Source organism: Himalopsyche japonica (assembly GCA_028555115.1). Taxonomy (NCBI): domain Eukaryota; kingdom Metazoa; phylum Arthropoda; class Insecta; order Trichoptera; family Rhyacophilidae; genus Himalopsyche; species Himalopsyche japonica. Next base: position 409,576 of record JAHFWJ010000347.1, read on the forward strand.
GACAAATTTAAATAATTGTCCAAGTACTATGTTAAAATGGTATTTTTATTACTTGAATATGCCACATACTTCATGGAATTATCATAGCCAGTTTCACGGAGAAACAATTGATTTTTTCGTTTCTCGAATAAAGACAAAAGAACAAGAATAGATTAGAATTGAGTTGATCAATTTATTATTACTATTATAATTAGATAAAGCATTTGAAAGTTTTAAACGTTATTAATATATATATAAAATATATATATATACAATCTGTGTACATTTCCAAATGTTTTATTACTTGCGACCGGGATTAATCATTTAGCATATTCAGGCATTCGAGTGCATTCGTGTACTCAAATACCTGATGATATCGAAAGACTAAATTTTTAACGAGTGACGAAACATGTAGAAGTGTACAAAGTTTCAACGATCAGAAATTGTAGCATTTGTGTGTGTTTTGTTCAAAAAAAGGACGCTTGTCTGTCTAGTGGAAGTATATCGACAAAAGTTTTTCTATGATAACTGTTTGTTAAACAGTGGTTCTATATTTTGTTACACAAAGATGAAAGGATATAAGGAATGAGCAGAGCAGTTAATCAACCACTCCCATGACACCTTGTTTTTGGGACCAGTTGGGTTAAGGGGAATTTTTAGACATCACAAACACTTATATCTTCATTTTGATTTTAACACACAAGACCAGTGGCGGAAGAATTCGACATTGATTACTGCATCACAGGCCCAAAAGCCTAATAAACATAAAGCTCTGGTATCATTTTGTAAAAAAGCTCATTTTTCACATTAAATGGAAAATTGTTCGATTTTTATAAAATTTAAACTAGTTGGTATTTATTTATACATGTCGTAAATATATGTTATGTATTTTCTTCTCTGTAAAAGTTTAAAAGCCAATTTTATCTGGTGTTTATAAGTAGGTGAAGCTTGTATATTTGACGGCATTCCACAGTGAGACGTTTATGGATCGGTTTTCTTAGCTTGTTTTCAGTGAAAGCGTGAAAGAATGCGGTCACCCCTCGAGAGAACTCAGCGTCTTTTCTGTGATCGATACGTCCATAAACATGAGGTACTTTGCCAGCCCTATAGATTATTCGATGAATTTTTTTCACTTTTGTAAAAGTGTTTTAACATCACTGAAACGTAGAATTAAATGTACAAACCCCGATCAAAATCGATGTTTTTGAATAATATAAATATTTGGGGTGAAGTCATACGAATACGGTCTTTCAATAAGAACGCTTACAATATGTTGGACTATAAAGATAATATTGTTGAAAAAACATCTATCAATTCTATTATTAATTGTTAAATAACGGACGGTAAATAAATCTTAAAGATTATAACGATAAAGAACGTCTGCAAATTGTCAAGTTTGGATAGATATTCTGTATGAGCGATTTGAGGACGCAGAACTGGCTATCGAGTTGGTGCTATTTAACGCCGTTAAACTTATTTATTTGAGACTATCATAAATCGCACGTCATTTTTAAAGAATTTGTTAGTTAACAAAAAAAACGACTCTTATTCCGACATTGACTAACAACACGACTCTGACTAAAAAAAAGTTTAATGTTCTCAGGTTTTTTTTTTGAATTGTTGCAACTTTGTACGTTTCCATATGTCTTATCACAAACGACCCGAGTTTCGCCCTTCGGCATCTTCAGGTATTCCATCGCATGGATGCAACAGAACAGATCAGTTCAAGACATATGGAATCGTACAAAGTTGCAACAATTCAAATTTAATATTGAAGTTCCATCAAGCAGCTTCCGTCGATATCATAAAAAAAGTTCTAAGGTTTGTTTCTACCTTTACTATTATTCAAATTCTTTATCTTTAATTAATTCAAAGATCAACTAACCAATCCGGTTAATTGCTGATTGAGATGTTTTTTAAAATCTTCTAATCGAAAATCGTTTTTCATGACAACGCCTCCGACTCTATAGTCCTGCTAGCAATACAATTTATTTCAACCTTTTTTATAAGGCTAAGATTCATGTTTTTAATGTTAAAAAATATAACTGAACTCACTTTTAACTAAGAAAAGTTTCTATAACATACAAGCTGACGGAATATGAAGGCGTTAATCGAATATCTTTACCGCACATGTAAATGGAAAAAGTGTTAATGGAGTACCTGTTAGATGGAAGTTTACTGTAAATTGAAATCCACATTCATTCATATTGTGAAGCTTACCAGCCTCCTAACTCGAACCTTTGATCGCTTTCGATTGAAATGAAAGCCTTATTGCTTTGAGCGGCAAACATTACAGGAGTTAATATATACTAACGAAATAATTCATCAGAAGTTGTGCTTTGAAATTACGACTAGGATTCAATAGAAAAATGTATTTTTTGCTATTTGTGGAAATTCAAAACTAGAGCATAAATTTGAATTGTTACAACTTTGTAAGATTCAACATGTTTTGTCACTAACTACACGTGTTTCGCCTTTCGGCATCTTCATGCATTCCATCACACGGATGCAACAGAACTGACAGAGAGCATAAAGTAATAAACTTCACTACAAAACTGTTTTTAAAAAATAATAATTGATTACGAACATGTGTACAATCCAACGAAATAATACATGAATTTACAGGCTATCATAAAAATTAAACTTTGATAAAATTGAATAGTTTGTAAATAAAATGTTATAATTTTTTTATCTACTAATCCTTAATTAAAGTTAAGCAACGTCTGCTGTTGATTTAGTAAGGAAAATTAAATTTTCAAATATAAACTTTGAATAAATAAACAGAGACATCTAAATTTATAATTACGAAGCTATTTTGAAGTGTCATAGAATATGTCATTGTTCTTGTTGATCTGAATTCATCACTTATAACAGTTTTAAAATATTTTTTGTCAAATATCAAATGGGATTTAAAACAGTGTAAAGTATTTAAAGATAAGTAGATAATACTCGCCTTGCAATAAGCTATTTCAATTTTGTAGAATTTTAGAATTTTTGCGCATCAATTTGAACAAAAAAACCCCAAAATCGCTTACTATCAACGGAATCATCTATATCATAGATTTTCACACTGCTTTCTGTTAATGTCCATATAGGCTCGCAGGGGGTCTATGTGAATGAGGAAAAGAAACGAAGGTTCACGGATTGAACCCAATTTATTAGACTTTACACATAATAATGCAGCGCAGTATGGTTTGAACGATAAACATATAATCGTGTTTACTTTATTTGTAAAAATTAAGCAAATTTATTTATAAACTGTTTTTGTTAATTGTAGTCAAATTATTAAAAAAATGTTAAAATACACGTTGATATTCGTTCTGATATTAAGAATTGAAAGTTATATGGGAAACTTTCAGTGTACGTCTACAAGCTTTACTTAACAGTGTTAGTTTTCTCGTATGCAACAAGAGTATTAAACGTATGAAAAATATTTGATTGTTTTAGCACATTTTTTTAATATCTATCCTCATGTTTTGCCACTAACGAACCGGGTTTCGCCTATAGGTATCTTCGGGCATTCTATCACATAGATGCAACAGAACTAACGTAAAATAAACAATAAGTATCGTCTATATCCCAAAGGTATTAATTACAAGAAAACACACGTTCCAAGGTTAGCAGTAAACGGCAGCTAAAACAAATATAATAATATAAATCTAATAATAATTAACACAATTGTCTGATATTGGTATCCTTTTGATATCTCCCACACACGATATAAGTTCAATGATTCAACAACTTCATAAATTAAATTTATACATTTCGTCACCTGATGTTTCATTCCCACAGTTGCCCGCCAATTTTATGTAATCAGGTATTTCTAAGTGTAAAATTACCTTTCTAATTGTATTTTAATGATAATTGATTATTATTTGTTGCTGAATGCTTTCAAAAAAGACTCATTAAGAGTATTTAGCGTAAATAAAACTTATCACACTTAATTAAGTGTCATTATAATTTAATCAATATTTTTGAAATTTACTCACTTTTTAAAAATTATTACTGTATCGAAGGAAAGTGTTAAAAAGACGTTTGCTTGCTCACTGGAGGTAAATTGATATATATTTTTCTACGATAACTTATTGTTACACTTTTGCTCTCGTTTTTCCGTTTTGTGAACAAATTGGTTTAACGAAAATATCTTTTTTTTTGATTTACAAAAAGGTGGTCAAATATTTTTGTTTCCGAAATTGTCTACATGATAAAATAATTTCTGAAATCTTATTTAATGAGATAATAATCTTTGATGTGATAAGCAAAATGATACGAGTTTGAAAGCAGAAAAAATCTTTAACAACTTTAACGAAATTTATGTAACACGAGTAAAGAATTGCATGTGCTTACTGCACTAAACTTAATAAATTAATACGGTAGTACTTTGCCAGTCAAGTTAGCTCTTGTAGAGCGCACAATATCACGAAATTGCAGGTAAAGTTTTGAGGAATTCTGAAAATTTTCACACTGAAGTATTAAGTATATTCTGAGGAGGAAAACGTGAGGAAATGCAAGCTCTTTGGATTACCGAGAACATGTGCAGGTTTTGATAAATTTACAAGGGTAAAACAGCTGCGAAATGTGAGATATGTTATTTTGTTTTAAAAGTTGTTTAAAATCAGATTCAGAAGAAAAACAATCGTTTCCCATGTCTCCTCATTCTTTTGTTCTCTTAACTGTATCAGCGGTTAATGTGAAGCATAAGAAAGTAAGAAATAAAAATTCTTACAAATCCAACCATTAAAATCATATCTTTAAAATTCACGTGAAATAATATTTTTATGATGAATAAAAATAAATTCAACAAATGGTTTGGATCTAAACAACATAAAAAAGTATAAAACATTCTGTTTTTATTATTTAAGTACAATACATCTCAATTATGAAATCATCCCTAAGATTTGGAGACCCGAAGTCACCCCTAAGACCGATGAGTATATGATGAGAAATGTTTCAGTTTCGCAGATACATTGAGTCCGGAATATGTGCATTGATAGCGATTAATTAAGCACAAAAAAGGATATTTGTATTGAGAAAAATTAGGAGACAAAAAAATATGAGTGCGTATTGTTTACCTGAAGAAAAATCATGTTTTAACCTTTTCGTAGCCGGAATGAAATTACTCCGCAGTGTTTACCAGACCGTATATTTTTGATCAAAATAAAACTTCTCTAAATAAAATCGTTTTGCTGTATTAGAAAGAAATTGTATTTATTTACAAAATATTATATCCCGCACTGATTTTTAGAGATTATTATTGATGTTTATCAGTTTCAAAATTTCACTATCTGACAGGGTTGTCACACTCGAGATATCTCGTTTGTGGCAACACAAACACCGCCATTTGAAGAGATATCTGTATGTGGCAACCAAGAGATTAATATAATTCACTTTTAAGGTGTTAACTGTCACTTCTTGATGGAAAGGCATGATATTTTAAATAATAAAAACACATTTTTTAGTATTTATTTCCACAATATATTTTTTGATCAGGACCGGTTTCGTTCATCGCGAGCTCAGTTGATAATGCTCGCGATGAGCGAAACCAGTCCTGATCAAAAAATATATTGTGGAAATAAGTACTAAATTAGGTATTATTTAAAATTAATATAATTGTTAAAAAGTTTTTTTCGCTTTAGACAAAATATTTACATTTAACATCGTGACGATTGGTTGAGTTGATATCCCGCACCGAATTTAGTTACGTTTTGAAGTAAACTATTTTTTTAAATTTCATTGTCAGACAGGGCAAGCATATCGAGTCGCATACGCTACCAAAAGTACTTCTGAGATATCTCGTCTTTTGCAACACGAACACTGCGCCATTTGCCGTGGTGTTTCGTCTGTGGCAACTATCGGATTAATATTGAATAGGTTTTTTTAAGCACACGACAAATTATTTTCGTTAAACGTCGTGACGATCAATCGAATTGTTCTACTGCTTTAACTTTGCTTTGCACTGCTTAAGTTAGTGGTATTGTTGATAACCGCATAAAAGCCAGCGTGTCAATGATTATGACGTGATTTTTAATAATGCTGTGTTATTCTGCAAATCACCTTATTTGATATGATATGAATATCAAGCAATATAATTTTTATGTTATGAGCAACTCGTACTAAAATTCAGGGCAAAACATATTAATATCAGATAAAAACGAGAAGGTTTCACGTATAAAATGCCAGGTCATCCTCCGTTGTTTACAAATTCCCGACAAAACAAGGGGTTGTAAGTAGCAGTTGTGATCAACTGATATAACCCAAAGATTACAAAAATACTTAATTTTGATCAAAAAAATCAATTACTGAAGGAACTGTCGTATTTTCGCAAATTTTTTACAATAACGAGTAATCGTTTTATGTCGAGGACGGTTCTATTTGACAACCCTTCATGGATTTGTTAGAACAAATTTAAAAATTCCAAACTATACAACATCAGCATCTGAAAATGACTTAAATTATTTATTTGTGTGTTGTACATTCATAAGTGTGTGCGTTATAATATATATGTGACTATAGTATATGGGAATGTAAATATAATTATAATGTGTCGATTGAATTGGCATTTACTGGGTAAAACTCTATTAAAAGACGGTGAAAAAAACCAACTAACAAAAAAACAATCCCAAACTAAAGTAAATTGCTATTTTTTCATCGTGTTATAATTATAATGCGTAGTGTCCAAGTGAACCAAATTTTCTGTTGATTACTCAGCTCTGCAACGACTATTGTCTGTCGACTACGATATGAAGATGATACACCAAATAAATCAATACATAAGAGATGAAGGAGACCTGAAGAGTTCTGATGCTAACATAAATCTTAATGCTCCATCAATTTGAAATTAAAACTAGCCATTTCAAATTACAGTTAAACAATATAATGAAATGTTAAGTACTATTTCCACAATTTTATATTATTAAGATTGGGTACGGTCTCCTTTATCGCGATGATATCATTTGAAAGTTTTAACGTTGAATGAAATCAGTACTGATTTATTGTAGACCAAAGAAGTAGATTTAATTGATTGAATTTACATTTACTTGGTAGAACTCCATTATAGCACGGTGACAAAATTGGAATGTATTTTAGTTCTACAATTGTTTTTTTAAATATAAATTCAAACTCAGCGCATACGTGTTTACATCTTTGTAGTAAAAGTCGCAAGATGACAGCTTTCGAACAGCTGGAAATCAATATATATCAATTATCACAAAAAATTCTTAACGAACAAACTAATATGTATCTGTCGCCACGACTCAAGCCATTGGAAGGGGTTTTTCCGTAATAAACCATCGCCATACAATAAACCATTTCTGTGCAATATGTAAGCTTATTGGTATAGCCGACTTTTTAGTTTCATTTACAATTTTAATTTTTTTTAGTTTTACCGATAACAGGAAATAAGCTAGGTCGTTAAAACGGGAGAGAAGATGTATTGTGTACCTTTTCTACACAGCTATATATAGATAAGAAAATGTTCGTTTAAGCATAGTTATGACGATGGCATGAGCCGAAATAGCTATCAACTATATCTTATAAAAAAAATTGTAGAACTAAAATACATTGCTATTTTTTTCACCGTGTTATAATGGAGTTCTACCAAGTGAATGCCAATTCAATCAATAAATAAAAATGTTATTTTGATAACGAACCATATTTTAAAGGTTGAGATCGACTCGCTTTTCATTCGACGTTACAAACTCTTGAATGAGCAATTAAACAGTAGTGAACAATATGTTTTATATGCTTGAGCGATATAATGTAAAGTGATTATTAGTATACATACCTAGAACACCATCTCCTACTCCGTACTAAGACTTAGCCTTGTGTGTTGTTATTTAAATATCGCCAATACAATTTTGTAACAGATATATATCTTACAAATCAAAACCAACAACTTATAAAAATTGGCTACAAGTTAAGGGTTGGTTTTTAATACATAAAAAAAGCTTTTTTTAGTTCTACAAAATTATTTTTAACAAATATAGTTGATAGCTATTTCGGCTCACGCCATCGTCAGAACTATCCTGTATAGTTCTGACGATGGCGTGAGCCGAAATAGCTATCAACTATATTTGTTAAAAATAATTTTGTAGAACTAAAATACATTGCTATTTTTTACCGTGTTATAATGGAGTTCTACCAAGTGAATGCCAAGTCAATCAATAAAAAAAGCTTATTGTGACAAACGTAGAAACGAAAAGACTTTCAAAAGCCCAAAAGAAAAATGTCTTAAATATATATTGGGCACATCGGTGTTGTGTTTAAAAACATGTATTTGCTATCTTTTAATATCTTCTTAGAGGCAGAAATTAAAACGAAGGATTAAACAATCTTTGCAAAGAATCCTGTGTTTTAATTTAAGGCGGAAATTTTTTGAACGGAAAAAAACATACCCACTTTATACTTCGACAAGCTGTTCTGATAGTAAATAACTCACAAAAAACATTTTGTACGAGCTTAAAAACAGTCTCCAGAAAAATTGATTAAAACAAAAAGATTTTTTGTTACGAGTTGGAGGAATTTGCAATGTTTGGGTGCATTTGTTCATAGGCTTTCGTATTAGGTTTGACGGGTTTGAGCGTATGAAAAAACAGCTTTCTTTATCAATAAATGCTTTTGAAGGCATGGGTATTTGTGATGTCAAAATATATCTAAAACTAATATATTCCATAAAATGGAACGTACTGAAAACAGTTAGCTTACCACAGCTACTGTAATAATACTGTAATCTCTATTATTTTAAACCTTACTCTTTTTGTACAAAGAAAAGTTGAAGAACTGAGTAACGAAAAGCTCTTGAAGAAATAAACTTTGGTTAAGTAACTCAAATAAGAATATATGAAAAATAAAATTAAATGGTTCAACAAAGTAAAAAAAAATTAAGGTAATTTTTATTAATTTTAAAGTGTTTACTGTCACTTTTAAGTGGAAAGCTCTATATTTAAATATTAAAGCATAACTTTAAGAACCATTTACAAAATTTTATACCTTTTTCCATTGTGCGATGCTTTCAGAAATTATGTTGAGTTTTATAATTGCGTCCAATAAATAACACGGTGAAAAAATAACAATGTATTTTATTTCTACAAAATTTATAAGCTACATAGTTCAGAGCTATTTGGGCTTATACCTTCATCAGAATTATGTTTAAACGTACATATAGCTATGTAAAAAAGGTACACAATACATCTTAAGCTGTGGTGATGAAACAGAAGAGAAGATGTAATGTCTATCTTTTCTACACAGCTATATATAGATAAGCAAATTTTCGTTTAAACATAGTAGTGATGATGGCGTGAGCCGAAATAGCTATCACATATATTTTTAAAAATAATTTTGTAGAACTAAAACACATTGTTATTTTTTCACCGTGTTATAATGGAGTTCTACCAAGTGAATGCCAATTCAATCAATAAAAAAAACATTTTTTTGTTTTTTCTTATTCGAATAATTTAAGTTTTGTAAAATTCAAGATGTTTTTTTATCCACGAGCGACCCGGGTTTTGCCTACCAGAATTCTATTACACAGATGCAATAGTATTGACAGCAAAAAATAGTTTGCATGGGTTTTAAATATAAAGAAAATACACAGGACAATATAGGCTAAGGTAAGGCGATAAATGATATATAAATCTGAAATAATGTTGATAGTTAAATGTGTGTTTAAACTAAGCTCTGATGAAGACGTAAGCCGAAATAGCTATCAATTATATATCTAATAAATTTTTTAGAATTAAAATACATTGCTATTTTTATCGTGTTATAATGGAGTTCTACCTAGTAAACGCTAATTCAACCAATATGTCCAATCAACAAGTTTGAAGGAGACTTAACATAAATATTGGATTCATGATTCAATACTATAATAATAATAACAATAAATAATTATATTTAATTTGCAAAAAAAAAAACCAAATTTACGTCTCATTTCTACGATTGATTTAAAAACATCTGCCGTCAAACTAACCCTCAAGTGTCCTTGGTATCCGAGGCATATTGAAAAATATTCGCTAGTCACCGTGTTTTCATTAGGCATCGCTCAAACCCTCCTCTAGGCAAGGGTGAGCCATAATTGCCCGTCGCCTCTTGATATAAATCAAATTGTATGTCGCGAATCCGGCAAATTGCATTGCTTCGGGAATTGCCAATCGATATGTAATAAGTGTTTATAGTAAGGACATTTAGAAGTGATATATGTTTTGGCTTAAAACTAAACGAACATTTTTTCTTGCTTATATAATCGGAAGTGAGTAGTCTCAAGTAGATGTTTATTCCCACCGTTACCCACGAATTTGAAATATGTAAGAATATTTCAGTTTAAATTTACTCAATTAATGATATTAACTGAAGGTCTTTGATGGAATTTTCGTATCAAATTTGAGTTTAGCCGAACTAATAGTTTTGTAAGTTTTGTGTAGATGACAACTGCAAATATAAATCGATTTTAAAATGCCTTAGCATACACAAACTAGACGCGGCGTCAAATTAATTTCAAATATTTTAGATTACTAATGCAGTCGACTTGACAAATAGTTTGAAGGTAAAATTGTAAGAAATATGAAGAACAATAATTAGTGATTTTTTACGCAACGTAATTAACATTTAAACGCCCTTTATCGTAAATAAAAAGCATAACGCACTGCCCAAGCATTTTTCGATTAATTTTTGGCTAACATTGTGTTGTCATATAAATCAACACGCCTTTGACAAAAGGGCTTATCTTAAAAAACATAGAAAATTTATAATATATTAAGTCTGTGAAGTTATCAAATTATCATATGTGTTTATGTGGAATATTAAAAGACGTGTCTGATAAATAGCTTTGATAAGAACTGATTTAATTATAATTTGGATCTTACACTAAGGGTCAATCTTTTTTCCTGTTTACTTTTTATTGTATTATATTATATATGTTACAACCGATGCAAACTATTAACCCAAGTTTACTCAAGTTTTGTCATTCACGACGCGGGTTTCGTCTTTCAAGATCTTCAGGCATTCTTCCTCAAGTTTTTGATTGTATGTTACCAATGCGAATTATTTATTGTGTCTAATAAATCCCTTTTAATGTGTTTACTGTAACTATTGATAGATAGGCATGAAATTTTAAATTGAACGCTTTAATAGTACTTATTTCCATAAAGTATTTAATGATCAGGCTATAAATACTAAAAATGTGTTTTCATTATTTAAAATATCATTTCGTTCCATCAAGAAGTGACAGTTTATACTTCATAGTACTGCGTGTCTACTAGTTCTATTGCATTCATCTGATGGAATGTCAAAAAGTGACGAAGTGCGAAATTCGGATCTTGAGTGAAAAAAAATGTAGAATCGTAGAAAGTTTCAACAATTAAAACTAATAAACATTATCAACTGATTATAATATTCACAACGAGCGGGACCAAGTCTAATATTAAAATATATTATCCAAATAGTCCTTACAAATTTCATTTTATTATTTAAAATGTCATGCCTTTCCACTAAGAAGTAACACTTAACATATAAACAAAAATACATTCTACGATATTCCAATATCGTGCCAAATATCCAATATAAAACTTATTCAACAATAATAGCAATATCACTAGAAGTCTACGGCGTAGACCCTCTGTAGACCAGTGTAATACCACGTAGACGTTTATTCAGTCAATCGAAATTGAACGTCGTTGAAGCCAAAATTGAGTACCTAAATCGCTTTAGCAATCAAGTCACACATCTGGATGTTAATATTACATCAAATGGTTCTACGTGGAGTACTCGAACCGTATACAGTGCGTCGTTTAGGGTATAAAGTTGTCTATACATCTATACATTGTGTATGACCCGGCTTAAGTTTTGATTCCATTGTATGAAACAATATTATTTTCACATTAACTTAGCAAAAGAAATGTTTATTCATGTCATTCAATTGTTTTGTTTTTGAAAATTACTGATTTTACAGTATAAAAATGAAAATCTTGATATTTAATATAAGCTTTTAAATAATATTCATATATTTCCATACATCGTACTAAATAAAGTAGAATTTTTAAAGTTTTTCAATTTTGAAAAGTAATATCGTACAAGGAAATATTGCTTTAATAACTTCTTTTTTTTTATATCAAATTGATGAATGTCAATATTTATAACGCGTTAGCATCTGTTTCTTTCATCTCATCTCTTATGTATAAACTTATTTGTTGTAAAATTGTTTTGCAGTTGTTGAAAGAAATATTTCGCTGCAGAGCTGAGCAATCCACAGAGACACCACAAGCATTATAATTATATTTATATCGTCACATTCTATAGACACAAAAAATAGTAAAAACATAAATTAGATATCTTGATTTTGAAGAAGGAACTGAAGAATGAATGTTGCCAGAATAAAAAAAAATGCGATTAAAAAACTATTAGTATATTTATTGTATATAAGAATATGTTCTAAATTGAAAATGAGCACGATAATGAAAAATAAAATTAGTATAGTATAGTAACTTTGTACGATTTCACCTATTTTGCCACTAACGACCCGGGTTGTGCATTTCGGAATCTTCAGACATTCTGTCACACGCAATAAAACTGACCATGTTGCATCTGTGTGACAGAATGTCTGAAGATTCCGAAAGGCAAAATTCTGGTCGTTAGCGACTAAGCATGTTGAATTGCACAATATTTCAATAATTAAAAATGATGAAATTGATCGATAATCTAAAAAAAATATGCACATTTCCTTAGAATTAATAAAGACTTTTCCACGACATTTGCTTTTAACGCAATCTAAAATTATTTTTTGTATAAAGAAAATTAACAAATTATTATATTTACTATGGCTAATTTCTGATAAACCAATCGCTCTTGCAACGTCTCACCTTAAAGATCGATTGAGTGGAAGAGGTTTTTACATGCAACAAATTATATATCCACGCCTTCGATCATTCGTCAATGTAATCACAATAGGCAAATTTGATTCGATTTTATCAACGAATTTCATTTGTGTCACATATGTAGACATTGAACAATTTATCTTTCCAAACATAAAAAGATCGCGATGAATCAGCAAGGCATTTCATATGCACAGGTATCCGAACTGCACGATCGATGCTTGAATAATGAATCGTCGTATCCAGTGAGCCATGAGAGCTGTCAATGGAATTGCACTAGAGTATGCAACTGGTACAGATCGCGACATGAATATATTTATCCTAAGCTACGCTCAAAGGATCCTACGTCTACGGCGTAGCGCAGTCTACGCCGTAGACGCATCGTAGAATACTATCACAGTCCGTTAAAGATTGTAAAATTATATTATATAATCTCTAAGGATTTTGTCTTTTTGGGTTTTGGTTCTATATAACCGTTGTAAAGTATTTATTGTGTCAAATAAATCTAACACTGCGACACCTGATAAATATTTAATCATCTGTTGGATTATCCGGTTTGTGGATTATTTGTGCCTGAAAATAAATATTTTTTTAATTCAAATATAATCTGATCTGATATGATGATTTTTTCCATAACGGTTATGAGACGCATTAATGAATTGCGATCTTGAATATGCGCGTTTTTTGAAAAAAAAGGATGAATTTAGCGATGTGTTTACGTAACTAATCGGTGAATTTTTTTAACCGCTTGTGTGTTTTGAATGTATGAATGTTCGCATATACCGCAATAAACATCACAATTTATGGGACTAGAATTAGTCAAGAATTGAAATCCTTTGTACTCCCCATGCGTTTCTATTTACATTTTCAGTGAAGAGCATAAACCGGCGCGAGTGCCTGCAGTAAATTTGTAAATTTCGATATTTATTGCCTATATTTGTCAGCTCTCGGGACTACGTTTGTTATTATGATAAAATATGATGTTTTTATGTGTTTTATTGAAAAATAATGAATATATAAATAATGTGTCAAAAAATTTTGTATAGTGTGTATGATAATTATATTCGAAAATAAAATAAAAAAATGATGATTCGGATTATCCGTGTTGTTCAATTATCTGTGACCATCCTCCCCAGCATTAGCCCGGATAATCGAGAGTGTACTGTATTAAATCATTTATATATGTCAGTTATACATTAAGTTCTTGTCCGTAGGGTCTATATTTTCATGAATTTTTTCTCTCGGAGACGAGACTAACTATTTATTGCTCGTCAGTTTTATTAAATTTATGTGATAAATTATATGATGAAATGCCGAAAGCGAAAAACAAAACACGTACAAATATTAAACTTTTTAGCTTTTCAAACATTATCAATATTATGTTCGATTTTATGGCTGACATTACGAGAAATTTGATTAAGTTACAAATTCCTTTATCTATAAAACCAAGTACATAAGCCTCCTAATTCGATCGTATCCCATTGATTGGCTCAATTCTCTCCCCAAATAAACAGCCAAGGAACAGATTTTCTGAGTGAAAGAGAGTTTAAATGATGCCTAATAGGTTAATTCTGCTAACAGCTCTAAAGCCTTTGGGAAGAAAAGCGCCGACAACGGCCCGCGGGCCTCTTATGGAAACCTCATTATAGGTGTTTTCAATGTTGTTTTATAATTAATTCCAAGTAAAAAAACCATTTTGAAGTCCTGACAACATGCTCTCTTTACAGCTTCCCAACGATTTTATCGCTCTTTTAGTAAAAGTAAATGTTTTTGGTTTTCTATTAATGCAAAAAATGCTGTGAAATTGATTGGCATATATGTAAATTATCAAATTTGTGTTTTAAGAACGGCAAACAAGCATGTATATGTTTTATCACGTTGTTTTAAATATTTGGTATAAAAATGTTTTCATAGCCAGACAAACAACTGAAAAAACATATTAGATGACATAGCGGAAATATTATTTGAATATTAAAAAAAATTGTATGCCTATTTTTTAATGAAGGTTTTTGTTTGTGTAAACTACGCAAAATATTGTATCGTAAATTGAGCTTCCCTGTCATAGACTCTCAACATTTTTGTTTCAATTCCTTGGAGCTTTTTGTGCCTGGATGCTTTTTTAGAATGGACAAGAGCATTAACTGGACCGGCTCTGGGACCATTACTGGGCGGGATGGGTATTTTCTGTCGAATCAGCAATATACTCTCCGCCAGGGCTTTAGGTAAACAAACTAAAAGGATCGAATTTTTTACATAATTTATCACTCATTAGGTAAACCTAAATTTTTTGTTCGCTACACACTATCTGTGTCCAGATTTTCAGAGGAATTTAACTACCAAAATGATTCACTTCCTAATAAAATTTACAGTTAATCCTCCTATAAAATTCCTATGATATATGTATATATATATTCCTTATAGTCTGGAAAAATTTTCAAAGTTAAATATATCAATGATATACACAACTATCTGCATTAAAATGATATTTTTTAGTATCTGGTTGTATATTGAATTAATTTGATGTAATTTAGACTACAAAATCATCATAAAAATACTGCAATGGCATTTAATTATTTATACACGTTAAAAACATTAGAATAGTTAGTTTATTGCTTTGAATCGTGAAAGAAAAAAAAAGGTAACTTAGAAATTAAAATAATTAATAACAAGAAAGTCAACCAAGCAAACTTCAGCAAAACCAAGTCTGAACTAACTTTCGTCGACGTAGAATATGTCTGTACTATTAAACATTGTTAATGCTCTTTTCATTGCCATACTGGTGCTTTGGGAGAACAAACAAATAATGTCCACAACTTTTCAAAAACATATCTGGAAAAAAAAAACATTTCGATGTCATGAAAGATAACAGAATTATCATTTTGGCTTTGTATAATTCGAAAGAAAAATTTGGCGAGGTACATTTTACTTCAAGTTTTTAAATAATTATAAATGAGCTTTCGTAAAGGAAGGTCAGTTGGATAATGCCGTATTTAGTATCCTTAAGCATTCAAGCAAAAGACATCCGATCAAAATACATCCACTGATTTCGGACACTTAAAACATACATCGACACCTTAACTTTTTAAAGATGCTAGTTTCGTATAAGGCGGGTTTCTGTCGTTCGGTCTTTAGCTCGGCACTATAGAGGAATTGAATGTATAAAAACTGTTTTCAAACTCACTTAGTTTGCATAAAAAAAAGACTTGGTTTTTTTGTAAAAAAATAATATGAAAATACACGAACTATGAACAATTTTATGTATTATTGTATTGTTGAAATAAGAGCTTATTATGTCTTATGTTACGAAATACAGCGTGCTTAAGTTGAGCTTGTAATGAGGGAATGAAGTTTTCTTAGCCCTGGACCGAAGCCTCTAAGTGACGCAGTCTGTCGTTACTTTGGCCTAGGGTTGAATTGACACTTTGGGCCGAAACGACAAAGATTTTGCACGATGTTGATGGATCGAGAGTGCAAGGGATAAATAGATATCATTTTCACGTCCCTTTCCGGAAAATCTTCTTTGAAAATCGTTATCTATACGTAAATAACGTGATAGATACATAAATTTACAGCTCCTGGTAAAATTTTAAATAATATCATCAGGGATCGGAATATTTATTGGTTTGACGGTGTTTCATATACACAAGTGAATGAAATTTTTATCGTTTTTTATTTTTGCGATTTTGAAAAATCTCACGGGCTCAAATCTCAGTAAGTGGCTTAAACTGTTATTTGTCGCTAGAAAGGCATAATGTTTTAATAACATAATGCAATGCTTAGTACTATTTCGACAAATTAGCTCAGAGTTTACGGTTGTTTTTTGTCCCTGTCCGCGATAAATACTCAACCTATTTGAAACCATGCTTTAATTCAGTGAACAATCAATATTTTTTGTACTTTAGCAACATCATCCCGCTACAGAGCAAAGGAAATATAAAGACGAATTATGAGGCTTAACACGTGTAAAGTTTAACGCACAGAATCTGAAAAGCATAAATTTGTGCACACCGTAAACAACGTGTTAATATAATTAAGATTAGGACCAGTTTCGTTCACTGCAAGACTAACTTATAATTATTTAGATTATAAGACAGAAATATTTTAAATTCATAAAATTTTATACGATTCCGCATATTTTGTTACTAACGACCCATCAGCATCGTCAGGCATTCTATCGACTATCGAAGATTGCAACAGAACTCACAAAATGGGTCGTTAGCGACAAAGCATGTGAAATCGTACAACAGTTAAAATTTCATCTTCAGTCAATATAAGCCGTAAGAGGTCATTATTATTTTGTTTGTCAACGATGTTTTTTATTTTAATACAAAGTGTACGCTTATATATTATTTAGTTATAAATTATTGAATAATTGGTTATACTCAACAGAAAATGGACGGCCCTTGTAGTAAATCGTAGTAAATAAACTACGATGAAAATCTATAATGTTTTCAAAAAATCTGACATTAAAGTAACGTTTCAAAACGTTACTTTAATGTTTATTTTACTATAAGCGTGACACTCGTAAAAACAACGTACTATAAAAGACGTCCTTCAAATTTTAAATGTTGCTCTCCAGAGATTGCTGTGAGCCTGTATAAATTAAGTTCCACAAGTATGATTTATTCCAGCATTTTTCAGAGTAAAAAAGTCAAGTAAAGTTTTACGAAAATACTATAAATTTAATATTCACTACGGAATGTATTTCATTTCACCACGACTGTTTTCGTTTGTAAAAAATGAGCTTTTAACAAAGTATCGTAACAGCTTTTTTTCAACAAGCTTATTATACAGTCGTTCAACTTATTATATTCGAGTAAAAGTGAAAAATATAACGTTACAATAGAAAAATTCTAGTATTTAGATAGTTGTAGCTTTGTATTATATTAGTGTTGAGTGGTCCGTGAATGTCGTAGATTTCGTAGTCGTCAAATACATTTTTTTGTACGCGATTTTAATGACATACTGTGTATACCACAAGGTCTTTTCAATCCGTTAAAAAATATATATAATCGGATGCATGATGAACGACATTAACTGACAGGCGGGATATAAAATGTGCGCGTAAGTTTTGGATTCGAATTTGAAATCTGCTGCCTTTGGGCATACTTTGCAAGGCGATCTAAGTCGCAAAGCTCGTATTGACAATTATTCAAACTGTATCGTGGATGCGGTTTCACTGTTTGGGAGGCTTTAGTTGATAGTGCTTTTGCTTTTTTTTTTAATTTCAATCTGCTTTAGGCTTTTAAGAGTTATTCATTTGACTTTTAACTATAATTTATTATTACCTAAATAATAATCACGCATTACTTTGGAAAATTGTTATAAAAATTGAATTTTTTTTTATTAATTATTTTTTTAAACAGATTTAAAGAAAATTTGAAATCATTGTTGTACGACAAATTTAAGGAATAGTACAAAATTAAAACGATTTAAATTTGAATTGTTCAAACTTCGAACGATTCCATATATTTTGTCAATTTCGTTAAACCGGGGTTTCACTTTTCGGCATCTTCAGGCATTCTGTCACACGGATGCAACAGAATTGAAAGTTAGTCAGTTCTGTTGCATGTATGTATGTGAAATCGTATAACAATCGTAAACATCTTCAGTCGATATCATACATTAAAATGATTTATATAATTTCTCATATGAAATTCCATCAAGCTTTGTCAGATGTTATTTCAAATTCAACCTGAAGTTTGAAAATCTAATTAAGATAATTAATTGGTTTATTTATTAAATGGAAGTTTACTTGGTGAAACTGTGTTATTTTATGGTAAATTAATTACCCGTTTAAGTAATAATAAAGGACTTTTAAGACTATGATTGAGTTTAAATTGAGTTAGGTTTTATACACTTTTTAAAACAAGGTGAAGAATATACTATTTCACTTATTCTAGTATCATTGCTTTCATAAATAATTTCAATGGTCAAATATAATAGAAAGATAAGTTTTTATAAGAAAATAAAAAAAAACACTGAAATTTATAAATCGTTTTCATAAATGCACTGAAATTGAATGATACTCTATATTTAAATGAGTAATTTTAATTGTTATAGAAGCGAAAGTGATCAGCACAATTGTAAGAGATTGTAAATATATTGGCAATACACCGCACACAAAATGGATAGTTTTTTTGCTATGCGATTAGACTTGTAAGTGGGTGATATGCTGAAAACAATGTATCGATGAAAACAATTCGCTAGTTGTAGGTATACAACGGGGTGTCAGTTTTCTAAACTGATTTTTGAACATCGAATATGATGAATCTGTAGAAAAACATATTGAATTGGTTAGAATATACTCTGTAAAGCATTAAATACTATTTTATAAATTATTATCTGTGTAAGATATTTGAATACAGGTCATTGAAATATATATGAATCTCACAGCTTGTTTCTTACATCCCCCTTAAAAATTTATTCACATAAATCATTGTGTACAAGATCGAAAATTTTAAAAATTAATTCAGTGTTACTAAATTTACACATAAGCAAAATTCAATTGTTAAGACTTTGTACGATTCCACATGCTTTGTCACTAACGACCTGAATTTCACCTTTTGACATCTTTAGGCATTCTATCACACGGATGCGAAAGAACTGAGGTGTATAATGACAAAACTTGTTGAATCGTATAAAGTTTTAACAATTCAAATTTGTTATTGAAATTCCATCAAGCTTCAGTCAATATCATAAATTATCACATAAAGGTTAATGTTAACCAAATTTATGGGTTATTAGAGCATTTTTTTTGATAAAAAAATGATAGTGCGTGAAGATCTATTAAGCATTAGAGTTCTTTAAGTCTTCTTCATCTCTTATGTATTGATTTATTCGGTGTATTATTTTTCTGTCTTTGCTAATAGACGTATAATAACATTGGAAACTCACAAGGGTATCAAATGAACGAGCGATAAAATCTACATATTACTATAGTTTAAAAAAATGTTGCTCTTACCAATGGCATCTCTATTAGCAGGCCGGTTCTATGCAATGAAAGAACAACAATTTGTATTCACGTCAAAAAATACTATTAGATATTATTTAATGATGAGAGAATTTAAATTTTGACTTCGTATAACTCAAAAGAAACGTGTAGCCAGGTAAAAAAAGAAAAACTGCACAATTAATTTATCTTTTTTTTAAATCATTTTTTTTATTTGTAACTTGACGTTTTTTTTTACAAAAATTTGATATGAGTGAAACTATTAGTAAATTAATTGATCGAGCTACTTTCTGCATACATACAACTATAGTGAATATCTTTGTTTGCAAGCAGAAATCAACAACAATATTATTGTCTATGAAATTCCATTAAAGACCCAGCAATTTATTTTTGTAACCTTATTCTTGTGGTTTAAAGGCATTTAACATGTTTTATATGAACAATATTATTTGGTGTCGGTAATTCACTACGCCATGATTGAAATTAGCTGCCCCTTGAAACACTGCTCGTCTAAAAATATTGAATGTATTCACGTCAGGTAAAGCTTGCCTCCTTTCTCATAAGATGCCGTTGTGCTTAAACATTTTTCTTATTCCACTGACAGGCGAGTAATTGAAAATATTCACATCTCCGAATCCAGTACTCGAACCATAAATATAGCTGGTGTGTCCGTGATAAATGTGAAGACTATAGCGCCATCTGTTGAGAAGCATCTGGGCGATAAATCAATACCCTGTGACAAAGTGAAGATGCTATAAATCATCGGTCCGGCGAAGAAGATGATCCTCTCTGACAGTTACGAATTTGAGAATGAATATTGAAAATTATATTGGCACGTCTGTGTAAGTGATTTTTTTTAAGAAATGTTTGTTTCTCCAAGAACGTTCAGTTAAATTTTATGGAAACACTTTTCAGTGATAGATGATTTCTCGTTCCCCCGATTTCATTCCTTCATAAAGCATCCTAACGAAAGCTTTATCTAAGAAAATTATAACATACTTATATACAGTAATCAAGGATACAGAACTTTGTACTTACCACAACTAGCTAAGAATTTACACTATTCTTACTGGGTGTATTCCGCAGAGTAACAACGTTATGCGTGTTTCAACCTTTCGCCGAGAATATCCGAGGAAAATTCCTCGAAACTCGGTTGCTTGCACTACAGTGTGCATAAAATTATATTAAATTATGAACTGATGTTTGATCGGCATTGATTGATTGATGATTTGGCATTTACTTGGTAGAACTCCATTATAACATGGTAAAAATAATGCAATATATTTTAGTTCTACAACAATTATATGGTATATAGTTGACAGCTATTTCGGTTTCCCTCATCAGAATTTTTATATCTGATAAGAGAGCTGTGCATTCAATTGAATTATGCAACAAACTAACTTTCGATCGAAGTGGTATTTACTTGGAAGAACTCCATTATAACACGGTGAAAAAATATCAATGTATTTTAGTTCTACAAAATTTATATAGTTTATATTTAGTTGACTGCTATTTCGGCTCATCAGCATTAATTTAGTTCTACAAAGTTTTGTAGACCTAAAATCTGCTTGTTATAATGTAGTTCTACCAAGTAAATGCCAATTTAATCAATAAGCCTTATACTTTATAAATTTTGCAGATCTAAAATACTTTTATTGCTATTTTTCACCATTTTATAAACTTTGTACGATTCCACATGTTTTTTCATTAACGACCCGGGTTTCGCCTTTCGGAATCTTCAGGCATTCTATCACACGAATGCAACAGAACTGACATAAAATAAAGAATTGGCATCGTCTATATACCAAATTTATTCATTACAGGAAAATACTATTGTAATAAGATAATGATAATTATTATAAGATAAATATTATTTAATATGTTTTAGTTGCAATTTACTGCTTGCCTTGGAGTAAGTGTTTTCCTAACAATTCAAATTTGATACTGAAATTCCATCAAGCATTTTCAGTTGATATGATATTTTTTTTTTTAATTTTATGTTTTAAGTGATAAGTTTTATTTGTTTTCTTTATAACGACGCAAGTTCTTTGAATGCCTTGTTATTTGTCAAAGATGCAAAAAAGTTGGCATTACCAATTATTACAAAGTTGCCGTACCTGTTTTCTTACACACAGTAAGAATAGGAGTAGAAAATGAAGGGTAGAACAGGACTAATGGTTGGGTAACGGTTGTTATTAGGTCACGATTTTTTAGAGTAATTATTCATATTTAAATTGACCGTTTTCTAACCAAATTAAGCATCAGGAAAGTTGTTTCTCGTCTTGAATATAATCGTTTGATTTTATACAACATAACACAATATTTCTGTACAAAAGGGTATACGGCTTCACAAGTTTTAATGATATGATATAATTCGCAAAACTGACACTGAGTTGATTGTTATGGAACCGGAAACATTGCTATTAATATCATCCAATTAAAGTTTTCTACGCAGTAACATTGAAGACTTCCGGGTTAACTTAGGTTTTGGAGGCTTTGACGGACGGACGGCTGAAAGCTGTCACCTGAAGACACTCTACTGATGTGCGATAATCTAATTTGAACAGAGCTTTAACAAGTACAGAATGTTCTATAACTGTATCAAGTGAAGAATAATTCGAACGTAATATTAGTTTAAATTATATACAACATTTATTATGTCAAGATTTTTAAACAATATTACTCCCAATGCAGAGCATTAGAACTCGTTACAGATCATCTCAAAGAACTTTGTTTGAAGATATTTGATTATAAACTACTAACTCTCTTGCGCGGATCAATGGATTTAATTAATGCACCTATACAGAAGGGTCAAAAAAAACCATAAAGAAATTTCAAAAATAATCGAGTCCAATTAAGTTCATTGCTTTTAATAAACGAGCAGTCAACCCTTCTTTATTATCCCTTGCTATATCCATATACAACGTAACTGACTCAAGTCGAATGCCCCGTTGTCAGTGACAAAATATGTGGAATCGTACAACATTTCAACAATTTAAATTATATATAAAATAAAAATATAAAAATGTATTATAAATAAAAATATTTCACATATGTGATTACACACAACTGTGCCATTAGTATTCCCCGTAAGAGCTCAATTACTCTAAAATTCTCTTATTTTATTAAGTGCCGTGACTCGCAACCGAAAAGCAGTATTGTCAAGAATAACGTAAAAAAATGATATTTCACAGAGAAATGTATGGATTACATGTAGTTAACGTTATATTTGTTTATCTCTGTTAGAGTATAAACGGATCGTAGATAATTTGCTTTCTAACCCTGTCACTCTTTGTTGATGTTTTTTGGGATATAAAATTTGACTTAGCTTTTAGATCTATAACGCGTTAGCAACAAGGCTGTTCAGATCTCTTTCTTCCTTATGTATAGGTTTATTTTTTGTATAATTGTTGTTGTTGTATAAGTTGCTGCAGAGCAAGTTGTAGTGAGAAAAATATATGTTTTATTCACATTTCAGTTGTTTCACTACTCTAGCACTCGTCTTTAACTAGCAGATAGAGAAATTATACATAAGGTAAAACGTATGTTTATTTTTTGATAAATGACTCACGGAGAATCTCCGTGAACCATTTTTTGGTTCACGATTCCATTGTGCAAAAAAAATGCGGGAATAGAATATGATTTTTTAATGTGATTATTTTATTTAAGTTGTAATGTTTTTAATATTCAAATGGTTTGTTGTATATTACGATCGGTTGAGACCGTCGTCAAGCTCAAAAACATAACGGCCACTCGAGGTCAAAATTTTAATCAGAATAGAATTCGAGTATACGCTGGATAAATTAATTATGTTATATTATGTCGCTGACAGTTAAAATGTTTGAAACACTTGGACCGTATGCGAAAGTTAAAAGTTAAAAATATTTATAATTAAATTTGTTTAATATTTTTTAAAGACAATTCGTATTTGATATAAATGAATTTTATAATTTACTTGCTAACTATTGTCGCCTAAAATCAAATCTAACAGCGTTCATCTGAAGTCAGTGATTCTCAAATTATTTTTTATTAGTTGCTTCTTTACTAGCTTCTTGATATGAACGTATTCATTACAGGTCGTGTAATATTTTTTGTTAAATATATAAACAATCAAATCCGTATACAGAAAACTTTGAAAACTTCTGTGAACTTTTTTTTATAGCAGGCATGTTGTTAAAGTGACATCTGTCAAATTTGTTGTCAATTGCTAATAGACTACAGCAAATCACTATGGAAAGTTAAAATGTGGAACTACATATGCAAATCACCAATTTTGGATGGACATTCTGTAGGAGTGATTTGAAGGCACGGAAATGGTCATTGAGATCGTGAGATTTAACGCCTTTTGACTTCTTTATTTGGAGATATTATAAATCGCAAGTCTTTGCGAATAAACCATTAACACTTGACACCCTTAAAGTCAATATAAAAAACGCTATCCATCAGGTTCAGCCAGATTCATGCGAAAAAGGCATTGAAATGAAAAAAAAAATGAATGGATATCTTACACCGAACTTCTTTTACATAATTACATTTCAAAAATTTTGAACACACCCTATTCAAAAATCCACTGCCATGATGTTTTTTAAAACTTTAGCAAACAACACGGCGGCTTATTGTTGAAAAAAGAAACTTTTTTACATTTATTTAAAAAAATCTTGTTACTGATTGCACGATAAAAATCATTATGCCTTTGTCGTAGCAATTTCCGTTGTTATCAAAAGCGATTAATCGTTCTTAAGTTAAAATAACTGTTTTGTTAGATACAATTATTATTGATTGAATTGGCATTCACTTGGTAGAACTCCATTATAACACGGTGAAAAAAGTAGCAATGTATTTTAGTTCTACAAAATTATTTAAAAAAAATATAGTTGATAGCTATTTCTGCTCACGCCATCGTCAGAACTATGCTTAAACTAACATTTGTTTATCTATATATAGCTGTGCAGAAAAGGCACACAACACATCCTCTCTCCTGTTCCAACGGCCTAGCTTGTTACTTTAACACAATGACACAACATTTTCAAAATTCTAAATGAAACGATAGGTGTCTATGACAATAAGATTATATGTGGGACGGAAGTGATCCTTCTGGAAGTAAATCAGACCACCCCTTTGTGCAACGGCTGGACAAGTGGCGATACCATTATGTTAGTTTGGTCGTTAAGAATCCTTTGTGATAATTGGTGTCTATTGATTTCTAGCTCTTCTAAAGCCGTCATCCTTCGACCCTTAGACCGACTTATGCCGAGGGCATACCGTAAATAATTTTCACAATTCGCTAATCACGTTATTAATGAATCACATAATATAAATTCAAACTCAGCTCCTAAATGTTTGCATCTTTGTAGTAAGGGTCGGAGAATGACGGCCTTAGAACAGCTAGAAATCAATAGACACCAATTATCACAAAGGATTCTTAACGACCAAACTAACATAATAGTATCGCCACTTGTCCAGCCGTTGCACAAAGGGGTGGTCTGATTTACTTCCAGAAGGATCACTTCCGTCCCACATATAATCTTATTGTCATAGACACCAATTGTTTCATTTAGAATTTTGAAAATTTAGTGTCATTGTGTTAAAGTAACAAGCTAGGCCGTTGGAACAGGAGAGAGGATGTGTTGTGTGCCTTTTCTGCACAGCTATATATAGATAAGCAGATGTTAGTTTAAGCATAGTTCTGACGATGGCGTGAGCCGAAATAGCTATCAACTATATTTGTTAAAAATAATTTTGTGGAACAATTATTATGTTTACATAACATCAGCTGTGACGATAATCTTTATTCTGTTACAAAAATGCCATGATATTAACCACGTTCAAATGATTAAGAACCACTGATTCAAAGCTGTGTTAGCCTTCGAATAGTATTCAAAAAATAATTGATATCTGTTTATTATATTAACAATGAAATAAGTATTATTTCTCGTTGGATAAATTGCCAATCTTCCGAAGAATGAATCAGAATATTTTGACAAAGACCGTTTTCATAAGCTTGGTACATAAGCTGCCGTATTAAAGTTAGTAAATATTATTGACAAGTTTACAAATATCCATAAGCTGTCTTAACTGATGGAGAAATTATAAACTGAATATTATCATGTCAATTTATTGGAAAGAAATCTTATTTAAATAATTAACAAAACTATTTTTGTTAAATAGTGCTAATTTCTATCTTAACAAATGACACAATTTTAAATTAAATTTTTAATATAGGCGCTAGTAAGATATTATTTTCTCTAAAATTTAATATAAATGAAGAACTCACTTTCAATGTGTTAACCTTGCCTTCTTGATTGATGAAAAAGCATGATATTTTAAATAATACAAACATGTTTTTTAGTACATTAGTAAATAATACTCTCGATGAGCGCAACTGGTCCTAATAATAAAAACTATTTAAAAAATAGTATTGCTTAAATATATAAAGAACTGTTTAAATTATGTTAAATCATAGTTCTGACGATGGTACCGCACAATTAATAAGGTATATAGTTGAATGCTATTTCTACTAACGTCCATTATAGTTGTGATGAAGGGTAAGCCGAAATAGCAAATCACCTATATACCTTAAAAAATTATGGAACTAAAATACGTTGCTATTTTTCATCGTGTTAAAGTATGTTGCATTACACGTAAGCGAAGTTGGTAAAAATATGTATTTCTAAAGTAAAAAGTTGACTGCTGCGCGTTGCTGCAATCTAACAGTAAGGAAATTCTAGGTATTTCTTTATGATAACAAACAATCTAATTGTTAATAAGCGTTAATAGGAATAATAAAGATAATATTATAGACCAATTTTAGGGGGGGAGGCAACCTTCGTGGGACTATATTCAAGGAATTTGTTAAATTTTATATCGATCGGATGAATGGTTTAGTAATGCATAAACGACAAATGGACACGCATACATTGTTTTTATATGAATAGAAAAGCAGACAAAAAAATATTCATTATAAATTAGGCCATTTTATTTTTGTATAACGGCTTGCTTGAAATATCAGATATTGAATATTATTTTCAGAATTATCATGTAAATGAGCGGCGAATGCTTTTCAGGCTTAGGCCATTGTTATTGCAAAGCCGGCTGTAAAAACATTCGGATTATTTTGCCATTGCTTTCGGGTACCCATGGAAGCCACTGTAATAGCAAATCGGGATAATGTGATAGTTTTATTAATAATCCAGGATGGCGGGTTCAATACATGGGGAAACCAAATTCAAATACGTATTGTGTATATATTTTATTAACAATGCCAAAGGTAGAAGTAATAATATTTTTGTGAGGGATTGATGAAATGTGTGTTTGTCCATTTAAGCAGTACTGTTATATTTTTAAGCCACGTGCCTAGATCTATGACGACTTGATATTATTGTATTAAACGAAATCCGTTCAACCTTTTGAAATATATAATATCAAAAGAATAGAGTTTCAGAACACAAAATTAATTTAAAAATGTTTTAGCGATTTTTAAAGTTTTTGCTTTTAGATAAAATAAAGAAACATCGACATTTGCCAACCATTTACTATCGGAAATCGTAAATTGTGGTGTTGAATTAATGCATCATAACACGAAAATCGTAAATTATTTTATCAAGAATTACGATAAATAGACAGAACCCGATCAAGCTCATTGCATTTATTAAGTAATAGAAATATATTTTTTAGTACTGATTTCCACAACAAATTTTATGATCAGTCCCGGTTTTGTTCATCGCGAGAAGAGTTGAGTCGATATGTGTTTTCATTGCTTAAAATATCATGGCTATCCATCAAGAAGTGACAGTTAACACATTAAAAGTAAGCTAGTTGCCTTAAATAAGCGAACAGTTTCCCTTCTTTTATTCTTCTTTACTATATATACCTCTTACATGAAACATGTTTAATAAGCCAACAATCTGGATTTTTTCTTCTTAGAATAAGCCATTTGATATTTAATACAACCGCAACTCAGTTTTTTTAAAGGGTAGGTATTTCAATGTATTAAATACATACTAATACAAATTATATGTATGCTGATAATTGCGTAAACCTTTCATCATAATGTCATTATGCTGTATTTTAAATAATAAAAAATAGGTACTATTTACACAACTAAATATTTTTTTGATCTGTTTTTGCTCGTCCCGAGCATTATCAAGTCAATTAACATTAAAACACAGCGCATTTTTGTTTTACAGTACTAGTTCTAGGTAATTTTAATTTTAGTGGTAAAAGTTAACGTTTATTTTAAATACAATGTTTCTCCACCAAGAAGTGACATTCAACACACTAAAAATGATCACTGGGCTGTTTTGTACGCTGAAATATTATAATAACTTTCAAAAAGTATTTTTTTCTATTGCACTTTTTCAGTTCTGTCTCTCCTAGATTAATTTATATACTGGTATGCCCTCGGCATAAGTCGGTCTAAGGGTCGGAGAATGACGGCTTTGGAACATCTGGAAATCAATAGACATCAATTATCACAAAGGGTTCTTAACGAACAAACTAATATAATAGTATCGCCACTAGTCCAACCGTATTACAAAGGGGTGGTCTGATTTGCTTCCATAATGACCACTTCCGTCCCACGTGTAAACTTTTTGTCATAGACACCTATTGTTTCATTTAGAATTTTTGAAAATTTAGGGTTATTGTGTGAAAGTATCAAGATAGGCCGTTGGAACAGGAGAGAGGATGTGTTGTGTGCATTTTCTTCACAGCTATATATAGATAAGCGAATGTTAGTTTAAGCATAGTTCTGACGATGGCGTGAGTCGAAATAGCTATCAACTATATTTTTTAAAAAATAATTTTGTAAAACTAAAATACATTGCTACTTTTTTCACCGCGTTATAATGGAGCTCTACCAAGTGAATGCCGATTCAATCAATATATTGCTCAGATATTTATCTTCATGGGCATTTTCCTGAAAGAACAATACGGTAACGGGGAAATTTTCCAAGACGACGCCCCATCGCCAATGGACTGACAAATTGTTTTATCAACCTAAGTCTTGTATAAATAGAACTTTTTTTACGTTACATTGAATATTACTTAACCGCGGCAATTTATCACCGTGTCAATACAGTGAACGGATAAGGCTACTTTTTTTTTGTTTCAACGGTGAAAGATAAAAGATATTCATCGTTACAAGGGTGTTTTTAAAATACATGTTCTTTTTTAAGCACACTGTTCAAACTTGTATACGATAATTTTATTACGGATTTTTAGGCAGTATAAAATGAGTCATAAAAAATTGATTAAAATTAAACAACACACTATTATGAAGACAACATGTTTTGTATTAAAACCATTGTTAAGTGCGTTTCTTTTAGTGATATGTTATTTTAAATCAATACTTAATATTGTCATACGAGTTACTGGGACGTGAATGAATGATAATTTATTCGTATCGTTTTATATTTATTATAGCTTTGACTTCCTAATGAAATTAACTATTATTCAATACATCATTTCTCTTAAAATAATAAAATAGAAGTTATTTGATTGTAGAAAATTTTCATTCGTCATTTTTGCTAATAAGCATTTCGTTATTATTTCTGAACAATTGATATCTTAAATTATTTGTAAACTATTTAACCTGTACAATGCCTCACACGCACAAGTGCGTGAATGGAATGCTCGACGTGTATAACATTAAAGTGTTACAAGTAATAATTTTTCACAATCATTTTGACTCTACTTAAAGAAATTTAAATAATCTACTTTTTTAGAAGATTTATGGCATTTTTGTTTTTTGAAAACACGTGGCTTATTGTTACTAAATATTTTTTCAAACTTGGCACTGCAAGTGTTAAGATTTACATAAATGGTATTTTAAATTATGTTTTATTATACCTGTTAATGATTCAGTATTTTCTTTGTATTATGTAAATGGCCATGTTTTAATTTATGTTTGTATCAATTGATAATCGTCGCAATTAGCGAAACCAGTCCAGCTGATCTTTAAGATATAAAAATGTGGAAAAAGTTCTTATATTTTTAATATTGAAACTCGGCTCTCAAACATTCCATATAAAACTCTAGAACAGATGTTAATACTATTGTTTTGTGTTATTCGTCTATAAAGATTGCGTATACTTTTAATTCGTTACTATTTTAAAACTATGCTTTTTTTATTTGTGACACTCTCGAACTGACGTATTTATATGTATACATTTTTGTAACGGGCAGTAAAAAAGTGTTTTTTTTAATAACATCGCAATTTGTATATAAAAAATCAATCGAGTACTATAGAGTGTTGTAAGTTTTGATTTTCAATACCGACAGTTGTTTTGTCCAAAAAAAAAATATTTGTTTTGTTAAATAATAAAAATAAATAACAATGTTTGCCTTTTTTTGAGATAAAATGTTTTTTTACGAATAAGCGTTTAGGAGCTAGATCCGAAATACAAACCACCGTAACTCCATGAATGAAGTAAAACTTTGGACAGT
The DNA here is from genome assembly GCA_028555115.1 of Himalopsyche japonica. Classification (NCBI taxonomy): domain Eukaryota; kingdom Metazoa; phylum Arthropoda; class Insecta; order Trichoptera; family Rhyacophilidae; genus Himalopsyche; species Himalopsyche japonica. Next base: position 439,816 of record JAHFWJ010000347.1, read on the forward strand.
TTTATGTTTTTGATGCGAAATATTGTTGTCACCCGCACGGTCGCCTGCAAAATACACGACGAACGAACTCGCCTAGCACGACTGCCATATCTCAGAAATCGTTTAATTACAAATTGAAAACGGAAAATTTTCCAGTATCACTGCAGCTTTTACGTTTGTTGTATAGTAACTTAGTAGACGTTTAAAGTGTACGATAGATTTGACGGCAGTTTTATTGAAATCGATGAAATATTTTTAACGTTCATTTTTTTAAAATTTTTATAGCTTCGTTACTAACGAACTATGCTTAAATTTTCGGCATTAAAACGCATAGATGATTTCAAACTAACAATAATAAATCCATTTCAATCGCTTTAATGTAGTCTAGCTATATCATGTTTTTTTCAAACAGCGTTGGAAAACACTTTTTTCCATGCATTGAGACTCAAAATAAAAAAAATGTGAAAAGCGAAAATTGGATTTTTTTTTTGGGATATCAAATTCATGGAGCGTTAAGATCTATGACGCGTCAGCATCAGAGCTCTTCAGGTCTCCTCAATCTCTCATATATAGATTTTGTTATAATTGTTGTGTCATTGTTGACAACATTAGGTCGCAGCTGAGCCGTGGAACCCACAATGAGTGCAGCTCACGCGGACACCATACGCATTATATTCACTCACGCATACGTGTGCATACAGGCACACACACAGCCACACGCATGCATATACAATACGTAAGGAAATAAAATAGGAAAGTCATTTTCAGATGCCGAGGTTGTCCTTGTTGGGATTAAGATCTGTAACAACAAACCTATGGCGGGTCATCGAGCAGAACCGCTCTCAGCCTTAGACGATTACTCGGTACTGTCTCATCATAATTATGTAGATAAGAAATTGTAGGGTTATAATATTTGCCTATATCGCTGTGAAAGTTTCGAGACATTTCACGAACGAACTCTCGAATTGTAGGCATTTTCAAGTCTCTATGTAACAGCGAATTGCAAACGTACCACGGGGCATTACAAATTTGTCGCAATGATTTATTTTGAACAATTTGAAGTGTCTTCATATGCTTCTGGTGAGCATAAGCCCACACTGGAGTAGCGTACACCATAATTGGCAGAGTTATAGCTGTATAGAGGAGCAGCTTGCTTTTGAGAGTAATCTTGCTCTTCACATTGAGCATAAAGTTTAGTCTAGCTTTTACACCATAAGCTTGACGTTTTTTAATCGCTGTGTGCTCATTGAATTTTAGTCTATTGTCTAGAGTGAGTCCTAGATGCTTGACAGTATTGGACCACTTGATTTCTGTATTTTGCATACGAATGCAATCGAAATTTCGTTTTCTAATGAAACCCTTTGAAAACATAACTGCAGCGCTTTTTTCGGTATTGATTTTAATTCGCCAGTTTTCACACCAGTCCGCTATGGTATCAGCCAATAGCTGGACTTGTGTGACAGCACTTTGCCGATTACGAGATTTTGATAAAATAGCAGTATCATCGGCGTACTGAGCTATAACTGCTTCGCTTTCCCCACCGCGTTTTAATTAATATTATTTTCTCAAGGTGGGTGCTTGATAGAATTTAAATATCAAATATGAATACTTGAAACTGGTAAATAAACTTCAACATAAATAGGATTATGACAGCATAGTCACACTTGTTGTCAAATTTACAAATTACATTGTAATGGTAGTTGGTTATTGTAAAAACCTCTAACCTTAAATTGTATTGGTAATATGTTTACCATATGAAAATGGTATACGATTACCATTTTCAAATTACTTGAATGTTGTCATAATCAAATGAGTAGTTTTAAAAAAAAATTTCAGATGTATATTTATCTCACAAACACGTGGTAGTGACTGTGTACTGACTTTCAGCTCTAATGCATACATGTGATAAAATGCCTGAAGGTATTGAAAGGCGGATCCCAGGTCGTGAGTTACTAAACGATACAATTATTCATATATTTTTAAACACAACTGTAAAAAAATCTGTTAATATTCATCACATATTTGCCGAGAAATTTTAAGCTAGTGGACGGTTACTTAAAATGGCAGTGTAAACAAGCACGTGAATAATATTATATTTGTAATATCAAACATGGTGTTGTTTTAACCAAAACTACACGAGGGAATTCAACTGTCATTTGAATTGCAAAAAATGTTCATTTCCACTAAAACCACGAGCAATATTAAGTATAATTCTTTATTGCCTTCATATGAATTTTGAACCTTAAAAAAATGTTTCAGAAATTATTGGTGCATCCCTGATAGACAATTTTTTCGTATCGTTGAAGCATCGTCAAAGATACTGAGATTAATAAAAATGTAATGCATTATGTTATCCAATATTTTGAAGTGACTTTTTTTTAAATTTTCATACTCGTTATTCTTGCCAGTTGATATTTCTTCACTATTGCTGAACTCTGAATGGACTATTTATTAAAATTTATTTCGATTATAAATTTGCATCAAGATGACCACACATTTTATTCATTTCGATTAATATTGTATGATTATCTCCAAATAATTTTTTCAGTTCTCAGGCCTTTGGTTTTGTATACCTGATATTTTTTAGCTTAAAATTTTGTTTTTAATAATAAAAACACATATTGTAGTACTTATTTCCACAAAATATTTTTTGATCAGGACCGGTTTCGCTCATCGCGAGCATTATCAACTGATAGAATACAATTTACAAACAAGTCTATTTATACAAAACAAAAAACTAATTTGAGTTAAAGGTAGCAGGTGTACAAAACCATGGGATCAAGAACTAGACTTGTTTGTAAATTGTTAATGATAATGCTCGCGATGAGCGAAACCGGTCCTGATCAAAAAATATTTTGTGAAAATAAGTACTAAAAAATGTGCTTTTATTATTTAAAATATCGTGCCTTTCCATCAAGAAGTGACAGTTAACACCTTGAAAGTGGTTAAGATTTTGTATAAATAACCTTATTTGTAAAATGTACTGCTTCTGGAAAATATTATATGGGTATCGTTGCATCGGTGTGATGGAATGCCTGTAGATGCCGAAAGGAGAAACCCGATCTTTACTGACAAAACACGTGGAGTCGTAAAAAGTTTTAAGAATTCAAAACTAATATTAAAATTTCATCAAATACCGACAGTTGATTTCATAATTTAATTATCATTTATTTCATACTACATAGCGAATCGTAAGCACGGTGAAAAAATAAATATTTATGATTCCAACGGTCTTTAAGCAAATAATTTCCATTCGTAATAATGTACGCATGTGTAATTTCGTGTGTTATTTATCGTTACGCAGGGATATAAAAATATATCGCGCGAAAGTGCGCTAAAATATTCTCGAATGCACGCTAAATTGAAATATTTCACTCTCAACCGCCCGGAATAGGTTATAAAACTACCCCAAACTACCCCAAACGGCCGAAAGCAGATCATAATCTTTGTTTTTGGCAAACTTTCGCATGGAAAAAGCATATGTCTCCAACTTCACGAGTGAAAAAGTTTTCGTAATCTTTTTATTCGAATTTTCTCTTACTGCGAGAGAAAAGTTACGTTTGTCAAAAGAGGGAGTTTTTTGTATGGATTTTATTGTGGTTTTGCTTGAAAGTTTTCCGACTTTTTCTAATACAAAAATCATCTACATAAACTCGGTACGGATCGAGCGTGGCTATGTTACTTTGCGAATGTTTGTTTCTGATAAAACACTTTGGAAAATATGTGTTTTTTCGTTACATGCCGACGAGTAACTTCGGAAAAGGTGTCAAAAAAAGGTCTGCAAGAATTATTGATGGGATTGACATTCATTTGGTAGAACTCGATTATAACACGGAGAAAATTTCACAGCGATTATATATTAAAACAAACATTATAACCCTACAATTTTTTATCTAAATTATTATGATGAGACAGTACCGAGTAATCGTCTAAGGCCGAGAGCGGTTCTGCTTGATAACCCGCCATAGATTTGTTGTTACAGATCTTAATCCCAACATGGACAACCTCGTCATCTGAAAATGACTTTCCTATTTTATTTCCTTACATATTGTATTTAGATGCGTCTATATGTGTGTGTGTGTCTGTATGTACACGTATGCGTGTGTGTATGGTATGTAAATGAATGAATGTAAATATAATGAGTGTGGTGTCCACTTGAAACGGATTCACTGTGGAATCCTCAGCTCCGCAGCGACTTAAGTTTGTCACTAACGACACAACAATTATAAAAAATATAAATATAAAAGATGAAAGAGATCTGAAGAGCTCTGATGCTAACGCGTCATAGATATTAACGCTTCATTTATTTGATATCCCAAAACAAAGATACAAAAATAATTAATCTTTAATTTGATATCCAAAAAAAGGAGAAAAAACAGCAATATTTTTTAATTTTACTAAATCTATAAGGCAAATAGTTAATGGCTATTATCAAAATCGGAACTATACATAAGTAAAATATAATATTTTATTTTTCACAATAAAATACCTTTCCACCAACAAATGTCATTCAACCGTTTGACGACCACGCAAATAAATGATTGATTTATTCTAGTATTTTTGAGAGCCCAAAAAAGTCGTAAGAGTTATATGTTAGCATCTTTTACACATTCAATAAACGAATTGCATGATATTTTTCAAGTTTTTAAGTGAAAATTGTAACATTGCGTAAAAAATTTTAGGGTTGCCACAGAACATTGTTTTTTTCAATTAATTATACAATTTCGTCACACAATCAAAATAAATAATTCCAAAATATTTTAATGTCATCAGCCGTGTACTGCTTGTTAATGTTAGACGTTTTTTGAGTTGGCATTTGAATACTCAATGAAATAAACCATGCCTTTGAAACGAATGGTCGTAAATCAAAGTGATTATGTGTTAATTTGACATGTCTTAACGAGCGCGTGTGGTACGTTTTAGAGAAACAAATATTTTTCCTAATATACCTCGATTTTGATGTTAAAAAAATTCACTCATTTTATTTGGAGGTACGTATAATTTTAAAAATATTTTGCAGTATTAAATGGTTGAAATTTATTCGATACCGGTCTCCGCTTGGGATTTTGTGGCGCGGTCAAAATGAAAAATAAATCGTATTCATTTAAAACCGACATAACAAATAGCAGTCGATTTTTACAAAACGAGAAATCTGCCATCCTTGTTAATATCAAATTGTATGTTCCGGATATTTATTTCAGAGCTCGTGAAGTAAATTGTTTATTCTTCCAAAGTGAAGAATCACTCTACGAATGATAATACCAAAGATAAGAGCGTCATGTCGATGTACTCCACGTGGACTAGAGTGAGTTCAACCAAATACTATTTTTATAATTAAAGGTAGATTATATATAAGCGTGAGTGTTTTTCTTCGTGCTATCCTTTTTTCTATTGTTATTTATTCGTTTAATTTTCAAAATAAATTCTTAAAATAAATATCATAGTTCCTACGATGGCGTGATTCGAAATAGCTATCAACTATATCATATAAAATTTTTGTAGAACTAAAATACATTGCTATTTTTTCACCGTGTTGTAATGGAATTCAACAAAGTAAATGCCAATTCAATTAATAAAAAAAAATACGTTGCAAATGGAAATAAACGTATAATCTTTTTTTTTTGTAACGCGTATGTATGTTCCAAATAAAAAAAAATCAATTAACGGAGATTCTTAAGAAACAGCGTACTATAGTAACATTGACAAATAAGGGCAGTTAGCCAACCAATCAAAAACGATGTGTTCCGGAAGTACAATTATGACTATTTTGTGTGAGAGTTTTCTATTAGAACCGGACGCTACCGGGTGCATAAAAAATGTTTATCCAATAAGTTTACCAATATAAAAACGTATTTACGAAATCCATCGGTCGGGTTAACCAATACTTTTGTGAAGCGATATCACTAATGACAGATCGTTTCAATTTTTCGGATACCATACAAATCACATCCCGTTACGGGTTCAGCCCTTGCTTAACTTGATAAGGGTATAATCCAGACGTTGACAACCGATTTCACGAAGTAATCTACTTGGAACGCTTCGAAAGGAGGTGTGTTATCGTAATACGAAATGAAGCATTCTTGTTCGAGTGATGTCGACGCCAAATATGAAAAAAGCTCAATTGGTACAACCCGTTTTTATTGCAAGAATCTATACATAAAACATTTTTATTTATTCGTACAGGATATCGTTCGCAGACCACCAAAAGATAGAAATCATCTTAAAAATTAAAATTTTGAAATAAAAATATTTTCTGTAGTTCTCAAATTAAGATGCATTTAAAACTGAAATGAATTAATATATTTTCGATTGAATATAGACGCATCGAACTGTTGAAACTCTTTTCATTCTTATATACTCACATTCATTAGTTTCACCTTAAGGCATCGTCATGCATTCTATCATATCACACAAATGTAATAGATCTGACACATAGTAAACGGATTTTATCTGTTTTTACGACTTAAAGACCATAATATTAGAACTCAAATATATATCTAAAATAACTGTCAAGCAGTATTAAAATGTTATAAACAATACATCAATTTAATGGATTTTTGATGACAATATTTTACAATAATCACTTCCATTAAAATGCGATTGAGTAATTTGAAGCTTAGAGATTAAATATTAGGTGACGTAAAAATACATTTTTTTTTGGGAGCGTGGAGTCATAGAATTAATCTAACGTGATGAATATAGAGAAGATGACTGATTTACACGGTTTAGCTGATCATTGAAAATAAGCACTGAATATAGTTGAGCACTATTTATTTCTCAAATTTATTGATAAAATAGTTTAGGAAATTGCGGGTTTTAATGTAATAATTCAACATCTTTAACCTCGAAAAATTTCTGTTACGTTAAAAAACGTGTTAAAATATGTGTATCGTTTATGTATTTTTATGTTATGCCATCACGAATGTATATGTGGTCTTGGTATTGGTGGTCCTGGTAGGTCAGTTCTGTTGCACCCGTGTGATAGAATGCCTGAAGATGCCGAAAGGCGAAACCCGAGTCGTTAGTGACAAAACATGTGGAATCGTACAAAGTTGTAACAACTAACATTTGATATCATAAAAAAGTGTAGGTAGAGTACTTTGTGATAAACATGAACAAACGATGTAAACATTGTAATAAAAATAATCGATCTTTTTTTTTTAACTGCATTACTTGAAAACCGTGCAACAAGAGGATTGAGAAAAAATAATAAAAATGTCTCGCAAGTCAAAGGTTGACAGCAGCTTGTCCAACTTTTCCCTTGACGGTTGATTCGATATGACAACAAAAAGAGTTGAGAGGTGTTTTCAATAGGTCCCACATGATTGAGAAGTTTTATGATGAATGTGCCACTACAAGAGATAGAAAAAAGCGAGAAAAACCATTTACAATATTATGCTCTTTGTGTTGTATAAAATATACTATAAAAAAAGAAAATATCAATAAAATACCTCTTCATATTCACCGGCCGGGTTTACTCTCGGAAGTGAACGTATTATGGTCACCACACAACGCCTTCAAGTGTTTATATCTATAATCGATATCGTTCCTTCTTCTAGATCATACGGGGAACGAAATACTCTCAATTCGTCTTTAGATTCAAAGCAGAAGAGATTCAACTCTCTACGACAGATTTTCAGTGCACAGATACACAGGATATTTAATATCACGTAAGCGAAGTGGTTGAGCAAGCCATATTGCCTTTTTTTTCTTCTCTTTTAAGCGAAATACTGCGTTGCTTAACAAATGGTCAATGCAGCTTTGTATGAAGGCAAAGAAAATGACTAGAAAATTTAATTCTTTTTTTTAATTTGAATTGTTGCAACTTTCTGATCCTGTCAGTTCTGATGCATCCGTGCGATAGAATACCCGAAGATCCCGGGTCGTTAGTGACAAAACATGTGGAATCGTACAAAGTTGTAAGAATTGAAATTTGATATTGAAATTCCATTAAGCACCTTCAGTCGATATCATAAATTGTATCGATTCTTTTTTTATCAGCATTGCCTTATGGAAGGGGGCCGTGTGTCAGCGGCTGTGTATACATAACGGGTGGAGGTAGTGCAACCAGCTTGTTGCTACGTCATAGCATTATTTCAATGCTCAGTTAAATGAATCTGTTAATTATTCATAATAAACAAAGGCAGCTTACTAGAAATCAGCGTTAGGAACTCGAATCGAATATTAGAAACACCTGTATTCGATTTCGGAATGTTCGAATATTCAATAAATTTTAGATTAAATAAGACAGTAAGTTTAGCCGTACCCGCTTCATTAATCACTTTTAAGGAGTTAACAGTCACTTTCTGATGGAAAAGCATGATATTTTAAATAATAAAAACACATTTTTTTCATCAGTTGATAATGCTTGCGATGAGCGAAACCGGTCCTGATAAAAATATATATTGTAGAAATAAGTACTTAAAAAACGTGTTTTTATTATTTAAAATATCATGCCTATCATCTAGAAGTGACAGTTAACACCTAAAAAGAAATTTAAAATGTAAAAAAAATCACCGTGTTATAATGGAGTTCTACCAAGTGAATGCCAATTCAATCAATAAAATGTAAAAAAAATATTGTTCATCATTTTATATTTATATAATATAAAATAATTTTTACTTCGCTAAAGTTTGATGAAAAAAGTTTATAGCTCAACAGCTTTTTTTAAAGGGTTGTTGATAAGCTTATCAGCTTCTGGTATCGTTTGAACTATCATCGAGCTTAAATTAAGCTTATATTAATATACTGCTTTATAATAGATTGTCTATATATATATCTATTTATCCTCGCTTCTAATGTAAAGAGCATAGCCTGCTAGCGGAGGTTTCTCCAAAATTCAACATGTTTTCAATATAAAGAGAATAGGTATGTTAGTAGAAATGAGACTGAGATAAGACAGTTGTAAGCTACCCGTATTTAAGTCAAATTGTTTTTTTTAGAAGCGGATCGGTGGGAGAGACTTTATAAACATTAATAAGCCCGAGCCTTTAAACAGGATTGATAAATCACTTTAAAAAACTTGCGTTGTTTGTATTAGGATTCGAATCCGTGTTTTCCGTCACGGTAGCCAACGAAGATGATTACTGCTTCACGGATCCCTAAGCATTAATTAATCGTGAAATTTTATTACAATTTTGTATCTAATATCAGTATCGAGTAAAGCGTTACATAGCCTTGTCACACTCTATAGAGTTTATTTAAATTAAAGATTAATTATTTTTGTATCTTTGTTTTGGGATATCAAATAAATGTAGCGTTAAGATCTATGACGCTTTAGCATCAGAGCTCTTCAGATTTCCTTCATCTCTTATATATAGATTTTTTTATAATTATTGTGTCGTTGCTGATAAACTTAAGTCGCTGCAGAGCTGAGTAATCCACAGTGAATTCGGTTTACGTGGACACCACATGCATTCCATACATTCAGCATACATATGCATACAAGCTCACACACAGATACACGAATGCATATATAATACGTTATGAAATAAACTAGTAAAGTCATTTTCAGATGCCGAGGTTGCATCTTAAAGTTTAACAATAATTACACGGTGAAAAACATAGTAATGTATTTTAGTTTTATTATTGATAACTATTTCGGCTTAGCCCTCGTCAGAAACATGTTATTTTTTCACCGTGTTGTATTAGAGTTGTATCAAGTTAATGCCAATTCAATCAATTAATCATAATCGTATAAAAACGCTTTCAACATATTATATAAAAGAATTTAAAACTCATTTAGTTATTTTTATTGTTTACCTCATAATTAGCTATGCCCTAAAAATAGCTTTCACACATTCACCGCAAGAAAAATGGATCAAAAAACATAGTTTCAATAAATTAACACTTTTCCGATATCGGGGTGCAAAAGCTCCTGCTTCAAACAAAAGTAGATATGTCAAAAGTTTTGACGAATTAATCTTTCATTGTTCGCATCGATGCGATATCTATCGCAAGAATTTCTACTTTGTCGGTTGGCGAAAGTTGGAAAGCGATCGTAACCCGTTTGTGGCATGGATATTTTTTGTGATATATCAAAAAGTACAATTTTCTTTAAAATTAACCGTAACTATTAAAAACGAAAGTACATTTGGAATATGACAAACTAGTTTTTTATTCAAGTCAAAATTTTTATTTTTGACGAAGTTACTCATGAATTAAGTAAAACAGTGGTGAATGCATCTATATAAAAGCTATTCATGCCACGTATTCTAGTGTTTTTTGTATTTAAATGTCATCTATGATAAAGGTAGTCTTATAAGTGATTAGCTTTCATTTCATTCATTTGAAAGTAATGGGAACAGCATTGCTCATTGCACTATAGATCCAAAGTATTATATATACGTAAAGAAGTTGTTATTATTTTTAGTGTTGATGGTTGCAAAAATATTATATTTGAATTCATTTTTTTAGCGGCATATTTCTTCGCAAGAAAATATGACGTTAAATGCTACTAGTTCATAATAAGGACCAGCTGATTTACAAATTTTTAAGCTGTTTTTTTACACATAAGGAGGAGCGATTGATTGATTGACTGTTAAAGTAAATTTATTAAGAATCATAAAGTATTTTAAATTAGGCAATTCATCACTCAGAACATGTGTTAGTCACACGTTGGTTGCAAAAAATGTACTATTTCGACAAAACACAATTTAAATGATCAGGGCTAGTTTCGCCCAATGAATTATTGGCTGAAAAATGTATATATTAGAACTCGTCTATCTATTTTAAATTGAGTTTTTATAATTATGATGCTTACAAAACAAGCGGTTCAAGAATTGTGAAGAGAATTCAAAGATAATTTGACAAATTATAAGCAACTCTTATAAGTAAATATAAAATTATTTCTCGTAAAAAATCAAGCAATACAAACAGTAAATTTCATTTGAATATTATAATGATTTATTTAAAAAAATGGTATAATTTAAACATCAGGATTGCGAACGGTTAAATTTAATATATAATTTACGTTGTTAATAAACAGTGAATTCGGATATTGAAAAGAAAGGTTCTTTCTTAGTCATTTACAACATATATCAATAATTGGCAATTAAAATATAGAAAGTAATGAAAAAAAGTACCCATTATCTAATCGGCGCTTGTGATTTGCTAGCGACAGTTGTTTTATTTTGTTTTTGTATATAAAACTCTTCATAAAACTATAATTCATACATCTAATCAGTATGATAAACCTTAGAGTAAAATAACTTATTAACATATCATAAATAGTTAGGTATGAATTGTTCAAGCTCTTTTATTTTTTCATGTTTCGTCATTCACAACTCGCGTTATAATAAATACTGAAAGTCGGTTCTGTTGCAACAATGTGAAAGAATGTCTGAAGACGTAAAAGGCGAAATCCGGATCGAGAGTGATAAAACACATTGACTTGTATACAGTTTCAATAATTGAAATTCCATTAGGTAAACTCTGTCGATATTGTGAATTATTTTAATATTTAACCATTCTCACGGAACACGAATACTAAATTGTTTTTAAAGGGTAAGAGGGTTTTAAAGGGTTATTTTCTTACGGTTGCTGCCCTTCGATTTTTTTTAGTCGATTTTTGTTGTTTGTCGGCGATAACGGGTTAATGTCCAGGATTGAAAAATATAATCCAGCTCACGGAGCAGAGACCGCGCTAAATTGAATTTTGGGACAAAATAAGTTTCAAGAAAAAGCCGTCGCTCTCTTGGAGTGGCGTTGGTGAAGCCAAACGGAAATCCGGAAATTCTTTTATCTTGCCAGGACGGATGAGAAAAATGTCTTTTTTGTAAAGTTTTACGTCCGTCGTTTAAATTCTTGATCGCGCTACTTCCTACGTAAAAACGTTTTCTTTTTTTAATGAATAATGAATTGAATGACTAGCGGCTAGATGTTTCTTATAAATGTACCGCTTTATTTTTTCGAAAAGTGATACTTTTACTTTTTTGGATATTTAAGAAGGTGCTGACAGGAATGTTATAAAGGGAAGAGGTGATCTAAAAAGGTCAGAACTCCCCCTTGGCGACAGTAAAACATTAAACACCCCTTCTCTTTTGAATGGATCCGCGAGTACGTGCCTAGATACCTGGCGTATAGCCAAGTGGTTAAAATATATGAGGACTCAAATGTTACTGAAAAAAGATTCATAAAAAGATTTTTCAATCGATTTATGGATTTGTTGTCTTGAAGCTAATAAAAAAATCTAATTTATAGTAACTTAAAAACAATATGTCAATTGGCCACGACAATTATTCCGACACCATTTTTAACACTAATTAACAATGTGATAATTTGATTAAATATCAGGTGACTTAATATAAGAAATATTAGTTTTTGATTGTAAATTGAATTTATCTTATGTAAATGATATGGCAAAGGAAAATTAGGAAAGCTTCACTGATGGTTTTATACATAGGCTCGCAACCTGGGGGTCTCCGACTTATACGGTCAACTATTTTTTTTTTTTGTATGCCTTTGGATTGTATCGGGGGTCGCGGGTCACATGGATTTAATGAAAAGGGGTCGCTACCCAAAAAAGATTGGGAGCCTATGGTTTAGTATAAGCGTTGAATTTAATCAGGTTTTATTTATTTATAAAATTTGCTGTCAAAATAGTTAATATAATAATTTAACACGTAATTTAAATATGTTTAACTCAAATTTTGTACACAAATACATTAAGCCCGGATAGTTTACCCCACGTAAAAATGCTGGCAGTCTTTACACTCTAGTTATTAATTTAGGCTTATTCCTAAAATGGATGTTATTTTTTAAATACATACAACTCTTGAAATAGATTACGAGAAAACGAAATTGTAGATCGCTTGAATAGCTTAAGCTTATATAAATCAAATTTTAAATAACCTTTGATTCCGTAAAAAAAAAGAAAAACAAACGAAATCAGAGTAGGTGAGTTACGGAATACTAAAAAAACACGTCCAAATGATTGATCAACTTTCGCGTCCGAGTTATTTTACTTTCTTTCGGAGCGAAGAAAAGTGTTTCTTTATATAAAACTTTACCCGTCAGGAGTTTTTAAGGGGCACGGCTGATCCTTTGCTGCATAGATGAATAACCATGTTAAAGGATTTTTGTGTCAAGTCAAAAGTTTTTTCCTTTTCAGCGAATACAGTTCTAAAGAAGAGATTATCGAATTTTATACTTTGCAGAAAACTGAAATAATAAACTTGTAATAATAAGCAGTGATTTTATTAAGTTTAACTTTTGAAAGAAGTTATTTTACCTATCCTCATATATTTGAGTGTAATTTATAAACTTAATTTATTGATACATAAATGACGATTTGTACGATTCCACATGTTTTGTCACTAACAACCCGGGCCTTGCCTTTCGGCATTTTCAGGTATTCTATCACACGGATGCAACAGAACTGACGCACAATAAACAATTAGCATTGTCTATATATCAAAGGTATCTTCTAAAGGAAATCATAGACCCCAAGGCAATTATTTTTTTATCTAAGCCGTAAAACTATTTTTTTTTAATTTAAAAAATCTTAAGATGAAAAAACGAACAAGTCAGTAGTTATTGACAAAACATGTTCAATATCAAAAGAATTTCAGTAGAACAGAACAAGTGGAAATGTATAAAGTTCTAACAATTAAAAATTGATTTATGATATCTACTGAAGGTGCCTGATGGAATTTCAATATCAAATTTGATTTTTTATAACTTTGTACGATTCCACATGTTTTCTCACTGACGACCCGGGTTAAGCCTTTCAGTATCTACAGGCATTTCATCACACGGATGCAACAGAACTGACGCACAAAAAACAGTGAGCATCGTCTATATACCAAAGGTATTTGAGAAAAACACAGACTCCCAGACAAAGATTAAATGACAGCTTAAATAAATACAATAATATTGAAATTCTATCAAGCACTTTCAGTTGATATCATAAATTATATAGAATAAGTTTTAGAAGTTAATTTTAATTAAAATTTAAGTTCAATTGTTAGCTTAAAAGTTTAAAATTCTATCACGCCAATAAAAGCTTGAATAAATAAAAATTTAAGGGGTCTTTCTTAGACCTCATCTCTTAAGTTATTGAAACTTTTATTGCAAAATCCAAATATTAATATTTTTGCCAAATGAACTCCGACGACATAAAAAAACATGTATCCATTGTTTTAACAACTCATCAGTTAGAAGAGAATAAAGCTCCATTTGATATTTAAAAGAAAATGCATATATCTTTTACATTGTACGTTGTAAGTATTGCCACAACATGAAAACTTACTAGTGACCCTCGCGAGTCTCATTCTGGGTTCGGTCATTCTACTTGTGAAATATTTATCATTGCTGTACGTCTATTAATATTTCATTTAACCAGCACATTTAACGATATACTTATCGGGCTGGCAATCATTCTGGATTGCCTCGAAATTAAGTCCCGACAAGGGCTTCATAGCTGGTTGCTTTATGTAACCGTCCGCGACAAATGTAACTCCCTTTTTTGAATGCTTTAATAAAGATACAAAAAAATCATAAAAATATATTTCAAGTCAAACATAATATGGTGAACCCTCGATTCAACGTTTTTAAAGGGGCTCTAAAAACAAAACGAAAAATACGGGAAACGAGGAAAGCGGGAAAGTTTAAAATAATAAAAAAAAATTAAATCTTAAAAAAACATAAAGTCCCTCCCCGTTTTAATATCCAAAAACTGGTGAATATGAGAGGGTTTTGTAAAAGTTATTTGGTTAACACATATAATTTCATATATACCATAGTTTCTCAACCTTTTTACTTCCGCGGGCCACTAAAAAATCCAAAAATGTTTTGCGGATCATCAACATTGGAATAAAATTATAAATATTTATGTAATGCCAAACAATTAATTTGGCAACTCCGTGTGCCGATATAACAATATTTAAATATATTTAGATAGACAGGAATAAAAAAATATAATTTAAAAATCTATAAAATACAACAAAAAATTTGATTGTTTATCGAAATAAAATCACATCACGGACCACCCAAAAATCTCTGTGGATGACTGGTAGTAGAGAAACTATGATTTAGACAATAGATTGAGGAAATCGATAATTGGGGAACGGTTAATGCGGGACTATTTAACATTGTTCTTATGGATTTTTCACGGGAATATAACAAATGAACGATCCGTCCGGGACAACGTTTTATGCGAGAACGGTTAATCGGGGTTCCACTTTGAACACTTTTTTATTTAAATGTCTAATTTGAGTTATATATACCATAATTCGTACTGTTTTTAGCTTTTGAAAGCTACCCTATGTACTAAACACTTTTTTTCACTAAACAGTTTTTTACAAAAGTACTGAATTGATATAAATATATACAAATTAATATAAATTGTTACATTTCAAAAGCTTCTCTCTATTATTGAGATATTTTCATTCACTTAGATACAATATAATTCACCCTTGCATGTAAGTTTTTTGTTCATCAATATATTCGATTATTTTTTCCAAGCAATTTCTTTCGTTGAGTCAAGATTCTCTGATTGATTTTTATATAAGTAAAAATTGTTTTTATGGTTAACCTGTCTGTGTGTTATAATTATTAAGGTTATTGGTTTAAATAACGCTTTCATGTCACGAAACAACAACATATTATACATAGAAAACGTTCTGTTTGTTAAATAACATAAAGTTACACCATTTTTAAACACCTTTATTGATAGTATAATAATGTTTCAAAGGCGTAAGAACGCCCCTTTACTGTCACAAAGTATCATCAAAAGGCAGAAGGCAGTATGTGAAACATCGCGTTGATGCGGCAATAAAAATAGTTACAGCTCAGCGATTGTTCCAATGTATATATTGTCCCGGTTAGAGATGTCAACTCCATCGATTTTATAATACTCGGATACTCGAGTTTTGTCCCGGTATCTAATGATAAAAGTAATTAAAGACAGCAGTGAGGAGCGCTGTACATTCGATTATAATAATGTGGACAGAAAAAAATAGAATAGACCATCAATTGTTTTGTATATAATATCATATAATGAAAACTTTTATTGAGAAAGTTCATTGAATTTACCAATATTTTTTCACTTTCAAGGTGTTAACTGTCTTGTCTTGATGGAAAAACGTGATACATTTAATAATTTTTATACAGTTTTTAGTACTATTGGCACCAAATATTTTATGGTCAGAACCGGCTTTGACTTTGCTTGAAATTATGGTTTTATATATATGCTTTCCAACAACTCATTTTTTTGCAATTTGTATCTAATCAGTTGAAAATGCTTGCAATGCGCCACACCGGTTCTGATCAAAAATAAATTGTGGATGTAGCACTAAAAATGTGTTTTTATTATTAAAAAAAAAAACACCAATATTTCATAGAAGACAGGAAAACTCAAATAATTCAAACATATTAAATGAATATTTTCACTTTGTAGAAGATTTCAGTCATGTAAAAATTAAAACCACTGAAGTTTTTAGACTTTCACATATTATTTAGTCATTAAGACTGGAAATTTTTGCATTGAATGAGTACCACTTTCCTCGAGAATTAAAATGTTTAAAGCATCTCAGATTTTCTGAGAGGAAATGACAAAAAATACCGTCGTAATATTTTCTTAAAGTATTGGACACAATACATCTGTTTCGGTCAAGAGTTGTTGGAAAAAAAGTCACTGTTGAGTTTCTCATTCAGTTGTCAACAATTTTAGATTCCATGTTGGATTAAAGGGTCCAATAGTGTTTTCAAAAAATATCGATTTTATTCGAAGCTATTGATGTTAGTGATTTTTCAGAATTATCATACACATAACATGGTGTAGATAAAGTTACTTGTTAATCTCTTGCTCAGTATTAGATGAATCCTTAAAATACTTACTGTCTTCGTAATAAAGAATTGAAACAACTTGTTACAAGCCATTCTCGCTGCAAAACCTTTAATTAAGTACCACCATTTGGAGACTACATATTTCAAATTTAAAACAAACATGGTTAAAAATACTAACGAACTACGAATATACTTACTCATTATCGAATGTTATTATGTTATAATTGAAGCAAAAAATTGTCAATAAATTAGGTTATTAAATATTAAAATACGAGCGAAATATCAGTTACTTTGAGTAACTAAATATTATCAAGTATTCGATTACCCTGAGGTGACATCTCTAGTACCGGGTTCGTGTCTCGCCTGACACAATGGAACTTTGCAAACTATCGCGTACAATGAACGAGCAGGGATGGTTAGAGGTGGTGATTTTGTTTTGGGGGTGGTTTTAGGAGGGAAATGTTTGTGAAAGAAAAGATCGGAAGTCTAGCTGAAAAAATTTTGAGCCCGAATTTAAACGAAAATTTTCGGCATCAAAAATAGTTACACGTAATACTTTCAAAAAGTTTTTCATTTGGGAATTCTTTTCTAACACACCGTCAAAATAGCTTGATTAAGAGTATTTTATGTTTTGTTTTCCAAGGCGGTTTTTAATGAAAAAGCTATGGTAATATAACGATTTTTTAACTATACGATTTTATATAAAGATCAAAAAATTTGCGCAAATTTCACTGACGAGTACGACGAAATCAGCGTCGTTAGTGACAAAACGTGTGGAATCGTACAATGTTTAACAAATAAAATATGTTTTAACACGGTGAAAAAAATAGTTATGTGTTTTAGTTCTACAAAACTATTTTTCAAAAAAAATATATAGTTGATAGCTATTTCGGCTCATTCCATCGTCAGAACTATGCTTAAACGAACATTTGCATATTTATGTATAGCTGTGTAGAAAATTTACACAATACATCTTCTCTCCTGTTTTAACCATCTAGCTTGTTTCTTGCTCGCAATAAAACTAAAAATTGTAAATGAAACTAAAAAGGCGGCTATGTCAATAAGTTTACATATAGAAATGGTCTATTACGGAAACAAAACAGCCCCCCGTAGAGGGTTAAGCGATGGCGTTCGACACATATTAGTTTGTTCGTTAAGAATCCTTTGTGATAGTTGATATCTATTGATTTCCAGCTGTTCTAAAGCCGTCATCTTGCGACCTTTATTATAAAGAAGCAAACACTTAGGCGCTGAGCTTGAATTTATGTTATGTGATTAGCAAAATATGAATCAGTCCTTTTCTACACATCTATATATAATATAAAATTTAAAACATCTTTAATTATTCCAGTCAATACGTGGAATAATCAAAGTTTATTTAAATTTTATATTAAAATGAACTTCCACAAAGTTACCGCCGAAACCATCGAAAACATCTATATATAGATAAGCAAATGTTCGCTTAAGCATAGTTCTGACGATGGCGCGAGTCAAAATAGCTATCAACTATATCTTAAAAAAATAATTTTGTAAATTAAAATACATTGCTATTTTTTCACCGTGTAATAATGGAGTTCTACCAAATGAATACCAATTCAATCAATACAATATGTTTTTATTATTTAAATTTATTGTAATAACGTAGATAAAAATAATAATTTAGGCAGGAAACTCTCCTTAAACATCAAGAAGTAGACAAATCGGCTGAAGTTTTTTCATGTCTCATTTATAAAAAAATATTTAATTAAAAATGGTACAAAAAAAAGCTTTTGTACCTCTTTGATTTCACACGTCTAGGGGTAGCAGGATGTGAACCAAACGAGTTACACAAACTGCTCAATGTTGGTACAATCAATAACCCGTTGAAGACAAAGGGGACAAAATAACAAACCGTTGTTGTGCCATACAAGGAACAATAAAAATCAGCAAAAAAATACTGATTTTTTTGATGACAGATTTTTCCGTATTTTCTTGATTCTATTGTTGAATTCAGTCAAGCGGCTTAAAGACATGTTAAGATTTCATTTATTTTACAAACTCAATCCTATGAATGAGTTTTTAATTAAAAATTGGTGAAAAGGCAATATATTTTGAATAAAAAAACATATCTTTAGTATAATGTTTATTTCCACAATATATTTTACGATCAGTTGCGGCTTTGCTCAACAGTTAACAATGCTTGCGATGAGCGAAACCGTCAATTATAAAATTCATTGTAAATAAAGTTGTAAACTAAACGAAGCTTAAAATCGTTGACTATAGATTTGCAGAATCGCTCTAAATTTCATGACCTCTTTAGATAATTCTTAGGATTTATTGTATTATAAAATCTGTTTTCTTACTGACATTTGCAGAATAAAAAATCTTTTTACTTAACATCAGTTGCGAAACAAATTATTTTTTTACATTTTAAATAATAAAAATAGATGTTTTAGTAACTATTCCCACATACATATAGCGAACAATATCAATTGCAGTTAGTGCAGTTAGATATATTTGTAAATATTATTATAATTTATTGATTGAAATGGCATTTACTTGGTAGAACTCCATTATAACACGGTGAATAAATAGCAATATATTTTAGTTCTACAAATTTTTTATAAGATATAGTTGATAGCTATTTCGGCTCACGCCATCATCACGATGAGCGAAGCCGATCCTGATCATAAAATATGTTGTGTAATTAAGTACTTAAAAAAATTCATTTTATTATTTCAAATATCATGCCTTTCCGTCAACGAGTGACAGTTAACACTTTAAGAGTGATATAGCATTTTCGAATTATTATGATTGGCCAATGAGCTTTTGTTATTTCCGATTTAAACTTTGGATAAGCTACAAAAAGCTTTAAAAGTATTTCGATATCCATTTAATTTAATTGTGCACCTAAACGTTGCGCGGCATTAACTAGCTGTTTTGTTTCAATATCACCTTATGCAGTCCTACACATTGTAATTTCTGTTAGCACGCAGGCCATGCTTAGTTAGGTGTTATCCGATTCAGATCGTCTCCTGAGCCGCATATAAGATGGCGTTATTTGTATAGTCGATACAAGAAAAAGTTTATTCTTAATATGAATATTTAAATTTCGAACTGTGCTCGTAAATAAACCAACGATTGCTTTTCATATAGCTTCTTAGATTTTTTTAAGATTTGATTATCTGGATTTGATAGCGAAAATGATAATAAACCCCTTACGAATACTGAAAGAAAATATTTTAGAAAGAAAAATGATTTTTTTTATCAGAAATCAATTAAAAGTAATTTTAAGTACAGAGGAAATGAAATGATTTATGATATCGACGGGAGGTGGTTGATGGAATTACAATATGAAATTTTAAGTGTTACAACTTTGTACGATTCTGTGCGTGATAGAATGTCTGAAGATTTATTTAATTATTTATTTATTTATTACTTCATGGTACAAAATTTACAAATTATCAATCCATTGCTTTCCAACGTAAATATATTTAAATATAAAGTATTGGAAATTCAATGAACACAATCAAGTAAAACAACCAACAAGGCTTGCAAAAAAGTCAACCAAGTAAGCTCATGAAATGTCTACTTTAACTGAAAAAATAACATTCGTCTAAACTCACTTTCGTCCACATGAGATACGTCAACATCCAAAGCAATACTGTTGAACATTATTAATGCTCTTACCATTGGCATCCCCATTGGCAGACTGGTTCTACACTTTGGAAGAACAAACAAATTATGTACACAATTTCAAAAAATATGATTTTCTTTAAAAAAAAGATGCCGGAAGGCGAAACCCGGGTCGTTAGTGACAAAACATGTGGAATCGTACAACGTTGTAACAATTAAAATTTTAAAATGTGTAATCCAATGTGAACATTTAATAGAAAAATTATATTGATTGAATTGGTAATCACTTGGTAGAACTCCATTATAACACGGTGAAAAAATAGCAATGTATTTTTGTTCTACAAAATTATTTTTCAAAAATTATAGTTGATAGCTATTTCGGCTCACGCCATCGTCAGAACTATGCTTAAACTAACATTTGCTTATCTATATATAGCTGTGTAGAAAAGGTACACAATACACCTTCTCACAGGATTTTAACGGCTTAGTTTTGTTTCTTTCTCGCAATAAAACTAAATTTTTCAAAAATTGTAAATGAAACTAAAAAAGCGGGTATGACAAAAAGTTTACATGTGACACGGAAATTGTCTATTACGCAAGCAAATCAGACCCCTCCCCCCCGTGGAGCGGCTTAATCAGTAGACTAAACAATATATTAGTTTTTTCGCTAAGAATCCTTTGTGATAGTTGATGTCTATTGGTTTCCAGCTGCTCCAAAGCGGTCATACTACGACCCTTACTGCAAAGATGCAAATACACTGCTATTTGTTTTCACTGTGTTAGAAAAATAATTTTAACTTGAAGACTCGATACCCAATATGAAAGCGATTTGACTATACCCCCCAGGTTAATTATTTAACCGGGTGTTAGAGGGGTTGAGGGTGGCAGGCTTAGGGGCGAGCGAGAGTGACGTGGCGCCCAACGGTGGGCGCCACTAATTGAATTCGGCCCTTCCCGCCTCACGTCACAGGGTCACGCTAAACCTCGGCTATTATCGTTAATGCGTACGAGTAGTGTTACGACGTACTTCACCGTGATTCATGAGAGATAATAGCATATAATAAGCTAATATCTTGATAACTCATATTAATTTTGGCCATTGTTATCTCATGCGTGGTGCAGCGGTTAACGTCGATGACTAAAGTCACAGAACTCGCGGGCTCGAGTCTTCTTCGAAGCGACAATTTTTTTAATGCATGATATAACCATTAAGATTATACATAGCATTTACAAAATTAAAAGAAAAGCGTTTAAGTAGCCGTTTTTTCCAAAGCGTACGAATAAAAAAAAAGCACGAAAAAATTATGTATCTCTCTTTTTCAATTTCAAATTCTATTCAAAGAGATGGATTGAATTAACTGGCATAAAGGCATTAGGTTATCTATGCATTATTTTTTATTTTATTTAGAAAATTTTTACGTATTCCTTTTCATGTCTATTGAAATTTTTAAATATTTACGATATCGACAGAAGGTGCTTGATGGAATTTCAATAGCAAATTTGAATTGTTACAATTTTAAACGATTCCATAGGTTTTGTCATTAACGACCCGGGTCTCGCCTTTCGGCATCTTCAGGCATTCTATCACACGGCTTATGTGATAATTTATGGTATCGACTGAAGTTTGATGGAGTTTCAATAACAAATTTGAATTGTTAAAACCTTATACGGTTCCATAAGTTTTGTCATTATACACCTCAGTTTTGTTGCATCCGTGTGATAGAGTGCCCGAAGATGCCGAAAGGCGGGACCCGGGTCGTTAGTGACAAAACATGTGGAATCGTACAAAGTTGTAACAATTTTTATTAACAACGTTATTTGTCAGAAGGTTAAAACAAGGCATAGCCAGAGCGGTAAGTTTACCAATTTTCCTATCCTTTTGTTATTCTTTAAATCTATACTCTTTTAATGAAGGGTAGTTATGTAAAAGGAACTTCCGTTAAGATACTTTCATTTGAAGGTCCTTTGATAGAGGAAATAAATATGTTAATACATTGAGATATCAAACTGGCTACGTAGGTTATTTTTGATTAACAAATCTAACAATCTAATAAGGTGAAGCATTTAAATTCAATAAAACAAAAACAAATTTACACAAAAGCTCATATAAGTCACTTTATAGAATAGAGAGTGAAATACTTCAATAATGAAAATATCTCAACTATGTTTTTATTTTGACGTTACCAGGACTTTAATCCAGTCATCTATTACCACATGAAAGGTTTGTGAAGAGCTTTTACCATTGACAACAAACCATTTAACATATATATTAAAAGCAACCTTTAACCGTTACACAGTAAAGTTCCACAGGAATAATTGATTTATTTTGATGCCAAAGTATAGCATGAACTATTTGTAATTGTTCAATGACCTTATATTTTAAAAGTCACTTTAAAAAATGTTGAATAACTACTTTACAGCTGTATATAAATACATCAATTTAATATAATGAAAAAAAAGACAATATGGAACGTTATAGGAAATAAATGAGAAAACTTTTGATGGCCAATTATTTATTTGGTTTTACTTAAGCCTGGTATTAAATGTGCGAACTAGTTTCATTATTTGTTAAGTTTTTCATTTCATAACGATCATATTCTAGTTTTGTTTGTTACATTTTGATTTTATTACCTCATAGAGGTTTCTGTGATTGTTCTTAGTATTCTATTAGTCGTTCATTATTCCCTTCCCTTCTATTTAAAAGACTGTTGACGAGGATTTGTTTTTAATTTTTTTTTATGTAGTGCTTGAAATTGAGAAACGATTTCAAAATTTCATTCAATGCCATGAATTGTAACATATGCCAGAGCTGTAGACCGTTATTCAGACTGAATAAAAAAAAGTTTGAATCAAGAAGATTATAATGATGTTGTTTCTAAGCAATATATAAAAGAAAATAATGCAATTCCTTTTAAAAGTCAAACACGGTATATAGTCCCATTTTCACATATAAGTATTTTTGAGATCAGGTCCGATTTCGCTTATAGGGAGCATTAGCAGCTGATCAATGGCTTTTAAGCTTCCAATTGATCTAAAAGTTTCATTAAAATTGACTTCTAATATTTGTTCTATATAATTTATGATATCGACTGAAGGTGCCTGATGGAATTTCAATATAAATTAATTTATTTTTGCAGTTGTTTAGTTTTTGCCTAGGGGGGTCTATGTTTTTCTTCAATTAGTACCTTTGGTATATAGACGATGCTCACTGTTTATGGTGCGTTAGTTTTTTTGCATGAAATGCCTGAAGATGCCGAAAGGCGAAACTCGGATCGTTATTGGCAAAACATATGGAATCATACAAAGTTTTAACAATTTAAATTTGATATTGAAATTCCATTAAACACCTTCGTATAAATCATATTAATTTTTAATTGTTAAAACTTTGTACATTTCCACTTGTTCGGTTCTATTGTACATTATATGTATGCTAGAATGCCTGAATGTGTTTTCTTTATAATTTATGACATTGACTAAAGATGCTTGATAGAATTTTACGATTCCAAACTGGTCTCACCTCCAGTGTCATTATTATCAAATCAACATTATTGACAGTTATTTCAGTTGTTTGTTCGAATCCTAGCCTTGGGGAGTGTGTTTTTCCTTTGCAACTAACTCCTCTGGTATATAACCGATGCTAACAACCCATTGTGTGTCAGTTCTGTTACATCCATATGATGAAATGCATGAGGATGCCGAAAGGCGAAACCTGGAACATTATTGACAAAACATCTGAAAAGTATAAATTTTAGAGTATTTTTTGATAAAAAAATACTTTGTAATAGGCTCATTTTATTATCATGATACATTAAGATTACCTGCAACAAAGCATTGTTAATGTTAAGCTCATCGTTCGTACCACCAGAGCTTTTTCGGAATTTTAATATTAAGTACAATGCCTTAGTAGGCTTGAGGGTAAGTCTCTTGTTTGAACCCCAAGGAATTTGAAATACACCCCTATGGTGGTAAAGATTCAGAAGAAACTTTCGATACTTTTTTACATGGAGGCATATGGATACTAGACACGGCTTTATCCAACTGATTTTCTTTTAAGCATTCTCATATTTAAAAATTTGAACACTCGAACAGAAGTTAACCTCGCCTTATATTTCTTTCAATTTATACGACGCCAAAATGAGAATTCTGTAATTCTTGACAATATTAAGTTGTATGTACCAGATGACGTTTTGAAAAGTTGTGGGAATGTGTTGTTTATTCGAAGTGTAAACTAGTTTGCCAATGGGGATGCTAATGGTCAAAGCATTAACAATATTCAACAGTATTGCTTTGGATGTGGACATATTCCATGTGAACAAAATTGAGTTCAGAAGAAAATTATTTCTATATGAATTTATTCCTAATGTTATTTATTTCTCTAACTTTCAAAATATTTTTGACGTTGCAAAAGCAATAATTAGTTATAATGACGAGTGGCATCACGACCCATCTAACTCAACGTTTCATAAAATATTAATTAGTCACATCAGCTATTTTCGTTTGTTTCTAATATTAAAAAGCAAATTTTTATATGCGTCAGTGGTATAGCAAGCACTCGAGATGTCGTCAGATAAATTTAGAAAGTAATAAATACAATATGAGATTCTTAGAAAAAGAATGTTTTTCTCATTCATTTTTTAACGACAGCCTGAAAATATTATGACTATATCTCCAGACAGAATAAATTTAACGTACCCGCAGTGTCAAAGAAATATTTAATATGATTTTTTCCCTAAAACCATTTTCATATTCTGAAGGATTAAAGTGCTTAAAGTGATTTTATGGAAATGAGAGAATGCATTTCAAAGTATAATCTTAAGCTCAATATATCTTTAAGGTGAACGTTTTTCATTCGAGAAGGTTAAAAAAATGATAAAATTTTTGAATATTAATCAAATAAAGTACAAAAAAACTAAGTCCCTACAAAAATAGATTTGTGAGCACGATGAGCTTAGAAATATTTTTGAAGTACTCACATGAACGACAAATGGGAAAGATTTTCAGACTAATTGGGAATACTTAATTTATTTAATTAAATTAAAATTTAAAATTAAGTTTAATCATTGAATAGCAATCAATGTACAGGTTATCCTCGACTTCGACCGAGATACGTTCCTGGATTTTGGTCGTAAGCCGGATTGGTCGTAAGTCGAATTTCAAACAAAATATGTGTGTACTTACTTTAGTTTTTTTTCTAAATCTATGCATTTCTCTTTTTTGTCACATCTACTTTGCCAGTCATTATGGGCACGGCTTATTGATTATTCACTTCAGAAATTAAATGGGTATATGTATTGTTTAAATCTTATTATATTAATGTGTATCTATGTCTAAGTTCAAAAACACTATATTAACTGAATTATGTATACATAATTTAAAAATAACGAAGGGAAGAAAGAACTGAGAAACAAACGACATTCTTTGTGCACATCCGCGATCTACTGACCGGCAGGAAGTATTTATGGCATCATCTTTATTTACGCATGAATCAGGGTTGACAAAGGCGCACCGTAACGTATTTTGGCAAAAATGCTATTTTTTTGGTCGTAAGTAAAATCATCGTAAGTCGAGGACTACCCGTATAGAGAGCGTAATATAGTTTCATCTAATATTTCTGATGAGGGCGTATGTGGCACATTTAAAATTTATTTGTATTTTATGAAAATAGAATTCTATATAAAATATGATATTTTAAGTAAATGTACGTTTTAATATAGTTCTGATGAAGTCGAAATAGCTATCAAATATATATCTTACAAATTTTGTACAGTCAAAATGCATTGCTATTTTTTCATCGAGTCAGGCAGAAAATAATTTTCGTCATAACATTTAAATAAATTCTGTAAGATAATAATAGCTAAATTTAATTCTGATAATCAAAGTAAACTCAAAAGAATTATGTTATAATCAATTGGTATCAAACTTTCTTTGAAAGTGAATTTGTGTTAAAAAATATGAATGCCTACAATGTTTCCCTTCCACACAACAACTCTTTAAAATAAAGCACATTGAAAGTGATGAGTTAAGCTCTAGTATTTTGTTGGCTCAATCCATCTGTTCCCACTCTCTTTCAAAAAAGACGAGGTCAAGTAAACTGGTTTTAATAAAAAAAAAATCCTCCAAATAAATAATTAACAAGGTGTCACTTTTTAAATAGTTAATTATTAATCATTCACCTAAATAAAGTTGGGTTAAATCATTAAGTCAATTACAGTTGCTCCTTTTTGTAGAACATAATTAGCACTTTGAGCGATTTACTCGATAAATTTCAATAAATCTTTTAAATAGCTTAGGCCTGTTAAATTTAGCATTTTCGTCTCGTTGTTTTATTAACATCAACGCTAAAGTGTTAACAGTGATGAAAAACATTTAAGGCGTCTACGCTAGAGATTCTCAATTATTTGTTTCGACATACCTGCATAAAAGAATTAATTAAGATTACATATATATCTAGTTTAATATTAACATAGATCATCGTTGTGGTAAAATATATATCTAAAAGAAGACCGTTTTGTGACTGGTAAAAATGTCGTCATTCTATATTTATTATGTTATATAGACCCTAAAAAATTATCAGAACTAGATTAACTCTTCTCCAGTTAACTGCTTAAATTTCGGTAAAATGTACTTAGGTGAAAAATTTACTTAGAAAGCTTCTGAAAATTTTAGTGCAAATGAAGTTTTAGTAAAAAACTATTTGTGTGTATTGAAATTTGCGTGTCATTTAAATATTTTTTAAATGCAAAATTTATAAAAAATTGACTCTTGTCAATCATTTTTTATTATATATATTTAAATGTCTTTTTAATGAATAATAACATTAGACATTAAATGTTTTCTTTTCATGGTAAAAAAACGTAAAGAAGGGATTTTTGAATGGTTTATAAAAAAACCATCTTTTTGTAAATAATCCGAGAATTTCATCACTCAAAATGTGTTGTTAATTGTAATGATAAACAGAAAAAAACTATTGATTTAATTGGAATTTACTTGGTAGAATTCCAGTGTAACATGGTGAAAAAATAGCAATTTATTGTGGCTCTAAAAAATGTCTAAGATAAAGAGTTGATGGTTTTTGTAAAACTAAATAACATTGCCATGTTTTCACCGTGTGTAGCAAAAATTATATTTACTAACCAAAATTGAAAGTTGGATATACTTTTGTAAATTATGATTATTCCGTAGTTTTAGCGAAAGATTTTTTTTTTGAACTAGCATTTGTTTATTTAGAAAAGTATAATATGACACATATATATTTTTTTATAGCCACTATACGTTTTTTGACGTAACGTCTGTCAGTAATGTCATAAAAATAATACAGCAAATATATTAATACGTAAGAGACTAAGGAGATTTAAAAAGCTCTGATGAAAGCTCGCCACAGATCTTAACGCTCCATCAATCGAATATTTAAAAAAAATCTTTTTATAAAAATATAATCAACTGTAATCAACTCGTTTTGAATTTGAAGTTTTGCATACGTCACCACTAAAACTAGAAAAGGTTTCGTGTAAGCAAACTATTTGAGAATGCCTGGCGTAGACAAATACTTGCTAACATTAAAGTAAAAGAAATGTTTTGCAATTTATTTGATCTATTATATGTGCGTTTGTTTGCTTGTGATGAATTAAGCTTTGAAAATTTAAATTTTCTGGATTACCTTTCTGATGTCATTGATTTGATATGTGAACAAATGAACATTTTATTAAATAAATTATGTTAAGCGCTTCATGACGTGGAACGAGAAAATTTCAAAATTAAAACACTGCTAATAAAAAAAATCATTAAAGAATATTATATTAAATTAAAAAAGATTGTATGAATTGCAAAGTCAACATTTTCCACTATTTATACAGGGTGTTTGCCGAAAAAGTTACCATTCTATTTAAGTATAACTTTTTGTAAAAAGAAAATAGTTTTTAAATGTTTCATTAGATATTAAAATAATTTCAGTTAAATGTTCGCCTTAGAAATGCGGGCTTTTTTCTATAATATTTTCAGACATTTCAATCGATGCTTCATAGTATTTCAACACAAGTGTTTTGTTTGCACATGTTGCTTAAGGATGTATTGTTTATTGGCAAAAGCTTCGTTTATTAAATACCACTGAAAAGGAATATAGACTGTAAAATTCAGTGACTTTGGAGGCGAAAAAATGACAATTAACAATAAGTCGATCGCCGCTCCTCAGACCATTGCGAGGGGTTATTGCGTACCCGTAATAAACCATAATAACCATCCCGTCCAATATTTAAGCTTATTGAAGTTGCCACCTATTTAATTTCATTTACATTTTTAAAAATTTTAGTTTTATTGCTAGCAGGAAATAAGCTAGGTCGTTAAAACAGAAGAGAAGATGTATTGTTTACCTTTTCTACACAGCTATCAGCTCTCAACTATAAATTTTATAGAACTAAAATACATTGCTATTTTTTCACCGTGTTATGATGGAGTTCTACCAAATAAATGCCAATTCAATCAATATATTCTGAAGATGTTTACATTTTTGTAAAACAAATACTCGTAACGTTTTAAAATACTCGATTCAATGAAATTACCGTTTTCCTATTTTGAATTAAGTGATAAAAACATTTTAGGGGTGTAGTTTTTAATGAAATTTGGATTGGAAATGCAGAGTAAAAAAAAAGGATTTAAACTTTTAAAATATTTAATCAGTAGGCCTTGAAAAGAATCAACTGAAAGTTTAATGAATGCGCCATAATAATCTGTTAAAATTTTGTCGAAGACTTTATTATGCACTTATTCAATCAATACAATCAACGAATAATAATGCAATGATTTAATATACTATAATACATAAACAAACGAAAATACTAATGTTGTATGTAATTTCTTTTAATTGCTTTTATATCTAAGCTTTGCAGAGAAAAAGTAACAAATCTCAAAAATTTAGCTTCATTAGGCCAGCGTAATGGCTTCGCTATAGTTATTCGTCTCGCGGCTTCAATTTGTTTCAGACTGAAAGCCGTAGCACATATACTATCATTAGCGACCCTGCTTGGTAATCCCTGGCTGAGGTCACGCGCTCTATTTATTGCCTTATCATATCAGCTGTCACATGAACTAGATGGAGAAAAAACTTCGCTGACCGTACGCGGGCCGTGTTGCCGGTTGGCGCACGTCCAAGTAAAAACTGCAACAGCCGAATATTTTTTTACATTAATTAGTTTTTATGAAAAAAATAAAAATGCGACATATTTTAATTATAAATTACGTATATATTATACATTGCACATCTACGTCTGCGTAAATTTAAAGCTATGCAAATGTGCGTGTTGTAAAAAATATATACATAGCTAAAATTATTTTAAAAATGTATTAATAATATAGAGTTTCCAGAGCAGAGCATATGGTTCTTAAATAGTGATAAGTTAAAAACTCATATAGATAAGTTATTTTAATTAAAATTTGGTTAAAAATTTGTTAAAAAATGCTCTAAATCATAGGTTCCCAACCTAGGGGTTCGCCAACTTATACGGTCAACTAAAAAATATTTTTTTTTATACTTTTGGATTGTATGGGGGGTCGCGGGTCTCATGGATTTTATGAAAAGGGGTCGCCACCAGAAAAAGGTTGGGAACCTATGCTCTAAGTGACATGAGTCAATTTTGTCAAAAACCTGCCAGAGGCATAAAATATTGTTATATATAATAATGAAAATTCTTCGTCCAGATTTTATACGAGTTTGTTTATATAGCGACTTTGCTATATAAAGTGTCACAACGCAAAATAGTTCATGTTTTTATAGTTTAACCAGTGAAAATATTAAAATTCTCAATAAAATGGTTTATTACTAATTGGCTTATTTTGTAATTATTTCCTTATTTAATACTAAATAAACCAGCTATTATGTTAATATTTATTAGAGTTTAAAAAAATCATGGAAACCTGTTAGAGAGATAATAGAGCCAATTTTCATAACTTCATTGACGTCAAATCGCCGATCAGTTATAAATTTATTTAAAATTTCTAGCTGTGTGTTGACGAACTATAAAAATGAAATTTTAAAGTATATTTTAACACTTTGAATCTAGGCTCATATTTATCTCAAATAGGCATATTTTAAATATTGTCAGTTTTCTTGCGCGTTTGAATTATGTGGTTGTATTTGTTAAACCTTTAACCAAGAGTGTTTCGATAATTATAAGGACAGATTCAAATATAAGTCCTTACGTATATTTAGACCAATTGATAATTTTTAGAAAGCATACGTGTCTGTGATGTGTATTTTGAATTCCTTCTCACACATCCAGTCCTAAAAAAATGCGTTGTGGCAACGATTTGTTTACCATAAGCCTTACCCTTCCCGTAAATTTGATGCTTAATCACTTCGAAATTTTTTTTTTAACTGAACTTCCATTTTTTTTATTGAAATTGATGGAATATTAGACAAACAAACATTTGAAATGGTCCACCGAACGTTAAATTTTTTATCATTCATCAACTTCACAAATGTCAATTAACTTTTAAGCTTAAAAATAATTCAAATTATACGTTTGGAAGTATAGTATCGACTACACTCGATAAGATAAGAATATTTATTTTTTAGTTTTATGATAGTATTAAATATAATAAAAATGTTAGTGTTGCATTATATTAGTGTTGGTCGGTCAAGGATTACCGGCTCTGTTGCCATACGGTAGCCATAAGTCGAGACGAATTCCACACAACATTAAGCTTAACTTTCCACACAATAATTTTCCTTTCCACATAGTATTAAGCCAAGACATTGTAACTCATTGCTCACGTATCACTTATCATGGTCACCCTGTAAGATTTTATTTTATTAATCCGAAAAACATCTAAATCATATTTCTTGATTTATTTTTCACTTGAAAATACAGTTTGTTTCCGACTTTCAAGTATATTTAAAACAAAATTAAAGACTATGGAATTTTTTATTTATTTTGGTCTCAGATAAACTCTCAATTTATTTATTGGGAGGGTTTTAGTGAAACTATTTAACAAAATACGAGATAGTATCAATATTGACTGATTTGACGAAAGAACAGTCTAGACCAGTGGTTTTCACGTGAAATTTTATTGTGGCCGCACCAATGTGATAACAATAGCAGTTACATTCACTTAAAAAAAATGGATTAATTTATATTCATTAAAATACATTATTTAAAAATTTTGGTATTTATTTATTTAAAAGCAATTCGAATGGAAATTGTTCAACAGTTCTCTCTTCCAATGCAAGCCGCATCGCCGCTTCTAAGTTTGCATCTTTCAGCTGGTTTCGATACTCATTTTTTATAAAGTGCATTACACTGAATGATCTTTCACAGTAACACAAATAATAATTTTACAAATGAATTTGTAAAAATATATGTTATCTTTGATTTACTATGAAACTGTTGGTCGCCGCAGCAAAATCCTCTGGTGGCCGCAAATGAGAACCACTGGTCTAGACTCTAGTCTTCTTCACGTAAGTTATAAATAAACTATTATTAGCCACCATAATAACAACAAGACGACGTTTGCAGACTTTCAGGTAAAATTTTTTTAAAGATAGTTTTTGATAGAAAAATCTGTGAAGATGTTTGCAAAATAGCAACAATTTAAGTTCTTAACAAATACATTGTAAATACAATACACCCAGTCCTTTTTTTACGTGATAATTGGTTCCAGAAAACGGCGCGTAAAAAAATCACAACTTTCATATAATTTGACAATTTGGTTCCAAAAATTGAAATATCGCGTGAAAAAGTCCCAGAAACGTATGAAAAACTGCCGTCCAAAAAATCGCGTATAATCGAATTCGCGTAAAAAAAATCGCTTAAAAAAAGGACTGGGTGTAGTTCATTGAGTTATTTCAGTTTACGCCCTCATCAGTCTATATTCCTTATAAATTTTGTAGATCTAAAATACATTGCAAATTTGATTTGTTAAAACAGTTTTAAGAGTTCAAATTTGTATCACTAGATTTTTGATAGTAGGTATTCTCTATATGAAAGGAAAAAAACCCCATTTCAAGAATGTCTCATTAGAAATATTGTTAATAAAAATTGTCACAGGCAATTGTGTTAATTATTATATTTTAATATTTTTAAATTTGTTTAAGCTGTAATTTACTGCTTGCCTAGGGTTAAGTGATTTCCTGTAATTAATAACTTTAATATATATGCGATGCTAACTTATTTTACGTCAGTTCTGTTGCATCTGTGTGATAGAATGCCGATAAATGCGAAAAAAAATGCGAGAAGATGCCGAAAGGCGAAACCCGGTTCGTTAGTGACAAAACATGTGTAATCGTACAAAGTTTTAACAACTCGAAGTTCAAATTTGATATTGAAATTCCATCAAGCATCTTCAGTCGACATAGATTATAAAATACATTGCTGCTTTTCACAGTGGAGTACGACAAATATTCAAGAAATCGTGTAATATTTGTGGTAGACCATTATATTAAAACGATAAATAAAAAAAAATGATAGATCGGAGAATCGAGATTGTTCTTATGGGCGATAAGCTAAAACTATTATTATCGAACGATAAATGTGAGAAAACGATGAATGCATGAATGTCTTGTGTAAAACCTTACATTAATATATATAATACCTTAAAAAAAGTTTTTTTTTTTAATATTCAAATAACGATTGTTAATTGTTTAGAAAACGTCACGTTGCTAAGGTTTTTGTAATTAAATTACTCCACGGATTGCCATAATTTATTTACTGACTCCTGATTGGCGACTGCTGTTTTAAATAAAGATTTTCATTAAAAGAGTAAATTGTTAATGATCTTTTCATTTACAAACTAATTCTCTTCATATGACTCATAAGACGATACAAACATGGTTAGAAAATAACATACAATTCCATTTTTTTTATTTAGTCGTTATTGCGATGATAGAATAGAATTATGTCGCTTTTTTTTCATCAGTTTATACAAAATGATAAATATAAAAAAAAAATCTTTTTCCTAAGTACAAAAGTCCAGCCACTGAATTGGAAATGTCTTATCATTTAACCGTACTTAAACATACCCAGTCAACCGAATTTGATTTAGCTTCTTAACTCAGTATAACACCAAAGAGATTTGTAATGAGCTGAATGTTTTTTTTTTGTTTTTTGAATTTGTCTAATGTGAATACTCTCACCTCACTCCAACGCTTGAATCTCCATACAGCTCACGATAAAAATTTGAATTGTTTAAGCTCTAATTTGGTCAATAATATGTAAATTGAGGTTCGCTTACACTAGAACCGACGGAAAGTAAACTGTTATATATATAAAAAATAGCATAGAATTAAACATATTGATTATACACTATAGTTAATAGATAAGCTAATATTGATAACCAATGCTTTGATAAAGTTAACACTCAAATATTGTTAAAAATAGTTTTCAAATCATAAATAAACTGAATGAATTTGTAGGCAGAAGTTTTTACAAGAATCAATTGAAGTTAAAAATCAATATGTACTGATATAGAATAGATGGATTTTGGATGAAATCAGATGACGTCTTATTTTAAGCATTAAAATAATTGTATTTTTGACGAGGAAAATTTTGGGAAGTAAATATGTTAGATCAAAATTGTTTGTACTCTGAATATTTTTTTGAATATCTGCTACAATAGACAGTGATCCCTCTTGTGTTAAAATGTTGAAAATATCCTCGTGAATTTTATTTTAAATAATATACGAAAAAGAAAACGACAATTAACAATGATTTACAGTACATGTTATCACATCAAGACACCTCGTCTTGATTTAAGTTTGCAATGAAATTTTTTTAAAATTTTGGTAAATTCAAATTCAGTACACTGAAATTATTCTGTCTGACGTAACAGCAGAATGTGCTAAAGCAATTTTGTAAAGCAAACAGTTGATTAATATAAATAAAGTCCATTTAAAATCATTGAAGCGTTCCGTACGTCGTTGTTCGTTGATATTTCTAATTGAGAATAGTTAAATAAATTGGATTTTGGATAAGTCGTAGTAGATTATCTTAAAAACTGTAGAATGACATGTGAAATTAAATTTTTAATTCGATTGGATTCATCGTTTAGGATGAATTTTTGTGACAGACAAAATAACAGAAAGACAGACGAATGTTTTTTGTTTTTTTATGGAAAAAAATCATTGAGATAAACATATAAAAATACTTTTCAAGTATGAGGAGGTCATACAATTCACTGGACCGAAAAATCTGAAGA
Organism: Himalopsyche japonica; assembly: GCA_028555115.1. Lineage (NCBI taxonomy): Eukaryota > Metazoa > Arthropoda > Insecta > Trichoptera > Rhyacophilidae > Himalopsyche > Himalopsyche japonica. Next base: position 474,382 of record JAHFWJ010000347.1, read on the forward strand.
TGAATTCAAGTGTTAATTCTGAATAGGCATAGAGTGGTGAAAAAATATAGTCTACTCTCGCTTTGAGCGCTCTTTGTTTAAATAATGGGAAAAGGGACTTGAATACGTAAGCCTACGATATGTGGTAAACAGCGATAAAAAATTTAATAGTATATTAAAATTGAAATCCCAAAAATACTCTCGTAGCCTATTCCTATCTCAGGGGTAGTTTTGGAATGAGTTATACGCATTATTTTTCACCCCTAGTTAGTGGTAGCAGTTCCATCATCCAAACAGACACAACGCATGTGATACGAGTGTCCTATTTGGGAAAGAATGAAGCGAGATCCTTGGGATTTTCAAGCAATTCAGTTCGCGAGGACATATCTTTTTATTACATCTTTACAGGGGTTTTGAATTGAATTAAAAATAAAAATATGCATAAAAATTTAATATGTTATTATTTCACTTGGTGTATTGCTAAATGTTACCCAACTTAGTAAAGGTAGATTTTCATACAATCTTCAGACCAGTGGCAAGCTAATTGATCTTGCTAGACCAGTTTTTTTAGCATCTGAAGTGAGAAAGAATATACATACGAAAACAATCTCTAACTGAAATTTGATTTGTTGCAACTTTGTACGATTCCGCATGTTTCGTCACTAACGACGCGGGATTCGCCGTTCGGCATCTTCAGGCATTCTATCACACGGAAGCAACAGAACTGACCAAGTCAGTCGTCAGTTCTGTTGCATCAGTGTGATAGAATGCCTGAAGATGCCGAAAGGCGAAACCCGTGTCGTCAGTACAAAAAGTTAGTCAAATACAAAATATCCAACTCCACTTTTCATATTTTTGTTAAGAACTTAATTTTTTGCTTTTCTTGGTAATGTCACTTTAAAAAACGTCTCGTTTGTTTTTTACTCACGACCCGGGTTTCTTCGATTCTTCAATATCTTCAGGCATTCTACCATAAGGTTAAGTCTTTGATTGTTTATAACCGATGCGAACTATCTATTGTATCTAATAAACCTCTTTAAAGGTGTTAACTGTCACCTCTCGATGGCAAGACACGATGCTTTTAATAATAAAAACACATTTTAAGTACTTATTACATCGCGAGCATAATCGACTGATAATTATCATTAAATGGGAATTATCAGTTGATAATACTCGGGATGAACGAAACCGGTCCAGATCATAAAATATGTTGTAGAAATAAGAACTTAAAAATGTGTTTTTATTATTTAAAATCACATGCTTTCCATCAAGAAGTGACGGTTGACACCTTAAAAGTGATCAAGGGATAATGCTCACTAGGAGCGAAACCGATTCAGATCATAAATACATTGTAGAAATAGGTACTTAAAAAAATGTTTTTCTACTATTTAAAATATATTTAATACATAGAAAACCCCTGGCTAAATTCATATAAGATGACGACAGCTGCAAATGTATCACTGCGTGGCCCGTATTGGCTTCCAGCTGTGATGAAAAGATTTTTTTATTCGAAAATCTGCGATTTCTTGTTTTATTTTATTATTAATGCGTTCAAAAAAAATATATTTCTGCCGCCTTTCTGGATATCAATATAAAAATAACGTGAATAAAACGATAGCGGCGATATGATATTCTGATGTAGTCAATCACTTTAATGTTGCAGACTGACACGTGAGTCAAGTTATTCGATTATTTTTCACATTTTGAAGTACATCCAATCCTCTTTTTTATGCGATACACTAGTTCTAGAAAGTGGCGCGTTAGTTTCAAAAATCAAAATATCACGTTAAAAAAAAAGAAAACTCTCTGAGTTTTAAATTATAACATATTAAATTTTATTTATTTGTCGATTTTGAAAATAAACGGTCATACATGTTGGAAAAAGAAAAACTATCTTTCGAATAAAGTGAATTTCATTTTAGTTCTACAAAATTATTTTTAACAAATATAGTTGATAGCTATTTCGGCTCACGCCATCGTCAGAACTATGCTTAAACTAACATTTGCTTATCTATATATAGCTGTGCAGAAAAGGTACACAACATCTCCTCTCTCCTTTACCAACGGCTTAGCTTGTTATTTAAACACAATGACACTAAATTTTCAAAATTCTAAATGAAACAATAGGTGTCTATGACAATAAGATTATGTGTGGGACGGAAGTGGTCCTTCAGGCAGCAAATTAGACCACCCCTTTGTGCAACGGCTTGACAAGTGGCGATATTATTATGTTAGTTTGATCGTTAAGAATCCTTTGTGATAATTGGTGTCTATTGATCTCCAGCTGTTCCAAAGCCGTCATTCTTCGACCCTTACTAAAAAGATGCAAACATTTAGGAGCTGAGTTTGAATTTATTAGTTAGTTTAAGCATAGTTCTGACGATGGCGTGAGCCGAAATAGCTATCAACTATATTTGTTAAAAATAATTTTGTAGAACTAAAATACATTGCTATTTTTTCACCGTGTTATAATGGAGTTCTACCAAGTGAATGCCAATTCAATCAATGAATTTCATTTCTACTTAAAGAAAAAATCATCTTTGTTTTATTCCATTTCAAAGTTCTATAACTCTAAAAAAACTCTTTTTACAATGAGAAACAGGTAAATTTGCATAATTATATTCAGGAAAAAGACCTAGGTGTATTTATCTATCTTTATTTATAATATATTCAATTTTAGTGTCAAATTATCTCTTGAATTTATATTACATTGTAAAAAAATATTTTAAATATTATTTAGTTATACAAAGTTATAGGAATCATTAACCCCTGATTCTCTCTCGCTTCATCCCTTGCGTAACATAAGTTCAATTAGCCAACAATCTGAAAAAAAAAATTACAATTCGAATTTTGAAATTGAATATTTCCACAACCCTCTCTTTTAAAAAAAGTTACTATTTCTAAGCCATAGGTTACCAGCCTTTTTCGGATGGAAACCCCTATCCATAAAATCCATGTGACCCGCAACCCCCAATACAATCCAAAAGCATTCAATTTTTTTTTTTAATTGACCGTATAAGTTGGCAACTATCAGGTTGGGAACCTATGGTCTAAGCAATAAAATATCACCATTTTTTTTTTTTTTTGTTTTTATTATATTGATGGAGCGTTAAAATCTGTGATATGTTGGCATAAAGCCCCTTCATAAAATTACCTTTATTTTTAGGTATTGATTTATTTGTTGTATTATTTTTTTCTGCCGTTGACGGATGATATTCGCTGCAGAGCTGAGCAATGTGAATTTGGTTCATGTAAACATTAAGTATTATAATTATATATACATACCCCATATAATATATACACACACGCATATACATATATGTATACAAACGCGCGAAGTAATAACATAAGTAAGTGAACCAAAGAAAATCATTTTAGATGTCGAGGTTGTGTATTTTGGAATATTTTAATTGTTGTTAAGACATTTATTACTGAGTTATTAGGTTGTGTTGATTACGAGAAAAATTTTCAAAATTTAAATATCATTATAATCAAATCGATAGTTATTAAAATTTCGGATAAATTTCGAGCCCCTAACCCTACGGACAATATATTTTTAAGTTCCTTTTGTATATTAATGAGTTTGTTTACTAAATTTCATTCCTATCGCAAATGTGAGACACTCTGGTCGTGAGTGATAAAATTTGTGAAATTGTAAAAAGTTTGAAATTTTCATCAAACACCCTTAGTTATATGGTAAATTCATGATTTTTGATTCATTCATAAAAAAATATACATACATTCATGTAATTTATTTTTTAATCCAATTTTACAAAAAAATCTGTAAAAAATATATTTTCTTTGAAAAAAAATATCGTTTGAAAATTTTCACATCCGAGAAAAACAGGGGGCAATATCATTTCCTACACCAAAATATAACCATCTCTTTCGATTACATTGAAATACTTGACGTTTTACCATGGCTGTCTCTGTCTCCCGCTCCATACAATTCTTGCGTCGTACATACTATCCATCTTGTTTTGACGCCAAATCTACCCAGTTGACCTTAATCTAGGACGCTATTGTATCGTAAGCCTCTCTATCCAGACACTGCCGGGTTTAAGACCTTAAGGTATTATTTATCTGTAAGTAAATCCCATATTTTTCATTGGCGTAGTGTGCTTGTATTTTTTGATTATTCAAATTATATTTTCATAATGGAATTCAGAATTAATATGGGCCGAAACAATTTTTATTTTGTGAATGAGATTCATTCGTTTACTTTAATTTATATAATTATTCAATTCGTTTCAAACTAACTGTTTTTTCAATTTTCAACAGTGTTTCATCAAAAGCTGGAAAAATAAACAAAAGTTACTCACGAAGAATCCAATTATAATTTTGTGGAAGAAGATAGATAAAAAAATTAAACAAGTGCGGAGGAAGACTAGAACTGAATTACAATCAGTTAAATAAATTTAAAATTGATCCAGAGTCATTTTTTATCGTCACGTAGTACCACGGCTCAAATGAACGACACAGAAAGGGTAATCAACTTGAATTAATCAATTTTCTCCCAAATCACTTAAATTGGTTGTCATTCTTTTGGTTAGCACAAAGAAAAATAGAAAAATATATAGAAAGACATTTAAAAATCGCGGAAATTTTGTAAACTATAATGTAGCTTCAAAACCTAAAACTAATCCCACAAATAATACGTATAAATAATAACACAAAAACAATTGTGTCTGATAACTTAATTCGAATTTAAAATCAGCCATATGTCATACAAAAAACTAATAGAAACGAGCACTTTTATTGTCTAGTAACAGTCATAGAATAACTGAATATGTATACTATAAATGTGATGTATGTATAATATAATGTTCAATTTTGACTGCAAAACTTCTCAATTGTTGAGAAAGCTGATTTAACTACGTTTTTTAATAGCGTTACTGAATTAGTTTTTGAAAAATACGGTATAGGAATACTACGTAAAAGTATCAGCAGAATTTTTATGTGTTAATTATTAAAATAATAAGCATTGTCAAGATTAAAATTTTAATTAATTGATAAATTTACCAGAATGTATTTGTCAATTTTATTTTTTTTGAGAAGTCGTTGACAAGAGTGATTTCTTCTTCTTAAGTGTAAAACCAGTCTACCAATTGGGAGGTGAATGAAAATAACATTAACAATGTTACGTTTAATTAACAATAACAGCTTTGTTTCGTTTTAGATTTATTCCACGTAAACGAGAAAGATTTCAAACAAATATTTTTTTTAATGTGTTAAAGTGAATTTTGTCAGAATTTCCACGATTGACTTCCTTCCATATTTACAAAGATACATGTAATAAATATTTTCTAGATTATAGAAGCTATACATTTACAATATGTTATTTTTGTAACGTAAATGATCGAAATAAATACATTATTTTTTTGGTGTTATATATATTTAAGTGTGACCAATTTATTTTCTTTTGCATGGTGATTATTTGGTTAAAAGAGAATATACTGTTAATATGTAGATTGTTTTAAATATTGGAATTAAGCGTGTTGAACAAATTAATTTGATAGACGTACAGTGTGGACGCGGTGTTTCGTTCAACTGCATAATTACAACCGTGAAGGGTTTATTAAATTCATTGATTTGTATACGCCACTGATCGGACTCATCCAGCCTTAGTAAGAAAAATGAAAGAATGTGTTGCGGCCGTCCCGAGAACTAAATTTGGCGCGAAAAGTGTAACGACTGTCATTTTTTCACATAAAACTGGCAAGTTTATTGTAATTTGACACTGGAAATGCGCCAAGCGAGGATACGGGCAGCTCCATTTCGCCCAAAGTGCATGCTAAAACAGCCAAGTGCCCTTAGCTTTATCTAAATGAACAAAAATGGCCTTATCCGGAGAAAACAACATTTTTTCATTATCCAAAAAAACCATATTACAGTCAACTGTTATAGCAAGCGTGTCCTTAAAAAAAACCTTCACATCGTTACTTTTTACAAACCAAAGGTGATCTAAGAAATTGATCTCAATCTTTCAAGGGTACACTACATTGCACCTGCCACCGTCCGCTCGGCTTTACGGATTTCACGTGGTAGATTCCGAAACACAGTAGCTTGGTTGATTGAATTGGCATTCACTTGGTAGAACTCCATTAAAACACGGTGAAAAAAATAGCAATGAATTTTAGTTCTACAAAATTATTTTTAAAATATGGTTGATAGTTATTTCGGCTCACGCCATCACCAGAACAATGATTTAACGAAAATTTGCTTATCTATATATAATATATAGCTGTGTAGAAAATGTACACAATACATCTACTCTTCTGTTTTAGCGACCTAGCTTGTTTCTTGCTCGCAATAAAGCTAAAAATTGTTAATGAAACTAAAACGGCGGCTATATCAATAAGTTAACATAAGTATACATTATAGTTCTGACGATGGCGTGAGCTGAAATAGCTATCAACTATATTTAAAAAAAATATTTTGTAGGACAGTAGCTTGGCTTTGCTTCAAGATTTTTATATGATATTACACATGGACTAAAATACGTACAAATCTGGTATCTAAAAGGCATTAAGTTGTATTTTTTATGAGTTGATTATTTCCATGACTAAATGTCAGCATAATCAAATCTGTCGTCATACTAATAAGATGTATATGTTTTAATGTGTAATTTCTTTTGTATTTAATCGATGCAAGCTGTTTACTGTGTTTTAGTTCTATAGCTATCGTGTGATATAATGCCTGAAGATAACGAAATGTAGAACACGGGTCGTAAGTGACAAAACATGCGGAAATGTACATAATTTCAACAATACACATTTCTGTTCACTGTACAAATTGATGATTGTTGTTATTCATAGTTTTGGTTCAAGTTTGAAATTTTTCACATATCGGATATTGATTTTAAGCGTTTCATAAAACGTTTTTGTGGTATAATACGTATTGCAATTTTTTAGTTCCGTTTTTCTAACCAGGCATAATCCACGAAAAACCGACAAAGCCTTCGTATAACCTACGTATTTCAAGTATCTCTTGTATGAGTAGCGTATATTTTAATTTATTATTCCAAAACAGCCTTCACTGTGGTTTTAGACATTATGATAATTAATTAATAATATTATCAGTGTATACCTAACTATAGAAAATAACATTTTTAGGATATTTTCTAAGCCGAAGGGGTAAGATATCTATTTGCGTGGATGATTAATTAAATACGATGAAGGGTTTCATGTTCACACACCGTAAACGCACTTTACGAGATAATTTTCTGGCGTAGAAACTTGATAGTGTTGAGTCTTGTGTACCATAATAATAGTACCATAACACTTGTCTGTGCGATGTGGAATTTGCCGTTACAGTGTTTTGTTACAATGTTAGAAATTTTCATTATATTTTAAAGCCTCTCTGAAACAAAAAAAAAATTAACATTTTTTAATTTAAAAAATGAAACGTGTCGATATTTTATAAGTGTGTAAAGAGATCTACGGTCAATAAGTCTGTAAGTGTTTTATTTTTTTTAGAAAAAAAGCTGTAAATAACTATATTATTCAAGAGATAAAGTATAACACGGTGAATAAAAAAAAAGCGATGTATTTTAACATGTAAGATCATTCAACAGTAAAAAAATAGATTCACAAGTCGCTGATCACGTTATAAAGGAATCACATAATATAAATTCAAACTCAGCGCCTAAGTGTTTGCATCTTTGTAATAAAAGTCGCATGATGGCGGCTTTGGAACAGCTGGAAATCAATAGACATCAACTATCACAAAGGATTCTTAACGAATAAACAAAGATATGTCTATCACTATTGCTTAACCGTCTGCGGGTAGCTTCTTTGTTTCTGTTAATAGACCATTTCCGTGCCATATGTAAACTTATTGATATAGCCGCCCTTTTAGTTTCGTTTACAATTTTTATTGCGAGCAAGAAACAAGCTATGTCGCTAAAACAGAAGAGTAGATGTATTGTGTACATTTTCTACACAGCTATATATTATATATAGATAAGCAAATTTTCGTTAAATCATTGTTATGACGATGGCGTGAGCCGAAATAACTATCAACTATATTTTTGAAAATAATTTTGTAGACCTAAAATACATTGCTGTTTTTTCACCGAGTTATAATGGATTTCTACCAAGTGAATGCCAGTTCAATCAATAAAGGTAAAATATATATAAGTTTATTTTTTTCATTGTTTTTGTTGGTTTTCAACAGAATCCATTGTTTATATAAAACGAAATTTTGCAAACAATTGGTAAACGGTATAAAAACTAAACGGCTCTCATGCCATTATTTAAAGCTCTAATTTTACATTTTAAACATTGTTTTCTAATAAAAAATGCTCACGAGCAACTGGTTGGCGATCTCTATAAATGTGAGATTCATAACAAGAAAATCTATTTATTTTTAAGAATAATTGCAGGATATTTATAAGCAATTATAAATTTTGTAGAAAGAGAATATCTAAATACTTAAAAAGGTTTTGCAGAAGTCAAAGAAATCCTTACATAATTAATTACTGTATCTTTGAATTTGGATGTACTGACATGCATTTGAATGGTTATTCTAATTACTTTTATATTCGAAAAAAGCGCGCTTAAAATGTCTTAAAATTGTTGCAAAATTTAAAAAAAAATTCTTTCTGTTTATTATTATTATTTACGATTTTTTTAAAAAGTTAATTGCATAATATATAAACAAATAAAATTTTAACGTGTTAACTGTCACTTCTTGGTGGAAAAGCACTATATTTTAAAATAATAAAGACACAATTGTTACTACTTATTACCACAATATATTTATGATCAGGACCGGTTTTGCTCATCACAATCATAATCAGCTGATGTAAATGGTCGTGATGAGCGAGACCGGTCTTGAGCATAAAACAAATTGTAGAAAAAAAGTACATAAATTGCATTTTTATTATTTAAAAAAGACTTTTAAAGTATTTTCAATTTAATTACATATGTATACTCATATATTTATTAGTAAAGGATTGATAAAATTATAAATTCAAACAGTTTAAATTTATTGATGTAATGTTTTGTAGTCGCTCTCGAACCAATTGTTATGTATACTTGAAAAACATCCGTTGACAATGTTGGCGATGACCAAAATTGGTATGGAGAGTTGAAGCATATATTTTGATTGAATTGGCATTTACTTGTTAGAACTCCATTATAACACAGGGGAAAAGCAGCAATGTATCTTAGTTTTACTAAATTTATAAGGTATATATTCGATAGCTATTTCGGCTTACTCCACCATCAGTTCTAAATTATCCTATAACTAAATAGTTATCAAGTTTATACCTTGTATTTTTAGAAGTGCTAAAATTCGTTGCTATTTTATACGCCGTGTTGCAGTATATAATTTAGAAACAACAATTAACAAATTGTGTTCTATTTTTAAAGTAAAATTTAAATTTTCGGCGTTAACAAGTAATGTATGGTAAAGTTTACGAATTATGACAAGGGGTGAGTATTCTGGTCGTTGTGGGGGTGTGCGGAAGCCTTAATCTTGCTTCAGACACGACCTGTGATAACTCAGTCGTGGCTAATCTCCATTATTAGTCATCCAAGGTATCAGTTAACACATTAAGGACCCAAGTTTGGTCGTCTAGATTTGTTTACCATGCGAATTATATGCAAGCCAGTCAAAATTTATGTTGAATGTCTTTAAACCGATTATTGTATTATTTTGCATTATATGTAGATGACAGTTTAATGGCAAACAATTTATTTTGTATATTTAATGAACGATTTGCATTTTAGTTGTAAGGAATATCGAATACTGACTATTTTTACTTCTATAGATATTTTTTGAATAGACGAACTAATAAATTTGATAATTTTAGAAAATTTCATTTGATTACTAAATAATTTGGTAATCGTCTCGCAATCCATTTATGTGTTAGTTTTTTGCACACTTTTCGATATTTAATGTATATTATTAAATAAATAATATTAAATGAAGTTGCTTGATGAAATTTTTAATTTCAAATTAGGAATATTGAAACTTTGTGCGATTCCACGTTTTTGTCACTAACGACTCGGGCTTTGCCTTTCGGCATCTTCATGCAATTTATCTTTACTATAAAATTTGAATTATTAAAGTTTTTTACGATTCCACATGTTTTGTCACTAACGACTTGGGTTTCACCTTTCGGCATCTTCAGGTATAGTATAATACATATCTAATTTTAATTGTTAAAACTGTACGATTCCAGATTTTTATCACTTATGACCGTGGTTTGGCTTTTCGTCATGTTAAGGCAATCTGGAATTATTTAAATTGTATTTATTATTATATTTTTTTCTATATAATTGGCAAATCCAGTTTTAGTCAAACCGAATATAATGAGCCAAAATTCATTGTGCAATGATGTTAAACTTTGATAAGGATATACTAAACGCCTATTATTGTATACTTAGGTAAAAGCAAAACGAATCTCAATGTGTTAAAATATTATTTTTCCGTAACATTTTTATGGGGAGGGTGCGCTGTTTGCCCGAAACGTATTTAAGAAGAGACCAACCGTCAGGTAAACAATATAAATATGAGATATTTTTCACGACTTTGCCGGGAATTTTTCAAAGTCCCTCACGATTAATAAGCAAAGCGGGAGAGTCCCAGCGGCTAAAAATAAAATTATGTTTACGTTTTGTGTGCAAGTGATCCACTAGAAGTGGAATAAGCGCTAAAAATATACCAAAAATAACAATCTCGTTACAAAAGCATTGTTAGAATAGAAACGTTGCAAGTCTGTTGCGCGGCCACAATGCAAGCGCAATATATAATGAATTCAGAGTCAGATTGAAAATTTAATCGGTGTTGTGGTGTCTAGTCACGACAGCAACAATTTTTTAAAATAAGCTCATTGAACAAGAAAAAATAAATCTACGTTTGATTCCCAATATGTATAGTGAACAAAAGAGACTACAGGTAGTCATCGACTTACGACGGTTCAACTTAAGACCATTCGCACTTACGAACAAAAAATACATACAGGGAAAAACAACATACGACTCAAATAAAATTGGATATGTTTTTTAAAAAGACTACTACTGCTTCTTCTTCCACTACTGATGATGTGTGGCCTTGCATTGTCATGATGGAATACAACACCTTTTCGATTTGTTAATTCGGGCCACTTTTCTTCAACTGCATTGTTTAATTTTGTTAGTTGTTCAATGTAACCATCAGAATTGATCGTTCGGTTGGGTGGTAAGAGTTCAAAGTAGACAAATCTTTTATAATCCCACCAAATTGATAACAAAACCTTCTTTTGATGAATATCAGCTTTTGATGTTGTTTGAGCTGGTTCACCTGGCCTGCTCCACGATCTTTTCCGCATGATATTGTTGTAAACAACCCATTTTTCATCACCAGTTATCAGTCGTTTTAAGAATGGATCATTTTAATTTCGTTTCTTTAGCAAATCGCAACTGTTAATGCGTTGCGTTAAATGCGTTTCTTTCAGTTCGTTAGGAACCCATGTATCGAGTTTTTTAACATAGCCAAGTTGTTTTAAGTGATTTTCAATGCATGTATGTGATACATGAAGCTTCTCTGCGATCTCACGTGTTGTACTGTGACGATCCGAATCGATGATTGCTTTGATTAGGTCGTCATCAACTTCAACTGGACGACCAGAGCGTTGTTCATCTTTGAGTGAAAAATCACCAGAACGAAATTTGGCAAACCAATTTTGACACTGCCGTTCTTTTAAGGCTTCGTCACCATAAACAGCACATAACTTTTTGTGAGCTTGCGATGCGTTTTTCCCTTTGCGGAAATAAAAAGGCAAAATATGACGAAAATGTTCCTTTTGATTTTCCATTTTTCAACGAACGCCAAACGAAAACTACGCAACCGATCAAAAAACTTTTATTACTGATTGACAGCTGAATTGTCAACTATCCAATAACAAAATGTGTTTACATTTGGACTACGTTGCAAACCTAAAAATTCAACTGAAGCCATCTATGAGTGAAATCCGCAATTACTTAGTTGCCAACCCAATAGTTTGTCTATTTATCTATATAGCCTATTTTATCACCGAGTCATATTTTTCTCATACAAATCAAATAAATAAAACAATTGAAAGGTGTTTTATATAAGTATTAATAAAAACGACGAAAATATTCAGTGCTTATATATGTTACTTATTTCACTATCTAGGTTTTTTTCTAGTTTTTGTTGCGATAAAAAAAATGAATTGAAATTTATTTTCAAATGAACAACAGTTATTTTTAACATACCGACGACGTGTGGAAATTAAAGATATCATTTTTTTGATCTTAAGCTTCTCATATAAAATTTGTTTTATATAACAGCATTGTCACCGAATGAAGACTTAGATTTTAAAATAAAATTCTCTGACAGTGGCAAGAGTAATTTCAACTTTTGCGAAGGCAAATAATAATATATTTCAAAAGATGAAACTTTCTACTTGTCATTATTCCATAGACTAAATCAGCAAGGCGTGACAAGTCGAAGACGAGCTCGTCTTTAAAGTTAATAACTTCTTAACACTGCCACGACCAATTATTTAAACGAAGATTTTTAAAATTAGTTTTATAAAAAATATAAAAGATAACTGCTTGAAACATTTGAATTGTTACAGCTATGTACGATTCCACATGTTTTGTCACTAACGACCCGGGTTTCGCCTTTCGGCATCTTCAGGCATTCTATCACACAGATGCAACAGAACTGACTCGTGTTGTTAGTAACTTTGGTATAAAGATGGTTCTAACTGTTTTTTGTGCGTCAGTTCTGTTGCATCTGTGTGATAGAATGCCTGTGATGCCAAAAGCCGAGATCCGGGTCGTAAGTGACAAAACATGTGGAGTCGTAAAAAGTTGTAACAATTCAAATCTGATATTGAAATTTCATCAAACACCTTCAGTCGATATCATAAATAATTGTTTGATTGTAAATAACGATAAAAATGTTAATAAATTATAAAGCTATCAAAACTAAAAGCACCAAGATAATTCGAAATTTCATTTGAAGCTTTTTTGATAATTCAAAAGCTCTTGAGAAGATGAACTCCTCAAGATCCTACGTCCTCCAAGTTTAGCCAATTATAAGCGGAAATAGATTAAGCTCAATATACGAATACACAGGATACTCAATATGAGTCGCTTAGAAGCAAAACCCGTTATTGACAATTAGAGATATTGGAAGAAAAATTTGTAGTTTTAGCGATGTAATAATTTTTAAACGTATTTTATTTCCACCTTAGATAAGCGTAAATATTTTACATAGCCAGTTAACAGCCATAGTTCTGACGATGACGTGAGCCAAAATAGCTATCAACTATATTTTTTAAAAATAATTTTTGTAGAACTAAAATACATTAATATTTTTTTTCACTATGTTATATTGGTTTTAGATATTCGAAATCTCAATTTTTGATTTATGCTCATATTTGGAATCTAAATGTTAAAAATCACTTTATAGATAAGAAAATTTATGTTCATTTTACCTAAAAGAGTTTTAGTTGGATATCATGTAATATTATATTTTACTTTATATAAACCTTTTTTGACATTGAGACTATTTATGCCAACACTAAGTTGCTATCCAACATTGTTTTTTATATAAATCGGTTGACACAAACATAAAGGTCAGGGAATGTTAGAAATATTAAATTTATTCATGATTGTATACTGACAAGCAAAATTTTACAAAAATCCTTATTTATTTTGTACAAAAGATTATTTTGAATAAAATTATAAAAAAGCTTTTTATAAATGTGAAAACTGAAGACAATTTTAACGACCGAAAAATGTTATGAAGATAGCTTAAAAATAAATTAAAAAACTTATCTTCTATATATATAAAAATGAATGTCTGTCTGTCTGTCCTTTTATAAACTTCTACACCATCAATCCAATTCCGATAAAACTTTGTCGAATTATTGCTTAGACTACCGGGCAAAAGATAGGATATTCAGAATTTGATTTAATTACAAAAATTAATTGAATATTTACGAAAAACATGTTTTCATACAAGACTATTCATATAGAATGGCCATTTATGACACATTGTATCCATAGCAACGCCGAAAACAAGCTTGACGTAAATCTGCCATATTCGCTCACCTGTAGGTATTTTAAGTAGGTACTTACGTAAGGTACTGAATGTTTTGAAGCAAAATTCGATTTTTGAATAAAGTATTTCAATGTTGAATTTTTACTGACTTTTTTGTTTTAGTTTTATGTATGACAGATCGAATTGAAATAAATATTACGTATAAATCGTGTGTGATGTACTATAGAAAGAGTTTATTTTGAAATTCGACTTCGACTTCGACTTCGGATAGTATTACATCAATCATTTTTTTTTATTTTTCAAAAGTGAATTTCAAAACGAAATGTTTATTGTGAAATCAGTTATGCCAAAAACGAAAAGCAATAAGTCACAGTACAACTAAAGTACGAAAGAAAAGGACGAAACAATGAGGTTGAAGTTGATAATCGTTGGATTGTACCGTATTCACAGCGTCTCTCGAAAACGTACAAAGCACACATCAATGTCGAGTATTGCAATTAAGTGAAATCCATCAAATACATATGTACAATAAATATGTCAACAAAGGAAGCGACAAGGCAGTTTTTGGAGTGGGAAATTCAACTGCATCTATTGATAAAATCAACCAATATCAACTGGGACGCTACATTAGTAGCAATGATGCAACATGGCGCATTTTATCATTTCCAATTCATGAACGGCATCCACCAGTTACTCATTTGGCAGTTCACTTTGAAAATGGACAGCGAGTGTACTTCACAACAGAAAATGCACGTGATAGAGCATTGTCACCACAGCCAACAACGTTATCTGCATTTTTCTTATTGTGTAGGGATGATATGTTTGCAAAGAAGCTACTTTACTCTGAAGTGCCAAAATTCTACAGATGGAATGCATCAGAAAAAATTTTCAGTGTCGCAAACAAGATAAAGCAGTTGAAGGACATTACAATGTATATTCAACCGACGCATTAGGCCGTCTGTACACTGTTCACCCAAATAATGCAGAATGCTTTTACTTGTGATTACTGTTAATCAACATACGTGGACGGACATCCTTCCAAGAATTGAGAACAGTAAACGGTCGAATATGTGTCGTGTATGTTACCGTGAAGCTTGCCTCGAATTAAATCTTCTAGAAAACGATGCACATTGGGACACTTCACTCGCTGATTGATCGAATACTGCTCACCCACAACAAATACGTGTGTTATTTGCAGTAATATTAACAATTTTCTTTCCATCCAATCCAAAAGATCTTTGGGAAAAATACAACGGCTACACGAGTGAAGATATTTTACATAGTTTGCGTGCAACAGTTCAAAATCCACACGTTCAATTCACACCAAACGTGTATAATGAGGCACTGCTATTGATTGAGGACATATGCTTAGTAATCGCTAACAAATCACTGCTACAATTGGGAATGGCTGCGCTGAATCGATCTGAAAACGACTTACTTGATCGTGATTTCCAACGAGAAACACACTTAGATGTGGATGAATTGGGTAAATTTGTTCACACGAATCTTCCGAAATTGGTTTCAGATCAACGTATAGTGTATGACACAATTATGGATGCAATTACAAGTCAAATTGGTAGATTTTATTTCATAGATGCACCCGGAGGCACAGGTAAAACCTTCCTCATTTCACTCATTTTGGCAGCCACACGATCACGAAAAAACATTGCACTAGCAATCGCATCATCTGGAATTGCAACAACTCTTTTGGATGGTGGCCGAACAGCGCATTCAGCACTGAAACTGCCATTGAATATGCAAATAATTGAGACACCAACATGCAATATCAACAAAAATTCGTAAGCGGGCAAACTACTCACATCATGTAAAATCATTGTATGTGACGAATGTACTATAGCATACAAACAATCATTGGAAGCACTTCTTTTTTTCACAACTTTTCGGTGGCGAACTCATTTTATTGTCTGTTGATTTTCGATAAACTCTGCCTGTTATATCACGTTCAACAGTGGCCGATGAACTTAATGTATGTCTCAAATCATGCATTTTATGGCGATACGTACATAGATTTACTTTGAAGACCAATATGCGTGTACTACAACATGATGCATCCGCTGAACGTTTCGCCAAACCATTGTTGGATATAGGATATGGGAATTTGGCAGTAAAAGAATCCACACAATGTATCACATTGCCAGTAAAATTTCTGTTAAATAACCGCAAACATAGATGATTTGATTCACAAAGTTTTTCCAAATATTGCACACAAATATAAAAGTCATCAATGGCTCAGTGCACGTGCTATATTAGCAGTCAATGCAATCAATTTCAGCATACTAAATGAAATACACGGAGAAGCCACAACGTATAAGTCAATCGATACTATAACGAATCAAGACGAAATCGTCAATTGTCCGGCAGAATTCTTGAATTCACTTGATTTGTCAGGCATGCCACCGCATGTTTTAACATTGAAAATTGGCGTCCCTATCATTCGTCTCCGAAACATAAATTCCTTACGACTTTGCAACGGTACCAGGCTTTCAGTGAGAAAAATGATAAATTATTGAAGCTACAATTTTGAATGGAAAATTCAAAGGAGAAGATGTACTGTTGCCACTCATCCCAATGATTCCGACAGATATGCCATTTGAATTTAAACGTCTGTCGTTTCCAGTGCGAGTCGCCTTTGCAATGACCATCAATAAAGCACAAGGACAATCGTTACAAGTGTGTGGACTAAATTTAGAAAATCCATGCTTCTCACATGGACAACTGTATGTGGCCTGCTCACGTGTTGGAAAACCTTCTGATTTATTTGTGTACGCACCAGATAGAAAAACAAAAAAACATTGTGTATCCAAAAGCACAATAAATAAAAACACATACGGCCGCCACTGTCAAATTTATGTCAGAAAAAGATAACCTAAGCTTATCGTTTCTAATTGGCTCCGGCCTTGCTTCAAGTTGGATTTATCCAATCGGAAGGCGAGAGGCTCCTGACGTGGCGCTTCCATAAAGTCGCGGTTTCTTTTTTTTTTGAGTGGCATTGCAACGCATGCCGGGAACACGCTAGTTATAAATAAATTTATTTATCTAAATCGGATAGCTTACTATTAAAAATGTTTTTACACAAATAATACCAATATAAGAAAGCAAAAAAAAGATTGTTTTCGCAAACTTCTGATAGAAAGAACAGGGACAGAAAAATCCAAAAAAAGGAAGGTAATTTTTCGATTTTATGAAGAATTGTTACGATTTTAAAAGTACTTTGACCAAACGAACATTTGCATACAGTATTTGTAAGGTATTTTTTTAAATTTCTTTCCGGTGGTACTCATAGAATATATACTCGAAAACGATGACTTTAGCTGTTATCTTATCGTTTTCTCCATGATTTTTGTTATACCAACTAGATAGAAACGATTATAAATATCAGATATATTTTTGAATAAAAATCGATTAAGAAATCAATGAATTGAAACTAATTTACAAGTTTTGAAGTCATTCATACGTTGCGTTTTTTAGGAATTTCATAGAACGAAATAGTAAGAAAGATATATATTAAAATAATAATTAAGTATGATTATTTCTATTGGTTTATCTTTCATTGTTATTAAAAGTGATGGAAAAACTTTTTTGTGGTCATATAACGTTAACAACTCGATACAGATACGCGGATTCATTAAAATATCATCGTATTCTTAGGCAATACTTAAATCTCGAATGTGGTCTGGGGATGTAGCTCAGTGGTAGAGCGTTCGCTTTGCATGTGAAAGGCCCCGGGTTCGATCCCCGGCATCTCCAAATTTTTGCACTTAACTATCATAATAATGATGAATAAAAAAAAATCACTTATTCAGCAATTTTATTTGCGGAATAGATTCTTTTTATTGATTGAATTGGCATTTAATTGATAGAGCTCCATTATAACTCGATAAAAAAATACATTGCTATTTTTCGCATCGTGTTACATTCTTTTTCGTTATTTTTGACTGCGGGGAAAATTTAGCCTGTCGTGCAAGTAAATGTATTTTTGTCTCAATATAATTAATTCATTAAAATAATTAACTTCTATCCAACTAAATGAAGTCAACTTTTTTATTATATTTAGCACGTACGATGTTGTGATAGGAAGTAATTTTGAAAAAAAAATTGGAGAATGGTGATTATACAAAAAAAACATTCCATTCTTCATTGATTGAATTGGCATCTACTTGGTAAAACTCCATCACAACATTGATTGATATTTCGGTTTACGCCTTCATCAGAACTATGTTTTAATGTACATTTGCCTGTCAATATATAAGTGTGTAATATAGGTACACAATAACTCTTCTCTTCTGTATTAACACCCTAGCTTCATATATTGCTAATAATGTCTCAAATACGGCACTTTGTATTTTTCTTGGTTATGTTGCATTAGATGTTCAGGAAAAGCTAAATCTCTCTTGTGTTGTTTTCCAGCATATTTTTCTCTTGAACTTGACTGATTAGCCATATAATATTATGTATAGTCAGTACTACCTTAGACTTGACAAAGCAAGGACTTGATGATATTAATTGAAGGGGAATTGATACAGTAGGCAATGAGATTCTTATCAATGAATGACGGAAACTGTAATAATAATGGTAAAAATAAATTTATTATATCGGATATATGAAAAAGAATTTTCATTTATGTAAAAAATTTACTTATAATATTACATCAAGTGTTTTTAATGCTTAACAATTCTGAAACACGGCACCGTATTTTATAATATAAAAAAAAAAACAATTTCCCTCATATCAAGTGTAATATAATTTCCCCACTCAAGTGTCAAAGTAAAAGGTGTCGGCGGAAAGGCTTCGACGGCAATTAATTTGCATTACGTAGCCGTAGCGAGCGCAAATACAAAGCCTGCTTAGTGGGCTCGAAGCAAACACCAATATGGAAAATATATATTTTTTCAGAATAGAAAATCCTAATTTCCACGAAAATCCTATATCAAATTTGAGTGGACAATTTTGACATTTTTAGTCGCACAACTTGGAAATATGATACCGTTATTTTTGGAACCGGTTTTCTGATATTTTGGCTGTTTGTTCAATACTGAAATACCGGCTTGGTAATTATAAAAAAGTAGTTTATAAACCAAATGTTTTTGCAGGAGCGTACGAAAAAGATATAACACAAATATTTTTATCGAAATCTTGAGGTTAATTAATATGTATTAAAATTTGAATTGTTGCAACTTTGTACGATTCTACATGCTTTGTCACTAACGATCTGGGTTTTGCCTTTCGGCATCTTCTTTTGTCAGTTCTGTTGCATCCGTGCGATGGAATGCCTGAAGATGCCGAAAGTCGAAACCCGGGTCGTTAATGACTAAACATGTGATATCGTACAAAGTTGTTACAATTCAATTTTATTACTAATGTACTTTATTTTGCAATTTTATGCTGCGAAAATTTTTTTTGATTAACAATATACTCTTTCACTTATTCCAGGATCAGATCATTAAAAAAATTCTATAAATATTGGATATTCCTAAAAAAAATCTAATTTCACCATTATGTCATTATTTTTCACAATACTTGATACACAATAACTGAAGATGCCGAGAGGCGAAACCCGGGTCGTTAATGACAAAACACGTGGAATCGTACAAAGTTGTAAGAATTTAAATGTGATATTGAAATTCCGTCAAGCGCCTTCATTCGATATAATAAATAATACGTTGCTTTTCGACGTCTCATTTTAAAATTGGCATTGACGCTAAAATAATTAAAAGAGAGACGAAGTAAGAATAAATCAAGTGATATTTTCATTTAAACATTATATAGCATTATATCACTGTTATGGATTTGAGTATCAAATTGAGTTGACCATTGTTGACCAAGTTGTAGATTGATCATATTAAATTGGTACATCTAATCTAAAGCAATCTAATGGGACTGAAAAACTTTCTAAAGCATTAAGCGGACAAAACTGAAAAGCAATAAAACATCCCAGTAATAAAACAAACAATGTGACTGATGTGAAACACGCATAACGTTGTTACGTTATGGAATACACCCTGTTAAAAGATTGTGAAGCCGTAGTGGGTTGTAGTTGGTACACCGTTGAGTACACTAGAGCCGTGCTGGCGAATCTATTGCACGCGTGCCAGAGATAGAACTTTCAATAATTAAGTTGGCATGTAAAAAGCAATACTTTTTTGCTACGTGCAAGCGAAATAGGTCATGGCGAAGATTTCTGGACTGTGTTGTACATTCTTTTTCATTTTCCCCTATAAAATTTTCTTGAAATCATGTAATGGAACATTTATGTGCCATATGTAAACTTATTGATAAAGCCGCCTTTTTAGTTTCATTTACAATTGTAAGTTTTATTGCGAACAGGAAAGAAGCTAGGTCGTTAAAACAGGAGAGAAGATGTATTGTGTACCTTTTCTGCACAGCTATATATAGATAAGCAAATGTTCTTTCAATAGTTCTGACGATGGCATGAGCTGAAATAGCTATCAACTATATTTAAAAAAAATATTTTGTAGAACTTAAATAAATTGTTTTTTTTTTCACCGTGTGTAAAGAATAATAACTTAAAATTCTTGTCAGACAGTAAATATATATTATTTTAAGATTTTTGGCACGCATTCATAAAAAGACTCGCTACCACTGCGTGGGATAATTATAAAAGATAAAAAAACAATACAGCGCAGCACACCAGTCGAACAACTCAGTAATTAAATAGAGGTAAGGAAAATAAAATAATAAATATTTCCGTTGTATTTTAATTATTAATAATTAAATATGTATATTAATTCATGGAAGACAATTTTCGATGTATTTTCATCTCGCTTTATTACCGACTACTTTGAAATATATTTTTCTACACTGGCTGGGGTAGTTGACGAAAGCTTAATTAAATATGCGAAAAAGTAGTGAGAAAACTGAAAGCTAAGGCAATGAGTTCTCATTCAGGATAAAATAAAAATAGATCCAATTCAGTTTCCATGTAAGCTTATCTCTTACTTTTAGTAAAGAATAGTTATGTCTCAAGCGACGAAAATTGTTAGCTGTGACAAAAAGGTCCCTTGGATCGACTTTCCACGAAAGTTTTTCTCGAGCTTTCCTTGATAAATCTCATATCTGACGCAATGAAAATTTCCGACTAGAAGAAAAAGTTGTCAAAATTATCAATCAAGCTTTCATGGGAGCTAATTTTTTGCAGGAAAACAATGAAAAATCTTACATCTAAATATCTACTTTTTGAGCTTTTTACGCTATGCATAAAAATGTCTTCTATCAAAAAATCAATATAATTGATTCATCGATATTATCGGAGGAATTGACTTGGAATTGATTGTGGCATTTTTCACTAAACAACCAGGTTAAGCCTTTAGACATTATTGATAAATGCATTTGAAATGAAAGTTGTGGTATATTAAAATTTTTGAAACACTGTATTGTACGTTTCCACATGTTCACAACATTTAACAATAATGTACTATCGGAAAACCATTCATTTACCGTGGATGGTGTTAAATTATTGCCTAAACATTTTTTAAAGAAATTTTAGTAAAAAGCCCAACTAGATTCAATGCTTAAACTAAATGATGAGAAATAAGGCACCCCTATTCTCCTTTGCTATATATCTCACGTGGAATTAGTTCAGTAGAAAATCAGAAAACTGTATACTTTCACGACGTCACTCACCAATTTCAAATAATTAGGTATTAAATTTCTCAATTCAATTTTAATATAAATTGACTAATGTAAAAAGCTTCCAATAAAAAATCATAAGCTACACTTGAATTTGAATTGTTAAAAGTTTGTACGATTCCACCTGTTTTGTCACTAACGACCCGGGTTTCACCTTTCGACATCTTCAGGCAAGTTTTAACAATTCAAATTTGTTATTGAAATTCCATCATTCATCACCTTCAGTTGATATTATAAATTATAAACTAAATTGTTTGTTAAATTATCGTTCTCTAATTGAAAGCCTTTATGATCAAATTAGATTTATTGTAATTATTTCAGGTATATATATATTTAGCTTGTAGCTATAGGGTCTACATTTTGCAAAATACTGATTGTATATCAGTTATATTGATTGCACACATGACATTGAATGCCCAAAAACTGGGTCGTGAGTGATAAAACAAACCGAATTGTAAAAAGTTTAAGAATTCAAATTTGATATTGAAATTTAATCAAGCACTTTTAGTCGACTTTGCAAGCCATTGAGATTGTTAAACGATAGAACTCATCTTACGTAAAAAGTACAAGGGAAGATACTTGTTCGTTCAAAATTGGTGGGCAGTTAAGCTGCAAATTGATTTTTTCTGACGATTCTTAAAATAGTTTATTAATCCCGATATTTTTTTCCTTTTAAGAAAAGCTTTAATAAAGGCATACATTTGTAATGCAATATGATAAATAGGGCCTATGTTATGCCCAAGATCTACCAAATGCATAATCATCCAATGCTAAAACACTTATAAATTGAAAAAAAATATATACGAAGCTGTTTGTTCACCACCAAGCTAAACACTTGCTCGTTTTTTTACTCAAATACAATTTCAGCAGTAAAATAAAATATAAAAATAGCGTTATAAATATTATTTCAATATGATCTGGGAGTAAAATTTGAATATAGTATACGTGAACAGTCCTTGCTAAAGCTACGAGCGTGTTATTTTTCGCAGAATAAGACAAAAAATCTTTCTACGTTGCTTTTGTTTGTAAAGGATTGTTCACACTAAGTCACTTATGATTGGGTTACTATTTTTTGTGGCTAAGTGTTTTGTAGTAATGAAATAAACCGATTTAGATATCGCAGCGGTTTTTTGTTATAAAACGGTGTAAAGATAAAACGTGTTCACAAATGCAAAATATTACAATAAATATTTTTATTTAATTTAAAACGTCGACAAATATCTTTCGCATTTGTCAGTTATGATTCTGATTTGTCAATAGTTCTTTAATTCAAAATAATAAAAAAAACACTTATTTTAAAGCAAATCCTCTATAGCGTATACGGCAGTCCCTCGTAAGGCAATCCCTTCTAATGTACATCAGTTATGAGCCATTTAAAATCATGCGGAATGGGTTAAACCTTGAACAATCAGTGTTGAAACACGCCTGGTTATAAAGAAACACGTATGATACCCTATAAGTTTGCTGCATCACAAAATGACTAATATTATCACGAAGTGGCAAAAGAAGAGTGACTTAAAAAAATTAAATATGAACAGTGTAAAAAAAATGTTGGCAAAATCAAAGTTGTTTATGTAGACAGGCCTTTATAAAAGCCAAACAGCACAGTTCGCATCTAGTTCCCTTATTATATTTGAGCAGAACACTTTAATGCTCTTCCTTATACATTTCTATTCCATGTTTTCTCTCGCAAGTATGACTAGCAGCAAATACCAAGATGTCGTTTAGAATTTAATTTTGAATAGTAATTAATTTCTGCCAAATAAATTCCATTGAGTACGACTGTAATAAGCGGATATGTCTCAAAGCGCAATAAGGTAAAAAAGGATAATTGCATTAGTGTTTACAATTTTTGATAAAATTGTGAATAATCATTTGATAGAGCTGAAAATTTATAAAGTTGTAATAGACATGCTGCTATATAATATATATATTATAAGCGAGATCTGTCAATTTTTTTATCAATTGTTTAATTTGTCGGAACTACGGACGATGGCGTGAGCCGAAATAGCTATCAAAAATATTTTATAAAAAAAATTGTAGAATTAAAATACATTGCTATTTTTCACCGTATTATAACGGAGTTTTACCAAGTAAATGCCAATTCAATCAATGAACAAAACATCATGCTTAAAAGTATAGCGTTAAAAATTTCTATCTATTTATTGTGAGTCTGTTGTATTACATTCGTGTGATAGAATGAATGAAGATATAGAAAGGAAAAACCCAGGCCGTGAGTGACAAAACGTGCTGTATTGTATAAACTTTCAAAAAGTTTAATTTGATATTGAAATTCCACCAAGCACTCTATATCGTAAATCGAACAATAATCAACTTGTAAGGTATTAACTGTCACTTCTTGGTGAAATGCCATTTTACATAAAAAGACACATTTCTTAGTAGCACGGTGAAAAAAATAGCAATGTATTTTTGTTCTACAAAATTATTTAAAAAAAATATAGTTGATAGCTATTTCCGCTGACGCCATCATCAGAACTATTCTATCACCTAGATCATCTATTTACCTATCATCTAGAACTATCTATCTAGTAGTATAGTTCTGACGATGGCGTGAGCCGAAATAGCTATCGACTATATTTTTTTTAAATAATTTTGTAGAACTAAAATACAGTGCTATTTTTTTCACCGTGTTATAATGAAGTTCTACCAAGTGAATGCCTATTCAATCAATACATTTCTATGTACTTATTTTTACAATATATTTTATACTCAGCAAAGGTTTCACTCATTGCGAGCATTGCCAAATGACTACCAGTTGATAATCCTTGCGATGAGCGAAACCGGTCCTGATCATAAATATATTGTGGTAATAAGTAATAGAAATGTGTTTTTATTATATAAAAAGAATTAAATATTATTCAATTGAAATAGGGGTATAAAGTTTAAACAGTTCAAATTGTATATCCACCCATTTAAACATAATACGGTTGGTAAAAAATAAACAGGGAAAATCTAATATCGATAAATTGTGTGAAATTGAAACTTATGTTTTTTTATAGCACACCATCAGCTAAAACGTAATAAAAAATGCTTTTCCAACATCATATAGATCGATTGAATGAACAAATTTATACAAGTTTCCGTCAAAGAATGAGAGCTTTGACCTTTCCGTAATAAGTTTGGCTAGAGTTGTAATGAGCCGATAATTTTCTTGTTTTATTGGATACACTTCACACTATAATACAATTCCTTGCTGCCAGTAGCAATCAGTATTAAGAGGCTTTTTACATGTTATTTGTCAACTGTTTTCTTTTATTTAGATATACGTTGTATGATTACCTTTAAATCATTTCCCATTTTTTAATCTTTCGGTTGTGTCTAACTGTTAATTTTAGACTAAAATTTTAGTATAAATAGCCTTGTTTGTAACCACATTCTATCAGTTAATAATGCTTGTGATTTTAATCATAAATAAATCGTAGAAATGTATTTTTATTATGTAAAAATAATGCTTATTCATTAAAAAGTGACCAGAATTAGAATAGTCTATAGTTCTATTAAAATAAGAAAGTTAAAAAATGTACTAGAAGACTTGCAAATAACTAATTAATTTATTTTGCTGCATTCGTCGCAACCATTATGACTAAAAACTTTAAAAAAGTGTTAAATTTGAGTTGTTTAATCGACCTTATACGATTTCACATATGTTATTTTGGCACAACAATCTGGGTTTCGCCATCATTATCCTCATTCGATGTCACAAATAAATAAAAAAATAATTAAGCATTTAAAACTCTTCTGGTTAATTTATTTGATTTATGCTTGATTGCATTCAATATCAAATTCACTTCTTCCGTCTGTATAATTATTGTATAATGAATATATCATTTTCCTTGCACTCCATTACACCCCACAGTTAATCAATTTTTAATTAAATCCAGTATTTTAATTGAATTTCAGATAAAACTGGAATTCTTTTTCCATGTATAATACTAAAAGTACTGAAAAATACATCCATCCAATATTCATTGAAACATAATAATTTTGTATTGGAATATAACTTATTGATTGATGGATGAAACAAATTAATTTTGAATATAAAAAGCTACAATACGTGCGTAATGAAAAAGCTGTTTTCATTAAATGCGAGATATTTTTAGATTAAATATTTGCTTTTACACATTTTTTGTCGGCGTTTTTATTTTTGTACATATTCGAAAAAATAATGCAAAATACTTTAATTGCTTCTAAATAAAAAAAATGTAATTACGAATTGTATTTGTATTTCGTTTTGCCATTTATTTACACTAGCAATTAAAACTTGTGTGCAAATATTGTAATTCAAAGGTAATAAACTTATTTTAAATAATAAAAACACATTTTTTAGTACTTATTTCCACAATATATTTTTTGATCAAGACCGGTTTCGCTCATCGCGAGCATTATCAACTGATATCAGTTGATAATGCTCGCGATGAGTGAAACCGGTCCTGATCAAAAAATATATTGTGGAAATAAGTACTAAAAAATGTGTTTTTATTATTTAAAATATCACGCCTTTCCATCAAGAAGTGACAGTTAACACCTTAAGGTGGGTAATAAACTTATATTACCCAATTCATATTTGTATATTGTCTATGGAAAACGTCATTATGACGCAACAACGCGATTTTAAGTGCTTGAATGGATGTGACCAAAGAATTGGTAGTATGTATATACCCACATATACAAAATATCTGCGTGTTTGTTATTTGTCGAAACAATTCGTATAAGTCAGAATTCGACTCGGACTCGTTCGCGCGCGATTCGGTAGTTTGTATGTCGTGAAACGACAACTAGCTTAGAAACAAGACTGCCTGTCAATTTTATCGGTTAAGCACATTGGTGCACAGTTCGAGAGCAAAATGACGTTAAATAATCACATTAAGAAAGCGTTTCAAATGTTGGATTTTTTCTACGTACCGCTTTTTGCTTCTTCAGGTGGATTTTAATATCAATGTATGATAAATGGTTAAAATTTAAATTGTTGCAACTTTGTACGACTCCATAGTTTTGTAACTAAAGATACGGGTTTTGCCTTTTGGCATCTTCAGACATTGTATCACACGGATGCAATGGAACTGAGACACAACAAAAAGTTAGTATCAGTTATATACTAAAGGAGTTAATTACAAAAAAAGCTCTGATTTAAATAAGTTTTTATAATATTAATTTAAAAATAACATCATTAATTTGCTTGCAATAAGTTTTATTAATATTAAATACTGTTAATGAGGATTCTACAATAAATATTTATCAGTTATCATTAAAATGCACTTTAGTAATTTTAGACTTAGAAATACCTATTCGTTTTAAGTTGGAAAGTAACGGTAAGAATTAAACATCAGGTGACGTAATATAGAAATTAAAATTATGAGGTGGTCGACTCATTCAATTGATCTCGTGGAAAGGATATAAAAAAGAGGAATTGCTGTAGCATAACGTGGGTAAAAAGGGTGGGCTCCATAGAATATGAAATTAACGTACGATTGTTTTGTTTTGCTCCTTGAGAGTGTAAAAATGCTCCAAATGGCTTAACCCAACTAGCAATGCTTTCTTTTTAGCTGCCATTTATTGCTTGCCTTAGGATTTGTTTTCCTGTAACTAATACCTTTGGTATATAGACAATACTAACTATTTATTGTGCGTCAATTCTGTTGCATCCGAACACCTGAAGATTCTGAAAGACCGAACCCGCGTCGTTAGTGACAAAACATGTGGAATTGTACAAAGTAGTATTAATTAAAATTTGTCATTGGAAGAGTCAATTGGAAATGCATTTAAATCATATCGCTTACTAACAGCGTCTCCTGTTATATTGTGTTATTAAGATGCGATTGCGATTTCCTGTTTGAATCCAAAATCCGCATTAAAGCTCCCGAACACCCTTAAAGTAAATTTAGTATTTATATACAGATACCGAACATCCCACAGCAATATTATATTATGACATCTTGTTGGAAGTTGTTCCCGAAAATTATTTGTTCCAGAATATTTCCAGCGGCGCAAATTTCATTGTGGTGTAGCAGATTGATTCTCTTTTGTTTCGAAAACTTCCACAACCCTTTTCAATTATTCATCTGGCAATCTATATATATATAAGTTTGAACAAAAGCATACCGCCATGTTTACCAAATATGAGGATGTAATATTATACCAACGTTACCATAGAAATTTACTATAAACACGCTTGCCAACTCACAAAATGTGTATCATAATTATTTTACGCAATAATTTGAGGAAGTGAAAATTTCGATGAACCTTCTACTGGCAAAATTTATCGTTAATATTTATATCGTACTCGTTTCAACTTTTAATTTGTTAGCTGTCATTTCTTGGTGGAAAGCGGTTAGTTTAAAATAATGAAATCACAATTTTTGGTACGTTTTCCATTAGATTATATTTTTTAAATCATAACCGATTTTACATATGGCATACTTCTACATTTTAGTAGTGAAATAAGAATTAAAAGTCAGAAATAATTGATTGATAATTTTTTTTATCCTTGTAAAACTAAATTAATCAATATTTTTTTACATTTAACGTGAAAATGAAAGTACAACTCAAGTTTTTTTTTAATATCAATTTCCTCTCCTAATGTGAAAATTATTTATATTATCCTTATGTAGGCATACCAATAGAATCACCCTAAAGATGTTATTTCTTAATCCGAAATGGAAATCGTTATATAATAATAATCAATATAATTATTTCAGAAAATTTTTCAGAATTTCCGATTTTTATGTTCGATTCCGGTTTTGCTGATTCTATTATATTTTATTTGTGTCAATGTTAGCTTTTTATATAAACTACTTATTGACAAATATTTTACATTATCAACTTTTTTTAAAAATATATAAGATTTTAAATATATGGCAAGAGAAAGGCTTGGGTAACTTCTCCTCCTACGTCACGTTATTTTTTGATGGATTTGCTTGGACGGATGCTAGGATTTTTTGGGAACAAAAATCAACGTCTTCAACAAAAATTTACTAAGAATAAAAATCCGTGTTATACCAGGCTTGAAGTTTATACAAAACTAAGGGTTGTGTTTCGAAAAAATTTAATTAAATCGAATATGGAATATGTACTTATTTTTTTTAACAAATAAATAAACATTTACATATTAATTGAAAGAAACTTAATAACACAATATACCATTAATTCATCATTGCTATTAATTAGAATACTATACGTTATAATCTTTTTCGAGATCGGTTGTGAGATTTAATCATCAGAAGATTCTTTAGTCGACTGTTTAGAAGAGTGGTTTTTTCCTTAAAAGCATCGTTAATAAGCGATTGTCTGCTTTCAGCATATAAATTTACGATTGCCTTGTTAGGTTTCAAAATATTTTGTAATTCTCTTTTGAATTTCGAACTCCTTTCCATTATAAGATCATTCATTATCAACTAAAAAAATCGAATTTATTAGCCAAATCCAAGCCGTTATTTATGGTTTTCAATGAGAAACATGTAGCTACTTCGCTGCAACTGCTTTCAGAGTCATTGGTTGTGGTGGGTTCATTCAGTATTTTATTTTATCTAATTTCTCCCTTGAACCGTGTGATATAAAGCGTGTTGTATAAAAATACGTCACAATTTTTACATCCTTGTTATATAAGACTTAGGTGTATTATTTTGTTGAAAGTTCAGTTACATTTATAGGACATGCAAATTAGGTAATTTATAAACATAATAATTGTCTACTAGAATTTTTCTCGCCCATCCAACATTTATGTCTCGTAATCTAATAATTTATCTTAACTTTACTTAAAATGTTAAAATTATTCAGTAGAATATGAATTGAATTTTATGATATTGTAAGGAATTGTACGGCAAACTAAAAATACCTTCATTGTTTAAACAATTAAGATAAAATATAATATAATTTGTTTTGGGGCTCATTTTCGCAATCGGTATAACTATTATATAATAATTTTAATTGTATTGTGTTTTGTAGTCTCGGCGAAGATAAATTTGAAGTTAGTATTTACTCTACAGAACTATTTTTAAACATGTCTAAATTTAATATAAAATATGAGTCGTGAGAGATTTATCGCCTGCAATCAATTGACCGCAAGCAGTTTACCGCATCGTCAATTGATCGCTCAAACAATGATTACCTGAAAAACATATTCTTAATTTATGATATCGATTGAACGTGCTTGATGGAATTTCAATATCAAATTTGAATTGTTATTACTTAGTACGATTACACATATTTTGTCACTAACGACCCTGGTCTTGGCTTTCGGCATCTTCAGGCAATCTATCACACAGATGCAACAGAACTGACGCACAAAAAACAGTCTCGTCGTCGTATCGTCTATATACCAACGGTACTAACAACACGGTACATAAACTCAATTTTTTTGCAAAATAAATTTGCCGTAATAGCATTATTGATATAATTTATGATATCGACGGAAGGTGCTTGGTGGAATTTTAATATCAAATTTGAATTTTTACAACTTTTTACGATTCCACATGTTTTGTCACTAGATGCCTGAAGATACCGAAAGGCGAAACCCGAGTAGTTAGTGACAAGACATGTGGAATCGTGTAAAGTTGTAATAATTCATATTTGGCTTATCAATAGTTTGATTTGTAAATTGGTGCACTAGAATACAGTATCCACTAGTTAAAATGATTTTCCTATTGATTTCACTTATATGTTTCACCTTCTAGTAATTTGAGAATGGTTATTCAAAAGTTATAATTCCAGTTTCATTGTGACTAAAACAGGTACAAAATAATTCCCCGTGATAGTGCAGGGTGCAAAACCAGCTAGTTTCAGCCGAAATTCAAAATTTTCCATAGCGTTTTGTTCAGTCACCCGTGTTTATGATTGGAATTTTATTAATATTGACGCGATATTTTCAACGTTGGCGTTAAATTGAGCGTTAACTTCCACATTGGTGTTTTATGAAAACTGTTTTCATGCAAAAGTAATTAAAATGCAACAAAAATATAAAATACTTTTTATTTCAGCAGTCCTCACACGATTTTAAAATGTTGACCGCGTCCAGAGTTTGGCTGATTGAGTTTGTTATATCGAAATCGGCCCGACGGAAAAATGATGTATGTCAGTTGCCTTGGATACAGCAGTGATGGTCAATTGATAACAAAACATCAGACAAGCTAAAAACGTCAATAAAGGTTATGTTCTCACAAAATTGAAATAAACAGTAGTGTTTTAGTAAATTTTATACTCTTGTTCATTCATCTTGTTCTTGAATTAAATAAATGATCTCGTTGTTCAATCTTCCGTTTCTTTTCTTGTAGAAATTTATTTTGCAAAAAATATTAACAATGCCTTGGAATTTTATATAAGAAATAATTAAGACTTCTATCTATGTGGCGTTAGCATAAGAGCTTTTAAGCTCTCCTTCATCTCTTATACATATTTATTTTTTGTTATAATTTTCTGTCTTTGCTGACAAACTTAGGTCGCTGCGGAGCTGAGCAATCCACAGTGAATCCTGTTCTCGTGGACACCACACGTTTATAATTATCTATTTTTTTTCTACTTAGCATACTCACACACGCACTGAGTGTTTAAATACAGCATGAATACGCGTTCATTTTCTATGAATGGCCTGCCGTGCACGAGATTATTAAGTGCGTTAACACGCTGACGGCTTTTCAAAGAGTAATCATCTTGAAAATTTACAATTTTTTGGATCCCATAAATAAAAATGTATTCTTAAACATCAAATCCATACATAAGAACAGAAATTTCATAAATCGATTGAAAAGAATTCGTTTGTAGAAATGCTTCGCATACGTGACGTTGCCTTCTATAACACTGATTTAAAACGCTTCATATCTATGTGGTATTTTATGAACTGTAAATCCTTTTTTACAATGTTTTTGGTTTTCGTTCGATTAAGAACATTCCTCTTTAAATGCATATTTTGAATTCTCGTGACAATCAAACGTCATTAAAAAATTTATTTTACATAATTAGATTTTTAGGCAAAGGAATAATTCATTCAAAGGCAGAAAATTTCAAAGAAGTTAATAATCGCTTTGTACTAAAACCATTGATATCATTTTGCTAGACAATTACAATGAACATATATTTCTCTAGATATCATCGATCTATTCGAACGAATTCTGTCTGATATGGTTCCTTAATACTTTGTTTGTATTTACATATAAATTTATTCATTCCATGCTTATCGCAAAAAGGTTGGCAATGACATCATTGAAATGCATAACAGGGTCCGTGCTCCGACATACGTGAACTCTAAATTACTGACGATATTGTGCGCTATGCTATTTCATATTATGGCATACGGAATGCTTTGGATCGCAACGTAGCACCGATTTTGAATTTATATTTTTACACCAGCTTTTTTCTTTCAACATCGGATTTTATCGTTATCCAGTTGCAATTTACATTGCAAACCAACGTGAACCTTCCACAACGCTAGTTTTGATTTGATTTCTTCGTTTTGTTTTTCATAAATACATAAAATTCAAAAGTTTGCAAATAGACTAATTTGAATAGAATATATTTATTTTGATCACAATAGTATGAATATTTGTATTCAAATATTTTTTTAACTGTGATTAAAACATAAGAAATTTCTTTTAGAAGACAAAACAAAAACGTTAACAGCTGCACGACGGACGCGATTTTTTCAAAATGACCGCTTTTTTGACATCTGAAATTCCTTTGAAAAACTTAATTGATCCTCTAAACGAAACAAAGTAAGATCAATGATCTAAGCACTGGTTTTATTCTAACTAATCTGAGTAACTAGTCTAATAAATTATGAATAGATACTGTTGTTAGAAGACTATATTCTCTCTATTGGGAGCGAAAATTGTTAAAAGAAATCAAACAATTATACTACTTAATATTTTTATGTCAAAAACAGTTTTGATAATGGTGAACCGCGATGAGCCAATCCGAGTATGATCATAAAAAATATTAAATTATGGAAAAAGTACTAAATATTGAAATAAAATTTCAATATAATGTCTTTCTAACAAATTATAATAAATTAACATAAAATTTCCGGATATTTAGCTCAGAACTAATCTTTGATTACATATATTATTAAAAATTAGTAAATTTTTGCTTTATCATGGTAAAAAGTCATTAAGCTCATCGACGAAATAATTTTTCAATATTGATAAAGAAATGTTTTCATATTTTTACAAAGCCTTACAAAGCTTTCTACATATTCAACAACATATCTAGACAAAATTACTAGTATTTTCATAATATATTTTATGGTCAAGACCTGTTTTGCTCCCCGTGAAAATTATCAATTAATCCCTTTTTAGATGTTAACTGTCACTTCTTGATGGAAAGGCATGATATTTTAAATAATAAAACTCATTTCTCAGAACTGATAATGAATGATAATAAATTGATAATGCTCGCGATGAGCGAAACTGGTCCTGATCAAAAAATATATTCTAGAAATAAGAACTAAAAAATGTGTTTTTATTACTTAAAATTATCAGTTGATGTTTTATGGAGCGAAACCGGTCCTGACAATCGAAAATATTGTATAAATAGAGTAAAAGAAGTATTTTCATATTTAAAAATAGGATGCCTTTCGTTCAAGAAGTGATAGTTATCATCTTAAAACGGAAATACGTAGAGTTTTAGAAATGATAACGTAATTATGGTTTTTTTTTCTCTCAAAATTTCTAATAGTTAGCCGGAACTATACTGACCAATCTTAGGAGGTTGCAACCCTTATTACTCGATGACAGTCCAAGATGCCGATGTACCTTTATTCAAGAAAAAGTGTTGTTCAGCTGTTTGCAGTTGTCTTGGTCGCCAAGTGTCCCCTTTTCATCATAACTATAATAATGCAACATAAATTTTTCTCACTATTCTTTTTGTGTTTCACATCGCTTTCTTACCTTTTGATAATGATGTTTAGTTCTGGATGGGCCATTATTGTGATAGAAGACTCTATTTTTCTTTCAATAGTCTTGTAAAAAGTAGCCATGATAAACTGGCTTTATGTTCCTTAAAAGAAATTGCGTTATTGAGTTCCTAACAACAACAAAAGAGCTTACAAGAATGTATGAAAAAAAGAAAGCAAAAGCTTCATACATAAAGCTTTCAGTACAAAATTTATTTATTTATTACATATACGTTACAAAAATAACAAATTATAAGTTCATCGCTTTTGACATATTAAAATGATTTATAAAAGGAAACATTGGATTTTTTTGAAAACAACAACAATGTCAACCGAGTGAATTCAATCAATATCTATACATAAACACAAAAAAAAATACTGAAATTTGGACAAAGTCGTCTAGGTATTAGAATTGGCATGCCAGCAGGTTGTGCATTTTAGAAGAACACACAATTCATTTTACGACTTCTATTATAGTCAGGAATATGAAATTTTATCTTCATGGACCGTTTTTCATCAAGGATGGCAGAATTATCATTTTGGCCTTGTATAAGCCGAAAAAATATGTGGCCAGGTACATTTTCCTTTGAATCATATTTGATATTTAATGGAAATTCAGTTGAATAATGTTACGGATGGTATCCATATAGCTTCTAGTATATACGTCTCAAAAATTTGTTCTCAACTTTTTATGCAAAAATATGTATACACCGAAGTGAGAAATTAGGTATAAGAGAATTTATACAAATTTTTGAAGAATATACAACCTCACCTATTACTGTGTTCACAGACTGACTATACATTTTCACGGCTATCAGAAAAAAAATCACTAAAGATAGATTTTTAGAAGAGGAGCGCTGATTTATTTTCTTATCAAAATACATTTTGTATTTATGAAAATTAATTTCAGGTCACTTTATTTTAGAATTTTATTTGACGGATTGTAAATAACTGGTATAAATAAAGTGACTTAAATACTATAAAATAGCTAATACAATTGTTTTTGAGTGAAGTATTTTTCACTCGCCATTTTCACTTCTGTTGACATTTCCTTGATAATAACTTCAGTTAAGATTTATCAAATTACTTAAATTCTTTTTTCTTTAATGTGTTTAATTATATATATATGTTTGATTAAAACTTATTGAATTTAGTGATAAATGCATCTATTAACTCCAAATAAGCAAAATAAACTAATTGAATTGGCATTCACTTGGTAGAACTCCATTATAACATAGTGAAAAAAATAGCAATGTATTTTTGTTCTACAATTTTTTTTTAAATTTAGTTAATAGCTATTTCGGCTCACGCCATCGTCAGAACTACGCTTAAACGAACATTTGCTTATCTATATAAAGCTGTGTAGAAAAGGTACACAGTACATCTTCTCTCATGTTTTAACAGCCTAGCTTTGTTTCTTTCTCGCAATAAAACTATTTTTTTCAAAAATTGTAAGTGAAACTAAAAAGGCGGCTATGACAATAAGTTTACATGTGGCGCGGGAATGTTCTATTACGGAAGCAAATCAGCTTACTTAAAAAAAAATTGTAGAACGTAAATAAACTACTGTGCGAATCAGTGAAAAGTGTTGCAGAAGTCAGTGCTACGCTCTGATCAGCTTTTGAGTTCAATACTTAAGTCCAGGTTTTCTCCTACTGTAAACAAGCGTTCTGCGGTCGGCCTTTGGACTCGCAAAATACAATTTACGTTCATTAGTGCAACGCTGTTGTTAACGCGACCGGCTTTATTTCACAGTTAACCCGCTTACGTACTATTCATATTTTTTTTTCCTCCGCAATGTCGTAATATAATACCACAAAAAGAATAACTCTTTCGAATGTTAAGTCTTAAGTTAAAAAATAAATATATATTATTAACGAACAAATAGTCGGTAAATTCAAGATGGTTTAATCAACTCCACCCGTTGTTTGTATGAAGCCGCTGTTTTACGACGGCCTAATTTTTTCATCATTTTCGTGGCATAATCCAGAGCTGCATAGTTTAAGCCATGCATTATAGTGCATAATATAGACAAAATAGAGAAGAAAATGTGTTTTTTCAGCTACTTAGTTTCGGAGACAATAAGTATTCTGTGTACTGATAATCTGTAATAATGGCGGAAGAGTTAAGTCCACTTCTCATTGAATCTAAAGCTGAATTGAGAATATGTAGTTCAGTAAACGGTGTTGAAAATTTATCAAATACCTATAGCGTGGCCCATGGGGTCGGTCAGTATGAGGAAGAACCACAGCGAAAATTTTTGCTTGTTCGGTGTTCACTTTCCTGCAGCCTGACTATAATTGACTGATAGCGTAATGGTAGTTATGTCTGTAAATGCCATCCTGCTTTTCAATCAAGGTTGACAGCCCAAATAGTGTATAGTTTAACTGGGCAAAATAAAAGACTATTTACTTTGATCTTCTAGATTACGCCCAAGTACAATAATATTCAGCCTGAATCTTTAATTCAAGCATACAAAACAAAGATTAATCAAAATGAAATATTTTCCGAAACCGGTTCTAGTCGTAACATCATAAAAAAATTTGCAAATATTAGTAAGTACTTATTCGGTTTTCATTTCAGTTTGATACTTAAAAAAAAATAACGACTAAAATTCATTCCTGATTAAATTAAACGTTTTTGCTGGGCCAAGATTAACAATAGGACAGGGTGAGATAAATATCCACATATTTGAAAACTATCATTATAATGAATTTGTTATTATTGCGACTAGAGCCCAATAATTACAACTGAGCCCAACAACATTAATTGCTCGTTTTTATGGCCATGTTTTTGTGTAAGATTAAGATCAAATTACAGGATGAAAAAAAAGCAATGTATTTTAGTTTTAAAAAAATTAAAAGGTTTATAGATAATAGCTGTTTCGGCTTCCTTCCTTATTAGAACTTTGTATATTTTATTAATAATTAATGATATCGACGGAAGGTGCTTGATGGAATTTCAATATCAAATTTGAATTTTTAAAACATTGTACGATTCCACATATTTTTTAAATCTACCGGGTATCGCCTTTCGGCCCCTTCAGGCATTTTATCAAACGGATGCAACAGAACTGACTTACAATAAACAGTTAGCATCGTCGGTTTACCAAAGGTATTAATTGAAGGAAAACATAGACTAAATGGCCGCTAAAACAAATGTAATAATATTGATCTTATAATAATTAACACAATTGCCTGTGATAAGTTTCAATGAATATTAATATTGTGTTTGTAATTAAGTCATTCTTCAATTAATGATAGTTCTGATAAGAGCGTTAGCCGAAATCGCTATCAACTATATACCTCATTAATTTTGTAGAATTAAAATACATTGCTATTATTTCACCGTTATTATATTGTTATAATACAGTTATACTAAGTAAATACCGATTCAATCAATAGATCAAATGAATAATTAAAAATTGCATATAAAAATGAAACCTAGTGAAGACAAACCATTAGGATTATTGGATTATTACTAAGCGATTTTGATTAAAGAAGAATAAATACGACGAAGAAACTTTATTATGAGAAAATTGCAAACTTTATAACTTTTCATAGATTATTTCGTGAAGCATTATCCAATTTCTCAGAACGTAATAGTTCTCAAACTTTCCTACAACTTTGATCTGTTTCAAGTGTTCTGCAAATACATGTTTTGATAGATTAAAATCAGTTTTGCGGCTTCCTTCACTGATTACATAACAAAGTAAGAACAACATGTTGAGGCTTAGTCGGAAGACCAAATTTGCATATTATGTATGTAAACATAAGTTGGCGAAAGTTAGGATTATTTATACTTGATATTGTAATCGTTTTTAGAGATTGATTTTAGAAGAGTAAATGCGTATTCCAGAATTGGTTTTATCTTCTTTTTTGTGACATCTTGATCTTGATGCCCATCGAACGATTAGGTGATATGCTGACATTATCGAGGTTCATTGTTTATCGAAACTTTCACACTATCGGTAAGACGAAAAAAGAGATTTTGAAAATGTAAATGGTATATTAGCGAGCTTAAGTATTGGGCGAAATGGTTGCCATGATTTATTATGGGTTTATTACAAGCATGCAATAGCCCCCCCTCCAATGGTCTGAGGAGTAGTGACTGACATACATTTGTTTGCTCATTTAAGATTTTATTGAAATAGCCACCTGTTAAGTTTTATTAACCTTTTCAAAATTTTTAGTTTTATTGCTAGTCGGAAATAAGCTAGGTCGTTAGAACAGAAGAAAACATGTATTGTCTACCTTTGCTACACGCTTAAACATAGTTCCGACGATGGTGTGAGCCGTAATAGCTATCAACTGTATCTTATAAAAAAAAAATTGTAGACCTAAAATACATTGCTATTTTTTCACTGCGTTATAATGGAGTTCTACCAAGTAAATGCAAAATTGTGCGTCATTTTCCACTCATTAAATCGAGCAGTGATACCAAAACACGTGCAGTATCGTCCGATACGAAATCGAGTCCGCAAACTTACACTGTTGGCAAGTCTTTACTTGGATTCCATAGATTCGATGGACAATAGATATAAGTACGCGCTACATGCGGGAAGTCTCAAGCTAAAACTTGATAAACGGGTCTTTATTGCATGAAGCAACTAAAACTTGGTAACGCCGTTTCAAAGTTATAATAACTTGAATAACGGAGTTCATAGATCAGATGAGTACGCCGCGACGTAGCTGCTATATTAAAGTATAAACAAGGATAATATGCGCGTCGGGGTTGATTGAAAATTTTGCTTTTCTCGCAAACAATATTCAAGAAACGATTGCTTTAAGTTATGCCACGTCTTACAAAAAGGAAGATCAAAATTTTACGCATAAACAAATACAATTTTTTTTACAAATAAACAGTGTACAATTAGACTCTTAACGTGTGTTAAACGAACAAACAAGGCTTCTTTATTCAAATTTTTAATATTCTTTACGTGAGGTATGTCCATCAGTAGGATTCACCTTTCGGCAATTGAATTATTAGTTTACGTCACCTGAGTTTATTGATACCTGCCAACTTCAAATAAGTAGGTATTTCTAAGTAAAAAAAAATCCCAATAACATTGTAATGATGGCTGATTATTATTTGTTGTAAATCTTTCATAAACGACTTATTAACAATATTTTTTGTTAATAAAACTTACCACGGGTAATCGTGTACTATTATTATTAAACCAATATTATTGAAATATATTTTAGTTGTTTTTTAGTCCTTGCCTTAGGGTCAGTGCTTTTACTTTTATTAACTAATTGGTATATAGACGATGCTAATTGTTTATTGTGTGTTAGTTCTGTTGCATCCATTTGATAGAATACATGAAGATGCTAAAAAGTGAATCCCGGTTCGTTTGTGATAAAACATGTGGAATCGTACACAGATTCCACCAAACACCTTGAGTCGAAATCATAAATTATGTCGGTTCTTTGCATCGTGTGACAGAATGCCTAAAGATCCTTAAAGGCGAAATCTAAGCCGCTAATAACAAAACATGTGGAATAATACAAAATTTTAATGATTCTAATATATATGTTATATGTATGTATTTAAAACGATTTTTCTTTTAAGAATTTTATGTTTCGAAATACTTTTATGTTATATTGCATTGGCGTGTTTTGGTTTATTATTAAATGAAAAAACTACCTTCAAAGCACAAAAACATCATACGGTAAACACAAGTCAGTATAAAAGTAAACCCTTTGAAAAATCTTCTATTACATTCCCTTTAATAAAACTACACTTTCTTCTTCATTTTATTGTGCGAATTTTATTCAAAAACTTCTCGCCGGTTCAGGGAAAGCTTCCTACCCTAATAAAACATCCCCATTTTGTGCAAAGAAACTCATTGTTTTCATTTTTGGGGGTGAACATTGTTCTGTAGCATTTGAACTTAGCAAACCTGAGAATTATTATTTGCTTTACTATAGATTGGAGACGTAGCAAACCGAAGCGATTCATTCGGTCAAGTGAGAAAAACGCTTTAACATTTTATTAAAATGACCCCAGGGTGTTTTTCTTTATTGTGTGCTTTAGCTACTTGCAAAAATATTTATGCCAACGATATTATGTGTGTGTATATAACAGTAATAGCAAGTGTCAATTAAAAATGTATTTTTCACTATTACGAAAATATGGTTCACTACTTAAGTCATCGAAAATGTATTGGTGTAGTCAACGGTTTTAATGAATGTTATAAAAAGAGTATAATACCGTTTGAAAGTAGCTGCATTTTTCTTTGAATTGTAGAAGTATATTTTAACTACTAATTGAAAATTAACTAGGATGTGATTTAACTGAAACGGCAGCGAAATAATAATTTCAATAGAAACATTAAAATCAAATATAAAATGATGTAATCAATAAATTTAAATTATTTATAATTAAAATGTTTGATGAACTTTTGCAAATAGTGCTATGTTCAATTTGCTAATTAATTTTACGTATTAAAAATGTTTACTGACGTTTGGCCAGTAAAATTGATAACTTTTATTACGTACCATATCGACTAAGAGTGCTTGGTGTAATTAATATACTAGATTTGAATCGTCAAAACTCTATACATTTCCAGATATTTTGTCAGTTAGACACACAAAATTAATGTAATTTTAATCGAATCAGTAGTTTTAAAAATTATTAAAAATGCCGACTTTTATATAAACGATGGAAACATCTTAAAGATTCCGAAATGCGAAACCTGGGCTTAGAGCAACAATTTGAAGGATTCGTGTTTCAATATATAACTAGTAATCTTTCCATGTACAAGGCTATATTTTTATAATAATACTAATATTTATAATGAAGTCGGAATAGTTAATAAATAATTTGACAACAAGTGAAATAATTACTTTAAATAACGTTGACTCTTTTAAGGTATTAATTGTTACTTTTTAATGGAAAGACGTGTTATTTTACGTAATAAAAACACATTTTGTAGTACTTTTTCCATAATATATTTAATGATCAAAATCGGTTTTTATCATCGCAAAAAGTCTGTGTAAATCGATTTTGTGCTGATTTATGTTCAGTTTGTGTGAAAACTGATGATGCAACTTAAGCGATAATGTGACTATTGTTTACAGTAGTCGAAGTCGCTGTGAAGACGGTGTTTTATCGCTCTTTTTAACTATGTTTTCATTGTCTTAGTATACGCCCATTGTTCGCAATAATCTTTTAATCGAGGAATTCGAGTCAACGAATGAAACGAGCTAAGTCAACTCTACCTGCTTATTCATGACAATGGGCACTGGTTTAACGGTATAATGAGTTTAAATTAATTGGCGAAAAGACTTAATACACTTAAAACCCTTTTCGCATATTAAAAAGGCACCGTAAATCACTTTGTAATCTAGCGTAAAAAAGGATATTTAATTCGGGAGGTATTTGGAAAGTCTCGTATGTACTATGTTTGATTAAGTGTTTACAACAAAAAGTGTGGAAATAACGAAGAATACCAAGTTTGTAAGGGGTTTACTAGCAATTGGGTAAAACTATGTAAAAACTGCATGACATAGTGTTCAGTGGAGTAGCCACCCAATGAAAGAGTCATGTAGAGCATGAAAACTTTATTTTCTACAAACAAAATATAAAAATAATATACCAAAAAAATAAACTGTCATATGAACATTTATTTATTCAATATATGAATAATATTTTGCACTACTCAGACCAAATACGATGCAAGAAGATTTGACTTGTTGTAAATTGTAATCAGTATTTTTAACGTTTTTTTGATCTCAATTTATACCATGGTTGTTAATATTGTCACGTGTATTGTGTATTATTGTTTTGCTTTTAGTGACGAAATATAAAACACAAAAA
Source organism: Himalopsyche japonica (assembly GCA_028555115.1). Classification (NCBI taxonomy): domain Eukaryota; kingdom Metazoa; phylum Arthropoda; class Insecta; order Trichoptera; family Rhyacophilidae; genus Himalopsyche; species Himalopsyche japonica. The sequence continues at coordinate 515,777 of JAHFWJ010000347.1, forward strand.
ATGTATGTATAATATATTATATGAATATATTGCTTGTTTATAAAAGTCGTTGAAACTAAAGCTTAAAAAACTTGAAAGAATAACAAAATGAAAATTTGACTTGTTTTTTTTTTGCACTTGCGTAATAAAGTATCTGAAGATGTCAAAAGGCAAAACCCAAGTCGTGATTGACAAATAATGTGGAAATTTAGAAAGCTCCAACAATTCAAATTTGATATTGAAATCCCATTCAAACACCCCCAGTGAATGTAGTAAATTATTAAAAAAAAAACAATCATTATATATTTTTCCACATGTTGATTTGGTCAATTGGTGGTCAAATTTAACTTATAGATTTCAAAAAGTAAACCCTTCTACTTTTGTTGCCTTTGTTAGTTAGTACAACGGCTCCAAACTCTTAGCTAGGCCACTGATTATATTTGTTCTTCACTATTACGGATAATTTTAAATACATATTATTTTCATATGTTTATGTTGAAGTATCTAGAATGCTAATCTGCTCAATCAAAGCGCAGTAAAAATATTTTGAACTTGTGTGTAATACGGTTAAATTTGAATTAATTAACAAATCTGAAAAAAATAAATACAACAACGAGGTATTTTCGATTATTATTTAGATTCAAAACAGTGTTGATTAAGCCCATCTGGTACAGCTGGTTTTCAGTCAAAAAATATAATTAAAATTTCGACTTCTCATATATTTTCTGTTGAGATGACAGACAGCAGTTTTAAATTAGTGAGGCTTAAAATTATTAACCTCAACGAACATCGAACCTTACTGCGTTGTGTTACTATGCAGTCTCGTAAATTCAATCCAATCCGTGAACTCCCATTTACACCTCGTAGACCTCCATTCCACCCTTCCCCATAACATGAACCTCAAGGATCCACAAGGACCATTCTGGGATCTCTATGCTATTTCTAGAAAATAAGGGGTAAATTTGTTCCGTCTTCTTTATCAGTATTGTGTTAAGACAGGCGGTCGCAAAGCAGGAGAATTGTATATGTAATATAATGCATAGAGCATGTTGAGCTAACCAGTGTCTCCTATTCGTCTTTATTATATTGTTTTTATGAATGTTGTTATCTTTTTATGACGAAATTATCCATTTTCTACTATTTCAACAGTGAGCATCCAGGTAAAAATATATGAAAATTTTAGAGGGTCTCAAGAGTAACACATGTCAAAGTCTCATAATATGGTCCGTATTTTCTGTGTAAATATGTAAGCTGAAAGCGTTTGGTTGAGGTGATAAATCATTGAGTTGTAGATTTATTTCAATAGAATTATAATATGGTCAAACATTAACTAAGTGTCAAGGTTAATAGTCTTTATTTTCGGCATTATAAAAAGGTATTTTTTCAGTAGCTTCATTATAGAACATTTTGCAAAGTCAAATTCAAAGGCGTTGTAGTAAGAGAGTTGGAGTATGAAATAAAAATTCTTCGAGATCAAAACACTTTCATATCAAACAAATATCATCGTTTTTAACAATGCTTTATATACACATACTTCAGCTGTGAAGCCTTTTAAAGCTCGAACAAGAAAAGTGCAGTATATGTCAAAACACGGTCACCCGAAAATAGCAGCGTTCAAAATAACATCATATTTTGAATGTTATATGATTGTTTTAAATAAAAATTTTGAATATCAACCTTTTCATAATTAAACTGAATCAATATCATACTTTATATTTGTATTTTACATAACCGATTCTTACTTTTTATCTTGAGTCAGTTCGATCACAACCGTGTGATATAACGCCTAAAGATATATAAAAGTAAAACAAGGGTCGTGAGCGAAAAAAAACACATGGATTTGTAAAAAGTTTCAAAATTTTTTAATTTATTCTTGAAATTACAAAAGAATATTATTATTTTCACGCAGAGCCTTATTTATTTCGTAATATACATATTCACCGTCTACGGATGTACATATGCCGGCAAAATGCTCTCAGACAAAAAAGCGTATATCACAATCCACATTGTGCTTTATGAGGTCGTCAGATTTATGCCTTCCTGTATTTGCTCCCGCGCACCACCGTTGTTGGAATATTTCAGGCGGAAAGGTGAAACGGTTCTTTGTTTCGAAACACTCGCGTATAGGGGCAGAACGTGTTGCTACTCGTAACTGAGAATACTTCACGGTTTGCCGCTTTGCCGCGAAAGCCTTCGGCCGTAGCCGGGCTTTTATGATACCAGCCAAGGATGTTGCTATGCTAAAGTTTGCGCGATTAGTAATCTGAGATAAGAATTACTTTGATTGCGATTGAGGACCAGATAAAATATTTATAAGTAATTGAGTGAACGAAAAAAAATATTTGCGTAATATTCTAGGAAGAATATTTCGTACGTATACGACTGCACATATATTTTATATATATACGTTAAAGGATCAAAAAGCTGTAAATTACTATAAAGATCAAATGATTTTGATTTAATAAAATTAATCATATTCAAAAGACATTGCGGTAGCTTTATGTATTTAAAAATGTATTTTTTTTATTTAACTTAGATAAAGCACGTGCTTCATACGTCACAGTCTGAAGATAGTTAGATAAGATATGACACGTGTCACATCTATTAAGGCATCAATAGAAATAAAAAAATATGATATCCACTGAAGGTGCTTGATGGAATTTCAATTCAATTGTTACAATTTTGTACGATTCCACATGTTTTATCACTAACGACCCGGGTTTCGCCTTTCGGAATCTTCAGGCATTCCCTTTTTAATATCAAATTTGAATTTTAATAAATGAAATTTTATACGATTCAACATTTTTTTATCCTAACGACCGTGGTTTCGCCTTTCAGCATGTTCAGGCATTCTAAAATTATTTTAAATGTATTTAATATTATATATTTTTCTATATAATAGGCAAATCCAGTTTTAGTCAAATCAAATATAATGAGCCAAAATTAGTTGTGGATATTATTAATTATTAAGCGTATATTTTTGTATATTTAGGTAAAAGCAAAACGAATCAATGTGCTAAAATATTACTTTTCCGCAACAATTTTATGAGGAGGGCAAGCTGTTTGTGCGAAACGTATTTAAAAAGAGACCAACGGCCAGGTAAACAATATAAATATGCGATATTTTTCAAAACTCTGTCGGAATTTTGAAATGAGAGTCAGTTCTGTTGTATCCGTGTGATAGAATGCCTGAAGATGCCGAAAGGCGAAACCCAGGACGTTAGTGAGAAAACATGTGGAATCGCACAAAGTTGTAACAATTCGAATTTGAATTGGAAAATAGTTTTATTTTAATTTCAAAAGTTAAAAATCGGCAAATAAGGAACATCCGTTTTCAAAATTCAAGTCATACAAATTTTAAGCACAGGTGAATCAATTTAGTGTCGATTTCCAAATCATAAAATATTCAAACGATAAATTTTTATATTCCCAAATACTAAGCGCTTTTTCAAAAGCACTATTCTCTTATTAAAAGGTTGGTCAAAAATTATCACAGGTCACATAAAATGTCATTTGAAATAAATTTATACATTTCCAAAGAGTGGAAGCTTTCTTTGAAAGCTCTGAATTCTATTCTTCTGTAGGACATTAATCCTGAATTCAAAGGTTGCTAATCTTTTGTTGGAGATCGTATCCGGTTTTATTTTACTGTGTCATACATAAGATTTTTTCAGATTCATTATTCTTTCTTCGGAGTGAAATTTATGACTCTAACGTAGTATATAATACAAGTTTTTTGCACGTGCAGTTAAAAAGCTTTGGAAGGATCTGTATATTATTTCTATTATTTTATTCTTATTAAGTGTGCACGAATTTTTTCATTGTGACTGGAATATTAAAAATTTTTTGGTTCTGCACAAAATGATAAAATAAAAATATTTTACAAAGAAATGTGATGAAAAATGCAAGGAAAAAATTCAAATTGAAAGTATTTTAATATTGCAATGAAACGCAATATTTATATTGAGCGACCAATTAAAATTTTCTTACAAAATCTGCTACATAAATTTCGTACGATTAGTTCGGTGTCGAAAATCTAAAAAAAAAATTACACGACGTCACTTGATTTTTAATTCCACTGAAACCCACACATTTAAATTATGTAGATATCTATTTTTATCAAAAAGCCCAATTACATTAGACTGGTTGGTGTTTATTTAAAAAAAAACTGTTTTGTCTAATTCTAGTAATAATTTAATTATCCTTTTTATTTTTAAATCATTTCAGATTTATGTCTAGCTTCTAAAAATTATTGTGGAAATAAGTACTAAAAAATGTGTTTTTATTATTTAAAATATCTAGCTTCTAGCTTTAGGATCTGTATTTTTTCTTGAGAAATTTATGTAGTTTTTAATTGTTTTAAATTATTCATTATTTCTCAGTTCGTTAAAACCTGTATGATAGATAAAATGCTTGTAAATGGCAAAAGTCGACACCAATGATGTGTTTGACAAAACGTGTGAAAAGAAACAAAGTTTAAACGCTTTCAAATATATATATGATATAACATATATTTGAATTGTGCATGTTAAAATAGCCTACACATTGTTAACAGGACAATTATAAAGCTCATTTGTAAGGATCAACACATTTCAGTAACATTACATCCATCAGCAGCTGTTTTCTTTTACAATTTCGGTAATTTTCGAATGATGATGCATTTTCTGTACAAAAATGTCGTTTCATATTGTTAACCGAATATATCAAAAAGCGTCTCTATGCAAATAAACATTTTATGCGAGTCATTCAATTTTTTATTTTGTATTCTTTAATACTAAATAATATTTTGTATTAAGGAAGACAGAATTGTATACTAAAGATTTTCTCTAAAATTTAATCAGTTAAGTTAAATTAAATCACCTCCATGCTACAATATTTTTTAGCAACTCAATCAACGAAAAGAAAAATTGATGTGTGAATGATTTTATTCAGAAATGAAAAACTTTTGTGCAAAGCTATGTGAATAATTTAAATTATAATCATAACCTGTTATAGATTTGACAAATTGTTCAATTGTAGGAAGTCAATTCTAATTAATATGAAATGCAATTAATTTTTCATTCTCTTGACGACAACTCATTTTTGACAACTTCAATTATTTTCATCTGATTAGTTGAAAACGCACTCAATTAGCGAAACTGTCATATCGTTCCGAAAATGAGATTTAAATAATTTTTTGATGGAAAACAAAAAAAAAACACTTTAGTTGATCGAGATAAAATATAACCATGAAAATAAATAAAATCATGCGTGACGTCACATATATCACACTCCTGTTTTAATATATATAATAATAAATTAGTTCTATGTGTTACAGTTATTATTAAAAATAAATGACATATAATACAATATTATGTACAATTTTATAAAGAAAAGTTAGAATTAGCTTCATTCATATCCTGATCTTATTTTTGTAAAATTCAAAAAAAGAACAATAAGTTGTGTTTATTTATTTAAATAAGTAGTGACAGAATTGAAGAAAAAGACTTTTACGTTAAAAACTATTGAATTATTGAAGTTAATCATTTTAAAATAAATTGTACTTAAAAGTGACACGATTTCAAAAGCTAATTTTTCATTAATAATGAGCAGAATTGATATTGTCAACAAACATTTAATGAGTGACCAAATCGTAATAAGCTCAATAGTTAACATTCATTGCTTGACAAACAATAACTTTAGTAAGTTTCGCATTGTGGTTTTCACCCTTGCCAACCCCTAGTAGACGACGCGCGGAAAAACCAATATCGGGAACATAAAATATTTTAATACGACATACATCGTTTCCGGTTTCGGCGCCCAGCGGAAGGGTGCAGTTGTTTATAGAGCCTTAACTTCGTTGTTCGGGATCTGCCCGAGCTTTGTATATAAGGACAAACAATGAAGAATAAGCGATATAAATTTCCGAATGCACCCGAGGTATTCCTGTAACGGTTATCAACCGAGCTTTAGCGCTTTTCGAAATGTATTTAGGAAATGGTCTAGATAACCAATGTATTTGATGCCAGTTAGATGTGTGAATTAATTTTGAATTTATTACGTATACACTTTCCTCGTGAATTTGAATTGTTAAACCTTTGTACGATTCCATATATTTTGTCACTAACGATCCGGGTTTCGCTCTTCAGCATTTTCAGTCATTCTATCACATAGATACAGTAGAACTGACGCAAAATAAACATTTAGCGTCGTTTATATACAACATTATAGAAAATTAATGAAAGGAACTCAGACCCTTGGGAAGAACTTAACGACAACTAACATAAATTTCAATAATATTGATCCAATAATAATAACACAATTATGTGTGATATGTTTTCTTTACGATAAATACTGTTAATGAGTCAATCATGAAAGAAATGCCTGAAGATGTCTAAAGATAAAACCCGGGTCGTTAGTGACAAAATATGTGGAGTCGTGCAATATTTTAACAATTCAATTTTTTTATTGAAATTTCATCAAGCAATTTCAGTTGATATCGTAAATTTTTTTCACGCATTATTTCGTCAGAATATATAATGCTATCTATTGATTGAATATGCATTTACTTGGTAGAGCTCCATTATAGCACAGAGAAAAAATAGGAATGCATTTTAGTTCTTTTTCTACCGTATAATAAATAAATATATAAGAAAAAAAATATATTATGACTCTTCTTTGACGATTTCTTTTTTTAAAATTTTGTAGAACTAAAATACATAGCTATTTTTTCACCGTGCCATAATGCTATAATTTTCGAAATTGATTAACCATTTACTCAACACTTAATAAATAACAACTGTTATTATTATTATTCCCTTAACTTATTGAAACTTATAAACGGAACGAGACGTCTTCCACTTCATTTAAGTTTCAACGGTGATTCTCAGTACACGGACATATAAAATAGTCGATATTATTCAAGCGAAGTGACAAGGCGATTTCTCCTAATATTTTCCCATTTAAAACTAAAACTGTATAGCTTAAAAACCAATTTGTGCAGCACTATATCAGTCCAAGAAAATTAAAATTAGATGCGTTTTTTTATCAGTATTGAGCTATTTTTTTGATTTTACTGTGGTCTATGCTATTTTCTATCAATACTGTGATTAAATAAAATCGTACATATGGATTTTTATTAAATTGTTAGATGGCTTGCAGTGGATTCTATCTCAGACGACGGTTTGCCAGGACCTAATTCAAACAAACGATACAGAACACATTTAAGCCAATATTTGGATTTATGGCATCAGTTTGCAGCCAACTTTGGGTGGAAAACTCTCACAGAGAAGAAATAAACAACCGTTGTGTTTTGGATTTATTGAGAATTGTTAGAGAACTAATTCAAAGAACTGACATTTCATATTTAGAAGTCTTTATTTATCTATCCGATTATTTTGAAAATAGTATATATATTTTAAATAATTAAAAAAAACATCTTTAAGTACTTATTTTCACAACACGTTTTATGGTTAGGACCGGTTTTGCTTATCGCGAATATTATATTATTATTATTTACTTAAGCCGTCCTTAACTTAAAAGTCCTGGGTCTTCAAGAAAAAGTCAATGGATTGTTGGTTTATTTGAAGGGATTAGTTTATCAAACACTTAAATGCACCTTAATACAAATTCCGATGAAATATGTATTTGCTTTCAATACACTGATAATATATATTTTTGAATATCAAATTGGTAGAGCGTTACGATTCAACACCAGAACTCTTTAAATCTTCTTAAATTTTTTATGTAATTATTTATTTCCTGCAATTTTTATTGTTGCTGACAAAAACTAGTCGCTGCGGAGCTGAGTAATTTACACAAAATTCCATCCACGCGGACATTATTTGCATTAAACTTATAAAGATCTCTTCCATATATAAAACTCACAAATAATAACACATACAATATATAAGGAAAATGATTTTCAAGATGTGGAGGACTTAACTTTTTCCCCTCATGAACTATAACTATTTATATCAAAACAAAAACTGAAGACATACTCAATTTTTGCTACACACTGTTTACTGGATACCAATGCAAAAGCAACGATATATAGAAGAAGATGCGTAAATTTGTCATATATACTACATGTAAAAAGGACGCTTATTCGTGTTTTAGTTTCATAACGTCAAGCATGTTTTTTTTTAAATTTTTGTTTAAATTTGAGTTAAGAACTCTCCTATTCTTTTTTAAAATAAATTGCTGTTTTTTCAATTGTTACGATTCAAGCATAGATGTTAAAAAATTATAACTAAAAGCTTATAATGCTGGTATATGGCTATGGGAAATATATATTTTATCTATTTTATGATATAAAACAAAATCGGGTTAAGTTAAAGCTTTTACTAAAACATTTTGATTATGTTATTTTCATTAGTTACACGTAATAAAATATTATTTAACGTAACTATCACTTAAATCTAAGCTCGCGAAATGTTACGTATTCTGGATTTTCCCCCATTTTCCCACCCCTGGCGTGCACTCTGACTCCAGCGCCATTTTTCCCAGTTTTCCGTGTGACTTTTCAGTCAGGGCAGAGCGGCGAAAAAACATAATGTCTGAAAATAAAAATAGCAAAAAAAGAGCAACAAGAAAAGCGTAGCATGGAGTGGGAGACGCGACAAACAAGAGACTAGAATGTGGTGACTTACGAACCGGCACGCCCTTATTTGAAACCTCTAACTTTCATGCATGTTGTATTGCGACGGCTTAAGGGTGGAATACACTGTGCATAGGTTGCTAGGCTTTAAAAAAACTAAATTTCCAACATTTTTATGAAAGATTATGTTTAAACATTACTTTTTTGAACGTGCAGAGGAAAGTGTTTTCATCTCTCAACGCTTCGATGATCCTTTATATTAAAATTCTGTGACGTGGAAGTTTTACTTTAAAATGAAGCAATCTATGATTTATTTTTAACACTTTTAAGCGATAAAAAATTTGAAAGTGCTAAAAAATCAGATAAAAGCTACACATGTATGTTGTGATATTGAACATATACAAGTTTACACTAGAGATACATTTTTTATGTTTGTAATATAATTTGCAATCATTACTATTGCATAATGTCCATTAGCCTCCACTACAGTTCTTTTCAAACGCTTCGTTGCCATAACACCTAAAAATAGTCACGATTAATATTTTTTCATAAATACCACATTTAATTTACTGTTTATTTATTTCGTACATACAATACATCTTACAGTTATTTCAATATTTAAAAATTAAATTTGAATATTAAAAAGTTTGTCAATCAAGCATTTTTCTTTTTTCATTGAATTGGCATTCACTTGGTAGAGCTCCATTATAACACAGTGAAAAAAATAGCAATGTATTTTAGTTCTACAATTTTATATAATATATAGTTGATAGCTGTTTCGGCTCACGCCATCGACAGAACTATGCTTAAACGAATATTTGCTTATCTATGTATAGCTGTGTAGAAAAGTTACACAATACATCTTCTCTCCTGTTTTAACGACCTAGCTTGTTTTTGCTCGCTATAAAAATTAAAATTGTAACTGAAACTAAAAAGGTTTTTTAACGAACAAACTAATATATGTCAATCACCACTGCTTAGCCCTCTGCGGGGTGCTTCTTTGTTTCTGTAATAGACCATTTCCGTGCCATATGTAAACTTAATGATATACCCGACTTTTTAGTTTCATTTACAATTTTTAGTTTTATTGTTAGCAAGAAACAAGCTAGGTCGTTAAAACAGGAGAGATGTATTGTGTATCTTTTCTTCACAATATATAGATGAGCAAATGTTCGTTTAAGCATAGTTCTGACGATAGCGAGAGACGAAATAGCTATCAATTAAATTTTTAAAAAATAATTTTGTAAACTCAAAACACATTGCAATTTTTTTCACCGAGTTAAAAAAATGTTGGATTGTGTTTTACGCCGCTAACTGTTTATTGCATTCATATATTCGTAAGAATGCATGGAGATATCGACAAATAAAAACCAGGGAATAAGTGACAGAAAACATGCAAAATTTTACAACGTTTCAATAATTCTAGTTTGAAAATATTGAAACATTCCACATTCAATCGTTATTGTTAATTAAAATATAATATATCGATCGTTCGAAGTATTTATTTTGTATTAATTTATGAAAACAGATGTGTTTAAAGTAAAAAATTGATAAGATTTATAGCTAGCTAGAGCACATATCTACTTACTCTCATAACACATTCTAGGCTTAACACATGCAAAATAATAACTTTGTATAATCTTCATATTAACTGCCTTTTTTTAAACTGGCGATGGAGTAGTGTAGTTTGAGACTGTATAATTTAATGAAAAGGTACGTTTTCCGGTACGAAATGCACTTAACTGTTTACTGAAATTTTAATGTGCGCTTTTCCAAGAACTTTGAATATTTTATTTCCCTAAGGCTCTAGTGCACCTGGAAAAACGTGTACATAATTCTTTACCCTTATTAAATATATTTCGTAAATTGAAAATTTATCTCTAGAAGTGAGAGAATATATAAATATTTAAATATGAATTGTAGAATCGTTGCACGATTTTACATTCCACATCAAGCGTATCCAGTCGATATCATAAGATAATAAATGATAAGAATATTTGTTTAAGAATATTAGCAAATCAATTTTACTTTCAATGTGTTAACTATCACTTCTTGATGGAAATGTATGATATTTTAAATGGCGAAGAAATAGCTCATTGCAAGCTAATCGAATTCAGTTCAATCTAAACTGGACCTGATCATAATATATATTGTGGGAATAAGTATTAATAAAATGTTTATTATTTAATTTTTTTTTTAATTTCTTATTTTTTCCACGAGTATCAAGTGCAAGCTGAAGGCTTAACTTATTATGACAATGTATCATCCATTGTCAATATATATATAGCTAAAGTTCATAAGATTTTAGAAGGTGTTTCAGCCAAAAAGGCACTGTTTATAAAACTTAAATTAATCGTTTACCGTGTAAGGAAAAAAATGCGCAAATTATCCAGCTCAATTTAATTAATAATATGTATATTTGTACAAAAAATCGTCTCAGAATTTTTATTATAAGTCAAATTATTGAAATTTTTACTTAAGTATAGCTAAAGATTTATTTAGCGTGAAGCCATCCTGGGAATCGAGTGCATGAATACATTTTCAATAGTTAAAAGCAAGTTGTGTATCGGTTCGTTAGTAAAGTTATCAATACCATTTAGGGGTTATATTCTTCAGTTATCTAATTCAAAAGCTTCAAATAGACAAAAGAAATTGACAAAATCTTATATCGATTATCTTAGTGCTTGATATTTTGGATATGATTTAATGAAACATTCCCCATCTCGAGTTTATTCAGAATAGCTAACAAGGCATATGTTTTAATTTAAAATAAAACCAGTTTTACTTTTTGGAAGTATTATCAATTGATATTGTCGCTCGGAAAGAGCGAAACCGGTCTTGATTGTTTAAATATATAATTGTGGAAACATTTTAGAATGTAAATTTGTGTAGGTAACAGTAAATACGTTAAATGTGATATGAGTAACTATTTTACTCAAGAATAAGATATATCAACTAATTTATTACCATTTCTCTAAAATATGTAACATTTAAAGTATTCAAAAAGTATGCAAATCCCTTAAATTTCATTAACTAGCTATTATTGTTTATGCTATAGTAAATAAACACTCTAATATTGCGACGTCAGTGTTTTACGGAGTAATTTGTTGTGTATTTGGTTACTTTCAACTGAGTTTATCTGAATTAAAATTTTTGAATAATGATAAGTATTTTTTTTGCTCTTTTATTTGATATTGTGATATAGTTTAAAATTATTCATGGCACCTTTTTAATCAGTACTTATTTTGGAAAAATAAAGCTGCCAGAGGTTTGTGAAGGGCCAGCAGTAATAACAACAAATCCCTGTCGTCAAATTGTCTCGTCTTAATCCCTCAAACATTTAAAATTGGCATAAACAATTCTAGATGAAGCTGTAAAATACTCTTATCAAACATAGACTGGCTAGAATCATCATTAAACTTAAATGCGGTTTGAAATTGCTTTCTGGGTTGTTAAATGTTCACAATTAAACACAAGTGCTTTCAACTATAGCGTTGTTTACTTAAAAGCATCTAATATTTTTACGTACAACTTAAAGTACAAAAGTTTTTCACACCCCTGCAGAACAAAATTAACAATAAGTCATCTCACTGTTTGAAAGCTCAATTTACACTCTTGCTGTTTGTGTCGATTTGGCGTCATTGTAATTGTGAAGATTATCACATTTTGCATTAAGAATTTTCAGGATTTTTTATAGATAAATAATACCAAACATGCCATTCCAGGTTCGATTCCATTATGAATGGTAACATTTTTAGCAACTTTTGCAAGTTTTGTGACACTTTTCTTTGTATGGATGCAATGTTTATTAACATTATTACAAAAATTTCAACTATTATTAAAGTAATGCATTGATTATGTTGTCCAGATGACTTGAATGAAATGACAGATAAATCTGAATCTCATAAATAATAAAAAAATGATTATAAGCTCTAGCAGATTGGATTCGAAAAGAGTTTCTCCTCAAAGATCTCGAAGAATATTTAAGCTGACAAAATCTTACAATTTTTTACAGAATAACTCTTTCTGAAGAAATCTATTTCACTAAAATTAAAATAACTAAATAATTTTAGAAAAATTTTAAATAAAAGATATCTCTATATGTAGCTTCGTTTTCAATATATAAGAAGAAAAAAATATTTTATGTTATTCCTGTGAAATTAACATTACAAACATGCAATAATAATCGAAATGTAAAATCTTGTAGAGTGCTGAAAACTGAAATGATTATTAAATTTGAATTGTTGCAACTTTGTACGATTCCATATGTCTTATTACAAACGACCCGGGTTTCGCCATTCGGCATCTTCAGGTATTCCATCGCACGGATGCAACAGAACAGACTAAAGATGCCGAAGGGCGATACCCGGGTCGTTTTCGATAAGACATATGGAATCGTACAAAGTTGCAACAATTCAAATTTAATATTGATGTTCCATCAAGCACCTTCAGTCGATATCATAAATTATGAAATGATTATATTTATTCACTGAATTGGTATTTGCTTGGTAGAACAGCATCGAACAAGCATCGTCAGAACTATGCTATAGTTCTGACGATGGCGTGAGTCGAAATAGATATCAACTATATTTGTTACAAATAATTTTGTAGAACTAAAATACATTGCTATTTTTTCACCGTGTTATAATCGAGTTTTACCAAGTGAATGCCAATTCAATCAATAAATTTATTTTAGTTCTACAATTTTTAAAGATATAGCTATTTCGGCTCACGCCTTCGTCAGAACTATTATTCTATATAGTATAGTTCAATAAATATAATTCTGATGATGACGTGTGCGGAAATATCTATATCTTATTAAAAAAATGTAGAACTAAAATACACTACTATTTTTTCACCGGATTATATATTTATATTTTGTCAGAAAAGAATGACAGCGTGATTTTGAAAAAGTTTCCTATCACATACGAAATAACTCTTATAGAAGTAAAGATATTTTTTTTGATCAATTGATGTATTAGTAAGGCAATAGGGACATATAACATAAATTAAACGAGAACTTTGAAGCTTATTGAGGCTGTATATTCTTCCGTGGAAACCGGACTTAACTTTTGGGGCTGAAAGGGGTGATGTCCTTTCGAATCCTTTTTAAAAGGAATTTACGAGCATGTTTTGGGCAAAGAATGCGTGTTAACTGTAAAGTATGCCTGTTTTCTTTTTGCACAGGCTGAGCTTTTTGTACGAATGAACATGATTTGAAATTTTACAGATAAAAGCTTTCTGGGCCGAAAGGATTCCCAATAATGTCATCGATTTCGTTTAGTTGTATTGTAACACGCTACCATTGCTTATGTTCGCAAAAAGGATGAAAATAAATATGTCACAGGCTTACAATTACATATCATGTCAATTATGTTTTTCGTTTAAATAATTTGATTTACCCTCTATCAGAGTTTTAATCAGTTAACAGAATAACAATTCACGGAAAAATACACCAAAAACAACAAAATTAAAAAATATTTTTAATAATTAAAGTGAATTTTTGATTTTGCAGATCATAATGGAATCAAGTATTGAAGCGAACATGACTTTTTATTAATATAAAAAATATCGTATTGTTAAAGAGTGAAAAATAGAATTTAAACAAGAGACACGTTAGTTATATTAATTTAATAATTAAACTATAAATCTTAAAATTTACTACAATTTTATACGATTAAGACTGAGAACTGTTTTCTAACCACGAGTAATATCAGCGGATTGTAATATAGCCAAACATTTTTTGGTTATTTTGAAAAATAACGCTTTTCATTGTACTTTTATCATAAAAACATCAGTTTAGTCTTGTTTGTGTAATTTTACAATCAGGATCGGTTTCCCTCATTGCGGGCATTATTAACTGATAACATTCGTCATATTTCGTCTATCATATTGATATTATTAAATTGTCGAAAAAATACGAGAAAATGTGTTAAATTTAATTAATTCATCGTCAGAACTATCAAGTACTAAACTATCTAGTTCTGACGATAGCGTGAGCCGAAGTAGCTATCAACTATATTTTTTAAAAATAATTTTGTAGAACTAATATACATTGCTATTTTTTTCACCGTGTTATAATGGAGTTCTACCAAGTGAATGCCAATTCAATCAATGAGTTGATAATTATTTCGGCCTCGCCTTCATCAGAACTTGTTTAAAAATTTAACTATTTTTTCACCATGATATAATGGAGTTCATTACAACAAGTGATTATTTTTATATTATATTTTAAAACAAAAAAGATTTTGACCAATATGCAAATGCAATATTTTTGTTGAAAAATACCTTTAAAGCGGTTAAAAAATTCAATTTACACAAAATTTAGCTTTCCACTTGGGCTGTTTTGTCTTTTGAGTCCCTCAATTCATAAACCAATATTATTTCTCATGTGAATATCTGCTAGTTTATACTTGAAACATGCTATAGCAGTAGTTTATACTACACATGATGAATCGAGCCCATTCTTTTACTGTAAACAATCGAATCACGAGCCAGTTTGAATGGCGGTCTTGTATTTCCGAGCAGAGAATGTAAGCTGTGTAATAGATTTCCTGTGGCCGACCGCGGCTGTTGTCTGTGTTATTGTATAGCGACCGGCACTCAAATTGGATAGAGTTATCAGGACATATAAAACTTTTTATCTGACTGGAACAATGATAAGTGATTTGTCAGACATTCGAAAAGCTTGGCTTATTTTAACGGCCGAGTAGGATTAACGGATGAATTGTATTTTGCACACAATGCCATCTGCAATATGGAATGTTAATTGATTTATCTACGTAGGAGAATCTTTAGAGCTTTTTCATTTGTAAGGTGTTTCAACGCCACACGATATCTGTCTATAGTTGGGCAAATGATTAGTTGTTTGTTAAAACTTTGTACGATTCTAAATAACAATTGTTAGTTTTATCGAGAACAAGAAACACGTTAGGTTGTTAAAATAGGAGAAAAGATGTGTTGTGTACCTTTTCTACATAGCTATATATAGATAAGCAAATGTTAGTTTAAGCATAGTTCTGAAGATGGCGTGAGCCGAAAAAAGGTATCAACTATATTTAAAAAAATAATTTTATAGAACTAAAATACATTGATATTTTTTTCACTGTGTTATTAATAAATCATTCGGATGCAACAAAATTTATACAAAATCAACAGAGAGCATCGGTTATATACCAAAGAAGCTAATTACAAAAGAAAATCAAAGGTCCTAAGGCTAGTATAGAAATAAACAACTAAAATAATACAGACACTAAATACTGTTCATGAATCTTTGATGAAAGAATTCTATAAAATAATTATCAAAGAGCACTAAAATGCAATTTAATAATTTTAGACGTAAATATACCTACATATTTAAAATTGGTGGGCAACGATGGGAATTAAACATGAGGTGACGTAACGAAGGAATTTAATTTATGATTTGTCCACTCATTGAACTAATCTCGCAGAATGGATATAAGAAGAGGAATGGTAAAGATTAAACTTAAATTGAATATAACGATCACACGTATTTTAACACATTAAGTTTTGGTTTTTCCTTTCAGTATCTTCAGGCATTCTATCACACGGATGCAAAAGCATTAAAATAAACGAAGCTGACGAATTCATGTATGTAAACTACTTTTCAAGAAATAACACGAGCAGGCAATTGAAAATAATTATGGATATAAATTTATATTGAACAAACACTTTGAGAGTCTCTTTCGTAGTCTAACCACATTGTATACTACATTACACACGCGTTAGTAATCAGAACCAACGTTTTGAGTGATATAATCTGTGACATGGATTTATTCCTGACCCTTCGATTTGAAGGACTTATCTCAATTTATTACTCATACAAGCAACCAGCCAAGCGATCACTGAATCCAAGTATTATTATAACTTAAGAAAACATGATTAATGACAGATATTTATTGTACTCGTACTTAAGCACGCAATTATCTATCATTAATATTGTTAAAGAGCTTTCAATTAATGCATCATTTATGATATGATTAAATTCATACTAATTAAGTTTGATTTTGTTGAAGTTTTGTAAGATTTCACATGTTTTGTCACTGATGACCCAGGTTACACTTTTCGGCATTTTCAGACGGACTCAACAGAACTGACATAATTTATGATGAAGACTGAAGTTATTTGATGGAATTTTAATATCAAATTTGATTTGTAAAATCTTTGTACGATTGTCACCAATGACCCGGGTTTCGCCTTTTAGCATCTGCAGGAATTTTACTACACGGATGCCACAGAACTGATGTTATTTATGTTAGCGACTGAAGGTGCTTGATGTAATTTGAAAATCATATTTTAATTGTACAATCTTTGTACGTTTCTACATGCTCTGTCATTATCGACCCGGGTTTTATCTGTCAGGTACTCTTTCGCATAGAGTAGACATGTTTGAAATGTCATCAATTTTAATTTGATTTTGAAATTTCATCAAGCACCTTCACTTTCAGTTTGATATTTTACTAGGTGAGTTGTTAGATGTGACATGAATTAATATGACACGAACAAGTGTATTGCAACGTTTTAAATTAGTTAGGTTTTTAATATGCCGAGTCTGTAGTGCAGTGGTTAATGTAACGACAGATCATACGGGCTCGTGTACCGTACACACCGAAGTTTTCTAATCAATATACCGACTTCTGTGCAGAATCGTGAGTGTTAAATAAATGTTTTAAAACGTTCCTTTTCTCATCGAATGATAAATCGAATCACTTGTCATATTCGAGTACTTTCTTTGCTATTCGATATTTCCTTCGGAAAAAATAGGCTAAGCAATGATGACAGTTCTTGTAGAAATTTTTTTGTTGATTTCATTTGAATGCATGGTTCAAATTGGTAGCTGAGAAAAATCACATTTAAAGGTTTGATACTAAAAATATTGTTAGAACACCTTTATTTCTTATCGATTCTATTCGAAGGCATCGTTATGTGTGAAAGCTCTTTACCACTCATCAAATCCCACATATAAAACTACAATATATCGAACACGGTTAATAAAACTGTCAGTTATGCATTGGTCATATTATTGCTTATATATTTGAAAGAATAATATAATATTAGTCCACTAAAAAACAAGCATTTCTGCAAGAAAAAAATATCAGTTGAATATATCTAATAAGAAGACTAAGGATCTGATTGTTTGGGTGTGGTTTGTTTTAAATCAATAATAAGTTATATTATTAACATCAATCGAATTGACATGAATTTAATTTTAAAGTCTGAAATACTGCTTGATTATGAACTCGAGGATTTTGTAGCTTAGTTTTTGACGGGTGGTAAATATAGAATTGTAAAAACTGCGAAAATAGTTTATTGACTTTTTAAATTTTCAATTAATATCCACCCCATATTTAGTTCAAGTCGCTTTTTAATGGCATCTCTATACATATCACGTTTCAATTGAAGGTGAAATTGTTAAAAGATGATATTGAAAAGATTTTCGTCATTGTTTTATTGAAGTTACTGCGTGGTGTTTTCTGTTAATCTCTGCAAGTTAACACAGTGAAAAAATATCATAGTTCTGATGAAAGCGTGAGCCAAAATATCTATCAACTCTATATCATAAAAATTTTAAACAGCTAAAATACATCGATATTTTTTCGCCGTGTCAAAATGGAGTTCTACCAAGTAAATACCAATTCGATCAATAAATCTGTAAGTAGAGATATTCAGGATAATAATACAAATTTATTGGCTCGTGAGCATTGAATAGAAGATAGAGAGTTTAAGAACAATTAAATGCTAACACCTTTGAAGTGTTACTTATAAATTGATAGAACTAGAATTGTTACTTATTAGTCGCTATTCGTACTAGAATTCAAGTGTATTTGATTCGCAACCAAAGCTAATGAATACTCTATAATTAATTCATCTTTTGTTTACATATCAATCGATTGTTTAACATTTCTTGTCTACGACGTATGAATTTTGCAAATTTCCCACGTAGAGGTAGTGAGTCGATTCAAAATGGGTTAATTAAATAGACAACAAACAATAGATGGAAAACATGTCACGCAGACTGCTTGCATAGCGTAGTTTGACCAGTGGACGACTTTGCGCATTCGATCGTTGATTTGCATTCAACTGCCTGCAGCTCAAAAGCTCTACTGCCGAGGATAATGCATTTATTTGTCACCCATATTTATGCAGACTGAAATAGACGAAAGCACTGTTTAAACGCTAAGCCATCATATTGTTTGATGTCAACCATTAAGCTTTTTAAAAGCTTCAATTTTTGACGCTACCTTATTTTATTTATTCGTTTAAAATGTTGCTTTTAAATGTGTTAACTGTCAATTATATGTGCAAAATAACAGCATAATATTTAAATACAATTGATATGTGAAGATCATTACGGTGTCATCTGACATTCCGTAATGAAACTTCAGATAAAAAAACGAAATCATTAATATCTTCAAAACTACCGATAACGTATAACAATTTCGTTGTTGACAGATCTTATAGTAATCTGAAATATTTCTTGATATAATTGGTATTTACTTAGTAGAACTCCATTATATCACAGTTATTAAAGTAGCAATCTTTATGTAAAAACGATTTAAGTGAATCAAAATGAACGACCGAGATTCAAACGATTGGAATCTAAAAAAGTTTAAGAGAATCAATTAAGTACGAAGTTTTTCGCACTTCTTTTCCTGTTTGTGTTTTATTTAATTTGATCAAACAGTCAAACTTTTTGGTTTTGTTCAAGAGACATCAGATTTGGTTTATCAGACCAATATTTATCTTTTGAATTCATATATACAATATGAGTACTCTATCAAGCAATAAAGATGTATATTTATTCAAATAGTTTTTTGTCATTAGCTATGTTAACTTTTTTTAATCATTGCTTCATTGAAAAACATTGAAAAATGAAGACTGAAAATTTAATAAACGCTTTCATTTTTTACCTATAGGCATTTTGATTGTTTTTTTCAATATTTTATATCGTGATCCCAGTTTATAGATGTGTATTAATGACAAAAATGCTCTTTCGAAATTGAAATAGTCTTTTTTATTTAATTACAAATTGTAGAACTTTTTTTTATGCATGGTTTTTGGTAGCTTTTTCATCTTTTGTTATTATGAGGATTTATTCTGCTAGTAGTTAGTTCTGATGATGGTGGTAGCCGAAATAATCAGTTCGAGCTTAATCTTATAATCATTTTATTAATAATTCAAAGCTTAGAATTACTCTAATTATAAAAAGCTTTTATTTAATTACTGTGCATTAATTAATGATATAATTAAAAACAAATATTGTATAAGCAAGGCATTTTTCCTTCACTTATGACAAGAATTTAATGTGCATGAAAGATATAAATATTTATACTAAAAAAAAACGAATAAATTTGTAAAAATGTTTTACATCCGTTACACAAAATATAGCACATCCTGTTTTAATAAATATTACAATTTCACATTTGATTTCAGGTAAATTGAAATGTACAACGTCAATTTTGAGTTGTAATGTAAATAAACGTTAAAAACTTCTCATGCAAAGTCGGGCCAATTTTAAAAACCTTTTATGGTTAAAAGCAGTGTAAAGCAAAAATCATCCCTTGCTACGCCAAGTCGTTCTACGACATTGTGGTGGTACAAGATTGAGGCTTCGTAGAGAAATAAATAAAAAGGATGAACGTAGCAAGTGGAGGTAGCTGGGATCAGAAATGAACATTAATGCGCAAGAAAGAGGTTCAAGGGCGACAGAGAAAGATATATCTTGACTACCGCAGTATCTCAAAATTTAAACGAAACAATTTGAGAATATATAATATTCAATAAATTCAAATTGGAACATAAAAAAAGTGACAACATGAATATAAATTTAACACGGTGAAAAATAGCAATGTATTTTCGTTCTACAAAGTTTTTTATAAGATAAAGATGAGCTATTTCGGCTCACGCCATCGTCAGAACTATGTGAAACCAACATTTGCTTATCTATATATAGCTGTGTAGAAAAGGTACACAATACATCTTCTCTCGTGTTTTAATGACTTAGCTTGTTTCTTGTTTCCTGAAAAAAAGCGTTGTATGAAATAAATACAGATAGAATTTAACATTATTAAAAAGTCACTTTAATGTGTTAAGTGTGGCTTAAGAAAGGCATTTTCTTTCCAATAATAACATCATATTTTTTAAGTTCCATTTTCACAATATATTTTAAAATCAAAACCGGTTTCGCTCATCACGAGTATTATCAACTGATGGTCCTAATCAAAAAAAATATTGTGTGGAAAGAAGTACTGCAAATGTGTTTTTATTGTTTAAAATATCAATCAGATCCTTGAAAGTGATTTTAGTAATTTAGACGAAAACACTAATCATAAAATGCGGTATTATATGAGATTATTGAAAACGCAGGCGAATTGAAACATGATAGAGATTTCAGAGAGAGGTGCATTATGTGCTTAAAACTTCTTTGATAGTAAGTGGTATCATTCAAAAAAGTTATAGATTGCATTGATATTTACTTGGTAGAACTCCATTATAACACGGTGAAAAAATAGCAATGTATTTTAGTTCTACAATTTTTTTTTATAAGATATATTCGATAGCTATTTCTGATCACTTCATCGTCAGAACTATGCTTAAACGAACATTTGCTTATCTATATATATTATAGCTGTATAAAAAAGGTGAACAATACATCTTCTCTCCTGTTTTAAAGATCTACAATAGTTTATTTCCTACTTGCAATTAAACTACAAATTTTTAAAATGTAATTGAAACTAAAAGGGCTGTATCAATAACCTTACTTATTGCAGAGAAATGGTTTATTGGATGGGGATGGTTTATTACAGAAAAACCCGTTCCAATGACTTCAAGTGGCGACCGATATTCATCATCAATTTTTTCCAATCATCAATTATCACAAAAAAAATTCAGTTTACCTTAAAGTTGACAAATTAATTACATTTTAATATCAAAAACTTTTTTTTTAATATGTCTCTTAGGTATGTTGTGAAATTTTTTGTATCCTTAATTAACTTTATCTGGTAAGTATTTTGAAAGTACCCCCCATGGAATAATAAAATAATTAGTACTTCTAAAATTATTATTTAATAAATATTGTAGAAGCTATTTTTCCCTTTGAGTTTGACAACCAAGTCTGTGATGGGGAGGGAAATGAGAAACAAGGAAATAATAAAATAAATAGCGAGTGGCCATTTGCAGGGAAGGGAATGCTGCTTAAAATAATATCTTTAAGGGTAGGAAAGGTATAGAGTATTATGTTTTGAGTGAACAGTGTAATTTCGAAAATCCTTTTATTATAACTGAATTAAATGTTTTACTGTATTGTAACAATCGTATTTTAATGAGTGTTGCTGATATGAACTTGATAAAATATTTTGTTTTTAATTATGATATTTGATTCCACATATCTGAGAAGCGGGTATTTTGTCAATATATCTGTATTATTAAAAAAAAACTATTATTAAAAACATGCTTTTTTTGGAAATTGTGTATTAAAATTGGTCTAAGGTAGGTAAATGATGTTTTATGACAGACAGTGTTTGCTTCATTGAGTATATTAAAATACGGCAACATTTATCAAAGTTATTTAAAAAATGTATCATTACTATAGGAAATGCTTGGGTTAAGGCAAAACATTATAGCAATGCTACACAGAAAGACACTTTGTGACCAGACGAAGCCTATGGGCCATATGTTGAGTATGGCTGGTCTAGAGGTAAAACAACCATTCAAAATATATCAGTTTACATAATTAGCAATTTTCTTTTCATTTAACTTGATGGAATTTCAATATTAAATTTGAATTGATGTGTACAATGTCATATGTTTTGTTACTCAAAAAATATGTGTTACCCTTTGGCATGTTTATATGTTGCTGAATATTTTTGCACTCACACTGAAAGACAAGCTTATTCTATTGTAAATTTAGATTGTTAAAACTTTGTACGATTTCACATGTTTTGTCACTAACGACCCGGCTTTCGCCTTTCGGCATCTTCAGGCATTCTATCACATGGATGCAACAAAACTGGCGTACAATGAACAGTTAGCGTCGTCTAAATACCAATGTTATTAATTACAGGAAAACACACATCCCACGGCCAGCAGTAAATAGCAGCATAAAGAAATTTAATATTATTAATCTAATAATAATTCACACGATAATAATAATTTTCATCAACGATCCTTTTAATGAGTCATTCCTGAAAGGGTTCCACAATAAATGCTAATAAACTAACATTAAAATAAAAGTGGGGTTTTTTTTTATAAAGAAATACCTACTTATTTCAATCTGGCAACTAAAATTTTTTTAATTTGTTATATAATGTGCTCATCGAGCTGACTTCAAATGACTAAATAAAGATCGTCTATTTTTTTTGTGTGATACCAACAGTAAATTTTTTTTTTATTCATAAGACTTAAAATTAATGATTCATATAATTGAAACATTGTTCACAGGTATAACTCAAAGAAAAGCAAATGATTCCTGTCTCGTCTTATTATATACTATAATATTATACTTTTTTCTTGGAATTTCAAAATTAAATTCATGTATCGTTTTAAAAGAAAAAAAATATTTAAAAAAAATAAGGTCACATTGCCCTTCGTCTTGAACTAACGAAAGCTCTTCTGTAATTTCATAACGAAATTAAAAACTGTACGCTGCGCTTCGGAGACCGTTATCCGTTACACGTTATGGATGAGCGGAGGTTCCACAGAGCAACGGTCGTTATAAAACCGCTAACTGGCGAGCGAATTTCAAGCTTAATACAAGCTGTTTTATTAAATGCTTTAGCAATAAAACCGAAAAGCAATTAATAAAAGTAATGTTAGCAATTTTAGCTTTTAAAGGAGATTACCAAAACTAAACCAAATCGATATAGTAAATTTTACAGTTATCTCGGAACGAAAAACGATAATAAGCGTTTGTTTCACGTAGTTATATTATTTAAAATAATTCTAAAGGCTTAGTTTCATAGAAAAATACTTGTAACTTGGTTGTTTTTAGACATGTTTGACCAAAGGTTTGATTCATTAAAATTAATTTATTAAAAAGTTAATATTTGTTTCTAGTAAGATTATCCCAAAATTTGTTTAGCTATAAAATTATTTGTCATAGTTTTGAATACGACTAGAGATTTTCTAAAATATAATTGATATTATTTGTGGTTCGGTGATAGAACAGAAAAACTATAAAAACAATTTAGATTGAAAATGTAACCACATTGCATAATTGTCAAGAGTATTTTTAAATTTAATTATTTCTCAAAAAAGATGATAAAAATCAGAAAAATATTTATTACTTTTTTAATAATATCTCTGTTACTTGGTAGAATTCCAAATATCAGTGTTAAAACAATCAAACAAGAAATCATTTTAAATAATAAAAACACATTTTTTAGTACTTATTTCCACAATATATTTTTTGATCAGGACCGGTTTCGCTCATCGCGAGCATTATCAACTGATAGAATACAATTTACAAACAAGTCTATTTATACAAAACAAAAAATAATTTGAGTTAATGGTAGCAGGTGTACAAAACCATGGGTACAAGAACTAGGAAACGATTTACATAAAATCATACAATATTGATACAAATAAAGTAAATTAGTATAAAAATTAAATGTTCACAATCACTTATTAAGAATTACAATTACAATTATGGTAAATCAATAATCCATTAGGAGCTCTAAACAATCAATAAGGAAGTAAGGAGTGGGAAATTTTTAATGACGAAAATAACCCACAATCACTACTTAATGGAACAAAATAAATTAATACATGAGAAGTCGATTAAAGATGAATCGATGAGATGGGAAGATATGGTCAGTCAGGGGCGTTCCAATATTTTCTGTAAAAAATTAAGTAAAAGGAGGCAATATCATTTTTCAAAAAAAAAAAAAAAATATTTATTTGAAATATATATTTATTAATCTAATTTAATGAGTATAACAATGGTGACGACGCAAAAGTAGTTTGTTCATTTATAAGGTTAGAATTAGGCAAAAAATTTATATCGATTAATTTCAAGGATTTCTTGTTTATCTAATTTCAGTGATTTGTTATTGAAGTGCAGGATTTTGTAGTTTATAGTAAAATCACATGAATGTTTATTTTGAAACAAATGGTTTCCAAAAGTAGAAATCTCATCGCCTTTTTGGCACAAGCTAAATGTTCCTTAAATCTAGTATGAAAGGATCTTCCTGTTTGACCAATATACCTAGCCTCCCAGGAATCACATTTTAGAAGATAAATACCACTTTGGCTTAAAATATTAATTTTGTCTTTCGTGTTAACTAACATTCGACTAAGATTATGATTGTTATAAAAAGTTACATTAAAAAGTTTTTTGTCTAACTTCTTGGATATGTTTTCAGAAACTCGGCCTAAATAACTTAGTTTTACCCAACGTTTTTCAACGGAGGGAACATCAATCATCAAGCTCGAGGTTACATTTAATAAAGCTAATTTTTTAGTTTTTTTAAAGACAAGTCGATCAATCAACTTTGCATCGTATCCATTGTTAAGTGCGATCTGTTTAATGGTGTTTAATTCTAAATTGAAATTTGATTCTGTCATAGGAATTGTCAACAAGCGATGAATAAAGGAATGAAAAGTTGACAACTTATGTGAAATGTGGTGTCTAGACGAGCTACTTATGATATTGTCACTAAAAGTCTCTTTTCTGTAAATACTGAAACTATGACGATTATTAATTAGTTCAACGGTTAAATCTAAAAAGTTTATTTTATGCATACCCAATTCCATTATGAATTGAATTGAACTATGAATCTTATTCATATTATTCAAGAAAGTATGCAGTTGCCTTTCGGTACCTCCCCAAAGTACTAAAATATCATCTACATATCTATACCAATAGATGATATTTTTAAAAAGATCTAATTTTGAAATTTTTGATTCAATCAAATTCATGAAAAAATCAGCTAAAATTGGTGACAATGGACTACCCATTGCCAAACCATCCAACTGTTTATAAAATTTATCTTTAAATTTAAAATAATTTTGATCTATGCAACAGTTAATGATTGATTTTACATCTGTAGCCAACCGGGGATTAAGATTTTTCATATCTATGAAATCAACAATCGCTGACTTTATCGAGCTTGATGATTGATGTTCCCTCCGTTGAAAAACGTTGGGTAAAACTAAGTTATTTAGGCCGAGTTTCTGAAAACATATCCAAGAAGTTAGACAAAAAACTTTTTAATGTAACTTTTTATAACAATCATAATCTTAGTCGAATGTTAGTTAACACGAAAGACAAAATTAATATTTTAAGCCAAAGTGGTATTTATCTTCTAAATGTGATTCCTGTGAGGCTAGGTATATTGGTCAAACAGGAAGATCCTTTCATACTAGATTTAAGGAACATTTAGCTTGTGCCAAAAAAGGCGATGAGATTTCTACTTTTGGAAACCATTTGTTTCAAAATAAACATTCATGTGATTTTACTATAAACTACAAAATCCTGCATTTCAATAACAAATCACTGAAATTAGATAAACAAGAAATCCTTGAAATTAATCGATATAAATTTTTGCCTAATTCTAACCTTATAAATGAACAAACTACTTTTGCGTCGTCACCATTGTTATACTCATTAAATTAGATTAATAAATATATATTTCATATTTTTTTTTTTGAAAAATGATATTGCCTCCCTTTACTTAATTTTTTACAGAAAATATTGGAACGCCCCTGACTGACCATATCTTCCCATCTCATCGATTCATCTTTAATCGACTTCTCATGTATTAATTTATTTTGTTCCATTAAGTAGTGATTGTGGGTTATTTTCGTCATTAAAAATTTCCCACTCCTTACTTCCTTATTGATTGTTTAGAGCTCCTAATGGATTATTGATTTAACCATAATTGTAATTGTAATTCTTAATAAGTGATTGTGAACATTTAATTTTTATACTAATTTACTTTATTTGTATCAATATTGTATGATTTTATGTAAATTGTTTCCTAGTTCTTGTACCCATGGTTTTGTACACCTGCTACCATTAACTCAAATTATTTTTTGTTTTGTATAAATAGACTTGTTTGTAAATTGTATTCTATCAGTTGATAATGCTCGCGATGAGCGAAACCGGTCCTGATCAAAAAATATATTGTGGAAATAAGTACTAAAAAATGTGTTTTTATTATTTAAAATATAATGCCTTTCCATCAAGAAGTGACAGTTAACACCTTAAAAGTGAAAAAAAAAAGAAATCATTTTAGCGGTCAAGCTAATATGTAATCATCACCTAAGCTTAAGACATTAAAATTATCTCGTTTAATTATTAAAAATAAAGACAATTGGTTTAATGACTTCTTATTTAACGTGAACCGGATTCACAATGGATTTACTCAGCTCTGCAGCGACTAACTGATGTCAGTTGTCAATGACAGAAAAATAATGATAAGAGATGAAGGAGACTTTAAATGCTCTAATTCTAACGCATCGTGTATGATATTTTAACTCAATTCAATTCAATTTGTAATTCTAATTATTAAAAATCCCTTGTTTGGTTTATTTTGTTTATAAGTTGTACATATAAAATTAAAATATTTTGAATATTTCAATAAATCATAAAAAAATGTATGTGATGATGATAGCGATAGATTATAAATATATTCTTAAACATAATATAAAGTTATATTTAAATATATTGCCCGACGGCAAAAATCGAAAAACCTATCAACAATATATTATATAAAAAAATTGTATATCTGAATGTTTTAATGTTCTACTTTATTATTATTTCAAGTATTTGAAATAAAAAAAAATGTAGCAAGTTCAATAGAGCTGTAAGGTTTCCACTGAATAAAATGACATCTTTGGGTTTTTTGATGAAAGGTTTTAGCAAAAACTAAACTTTACTTAGAGCCACGACATGTTTACTCAATCATAATATTTATTATGACAACAGAAGAAATGAAAATAAAAAACCGGTTGAAATATCGTTTTTTGTAAGAGCTTCTACGCCGTGCAGCAATTCAGATTTCAAAGATTTATTTCAACTATTTTTATCCATTTATTTATTCCAGACAATACTGAATTGTAAAAAAGGGATAAATATAACACACTACAGCCATAACTCTTGTCTAACTGAACGGGCTGAAGAATCTATTTTTTCTCTTCCCTTTGCGCTTCTGAATTCTTATTTTGTAATGAAAAAATATCAGCCCAATATTTCTTAATGCTTTGCCCCTGTTACTTAAACTTGCTTGGCGCTATAGTCAGAAGTATAAGATAAGTTTTCTTTACACGCGCGCCAGTAGAACGGTTTTGTCTAGATGAACGAAATATGGCTTCAAATAATAAAAAAAACATTTTAATTAAATAATTCATGTTAGGAAAGATTATAATCATCTCTTATACACTGGAATATATCAGAATGGCCCATTTTTAGGGTAGCAATAATAAACGGTTATACGATATCATTTATGGCTCGGGTTTCATCTTTAGACATCTTCAAACATTCTATTATATGTAAGGAATAAAGCTGAATATTATTAGACCTGAAGAGAATATTCGAGATGCAAAACCCAGGCCGCTTGAATTATTAAAATTTGATATTGTAAGTCAACAATATGTTAAAAAATATTGAATGAATTGGCATTTATTTAGTAGAAATCCTTTAAGTATTGTGAAAAAAATAGCAACTATTCTAGAAATAGTATCAAATATATACCTTTTATTTTGTAGAACTAAAATACATTGTTCTTTTTTACCGTGTTAAAAAATATTTGAAATTATTTAAAACGTATATTTATTGATAATAATGATAACTGCCGCTTTAAGGTGTAAGCTGTCACTTTTTGATAGAAAGGCATGATATTTTAAATAAAAAAATCACATTTTTTAGTACTTATTTTCACAACATATTTTTTCAACAGATCAGATAATAATGCTTGCGATGAGCGAAACCAGTCCTGATCAAAAAATGTACTGTAGAAATAGGTGCTAAAAAATGTGTTTTAATTGTTGAAAAAAGAAGATAATTGTTATCTTATAAACAATACAACCTTGTGATTTTCTAAAATATGGCAATACGATACAATTTAAAATTGGTGTATTAAGTGACCTAGAATAAAAAAAAATATTAAAGTTTCAGCCCGTTGATCGTTGAACTCACGTCATGAATATGACAAGCAAGGTATAACTGATCGCTTAATCTATACATTGAATTCAATTTGGTTCCATTTATTTCTCAAGTTCTTCGTGTTTTAATTTAATAATCAAAAATTACATAGTGTGTCCGTTTGGGCGCTAAAAAATCACATTTGAGATAAAAACAAAATGTGAAATGTTTTCAATGCACACGCATTGTAAATACACATTAGCTAAATTTGTTGTAGAAGCGGGGCGCCAAGCTCGAAATCTGTGCATTTTCTTGCAAGAAATTTTCTTTATACGTAACAATTTTTGTTTCAATTACTTGTAGAGATTTACGAAAACTAAATTTCACCGGAGGATATACAAAAAAAGTTTTTCGCACCTGAGCAACAGCAAAAAAAAGCCAAATATATTTTTTTTGACCACAATAGGAAATATTTATAGGTCAGATTTATGCGATCAGTAAACCCAACGTAATTTTGAGTCCGACATTATTTTGTGACTAATTAGGACGTTTTGTTGAATATTATGTGAAATACGCAAAGGAAAATACGTATTTATTGTAAGAACAGTAACACATATAAAAAAATTAAAAGAACATTTTGTCAATAAAAATAAACTCTTGCAAGAAGAAATAATTCCCTATTTTGTATGATCTATGACCTTATTTATCTGATAAAATAGAACTTTTTCGTATCGTTTTCGCAATCTCATATAAGTTTATATTAGGATTACTTTAGTTAATTGCGAGTTTTATCAACTGATTCTAAACATATAGCAAGCTTATTCAAACAAAATTTGAATCAAGACATAATTATTTTCTAAACGAGTGGTTCAAGAACGATGAAAATAATCAAAATAAATTTCAATAAAAAAAAAAAATTTGAATTGTTGAAACTTTGTACGATTCCAAATGTGTTGATACTAAAGGCTTTCATCTTTTGGCATCTTCAGTCATTCTTTCACGCGGATGAAATAGAATTGCCAGCGTCATTTGTGATGAAATATGTGGAATCGTACAAATTAAAAAAAAAATGAAATTTGATATTGAAACTCCATCAAGCACCTTCAGTCGATATTTTAAGTTAATGAAAATAGTTTTTATAAAATGTTTAAGTGAATGGTTTAGTAGTTATTTTAAAAATATATTCTATGATTAGGACCAGTTTCGCTCTTCGCGAGCACTATCAATTGGTAGGACACAAATTACAAACAAGCCTATTAATACAAAATTTTGACTTGATAGTAAGCAGGCATACAAAGCAAGCGTTTTTTGATAAATTTAGCTCATTAGAATTACGCCTCACTTTCAATAATAATAAAACCAAGCTAAAAGTCCCACAGAGATAATATCAAAAAACGTGCAGAACGTTATTAAATATATATCGCTAAATACCCCTGATAAATTTGATGAATTAAATTGTTCGTGTATTATAACGAATAAAAAATCTCACAATAAAAAGAAACAGAGAAAAGTTAAACTGAAACCAAACCAAAACCCTAAGGCTCTGAGAGTTGCATGTCAGACGACTATATTGGCGAGACGATGTTGTTTTCTGAATGCTTTCATGCAATCTTAATTGTGTATCTATATATAAATATTTTACCTATTTTTTAATGAAAATTACCTTTTTTATTAAGTTGTTTTATCCAACCATGAACTTTTACTGTAATTTATAAAGGTGTACAAAATACAGGTGATAAAATAACGAAATTGAAAAGTGTTTGATTTTTTGTTTATCTTCAAATAAGTTGCTTCATATTATGATTCAGTAAACTTGTGGTCATTAACAACTGCAAAGCATTATGAAAAACGCAATATATAACAAGTTTCTAGAGAAAATATAAAATATTAAATGCTGTAATAATGTAATGTCGGACACATTTAAATTTATTTAAAACATTTAGTTACACAATCCTTTTTTATGATTTACTTCGGTGTAGATCTCACCGGAAAATATTTTATCTAAGATAATTATCTGAACAATTAAAAATATTGATTTCTTTTTTTTTTAATATCAAATTGATGGAGCGTTAAGATCTATGACGCGTTACCATTTGAGTTCTTCAAGTCTCCTTCATTTATTATTTAAAGACTTATTATTGATTTTTGTGTCGTTGTTGATAGAAGCAAGTCGCTGCAGAGCTGAGCAAAACAGAGTGAAATGGTTCAAAAAATGCATTATAACAAATTGATATTAATGAATTATAAATGACCCATTATGGATTAAATGGAGAGAGACAAGTAAAGTAAAAAATTCTCCACAAGAGTTTACAAACTTTTTCAATTATTTACATGATATATTTTTAATAGAAATCCTATACAATGTGTTCTGTATCCTGATTCTTATTACCACAAGAACAATTTGGTTATGTCTTCATTTAAGACTCGTGTAGTTTATCATTTAACGCACCGTCTGAGGTGACAAATTAGGAGGTCGAGTGATCTGAAGCATACTAGGTGGCATTCAAACAATAGAGAATATCTTGTGAAAATAGAAACGTTAGTCAAATGTTCTTATGTATTTATTTTTTAAAAATATATTTGCCTTATATCGTACTTGATAATTCATTGGTAACTAAAGTATTTTAGTCTAAAAAAGGACTGCAAATGTTATCGGCGGGGATTATATAATACGTGGTATAAATATGACTAAATAGTCAAACACAAGATTTATTTTGTCTTATTGTTCGTGCATTATTATTTTCGTATTAAGCTTAAAGTTCTGACAACCACAGGAATAAAAATCAATATACTATGTCATTAAATTTGAATTGTTACAACTTTGTACGATTCCATATGTCTTATCACAAACGACCCGGGTTTCGCCCTTCGGCATCTTCAGGTATTCCATCGCACGGATGCAACAGAACTGACGAAACCCGGGTCGTTTGTGATAAGACTTATGGAATCGTACAAAGTTGTAACAATTCAAATTTAATATTGAAGTTCCATCAAGCACCTTCAGTCGATATCATACATTATACTATGTCATGTTTGTGATGCAAAGCACGTTTGCATGCGCGTACAACTGAATTGCTGTTTATAGTAAATTAACAAAACATTTATTAATTTTTTTGCTATAACAGTGATTCAATATCAAATAAACTCAAAACGTCTTCAGATTTCAATTACAATAAAAATGTTTCGCTCCTTTCAGAATGTTTTTTAAGTCAATTGCAGATTGTTTCGTTACAGTACACAATTACAATTCATTCAATATGAATCAAAAGAAACTTGACAAAGCAAAAAGTGTCCTGTTGGTACTTGACTGATCAGTGGTCCTTCAGCTCAAAGGCTTCGAAGGGAGTATTTTATTTTTGGAGGTGAATAGCCTTTTATAAATTTTTAGCGAAGAAACTATACCATTATCATTTTTTTTCGCAGATGGGAGATAAATGCTGTATAACTAAAAATAAATTATTTTAATAATTGTTATCCTTAAGTTAAGAAAAATAGTTTTTACTTTGTTAATAATTGAACCACTATTATTTATGATATCGACTGAAGGTGCTAGATGGAATTTCAATATCAAATTTGAATTGTTACAACTTTGTATTTTGTGTTTTGTTACTAACGACCCGATTTGCATCCGTATGATAGAATTCTTGAAGATGCCGAAAGGCAAAACCCAGGTCGTTAGTGGCATGTGGCATCGTAAAAAATTGTAACAATTCAAATTTAAACCGCTTTTGTTTATGATAGTGAACTGAGCTTGAATTGGTTTTGAAAATCAGGGCAAAACAATGTTTTGTCAATACTAAATGTAAACTTTTGAAACATAAAAATACTAAAATAACAAAGAATCTATGATGACGTCTACTAACTAAGCTTGAAGAATTCTTTTAAGGTGTTTACTGTCACTTCTTGATGGAAAGGCATGATATTTTAAATAATAAAAACACATTTTTTAGTACTTATCTACTTTTATTTGGTACTTACCTGATAATGCTCTCGATGAGCGAAACCGGTCCTGATCAAAAAATATATTGTGGAAATAAGTACTAAAAAATGTGTTACAATTTAATATAATGGATTTGTTTCAATAATTGGCAGCAACTTTTGCAATTAAAACAGAAAGCCATCTTTAATTTATTAAAATTTAAACCTGAAAACAAAATCACCCTGTTTATAAAAAATTCTCAGTGGATTTGCGATTTCATTAGTCTAATTGTGAGAAAGAATGAATAGGTTTTCTGCACAGCGAGGATTAAGTAAAATATGAAAAAAAACAAGCCGAAAATAATATTATAAGCATTTTCTAGTCTAGAAAAAATAACGTGAGCTTTATAGTGCACTTCAAATTATCATATTGTTCTCTCAAGCGTACTGTTTTTGTTTTGTGAGCTTTATTAACGACTGTTCATTAAAAGCATACAAAAATGTTTTTGCATTTATTGTGAAACACATCATGAAACGATTTTATGTTTAAACTGTTATTGTGTTGAATAATTCATTTGTACATATCTGATTTAAATATCGAATAGTTTTTTTTTGTTTTCAGTAAAATTATTCCAATAAAACTTATTATATATGAAAAGAACAATAAAAAAGAATACTGACTGAAACTCTATATAACGATTGAATATCCATATATTTGGTAGGAATTATAATTGAAATAATCATTAAAACACTGTACTATCTCTAGTTTTTTCGTAAATATTGGGTTCCTAGGTTCAATGCTATTTCTTTGTATACATGTCAAAACCCATACGAACTATTTCATGTTACTTGTATTGTGCCCACGTGATAGAATATCTAAAGATATTGAAAGGGTTGTTAATGACAAAACATATGGACATGTGTAAATATTAAACAATTGAAATTTGCATGTACACTGATAAATTCATATATAATTATTTTAGTTCTACAAAATTTATTAGGTATATAATTGATAGCTATTTCGGCTTCCATCTTCATTAGTACTACGTTTAAGCGTTAATTTACGTATCTATCTATCTATGGCAGGGTAGAAAAGTATTACAATACATCTTATCTTCTGTTTTAGCATCAATAATAAACTCTTAAATATGACAAAATGATTTTATGTAATTTTCCAAGTTCTTGCCCAGGGGGTCTGTGTTTTCCTTTAATTAATGCCTTTACAGAAATCAAGTGGTCCAATACTGTCAAGTATCTAGGACTCACTCTAGACAATAGGCTAAAATTCTATGAGCACACCGCGATTAAAAAACGTCAAGCTTATGGTGTAAAAGCTAAACTAAACTTTATGCTCAATGTGAAGAGCAAGCTTACTCTCAAAAGCAAGCTGCTCCTCTATACAGCTATAACTCGACCAATTATGGTGTACGCTACTCCAGTGTGGGCTTATGCACACCAGAAGCATCTGAAGACACTTCAAATTGTCCAAAATAAATCATTGCGACAAATTTGTAATGCCCCGTGGTACGTTCGCAATTCGCTGTTACATAGAGACTTGAAAATGCCTACAATTCGAGAGTTCGTTCGTGAAATGTCTCGAAACTTTCACAGCGATATAGGCAAACATTATAACCCTACAATTTCGTATCTACATAATTATGATGAGACAGTACCGAGTAATCGTCTAAGGCCGAGAGCGGTTCTGCTCGATGACCCGCCATAGGTTTGTTGTTACAGATCTTAATCCCAACATGGACAACCTCGGCATCTGAAAATGACTTTCTAATTTTGTTTCCTTACGTATTGTATATGCATGCGTGTGGCTGTGTGTGTGCCTGTGTGCACGCGTATGCATGAGTGAATGTAATGCGTATGGTGTCCGCATGAACTGCACTCGTTGTGGGTTCCAAGGCTCAGCTGCGACCTAATGTTGTCAACAATGACACAACAATTACAACAAGTTAAATCTATATATGAGAGATGGAGGAGACCTGAAGAGCTCTGATGCTGACGCGTCATAGATCTTAACGCTCCATGAATTTGATATCCCAAAAAAAAAAAAAAAAATTAATGCCTTTGGTGTATAGACGATGCTAACTATTTATTGTGCGTCAGTTCTGTTGCATCCATGTGATAAAATGCCTGAAAATGTCGAAAGCCGAAACCCGTGTCGTTAGTGACAGAATATTTGGAACCAGTTCAAATTTGATGTTTGAAATTCCATCAATCACCTTCAGTCGATATCATTAATTGTATGTTTTATATTATAATAGACCTCTACAAAGAAAATGCAAATTTAATAAACAAATTTTATTAATTAGCAAAAAATGTCTATTGTAATATTGCAATGAGCTTTTAAGTCTGCGTTTTTTAAGACGTAAGCCAGCTTTGTAACGCTTTTTTTGCACCTGAGTTGGTTTATCATAAGACAGCTCAGATATACGGCATTTGACCTAATTAAAGGTAATATTAACAAAATTAATAATGCTTTTTTTAGTAGCATTTGACACGAGCTGCGTTATGTATTATACAAAGATGTCCTGTGACTTAATATAGAATTATTTTTGGGATTGTCGACCCTTTAATCTTATCTCACGTAGCTAGGGAGAATTATAAAAGCAAAGCTGGTCGTTGAAAATTAACGTTAAATTTAATTGATAAATTGAGAAAAAGTGAAAATTTGTCAAATGTAAAGTATCTTCAGCAAATTTTTGTATAAAATGGATTTGTCGATGGCAAGTCGAGGGCTAAAAAGCTTTTATTACAAAAAAAGCACGTAAAATAATAAAATTCAATACTAAACGTGATCAATCAAAATGCATTTAGCACGTTTTATTTTTCATTTTATTAATTTTTGTTCTTTCCTACGCTATCCACCTAATCCCTTAAACAACGCAAAGGCAGAGATTAATTTTATTCCTCTTTCATATCTTCGTCAAGTTCCCCTAACTTCAACTAATCTACATCGTTCCAAAGATAGGCTATTTCCACAAACGCCATTGGCGGCACTTATCTGAAAAGCGGACGTCGACCGTCAGTGTAAACTTATGGAAATGCTTACTGCCTGAGACAGTTACAGTAAACTTAATATTGACGAGTTTCCTTGTTAACACTTTGAGTGCTTTAAAACAATAATAGAAAGCTAAAGAAATTCTTAGCCGTTAAACGATTTTAATAAAAAAAAATGAATGAAATTACAAAAGAAAAAGAATTTTCACATATTGTGGAACACATCACCTCCCAGTAAAAAGATGCTATTTTTTTATGTTATTCAGTTTTTCAATATTTATTTTACAAGTGCTTAAGAACTGCTTGGTCTTGCTCAGTCGCGTTTTTAAGGATTCGATAAAATACTTATCGATACCAACATATTTTAAATGTGTGAACTATAATATAATCGGAATAAGTATTAGATGCTATATTATGAAAGACGATGCAAATCGCGTACTGACTGCTTTACTTACGTACTTTATTGCATTTATGTGATGTTGAATGCCTGAAGATAACTGAATGCAAAATAAAAATAAATTAATAAAATTTGTGGAAATTTTTAAAGTTGTAACAATTTGAAAAGTTATTTAAACCGATTCGTGAAATTTTCGGATTAAAGATTAAAAATCTTAAATACAGCAATAAAATACTACATGTCCTGTTTATTAATTGTTCACTTGAAAGTTTCGAAATATTTAAAAAAATCATAAAAATTGGAAGTATAATACTATAAGCGTAGCGTCATAGTATATAGTACAATGCTACGCCTCTACGAAATATCTCAATTGATCAACGACGCTGTGACAGAATTCTACTGCAGGCGGCTTTATGCGTGACATTCGTGAAATGACGTTTGGAAATGTCATTTGGTGGAATATTGCACCTAAATTTACCGTCCTTCCCGTGTGCTTGTGCATTTGCATATTAGACACCTAATATATTGACAAATTTGGCGGTGTTAGCACCCAGCAGAATAATGTGACGGCCATACACGAGGAATACTCCAATCAACGACTGCTTATTAATTGAAATTTGATTCATGCTCGATGATGCACACCTCTGTGTGAGAATAAATGGGGTACGACAACATTGCTATTGGCATGAAAATTTAAATTGACCGGTTAAGTTTTTATAGATGCAGTCTTGTTTCTTAATACTATTTTATAATTTATAATGTCGACTGAAGGTGCGTGACGGAATTTTGATATCAAATTTGAATTGTTAGAACTTTGAACGATTCAACCGGGTCTTCGCCTTTCAGCCGGTTCTGTTGCATCCTTGTGAATGCATGAAGATGTCAAAAGTCGAAACCCGGGTTGTTAGTGACAAAACATTAAGAATCGTACAAAATTTTAACGATTCAAATTTAATACTATTTTAACTGAAAAAAGAAATTAATACCTTCAACAGTCAGCTACTTTAAAATAATAAATATCAATTCATGAATCGTAAACTTAAATCTATTGATTGAAAATTTGTCATATTCCCTTTTTAATGTAACTGTAACTTAACCCTTTGGTTGCTGAGGCTTTTAAAAAAATTTGCAAAAACGTCACGCTTCTGACAAAAAAAGTGCAAATATAAAATTATTTGTAAGCATTTAGGAAGTTATTTATGATATATTCTATCAATGCTACTTATTGTATACATTCAATAAAATATACAACATACTATTTAACATATGCCAGGCACACTATTTATATAATGGTACTGAGCCGACGGCTTCGTCATTTTTCCGATATTTGACGAATGCCGATATATCGGCTTTCAGCAATCAAAGGGTTAATAAGCAAAAAAAAGAAACACAATTTGATGTTTATTTTTAAATTCTGAAATTTCTCATATTTTCTTTTAAAATGTGGCTGTATTTTTGTATTGTTTGAGAGCTATCTGAAAATCATTTAATCTTATAAACGACCGTTGTTAATGGTGTTATAAGTGTACTGCAAAAGCTTGATTGCTTTGTTTTATTTATTGCAGTTTTCACGCATGACATTTGTCCGCCAAGCCTTAAAGATTAACTAAACAAAGTGCAGAGATTTTTGACCTCTTGCCAAGTGATATTTTCTAGTGGTATGAATTTTACAAAAGGGCCCCGACTACTGCAGTGTTGTCATATGTCGAATTTAAAACAAGTATTCTTTCGAGGTCTGCGGTCTTATTCAAATGTATTTCAGCGGCTAAACACTTATAGACCAAAAAAGTAAACACTTCTTTATATTTTTTTTTTATGTTGGTAGTTTTTGTTCACGTTCTTTACTTTTAAAATACGTTCTATTAATTAAAAAATGAAAATGAACTGAACAGTTATTGTAATACGTTTAAGAATTAGATTTACTGTTATGGGCCTAGCGATGGATTCTGATCTGCAGAAGAACCTAAAAGCCACCAAACCTTCTGATTTTTCCCCAATAAAAAACAGAAAATGAAGATGACCAATTTATGATATTGGCTAGAATTTCAATATAAAACATAAAAAATGACACTTTGTATAGAAGTTTTATTGTATTACATCCATAGGATAGAGTTGCGAAGTTAAATGCCAAAACTCGGTTCTTGAGTGATTTAGCATGTCACAATGTAAAATTGCTTAGCAATTAGAATTTCAAAATATTTTTTCTAAATCACTGGACGAGCTAATCCATGCGTGTGATACAATCCCTGAAGATGATAAAAGGCGAAATCCGGGTAGTTAATGACAAAATATTTGAAAATGTACGAATTTTTATCAAATCAAATTTGATATAGAATCCCATCAAGCACCTTCAGTCGATATCATAAATTAAATCTGGTGCAATAAAACAAGATACTGCACACATTCTATCCTTCTATAAGAGTATTACGGTTACGCTGATTTGCTGGCGTCAACTAAAGTTAAGTTGGTTGGTTAGTAAGTTAAATGGGTTAATCATTTGTTGTGGCCGGTCCTATTTCATGCCAGAAGATGTTGAAAGGCAAAGCCCGAGTCATAAGTGACTGATCATGTGTTATTGCACAAAGTTCGAACAGTTAAAATTTTTGATTGATATTGCTGTAACGAATAATATCCTAATTAATGTACACCCAGTCCTTTTTTTACGCGATACATTGGTTCCAGAAAAAGGCGCGTAAAAAAAATCGCGTAAAAAAATGATTTCATGCAATTACATTATATTTCTTACACACCCTAAAATATAAATTCGCATAATGTGCGATACACTTGTCAACATTTGGCAATTGCATGTGTATAAAAAAAAATGGATTTATTTACAAAATTTAAAAAGTTTTAAAAATACAATGTTTTTTTATTTTAAAAAATAATGAAACTTAAATGCCTAGCATCGTATATAAATGTCTTCTTTGAAACAAATTTGGGGAAAAAATTACGTAAAAACGAGTGAAGCGCGTAAAAAAAATGTAGCGGTGCCGTCCAAAAAAATCGCGTATAATCGAATTCGCGTAAAAAAAGGACTGGGTGTATTATGAAACGCTGGAAATAGTAGAAAAAATATTATAATTATTTATTTATTTATTCATCCGAGTTAAGTTTAAAAAAAATCAATTTCGGTCTTAGTTTACTGATTGAATAATTAGTAGTTGTTAGCGTTATATACATCAATACATTTTTTTATAAAAAATTGTTTAGTCAAAACATTGACAACGCATTAAGTCCCTATTATTTATTTTTTCGCTCCTTTTTCCATTCGCAATAATAACATTCCGAGTATAGCAGTGACGTGCAATTTTATAAATTTCAAGCAAATCCTACGAGAGTCCTTATTCCTTTATTGGAATATTTTGCATAGAGACAGCTTGTCCAACGAACATTGATGGCTTTCACAAGGGTGCGGTGCATATTTTTATTCGATCGAATTTTCTAGGCGAGGTT
This sequence comes from Himalopsyche japonica, assembly GCA_028555115.1. Lineage (NCBI taxonomy): Eukaryota > Metazoa > Arthropoda > Insecta > Trichoptera > Rhyacophilidae > Himalopsyche > Himalopsyche japonica. The sequence continues at coordinate 555,215 of JAHFWJ010000347.1, forward strand.
TTATTGAAGGCAATTTTAAATACTTAAGCAATGATTTAAACTGGGTCTACAGTGCAGTAGTAAACGTCATTGACTTCCGTAACGTGTCTTACAGAATCAAATCCCATCTCCAATTTATCGATTGTATTTGAATGAATGTATACTTGTTATTTTTTAAAGGGTCTTTCTTTACCTTTTACCACAATGCCTGTTTTTAGTTTAGCTAATAAAATTTTATATATATTTTTTTTATGAGTTAAAATGAATTGTAATGAATAATAATTAGATCTTCACAATTAATATTTTCAGACCGCTTTCACTTCTAACAAACATATTCAATCGATACAGTATGCAAATGAAGCTTTTTATAAAACAAAATGCTTAGTTAATACATACTAGACAACAAAAACAAACGCTTAAAAAACTGAGAAAGTTTCTTATATGTAATCATACTAAATATATATATATATATATATATATAATATTAACGCATAATATCACAATACAAATTGTAGTCACTTTCATATCACTATGTAGCAGCGAATTGCGCAAGTACTACGGGGCATTACAAATATGTCGTAATGATTTATTTTGAACAATATGAAGTGTCTTCAGATGTTTCTGATGAGCAAATGCCCACACTGGAGTAAGGTTCATTATAATAGAGCGAGTTATAGCTGTATAGAGAAGAAGCTTGATTTTGAGAGTAAGCTTGCTCTTCGCATTGCAAAAAAAGCTTAATCTAGCTTTTACACCATAAGTTTGCCTTCGCGACACCTCATGGGGTTTTTTGGGGGTCGTCAACTTATACGGTCAACAAAAAAATATTTTTTTGTATGTCGCGAGTCACATGGATTTTATGAAAAGGGGTCGCCACTCGAAAAAGGTTGGGAACCTATGGTCGAAAGTAAATTCAAGATACTTGATAGTATTGGACCACTTGATTTCTTTATTGTGCATGTGAATGAATGTTAAGAAATATAATTTTGAGTCGTTACATAACAAATTTGAATAATCAATAATAGGTATTTTTAAAGCAATATCTACTGATTTCAATCTGATCTAATCACATCAACAATCTCACGAAGAAAACGTTACTTTATTCATTAAGTGTTGTAAAATTTATTTCATCAATAATCTCAACGAATTTCCGCAATGATATCTCAAATTGAGTAAGCTTAACTAGGTTAATAAAATAATGCTAAAATATTTTCTATTTATTTATCCTTCCTAATTAGGTTTCAGAAGAACAAATAATACTTATCAAGTAACCAACAATCAAGATTCATATATACTTTGTTTTATATCTAAACCTTTTACAACGAATAATACTGTTTATTTCCCGATAAAATGATTTGATAGCAATCGAATGATAAACTTATATTGATTGGTCGTATTTTCTAATATTGACAATCGAAGAAAAGTGTTTGTAAATATTCTTATTAATTGAATTATGAATAGTTATTTTTTTAGCATTCAAATTCATTTGCAATTATCATATTCAACGCCTAAAAATTATAATGGAAAAAAGTTTTGTATAAATATGTAATGTATTTGTTTTTTAAATACACTATTTTTCTTATATTATATTATTGTATATATGGCTAATGAAAGCTGTTTTGCTTTTTATTCACCATAATCGACAATATAAAATTAAAAATCGAGCTTAGTTTTAATATAATTTATGGAATTTCAATATCAAATTTTAATCAGTTCTTTTGCATCCGTGTAATATGATGCATGAAGATGCCAAAAGGCGAAACTCGTTCGCCAGTGACAAAATATGTGGAATCGTACAAAGTTTTTACGATTTAAATTTGACGTTTATTTTGATAACCATTGTCACTTTAAAAAATAAATTGTATTTCAGTTATGTTGGCGTTTAATAAACTATTAAAGATTATCAATAAAAACTAGGATGTAATTTCATGCCAAAATTATCACTTACAATGTCTTGAGACTTAATCATTCAGAGGGCTTAAAAGTGATTGAAATATTTACACGTAAAATAAACATGTTATTTTATTGTGGAAACTGTTTATATTCACATCACATAAATGCAATATAACTGAAAGTTGTGAGTTTTTAACAGTTTAGATGACTTATATACAAAAGTAAATAATTAAATACGCAAAACAAGCAATCCGAAGCTGTGAGCTAAATATAATATATATCTCAAATAATTTTAATAACTACTGATTTGATTATAATGGTATTAAATTTTTGAAATAATAATTTCAGAATCATCACAACCTTCGCAATGAAAGGTTTTCACAATAAGTACGTACCATTTAAATGATTTTTGATAACTTGATACTAAAAGATAAGTACTTCTTTGAAATTCGTGGGTATTTGTGGAATTAATTATAATATGACAATCATTTGATTTTTTCAGACTGTTACTAATTTTACTAATATAGTGCTAAGGAGAGTAGGAAAAGTTTACTTGCTTGTTTAAAATAGGTAATGAATTAAGTTTTGCACTTTTTTATTGTAGAATTTCTTGATTATACAGTTTATAACCACCCGTGCTTTAATGATACAATTAAACGACCAATAAACGTTTTATAATAAAAAAAATATTGACAAATGTCGATTTATTTTAATTTATAATGATATTTTGTATAGTATTAAATGCATATTGTTTGCTTGGTTTATGTCACACTTAACAATGATACTTTAGAATAGAGTAGAGCTTATCAGCGCATTACAAATGTGTCTAGCTTCTGTGAGAGAGTAAAGTGCATTTATGAACACGTTCAGTGGACCAAACAAATTTCATTCCGCCAATTCAAAGCTTCGTAAACGACAGTTGGCTCTTATTGATTAATAAAGCTATATTTCAAGCTGTAGACAGTGGAAGTTAAATGTGACATAAGTTTGAGAACTAAGATAGCATATAACAACATATTATCACGTAAATTTGCTGTTTCACTAAGCGCAATTCTATCAAGAAACTCGAATTGAGTATTTGATAATTATTGAAATATTCTAGTATATTTTTCATATTATTTCTTTAACACTTTAACAGAAAGTTTGTTTTAATCGTTTTATTTATATTTGAATATAGCTGTATATATTATTCACGCACGGATTAACGGATAGGCCTTAAACCTTTTATTATCGTCTATTCAAGAATGTCAAGATTTTAAAATATAACGAATTTGTTAGTTTTTTAAGAAGTGTTTTAAGAAGAATTACGTATAGGAAAAACAAATTTAAGAAATGAAAAGAATATAAAGAATCAGTTGAAATTTGAATAATAAAACTTAATGCTTAGAAGACAACAAATAATAATTTGAATTGTTGCAACTTTATACGATTCCACATGCTTTGTCATAAACGACCGGGGATTCACTTTTCAGCATCTTCTGGCATTATATCACACGAATGCAACAAAACTGAAGAATAATAATTGTAAAACCCTTTCGAGAATGATTCATTAACAATATTAATCGTTAAAGATACTTATCACAGGTAATTGTGTTAATTATTATTAGATCAAATGTTTTGTTACTAATGACCCTTTTCCAGCCTTGCCAGATTGAAATGAGTAGGTAATTCTTAAAAAAAACCCAATCATATTTAAAAAATATTTGATTATTATTTGCTGCAAACTTTCAAGAATGACTCATTAACAAGATCGCAAATGAAAATTATCATAGGTAATTGTGTTAATTATTATTAGATCAATATTATACAATGTGTTTTAGCTGCTATATAGTTATTGCTTTGGGGATTGTTCAATTAATACCTATGGTATATAGACGATGCTAACTGTTTATTTTACGTCACTTCTATAGCATTCGTGTGATATAATGCCTGAAGATGCCGAAGGAAGAAACTCGGGTCTTTAGTGACAAAATATATAAATATCCGTACAAAGTTTATACAATTCATATTTGATTCCAAGTTCCACCAAGCACCTTCAGTCAATATCATATATTGTAAAAATAATGCTTAAAATTGTCTTTTTATTATTTAAATAGAATGATTTTTCTTTAAGAAAATACAATTAATATATTAAAAAATGTGAAAAGGAATTACTCAGACGTTAAAAAAAGATATATAGATCTATTCACGTTAAAATAAAATATATTTGTTCTCGGGATAGTAAATTAAAATATATCAAATAAAAAACCAATTCGTAAATGCTATTAAATTTACTAAAATAAAATTTTATCTGTTTTGAAATGTATTGTAGAAACGATGTTTAGAAGATGCATTCGCACAATATCTCTACTGGCTAAAGGTCTTTCATTTGAAATGCAATGTAAAATCCGTCGTAGCGAAATTCGTAGCAGAGTGGTGCTACGGAGATCGTTACATTACGTACCGCAATTATATATTAACTACCCGTGCTACGGTTGACACTGACAAAGCTCCCATCTCTCCGCAATCGCTCTTTAGTGAGGCGTAAAAACGACACAGTAGAGTTCAACTCCTACGAACTTAGCAAAGGATTTATATAACTTCCTCCTATATTTGCCGGTTCAATTTTTGTTATTATATTATATTTAGCCACTTAAATAGGGTTAGCAAATATAAAAGTTCTGTAAAGAGAATGTTTCAATTTAATCGTGTGACGTGTTTTTTTAAAATAATAAGAGCATATTTTTTAGTACTTATTTCCACAATATACTTGATGATCAGGACCGGTTTTGCTTATCGCGAGAAACAAGTAATGAAAATATTTTTTAATATTTAAAATGGCATGCTTTTCCATCAAATAGTGACAAACATTTTAGTATTAATTATAAATTAAAAAAATATTGTCACTAACGACCCGAGATTCGCTTTTCAGCATTTTTTTCAGCACGGATGAAACAGAACTGACAGAAAGCTTAAAACGCATTAGTTAAATGAAAGTGACAATCAAAAGAATTCCTCTAAAGTAACTTTCTGTTTTGAAATTCCTATTATTTTACAGTTTTTCACATAACTGACGATTACTTAACAAAGTACACGTTACAAGTTACAGTTCTGTCGCATCCGTGTGATAGAAGGTCTGAAGATGCCGAAAAGCGAAACCCGGGTCGTTAGTGACAAAACATGTGGAATCGTGCAAAGTTGTGACAATTCAAGTTTGATATTGAAATTCCATCAAGCACCTTCAGTCGATATCATAAATAATTACAAATTAAGTTTTATTTATTAAGTATTGTTTTTTACCGAATACTATTGCTTAGTAGTAAAAACTTATATTATTAACCTGCTTGTTTTGACTTTCATGTCTTAAAAGATTAGTAAAAATACGTTTTTTTTTATCGATATATTTGCTCTAGAGTTGATCTCAAACGGAAAAATACAATATTTTTTATAATCTTATATCTCTAATAACCATCGTATCATTTCTCATTCCTTATATCATCTGTTTGAGTGCTAAATAAAACTATTCATTTTTATAACGTATATAATATTTGATGTAAAACCTTGAAACCAATTTAAATATAATTAAATCAAATTTATCAATTTTATTTAATTTGATTTTGAATCATTGATTAAAATGTTCAGTCATTTAAAAATAAGATATATTCTAGCTAAAAATCAATACATTATAAAGTTTAATAAAACTCTAACAATTAATATCTTTTCATATAGCTACAGAGTTTATTTTGATCGATTATGTTAAGTGCAACTTAGGACCATGTATGATTGATCAATTCAAAGTTATGTTTAGCTGTTATTAACCAACCAAAAATGAATTCAATCAGCGACCAATTTGACAGCTGTTTAATGCAATAACAAAGCTTAATGTACACAAAAAAGTTTACCCCAGAAAATTTTTCTTGTTGACGAAGTAGCACTGAGTTCCTAAACGTGACAACTTCGACGTTTTTATAGATATCTCGGTAACCATTCAATGTTTGAAGCTGGTTGAATTGCAATCAAACTGTGGTAACAGTTATGTGACATATCATAAATTAACACTAAGTAATCTGTGATTTGGCTATACTTTGTTTACCAAGTCTGTGATTTCAATGAATTATTCAATATCATATCATTTTTGATTTCTTGCACTGGTTTTGAAAATAATCCCAAAAAATGCATAGTATCGACAAAATGATTAAACAACTATTCTCACTTTCTTACGGCATTTTTTATTCATTTTGAATCAACATGTCTTTTTTCTTATTTTAATACAGTAGTTTTGTTTCGATTATATTGTAACGCCATACTTCTATCTTTTTTATTCACTTGTTAATGTGTAGACTTGATTCGGTGAAAAACCATTAAATTATATTTTAAATAATAAAAACAAAAATTTTAGTAGTGTCTACATTTTTTTTAGTTTCGCTCATCGCAAGTATTACACTCATACTATATATGACATCTATACCTGTTCCGATCATAAATATACTGTCAAAATTGTGCCTTAAATACGTTGTTATTATTTGAATCATATTTTTTTGAACAGTGCTCAAACTAGCTGTGAAATATTTCTAGAATAAATAAAAGTTCATCCAGCCGTTATCAGAGTTTTGAAAGCTCAACACCCAAGTTAAGCCGGAAGTATAACGTTCATTGACGAGTAAAAGCTTAAGAATCATATTTGTTTTTTTAATCCTTGAAGCGCCGGATAGCTGCGACTTTATTAGATAAACGAGGTGTCATGAACTCTGCGTGTAATAGGGGCTGACTTGACTAACTGAGAGTGGAGAGAATGAATGTATTAAGATATATTAAAAAAAATATAAAAAAAATATAAAAAATATTTTTTTTATCTAGAGATAAACTATAGAAAAGTAAATTTAGCATGATATTATATTTGAAAAGGCTTTGATCAAGCAGTAAACATCTGATGTTTTCCAATGATAGCTAAAAAATGATTTGTATATTTAAATTACAAAATGAAAGTTCTTTTTAAAAAGTTTCATACCAACAAGGAAAGTAAATTAAAATTATTTTACTGCATACATTTCCTTTGAAATTAAGTACTCGCAGTCGATTGCAAGACGCCGTCCGTTAAGCGAAGGTAAATAAATAAGCAATCCAACTTTTAATGGTAAAACTTTTTTGTTGATTATGACGTAGCGGCGTTTTCCTCCCCTTTCGGAATTAAAGCCTCTGCAAAAATTAAATCTCTATATTAAATAATTGCACCCCTGGCATAAGCAGTTAAATTTTAACAACTCGGGTACAGCATAATAAAGACTTTGACAAAATTTTAACAGATTATTGTGGCGCTTTCATTAAACTTTTGGTTGATTCTTTTCAAGGCTCACTGATGGAATATTTTAAAAGTTTAAATCCTTTTTTTTACTCTGCATTTCCAGTCCGAATTTCGTTAAAACCTACATCCCTAAAATGTTTTTATCACTTAATTCAAAATAGGAAAACGATAGTTTAGTTGAATCGAGTATTTTAAAACGTTACGAGTCATTTTTTTTACAAAAATAATTGAAGAATGCAAGCATTTTCACAAAACTTAAATATAGAAATTAAATACGAAAATCTCCCATGGCATGAATGATATAAAAGCATTTAAGCATTGAAAAAATGCGTGTATTACACAAACGTCATTAGTATATATAAAAAAGTGGATTTAGTCAAAATATACATATAAAATATATATTATATTAAAAATTTTCATTGTAAAATTTTACAGGTAAGATACTCACTTCACTCTCTTGAACAATTAAAAAAGTTTGAATGGTAACGTCCAATTAATCGACTTGGACAGAAATTTAGGCAATGAAAATTTTACTTAATAAAAAAAGTACATTTTATGATTGCCAATAAATTATTTTTTAATACATTGGTTTTGCACGCTTAATTGTTAATATAAACTCAAAATTGTGTAGAAACAGCATTATTTTATATTAACTTGTGGAAATTATACTATACATAGTGTCTTAATTTCCTTGATAAATTTTATTTCGTCTATACTGACAAAAAAAATGTCATTTTTAAAATGTCCGTAACTTTCGCAATTCTTCGAAAAATTTTAAAATATAATATTTGATATCGCCATTTTTTCCGTAAAGTAAAAATCCAATACCTTATATTGACAACGCGCATATGCAGGTCAAATACAATATTGTGGTGTGGTGGGAAAAATACTCGTAAAAATAGCGCAAACTAGGGTCAAAAAATGAGTTGTAATCTAACATAAGGTTTCCTAAGATAAATCACGTACTTAACCGGAACAATTTATTTCAAAGGTCAAAAAACTACAGGGCACACGTGAAGTATTGGCACACATTTACAAGCATTTTTTTTCGTATAAATTTTTCAAATAATAAAACAAATCGTTCTGTACTATTTCAAAAAAAAAAAAAAATATCGAAAGCTCGCTGTGAGCGAAACCAATGTGAAAATAGTATTTAACACTGTAATTTACGATATTGACTGAAGGTGCTTGGTAGAATACAATATTTGATTTGAATTACTGAACTTTTGTACGTTTTCATATGTTTAATTTGTTTACGACCCGGGTTTTACCTTCCTGCATCTTCAGACATTCAATATCAGTTTTATTGTTTACGTGTGATATTCATTTTAAGATTCAAGAGTTCAAACTGAACGTTGTCCTAATTATTTCAAAATAATTGCCTTTCCAACAAGAAGTCACGGATACCACTTTTTACGTGATACTTATAATAACTTGAAAAATATCGGTTCTTTGTTTGTCCACAATACCTATGAGCTCGAGTCTTAACACAAGAATATATTAATAATTGAACTTTAAATCAATTTGTGGATATATTGAGTGTAAGGATTTTCTCATTCGAGTCACCAAAGTATCGTGAAAGCTTATTTTAATTCTTTTTAATTTATGATATCGACTGAAGGTGCTTGGTGGAATTTCAATATCAAAATTGTAGCAATTTAAATTTAATTCTTTTTATTTTTTACTAACCCTTTCTGACTGAATAATAATCAATAATATGTATAAATAACATTGTAAAAAAATATTTTTCCCTGCCATAATTATCCGTGACTAGTGATTGTTTGTAATTTTGTACAGCATACCTTCTCAGTCACAAAGCTGAATTTTTGAAACAAATTTAGAAAAAGAGCATTAGTTTCCAGGACGAAAATAGAATTTATGATGACAAACCTGATGAGTTCATTTTAATAATGCCTGATGTGATCTAAAAATAATCATTAATAAAGTCAACTTTAAAACTATTTATTTTTGACATATTTACCATTAAAATATATTTTTTTTGACTAGGCAAGAAATAGGTAAAAGATGTATTGATGCATTGATAATATTCGTTTGTGTGAATATATCTGTTGATATGCAGTTGCTTCAAGACAATTACTCTGTGCATTCGATCCAAGAATGCAGGCAATCCGGTGCTGAAATATAAATTACATTATGTGTCTAAGACGTGAAATAGTTTGCAAATCGGTTGCATAAATTGACCTAATGCGGTATTTAACACTATTTAAACTACTTCTCTTCCCTTCTGACCTATATACAACGCATTACAAGCTCAACACGAAAGCTTAAAAGTGCCACTTTTACTTCATATTTAAAAATGTGGATTTAGTTTTAATTTATATATATAAAATAACTCATGTTTATGCAATTTATTCTGTTAGGTCGTAAGCGTAATAATAACTTTTTTTTAAATAAGATATTTGTCGCTCTAGCTTTTGAGTTGAAAAACTTTTTAATGCATAAAATTTTACTATAATATAAACACTTGTATACATAAGACTTCAAAATTCTTTGCGTTGCTATAATTACATTTAAAACAATCGGATAATTTATCGATTTTTATACACTGAGATACTGCATTTGGTAATACAAAATTGTTTTTAATGTCTGGCAATTCCGCAAGCAGCTGCCGTTATTGTTTTTTTTTTAAATAATAAAATAGTTGTATTATTTTTTACACAATTTAATCCAAATTTTACTCACTTGACAAATGAAATTTATAAATTTATCGATTGAATTGGCATTCACTTGGTAGAACTACATTATAACACAGTGAAAAAAATAGCAATGTATTTAAGTTCTACAAAGTTATTAAAAAAAAATAATAGTTGATAGCTATTTCGGCTCACACCGTCGTCAGAATTATGCTTAAACGAACATTTGCTTATTTATATATAGCTGTGGTACACAATACATCTTCTCTCCTGTTTTAATGACCTAGCTTGTTTCTTTCTCGCAATAAGCTTAAATTTTTCAAAAATTGTAAATGAAACTAACAAAAGCGGCTATGACAATAAGTTTACATGTGGCACGGAAATGGTCTATTACGGAAGCAAATCAGACCCCTTCCCCCCGTGGAGCGCTTTAATTAATGGGCTAAACAATATATTAGTTTGTTCGTTAAGAATACTTTGTGATAGTTGATGTCTATTCATTTCCAGCTGCTCCAAAGCAATCATCCTACGACCCTTACTGCAAAGATGCAAGCACTTAGGCGCTGAGTTTGAATTTATATTATGTGATTCCTTTATAACGTGATTACCGAATTGTGAATCTGTTTTTTTACTATTGAATGATCTTATATGTTCCTTAGCTTGAGTAGATATACTCCTGTCTGTCTCTCCGATGTAAACGGATAAACATGGCCACAGGACATTTTATAAATACATTTTAGAAATTTATAAAAATATTTTTTTATTTTGAAATTATAAAGTATTTTTTTTGTTTATAGACCTAACACCGAAAAAGTAAACGAGATTATCTATCAGCAAAAAATATTATTCAAAAAAAAATTCAACACTGAAATACTTATTAGAAAGCTGAAGAGATAAAAGAAAGTATTCCTCAATATATAGAATATAACAAAGATGATAAAAGAACGCCTGACTATGTGAGAAACAAAGCTAGACAACATATTCTTTTTCTGAAGGCTGTATATCCGCTTATACCTTCGGGAGTTTTTCTATTCCTTTGACGTAGAGCAGAGCTTTTTCGCCTTGTTTCTACGCAAAACATACAAAACTTAAGACGGAAGATATTCGGACACCTGCTGTTTTATGGTTCAACGGATTTGGTACTTTGTATTATATAATCCATCTAGACATTGAATATAAAATTTAGATATCTTTTATTATCTGATTTATAGCTTTTCCTTGCCATCTTTCTTGGAAGAACTTTATGAATTTTCGTTGCCCAGAAATATTACTCTAATAAATTTGAGATTGTTTACTATTAATCTCCATAGGAAACACAAAATAATGTTATAAAATACGTAAAATGTATTTTGTTACTAAACGTTTTTTTTAACAATTTTAAATTACTTGTATTGTAAATATACTTGACGTATTTTTTAAAATAATAGGAACATTCTGCCTGACTTACTAAGCATTCTAAGAAATATATTGACATACAATAATCCAAGTTGTATAGTAAGAGTTGTTAAAAAGAGCGACAACGTCTACTCTTCCGATTAGACGATTTTAAAGAATATTTCAATGAAAAACTTGCCGTATTGATTGTTTGATGTTTAATTCAATCCACATAAATGGGAAATGTGGGAAAAACTTGACATAATAAATATTTTTTAGTCGGAGTTGTATTGTTGATCAGTGTCGTAGTTCCACAGTTATAGTTAACAATTCCACAGCAATTCCGATTCAATTTCCCTGGCAAGAATATGTAATGTGATATTTGAAAACCTTTTGATAACTATGTAAGTAAACGTCTTAAGTTGCATTCATTTAATATTTTTAGCTGTCAATCGTCGAAACCAACAATTAATAATAACCAACAACAAGCTGTGTTACAAATAAAATAATATATAATAAGTCTATAAATATAAATAACATATTTCAACTTCCTGATGTTCATTTCAAACACTTAAAGTCGTCACGCATTAGATTATATATGTTGGAGAGTATCAAGTATGATTGATCTTGTTGTCGGCTTCTCTTTAGCAAGATAGTATGATTGTATGATTCAATCAATATTGTAATTGTTGATTGTCTAAATTTATTAAGAAAAGAAGATATAATTTAACATGTGATTGTATCGCGACAAAAAGGATTTATATTAAAATAAATAATAAAAAAAACCTGTTTTGTACAATGACAATTTTTGAGGTCGAAACCTGTTTTACTTATCGCGAGAATTGTATCATCAAATGATATAATTGTTCAATTATTGCATAAAACATTATTATCTCATTCACAATTCCACGTAAACGAATGTATCCTTATCAATTGAAACCATCAACACTTCAAAGGCACCAAAAGTTTGTGTAAAATTTTGATAGAATTTTTTGTTCTTAATTATTTAAATAAAATAATTATTTTGGTAGTTTAATGGAACATTGATTTATTTTAACAAATATTTTGAAAATGGTTGTTCAGAATTCAATTGGAAAAACAAATAAAAGATTTTTTTATCTTTTTTTATTATTCAAACGGAGTGTAAAAATTCAGTTTCCATGTTCTTCAAGTCTCCTTCATTATTTATGTATTGATTTATTTGCTGCAATTTTTAATTTATTCGCTGCAGAGCTGAGTAACCTTAATTTATTCTACTCCACGCGTACACCATATATAGTAAAATAATGTGTACCTCTCTATATGCTGTACTCATATACACTCACATATATATTATATAATGCATACGGAAGTGAACTAAGGAAAGTAATTTTGAAAATACAAAGGTCATTTATTGTTTACCCTTATATATATTATTACAATTTTTATCAACAAATCTTGTCATCGGTCGTCGAGTAACTTAATTATTTTTGGTAGTTTTGATTCGAATCATTTTTGTTATTAAAATCATAAATTAGAAGTTGTCCGGTCCTGTTTATAGTTGGATTATATGGCATATACAGCTGTCCATTTATGACTACAATTACCCACACACGATAATAGTTGTATCTGTATATTTCTGTGTGACTTTATTGGATGTCTTCATCTATTTTATGTTACGTTTGACTGCATCGGAAAGAAATTACATACTTGATACTGTTTTGCTCCTGTGGCAGCAACATTTTTTTTAAATCGTCATTAAAATTGTTACTATTCATTTGTTTTCAATTTATATGTAAAAGAGTTTTTTGTTGGACTTAATAATTAATTTCAACCAGGTGCTTCTGAAACATAGTAAAGAAGAGCAATATGTTATAATTATAGCAATGGAATAGCGATAGTTTTACGTACATTGCCAATTGGCCATTTGTTGAGTACTATCTGCAAGTTTTACTCAATAAAGCTGAAGATTTCTGAAATGATATTAGAAGAATTGAAATAATTTGCCAGTAATAGGAAATCACAGAGGAATTTCTTTATGACCTGATGGTCTACATAAAAAGTCAGTGCGGTTAATACAGTTTACGAAATCTATAATCGAAAAAAATTGAATTTATTAATTATTGCTGTTTACATTAAGTGGTGTACGATTTGGTTTCATATATTTTTTGAAAATATCTTATTCATTCTACTTCATAAAATTTTGTAAAAGTTATATGTTCTTACAGATATTTTAGTATTTTTGTGTTGGAACTAAAGCGTTTCAGAAGCTCTGGTGTACGAGACTATAAAATCCTTGCATATTAAATGTGTACATTTCAAGCGTGGAAAACTAGATTTTCTACAATGCAACCCCCAACCCCTATAAACCCATACAAAGGTTTGGGCAGTAGCTTGTAAGGTTTTAAGATAAAAAGGTTTCGTCGCTTGGGGCTGCAGCCTAGATATACGAAAAGGGATTAAATAGATTAAACCGAATTTATAGATACTTTCGTGCAATTGAGCACAGAGAAAGGACCTTATAATGGGTTTACTTATTGATTCCGTACGAAATTTTATCTGTTTGATGTAGAGAAACTTAAGCGCTTATTATTTTTGGCCCAGCGTTAAATAGAGATAAAGCTAATAAAATTACGACGTGAGTGCCTAATGTATTAAATAATATCGATTTATATATTACATAAAAAAAGATTTGTTCACTACATTTCATTTTGATCTATTTGGACCCATATTATTAATTTGGAGATTTTTGAAAATTTTATCAATTGATTGATAAATTTCACAAGACGTTTTGAAAAATTCTGTAAGACTGCGATTTTTTAATACAGAATTACTTTAAAGAAGGGCAATAATAATTTGGATACAGTCATTAAAGAATCCTTTTTTTACAGGAAACCGAAAAATTATTTAATTCTAAATTTATGTACAGTAAAAATAAGAAATGATGTTTTATTTAATAATATCAACTGTTGTGTTTGATTTCAATTCAAAATCAACCTACAATTTTCATTAATACAATTCCACATGTTTTGTCACTAACGACCCGAAATTCACCTTTTAGCATTTTAAGGCATTCTATCTCACGGATGTAACTAAGCTGACACACAATATACAGTCGGCATCGGTTGTATAAAGTATAAAATAATTGAAAATAAATAACACAGACTCTTAGAATAAATCCAAATAAATATCTGAAATAATTTTTAAAACTGTTTATTAGATTATAATTACACTCAATTTGCACACGATAAGTTTAAAAAACAATTTATACATTTAATTTCAGAGACTTTCATGAATTTTTTTAATGGTGATTGATAATTCTGTGTTGTGAAATCCTTTCATTAAAGACTCTTTAATTCTACTAATCTTATACGATTTTAAAAAATATATTATTAACAATGAGTAATAGGATGACGTGATAGTAAAATATTGATATATGATAGTGCTAAGTGGTGTAGAGCGGGGATTATGAATATATGGCATTTGACTTTACGGCTTTTGCCCTTTTGTTTCATACCGTCAAACCACATATCATAAATTGTAAATCCCCGAATACAAAAGCGCTTTACAACGAAAGAAAAATCTTGATTATCTCACACCGGTTGGCGTTACATGTTGGCCATACCAACTGAAAAATTTCAAAATGTGATTTTGTTTTTTGCATTTTATTTTTTATTAATAATGACTAATAGATGATAATGACGTGTGGTGGATAAAAGAAAAAGAAAATGATATTTATCAACACCAAGTGGTGTAGTGCGGGTTTAGTTTATAAATGTAATTTTGACTTCACGGCTTTTGACTTTTTGTTCCATATTGTCATGTTGCATATCAAAATGTTCGAATACGAAAGCGCTTTACACTGAAAGACGTCGCTTGGCTATCTAATTTTAGTTAGTGTTGCTATCATAGATCAATTGAAAGAATTCGAAATGTGATATATGTGATTTTGTACTTGACAAAGTGTGACGCCGTAAAAGATATCGATATTAAAATTATTTGCTTTAACAATCTTAGTACGTGAATTTTATGTATAAAACATTATTTGGTATTTTATGATTTGATCCAATTATTATCCTTCAAAATAAAGATCGAGGAAATTCAAATTGAATTTCTTTAAAAATGAAAATGGGGCGAGTTGCCAGCGACTGCGTCTATTAGGCTAATTATGTACTAAAGAAACAAAAGAAACCAACTGACCGAAAATAGCGAGGAGGTTTTTTGGTAAGCGTACCTTATTGCCCAATCTATCGACTGCTAATTATACGTCCGAAGATTTCTTCTCTTTAAACTTATTATGCTCTGGCTTTTTTTTAATGTTGAAAGTCAAATTCAAGATAAAATATGTGAAAAATTTGAAGATAATAAACGTTTGTTAATATATGGTATTTTCAAAAATCTTATCGTTTTTTTTTTAATTGAACAAAAGAATTTGTTATCGTTATTCATTTTTATTTTATTCATAAAAATATTTTTTATTTTATGAAGATATAACTGTCTGCGAACTCATTATTTTTTTAGATAATTTACTGAAATAATCGTAATTATGTATATACACCCATCCCTTGCTTAACACGGAAGCTAGCTT
Source organism: Himalopsyche japonica (assembly GCA_028555115.1). Lineage (NCBI taxonomy): Eukaryota > Metazoa > Arthropoda > Insecta > Trichoptera > Rhyacophilidae > Himalopsyche > Himalopsyche japonica. Next base: position 570,963 of record JAHFWJ010000347.1, read on the forward strand.
CAGCTAGATCGCCTTGCTAAGCGAAGTCGTGTTAAGCGAACATAACAAATATATGAAATAGAGGCGATAGGTTTTTTTAAAAGGTATTAAGAAAAAACAGGTATGTGATACTTCAGTTCAGACTTATTTTTTTTGCAATATCAGTATTTTTGGCTCCAGAGAAATTATTTTTCTACTAAATTTCGGTTTGACATTACGGATCTAAAATTTTATGTCTTTATATTACTTAAACTTCATTATAGAAACAGTAAAAATATTTATTAGAAATAAGAAAAATATACCTTGAATAATTGTGAAATTATAAGAAGCAATTATGTTATCAGCTGTCAGGATTCGAACAAGAGACTAAATGTCTGATGTATTGTCTATGTATTTCAGGTACTATTTGTTATTTGAAATAAGCAGTTCTATTCCCAGTTTACCCTTACCGCTATTCTCAGAATTTCGCACAGCTGTGTGCACATCTACGAAACGTCGAAACATTTTTTTTTTCACCGAAACTGAAACCGTGTTAGGCGAGGGATTAGTGTAAATATATTTTCATTCAAATAAATGAATACTAGACCTATTTTTTTTTATATATATCACATTTAAAAAATGACATAGCTGAACGGTTGATTCGTGATTGTAAAATTATGACACCTGAATTCCCGGGACTATAAAAAGGGTTCCGGAATAAAAGCCTTACTCAGTCTGAAAGTTTAAATACAAATGATTAAATAAGCTCTTCTGAAGTTTAAAGTAAGATTGTATTTTTATAGATTTTTTATAATACTTTGATAATTACTATACATAAATTGTTTAACTAAAGAGTTTTTAATTGCCAGCCTATCCCACTAAAATTTAGTAAAACCTTATTTAAGTAATATTTCAATTAATAATTCAAAATACGACCACATCAATTTCCGCTGATTACTTAATAAAGCCGAAGCAGCGACCCCAGTTCCGAGCAATAAAGGGGCAGGTCTGCTAAAATATTTTTAAAGAAACAAAAAGGCATTAGTGCTCGGCTGAGTGCTTGGGGACCACCGGTCTTTCGGTTTAACTAGGTTGTATCCTGTCATTTATTTGGCGAATAGCTATTTTGTTTTTTTTATAGGGCTTTTCACAGTGGGCAGTTGCTTTCATTATATTTATATCTATGAAAGATTCATGGGCGTGCCGTTTTTTTTATATATGAGAAAAAAACATTTTTTTTATAATGGCTTACTTAATTTTCTGTCTTTCTATTTAAAATTATCGCAAAACATACGCTTGTAGTTTTCATTATCACATGAAATATTTTAGCAAAAAATAAACTGAAGAATTTATTATGTCGACTGAAGGTGCCTGATTTTCAATATCAAATTCGAATTGTTAAAACTTTGTATGAATACACATTCAGTTCTGTTTCATCTGTATGATAGAATGCATGAAGATGCCAAAAGGCGAAATCCGGATCGATAGCGATAAAATATGTAGAGTCGTATTAAGTCACTTATAGGGTGTTTATTTTTATTTCTTGATGGAAATGCATGATGTTTTCAATAAAAATATTTTTTTTTGAATATGTTTTTACAAGCGACCGTTTTCGCATACCGCTATTGTTATCATCTGCAACTGATCCTGCTCTTAAAATGCATTGTGGACATAGCATTTAAATGGTTTTTCTATTACTTAAAATAGCATGTTCAATTTTTGCAAGCATAAGCTTGCATTAGCAAGAGACAATGTTTTCGTTTATTCCGAATTCCTTTTTAAAGAGCTGTGTAAATACTTAAAATAAATTAAATTAGTTTTTGCAATTTTAATTAGACGAATCAGTATTATCTTTTTTATCGTATTTAATAGTTCACATGACGTTATAAATTACTAAAAGAAATTATTTATTATTAGATCAAAATTAAAATCAAAACCAAGTAAATTTTCCAATAAGACATACAACAAAGGCAATTATTTGAATATAAATTTTGGTGGCTTAAAATCGATTTAAAATTTTCTCAAGCGTAGAGAAGGCATCGGCAATCTTTTCTGGCTGTGAGCCAAAATGTGAATATGAAGACTAGTTTCAAACACGGTGAAAAAATAGCAATGTATTTTAGTTCTACAAAACTATTTTTAACAAATATAGTTTGATAAAATTTGAATTAAAATTATTTGAAGAATTTGAATTAAAATGAGTTGTGAAGAAGTTGATGTCGAAGAATGACGGCTTTGGAACAGCTGGAGATCAATAGACACCAATTATCACAAAGGATTCTTAACGATCAAACTAACATAATAATATCGCCACTTGTCAAGCCGTTGCACAAAGGGGTGGTCTAATTTGCTTCCTGAAGGACCACTTCCGTCCCACACACATAATCTTATTGCCATAGACACCTATTGTTTCATTTGGAATTTTGAAAGTTTAGTGTCATTGTGTTTAAATAACAAGCTAGGCCATTGGAAAAGGAGAGAGGAGATGTTGTGTACCTTTTCTGCACAGCTATATATAGATAAGCAAATGTTAGTTTAAGCATAGTTCTGACGATGGCGTGAGCCGAAATAGCAATCAACTATATTTGTTAAAAATAATTTTGTTGAACTAAAATACATTGCTATTTTTTCACCGTGTTTTAATGGAGTTCTACCAAGTGAATGCCAATTCAATCAATAAACTAGTTTCAAAGATAAAACTAATACAATGTGCGTTTAAATATTTATTAATGCCTCTCGTGATGATAAATTTGTAATGTCGATTTAGTCAAGTCTGGTTCATAACTACTCACTTTAGGACTAATACAAGCGTCTGAACTTTAGGTGTCTATTTAATCTTCTCCTGTTATTACGAAACATAAATTTCATGACTGAAAATATTTCCTTCCATTTGTAAAAAGAGCCGAACGCAAACGAAATGGCAAGGTGTATCTTTCTGCGTGTTTTTTCTTTGCACTTGTTTAAAGTCACCGTAATCAAACTGTTCAAATTTGAATTGTTAAAACTTAGTACGATTCCACATGTTTTGTTACTACCAACCCAAGTTTTGCCTTTTGGCATCTTCAGGCATTCTATCACACGGGTGCATAATAACTGACTTGTACAAATGAATCCAGAATGAACCTGAACTGTACAAAGTTTAATCAATCAAATTTAATATTGAAATCTCATCACGCACTTCCTGTCAATATCACAAATTATTGTTTATAGTTTCCGAAGACTTTTTTGTGTTAATGTTGTATAATTTATTTTTGTATAGAAAGCTTTATTTGCGGAGCACAAGTGGGTCACCCGATGGCCCGCGGGTCTACAGTTGCCAAGACTTGGTCTACAGTCTAGACTACGAATATAAAATATTCTCTCGCGGAATATTAATCTGTCAAAGAGACTCAGGTATTATTACAAAATGACAATAAACTAAAATATTGCTTTGGGTGACTTTAAAACAAATTTACAGCTATTTACCTCACGTGTTTATTATAATAAAAAAACCTTCAAATCAATCTGGATCTATTTTCAAAATATATTTTGTAATGGTGGTCCAAATATCAACTGCCTGTCAAATAACCATCCACTCGTATTAGATAACGTGACTTGGATATCAGCATCTATCCCATAGGTTCCCAAAGTAGACAAACCCACCCCCCTGGACGCGCTGAAGGGCATTGAGAGAGCAATGCTGGCCCTGAGGTAAGTAGTAAGGCGTTGAAAGCAAAAATAGGCCGATGAGATGATATTTACAAATGCCGGATATACAAAAAAAAAAGAAAAGAAAAACCACCCTTATTCACAATATAAATATGCTTTTTTGAACCGAATTTATGTTTTGTTATTTTATAATATTGATTATTACGAAATGTTTTGTTTCCAAAACACCTTTTTCGAATTAAAATAGTCGTCGTAAGGTTTTTCAAAAATATTGACGTTTTTTTATTACTAATATTTTTTTTTAAAACAAACAAATTGTTTGATTATCAAATAAAATTTTTGTGAACAAAGGCTGTCGATCAAAAAAGTTTACAAAACCTTTAATATATCCGACATACTTGGGTTGAGCTATAATTAGTAAAAGCCTCAAAAATAATAATTTGTAAAAATATTTGCAAATTGCTTTTCGATTGCAAAAATATGTCATTCAAAAATCTGGATTTTAAATAAGTTGATGTTAAAAATTAGTGAAAAAATAGACAACGCCTTTCATTATAAAGAGAAAATAACGTCAGAAATTGTCAATATGACAATAAAAAAATAAATAAACTTTGTTTTCGTGTTTCTTGAAATTTATTAATATTTTTATCATAGTATTATATAATTTGAACTGTTGAAATTTCGTACAATTCCACATGTAAATAAGATAAAACATACGAAATCGTAAAAAACAAATCAAATTTTATATTTAAATTTCATCAAGTACCTTTTATTGATATGATAAATTATAGCAGTGCCTGTGTACAATTTTTCTCAATAGTTACGTTCTATCCAAGATGGGCAAACGAATATAGATTTTATATTGAATCAATTTCATTGAAAATGTAAATATTTAAATAAGAAACGAGCCAAAACGATTTGTTCTGTCGAGTATAAACGTAGTAAATTTTGCATTCAACAAGTCAAATAAAGACTTTTGCTTCTCTTGTGTTATAAAAAGTGATTTTTTATGGTTTATTTTATAAAAAAAAATATTTTCATGTTGACTCTTAAAATTGAATTTGTGCAACGATGAAGGATTCAAATTTATGACATCTTTGAATCAGAAAAAAAATCTTCAATACCTTTTCAACAAACGTTAATTGTAGTAAATTAGGCTTACTACAATATAATAAAACAAAAACAGTCATGTTATATATATCAAATTTTATAGTACTGCAACATGTAAAACGCTATTAAGATTTAAGTCACTTTATAATACCATCTATGCTGCAAAAAAATATATAACGCTTTGAGATAATACTCATATAATATATTATATTCGTTGAGAGAGTTAAGTAGTAAGCTATCAAAATTTATACTGACTTTAGGAAGTGCAAAAGTAAAATGAAAAAAATACTATTTTAGGACATTAAAATGAAATTGAGAAGAAAGTAAAATTCTGCTTGTTTTGCCACTCATGATATGGGTTTTGTCTTTCAGCTTCTTTGAACATTCTATCACATAGATGAGGTATTAATGTACTTTATTTTACGTACCTCATTCCACATAAGACTTCATTGTTTTTTACATTATCATTTCCGAAATCAAATGTCACATTAGTAAAAATAAGCATTTTTTTATAATATTTCTCATATAAATATAAAGCTCATAGACTTAGTATATATTGATTGAATTTTCATTCACTTGGTAGAACTCCATTATAACACGGTGAAAAAAATAGCAATGTATTTTAGTTCTACAAAATTATTTTTAAAAAAATATAGTTGATAGCTATTTCGGCTCACGCCATCGTCAGAACTATGTTTAAACTAACATTCGCTTATCTATATATAGCTGTGCAGAAAAGTCACACAACACATCCTCTCTCCTGTTCCAACGGCCTAGCTTGTTACTTTCACACAATCACACTAAATTTTCAAAAAATCTAAATGAAACAGTAGGTGGCTATGACAATAATTTTACATGTGGGACGGAAGTGGTCATTACGGAAACAAATCAGACCACCCCTTTGTAACAGGGTTGGACTAGTGGCGATACTATTATATTAGTTTGTTCGTTAAGAATCCTTTGTGATAATTGATGTCTATTGATTTCCAGCTGTTCCAAAGCCGTCATTCTGCGACCTTTACAACAAAGATGCAAACATTTGGGTGCTGAGTTTGAATTTATATTATGTGATTCCTTAATAATGTGATTAGCGAATTGTGAATCTGTTTTTTTACCGTTGAATGATCTTGCATGTTCCTTAGCTCGAGTAGATATACTTCTATATATACTATATATACGTTTTTATATACTTTTTCTGTGAGATTATTTTTGTATGACAACATACAAATAAATAACCGATGAAATTTTTTACCTGTATGTCAGTTCTTTTGCATTGATTTTGATTAAGTGTCTGATAAAGTCCAAATCCGGTTCGGGAGTGACAGACTATAAAAAAATGTTAAGAAAACATTCTAAATCCTCTATTATTTCTTATAACTATTATATTCTATATATATATTATATATTATGTATTTTAAAGAGTTGGTTGTTTCTAAATGAAGACATTTGTTAATTTCATTGGCCCAATTTATTACAAAAAAAATCTGTTTGACCAAAGCTTCACAGTTACAACATCATTGTCTCTACGGCAAGCAACGTTAAAGTTCCTTGATTTATTCATACAATACGAACATGATTGAAAAATTGTTTTCAATGGCTGTAATGTATGCTAGTAAACAACGAGCGAGACGTTTTATTAAATCGAAAATATTTTACACTCGGGGGCATTGTGTTTTAATTCTATAGAAACTCAAAAATGTCGTCCACGGAATAATCGGCCGGAGTTTTACACAATGCCTTTTAAAACCGAAACTCCTATCGGTTTTTCGTTGTTTCGAGATGAGTTTGCGATTTGCCCCGTGGGATCCGCAGTATTAGACTCGCATTCAATTAGGGAGAAAGATGGCAGACAGATTTGAAAACAGCAGGAGGGGATGTGTTTAATATTCAGCGTGGCCGGCCAATTAGGACAGGCCTATGCCACTGCCACCTAGAGCAGCTGTAACAAACTTTTATCTTCTGAGACTTAGGTCCCAGCCACAGTACGTAGCAAAATCTTGCTTTACAAAGTTCCATTACGATGCTTTGTTTCGTGCTAGATTTCTGGAACAAATAAAAATTTCTAAAGCGAAAGAATCATAAAGCTGTGTTATATTGGTTAAATATTATTTAATATTGGTTGGCTGTAAACATCTTACAGTTAATTTGTATATTGAAACTACAAAATATTATTTATTACCACAATTTTTGCAGTGTTACTGAAGCGTTGGTTTGAAAACGGTATTGTTACGATGGACAAGGTGAATACTAGTATCATTTGTTTTTACCTCAAACAATTGAGGTAAAAACAGATGAAAAACTATGTAATTGAAGATTTAATTAATTCTGTACTATTCACAACTAAACAGACAAATTATTTGTTTTTGTGTTTCTCCCTTATCAGCTGTGGACTCAAGTGGTTTATTGTTTAATTATGTATGTTTAATAACAACTATTTGGTTAATAGGTTTTTAATGCTTGTTCATTAATGACAATAACGTATTTTTGATGATAAAGATGTTTACGTTAATCATTTCTTGACAGAAAAACATTTATAACAATTGCAATGAGTGAAACTGGTCCGGATCATAAAATATATTGCGGAAATATGTACCAAAAATGTGTTTTTATTGTTTAAATACAATAAGATAATCTTACTTTAGACAGATCTCAAACCTTTGCATCTAAACAATACTATCAAATACTTTGCACTAAAAGCTAGATTATTGTATACTGTTTTGTACCAAACAGATGCTCGCTGCGAGTACGAGATAAATGGTGACTTGATATTGTTAAAAGCTTGGGGGGAATAGAGAAAAATTAACTGTTCCCCATTGGACTAATACATATAAAAACCAACTGTATAAATGGCTTGTAAATGTGGCTAAACCTTACTTATACTTTTAACATCCATTTGTAACTTTTACTTTGATTACAAAATGAAGCAATGCTGAAGGCTTTTTGGCAAAGTTTATTAATTTTAAAAGCTTTATAATCACGCACAAGTTCGAAATTATCTGTCTTAAAATAAGTATTTTCGATACAATTTAAAATTATTTTTTTTATACAACTGGTTTATCATTAAATGTGTAACGTGTTCCATTTTTTTATTATTCAGAAGTATTTTAGGCTTTAAAAATTATTCATTTACAAAATAAACGAAAAGTCTAGTTCTTGATTTAAAAATGAAAAGTGGAGTGGGAATATGTAATTAACCATTACAACAATACAGCGTCAATAATAGAAGCATTAAATAATTTTTACTCGAGCACAAGATAGTTACATAATAGTTATTGAAGAAAAAAATATTTTTGACAGATAATATGTCATTAAAAATATCAAAATTGTGACCATGTTGCTTAAAATCGGTTTATTTTACTTGTAATAATTAAAATAACATTTTACTAGACAAAAATAAACGTAAAACCACAAACTCAGACACGTATAAAATATTTTAGATTTATTGACAATATAGCATTAAGATCATAAAGTAAGTAAGTTTATGAAAGATAATGCAGTTTGAAGGCACCATGTATTGACTATTCATTCTCTTTGCAAAACCTGTGTAAATATTCTATCAATGAACAATTTATTTTTACAAACATGCTTTTAAAAAGCTTTATTTGTTTCAAGGTATAATATAATACTTGCCCCAATTATTTAAATTGAAATGAACGTAATAGCGCAGCGTGATCTCGAAGAAAGCTTTCATGTTTGTGAAGCTTTTTCACGGTAATTTCAGTGCGTAGGTTTTAGTATTTATATAGAATAAACCTCCAAATTCTTTTACATATTGATATTTTTTTGCCGCAACTGTATCATGTCGGGAAATGGCATGCGACCTTTTGAGCAAACAAATCTTATGTTTGTTCACGAGATCGTAATTGGCCCTTAAATGTAGCTACACATTATGAAGTTATTTGTTCAGGACTCAATTTGATAAATGCGTCTCGGAAATACGTAATATTTTTTGGAATGGAAAATATTTTAACTTTTTTATGTCTTCGGATTTTTGTCAACACACATTATACATATATATTATAATAAGAAAATTGAAAACTGAAAATCTTCTCAATTTTTTTAATAAAATATGTATCGGCTCTCGAATATTTCTTTGTATAAATTAACTAAAATACTTTAAATTTGAATTTTTACAACGATGTATGATTCTATATGTCTCGTCACAAAAGACTCGGGTTACGCCTTTCAGAATCTTCAGGCATTCTATAACACGGATGCAACAGAACTGACGCACAATATACAGTAAGCATCGTCTATATACCAAAGGAATTAATTACAGGAAGACATAGACCTCAAAGCAAGAACTAAATGACAGATAAAACAAATTTAATAACAATTAACACGATTGCCTGTGATAATTTACATTAACGATTAATCACGTTAATGAGTCATTCTTGAAAGCGTTTTACAACAAAAAATAGTCAAATGTCATTAAAATATAATTGGGTTTATTTTTTTTAATTTATAGAATGAAGATGATTGATGGAATTTCAATATCAAATTTGAATTGTTATAACTTTGTACGATTTCACATGTTTTGTGACAGGTTTGATTAGTTCTGTTGCATCCTTGTAATGGAATGCCTGAAGATGCTGAAAGCGAAACCCGGGTCGTTAGTGACAAAACATGTGGTATCGTACAAAGCTGTAACAATTCAAATTTGCTATAAAATTTACTTTATTACATAACTTCGTAAATATATGACTTCATTAATATTATTAATTATGCATCCATTTCATTTATATAGAACTTGGAATGAGTTCAATATAAGGGAAATGGGTGCATAATTGCTAAATTTTCATTCTATTATACATTCTCAAGTATGTATTTTTATGCAATTATTATATAAATATTTAGTGAAGGTTTATCGAGTAATTGAAAACTCGATTAATTGACGTCATTTCGATAGAACCTTCCAACGAATAAGGGTTGATAATTATTATCATTGGACTAAAAATGGCGTGTTTTATTCCAGCTAAATAATTTGGCGTTCATTTCAGGTTAGCGTCGTAACGGGAATAAGGTTGAGCGCAAACAATTTGTAAGGGGGTTTCATTAAGTGTTTAGATTTATGGGGTACATTGGATGAAATTCGATAGAACTCCCACTTTGGCGTATTTGAAGTCACTCTCGTGGCAGTGACAACCAACCTTTGACTTTGAAATCAAAATAATGGCGGCACTGATAATATGAATTCAATTCAAACGTTTATAATTGAAGTGTTTGTTACTTGCGCGTAGAGAATATATGTTGGAATAGCAATTGTGTTCAATATGCTCGGGGCTAATTAATGCTTCGAATTTATCGAAAATATTAATTAATAATTACCAATCAATTTGACAATGTCTAGCTACACTGATATAATTGTTTGCAATTATTCAATGTATCACTCCTATTCCATAAAAATATTAAATAAATTTCATACCAAGTAACGCTTTTAGTCCAGAATTATTTTAATAATCTGGGGAATTTAGATGTCATTACTTTCTACTACGGAATCAACTGTTCAACGGTTTATTATTTATGAAATATAATAAATGTTAAAAAAATCAATTAACGTCTTGTATTCATTAATTTAAATAAAAATACAAATTAAATTTGAATTGTCGATACTTTGTCCAAATCCACATGTATTGTTACTAATGACCCGGGTTTCGCCTTTCGGCATCTTCACACATTATATCACACGGATGAAACAGAACTGACTGTAGTGACAAAACACGCAGAATCGTTCAATGTTTCAACATTCCAAATTTGATATTGGAATTCTATCAAACAACTTCATTCGATTTATTGATTGAATTAGTATTCACTTGGTGGAACTCTTTTATAACACGGTGTAAAAAATAGCAATGTATTTAAGTTCTACAAAATTATTTTTTTAGCTATAGTTGATAGGTATTTCGGCTCACGCCATCGTCAGAACTTCATTCGATGTCATGCAAAAAGAAAATACTGTTTTAATAGAATATTTTTTTATATTAAATCTATAGGAAATGAAATAAAATTATATTTCTAATTGTTTTTTTTATGAAATAATTTTAAAAAAGTATCCATATAACAGCTAACATTTAATTAGCTATCAAAATTGTTTGATCTTATATCCGGTTGTTATGAGATATATAATATAAATACAAATTTAGTATGCAAGTATTACAAGAATGCTTATTGTGTTCATTACCAAGCTAAAATTAATATTTCAGATAAGCAAAAAGCATTTAATTTGACCATTATATCAATAAGTTTTAAGCGATTCCAAAATCCAGGAATCAATTTTGAGATAGTCCCGGTAACGCGGAACAAAAAGCCCTGATAATCCACGTTTCCCTAAAACACAGCAGACGTCGAAAAAAATAGAATCGTTTCTAATATGAGTTAACATAGTGATGTCTACTGTATGAATAAAAGCATTTGAGCGGTAAAAAAATTGGTTGCAGAGTGTACGGATTCGAATCTTTTTATTGACCCTTAGATTTATTGATCTTTGAATCGATTCATATAATTGTGTCCAACATATAATTTTTACATTTAAGTTATAAGCTTAACAAAAGCGATGGGAAAAATATGACTACAATACGGTGCTCGTGATTTTGTTTTTACTTATCTAAACAGATCGAATAAAATCGATAAAAAAACCAGTTTTAATACTTTAAAACGATTTTTACAGTATAAAATTTGTTTTGAATTGCGTAGAAACTAACAGTTCAGTGAAATTGGAAATACCTTCAAACAAAGATTATTTTGACCTTATTTTATTGAATCTTATTTGTTTGTATCTGATCCAGATAATGAACTGCACGTAATAATGGTTTTTGTCTTATCACTTAACTTATGCCAAATTGGCACTTTATTTTACAATTGTAATTACCCATGCAGTACCATAAAATAAAGAGGTTTTCTTCTTTGCATTGTGATTTTATTGCTAGTTAAGAAATGTAATGATTGATTGCACTTTAGTAAAGCGACTTGTGTTCCAGATATTTGCGTGAAGAAATCATTTTCTTTAGTCCATTTGGTTTCATTGAAAATCGCTGAGAACCACTGCAGAAGTCAGAATAAATTTCATTTAGTATGCATAACACTCCGCCGATTTGAAATTTAACATCTTGAAGCGAGCTCCTTTTGTTTTGTTTATGTTGGGTAATCTTTTAAACAAGACACCATCGGTAACTGTCGGATGGAATTTATATTTCACGCAGAATTGCTGGCTGCTTACGTGATCTACAGTGTTTCATTCCCAATAGAGTTTTTCTCATTTCAAATGCAATTATTAGTGTCAGGTTAATATAATTAACAAGGTTTTTGACTGAAAACCATTATGTATGCTTTCGCATATAAGTTATTAGCATTATTGAACTGGCATTAACTTGGGAGACTCCGTTATTACGCGGTGAAAAAATAGCAATGTATTTTAGTTTTACAAAATTTATAAGGTATATAGTTAAAAGCTATTTTGGCTTACGCCTTCATCAGTTTTACAATAAATTTCTTGAATATACAAGTAAACTTGCATATAATCATAAGTATTCAGAAAATCTTTCTTCGTGATATTTAGTGCAATAACGATTAATTTTTACTATTCAAAATAATAAGTTGGAAAAATAAGGTAACTATGCTGAAATCTGAGTAAGATTTAAAATGAAAAAGAATAACACGGTGAAAAATTAGCAGTGTATTTTAGTTCTACAAAATTTTATAAGATATAGTTGATAGCTATGTCGGCTCACGCCACCGCCAGAACTATGTTTAAGCGAATTTTTACGTATCTTTATATACACCAGTTGTGTACAAAAGGTATGCAATACATCTTCTCTTCTCGTCTAATATCCAAGTTTTATAATGTGATGATAAATTCATAAATGTGTCAAATCGATTTGACACCATTTTGATTGGAAATTATTATATTATCAAGAGTTACTTAGCATTTTATTTGTAATCTGTTTAACTCCATTAAGATATATAAGTTTTCTCAATTCTTGAGCCCTTTGGTATCGTATACCTGCTAATAATCAACTCTCAATTTTTGTATAGTAGTCTTGTAATTCGTATTCTATCTGGGCCTTGTATATTACGGTTATATGGTTCCACAAAAACTTCGTGTTATACAAGGTTTGAAGTTAATGCAAAATAAAGATTTGCGTTTCAAAAAAAAAAAAATCGAAGATTGTTTAAATATAAATATTTACACTATTTTTTTCAATAAACAAAAAAACATTTACATATTAATTGAAAGAAACTTTAATAGCCTAATGAACTATTCATTCGTTTTTGCTATCACTTAGAGTTTTATATTTTTTTACTCTTTTTGAGATCAGTTATGAGTTTTCATCATCGAAGTACTCTGAATTTTGTGTGGCTTTTTGAGCCTTAAACAATTCGTTAAAAAGCGATTTCTTCTCGAAGTCTGCCTTAAGCGTATATATCTAGGTATTTCCTTGTTAGGTTCCAAAATATTTTGCAATTCTCTCTTGGATTTCGAACTCTTTTCCATTATACGATCATTATCAATAAAAATGTAATTCTAATTAGCCAAGTCCAAGCCGTTATTTATTGTTTTTAATTTGAAACATGTAGCTACTTCGCTGCAACTGCTTTTCGAGTCATTAATTGGGATAGGTTCATTCAACATTTTATTTAAATCATTTTTATTCCCTTTAACTGTGTTATATAATGCGTGTTGTATAAAACCTTGTTATAAGTAGTAATGTACACCTAGGTGTACATTACTTTTCTGACGTATTTTATTTCCAATTCAAACTGATATATATCACACATTTATAGTAGCCAAATAGCTGTTAAATAAACCACAAACAAAAGTTTTTCGATACATCTCCATTTGATTGTATCTATCTAACTAATAGAATTCTGTATGTCATCAATCTTAAATGTCACTTAACTGTCACTTCATGATGTGAAAGCTTTTTATTTTAAATAATAAATAAACACATTTTTTGTACTCACTTTTATACTCAAAAATTTAATATTTCAGAGAGATAATTTGATAGTTACAATATATTTGTGAGCGTAATCCAATTTGATTCCGAAGACATGTTATTGACGATTTTTTACTAATTGATATCGAAATAATTACTGTGGATATAGTTTAATAATCTGAAATGCTTCGATGGTTTTCAAGTTCTCATTACGTAAATGATATAAACATGTTTATTTTGAATATTTTGAACTGAAAAATAATTATACGTAATTTGGTGTGTTTGAAGCGTATTCAAACAAATCATCCCCTGGTTTGCTTGTTTCTTCGTGTTATTCTAATGTTATATTAATTAAATTTATTATTTTATCATAATTAGTTAGCCCATATAACCAGGTATTTTGGGTTCACAGAACCAAACTTTATGATAAACATATAACGCAAACAATTTGTATCCGTTTGTAATCATTTTAATGGAAATTTATTACCGGCTGAACCTCGACGTTCGGAGACCTTTTGTCAGTAAATTAGCAAGATGTTGTTAAAATCTCGTAAAGTTGTTAAATAATATAACGCAGTAATTCATTTCAACTAAGTGTTAGGTTAGAGAAAGGACAGTTTTGGGTTAAAAACTTTGAAGAATATATTATATCATGTTTCGATTACAGTTATAATTTTTCACTTAAACATCTATTTGATTAGAATTACTGGGTATTAAAATTTAACAGAAAGTCTCAAAAAGACAATTTATTACAAATTAGTACATCTTAAAACAAAGGGCATCAATTTTTTATCGAGAATAGATGTATTTTAAATATCACAGTCCGGAATTTTGTCTTTGATTGAATTAATTTGTTAAGACATAAAAATAAATAGCTTTGATATTATTTATGAAATCGACTGAACGTGATTGATGGAATTTCAATATCAAATTTAAACTATTTAAGCTTTGTACGATTCCACATGTATTGTAACTAAAGACCTGGGTTTCGCCTTTCAGCATCTTCAGGCATTCTATCACATGGTGCAAGAGAACTGACACACAATGAACAGTTATCATCGATAGGGAATAGATACATAAGTAATCATTATCCATAAGGTTGTTACTAGCATGTATTGTAAATAAATATATATGCTAAATTTATAAATATTTTACAATCGAAAATCAACACATACTAAAAAGCATAGTTGCGAAATTGATATGTTACCGTTGTCGTAGACTCTTCGTGGCTTTATCCATCTGACTTTCTTTTAACACGGTGAAAAAATGTTATACCCCGTGTTATAATGGAGTTCTACCAAGTGAATGCCAATTCAATCAATAGACTTTATTTTAGATATGCTCACTTTTAATAGTTTGAAAAATCGAAGAAAAATATATCTGGCACGTATTTCTTTCGACTATTTCGAGGCCAAAATGAGAATTCTGCCATCCTTAATAATATCAATTTGTATGTTCCAGTTTTTTTTTAAGAAATCGTGGACATAATTTGTCTGCTCTTCCAAAGTGTAGAACCAATCTACCAATGGGGATGCCAATGGTAAGAGCATTAACAATGCTCAACAGTATTGCTTCAAATGTTGACAAATTCCATGTGGACGAAAGTGAGTTCAGGCGAATACTATTTTTTAGTTAAAGTAGATGTTTCATGAGCCTACTTGGTTGACTTTTTTGCAATCCATGTTGATTGTTTTAGTGTGTATTTGTTTAATTTCCAATACTATATTTTCAAATATGTTAACGTTGCAAAAGCAATGAATTTATAATTTGTAAATTTTGTACCGCATTAAAATACGAAAATTGAAAATATGACGAATTAAATAGTTTAAAAAAAGTCTTTCTATCATTGATATGCTGTAGCGCGATTCATTAACGTTATTACGAAACAATTTTACATTATTTGCTCACCCGTTATTGTTAGTATTTTCCTATCGCAAATGAAATGCATTTGCCGAGTGTAAGATATCAAATGACGTCAGCAATAAACTGGTTATTTGTATGCAAAAATCGACGCTGCTGTGAATATTGAGCGTTCATTTTTGTATTATAGAGTAGTGGAACTCAATAAAGAGAGATGGCGTATGGAAAGCTTCGAATACAAAGCTCGTTATGCTCGAAAAAATAAAAAAGTAAACATTATCTACTAATCCTTTGGATGACGAGCTTTTTTGTATTACTATGTCACAAGCTTCACGATCTGCACATAAATATGTTTTCTATAAAATTTAATCTTTTTTTATTTCTTTTGTGGTATTGCTGAGTGTGAAAGGTGTTTCGACAATTCGAAAAGATTTTTTCAAACCAACTGCGTTAAAAAGTTATTTACATTAAAGTTTAATAGTAGGACTTGTACAAAAAAGTGTTAGGAGATGAAAGACTTAAAGTAAATACAGTTTATTTTAAGGTGTAAACTGTTGCGACTTGGTAGAAAGATATCGTATTAAAATAATATTATTATTTTGTATTGTTAAAAACAGAACTGGAGCAAATGATAATCATAAATATGGCTTCGCTCTACGCAAGTACTATTAACTGATGTAATGCCACTAATTATTTTGTTTTTATTTAAATATAAGTTTAGTTATAAAAATGACTGAATCAATTTATAAGTAAATCAAATAAAAATTGAAAGTGTTTAATAAAGCCAACGATGCATTTCATTCTTTACTTATAAAGAAATAACGAGTTGAAAAAATGTCTTCTCGCCACGTCCATAACAAAGATAATACCAACCACACTCATAATTCATATTTATGATAAAAATAACAATGTTTAATATATTAATAAAATACCCTAACGTGTGGTTTGTCTGAAGATTTCAGAGAAGCAAAACACGTGTCATATATAAAGTATTAACACACTTGGTAATGATGGAATTTACAATATCGATTCAGTTTGATGGAAATTCGAATTTGAATCTTTGATCATTTCTCCAAGTTTCCTCACGACTAGGGTTTCGCTTTTAGAAATCTTCAATAAATATCAACATTATTTCAGATTTATCGCCTTAGAGTCTATATTGTTTCCTGTGTATTTTCTTTATATTTAAAACCCAATCAAACTATTTTTTGTTGTAAATCCTATTGCATTTGTGTGATAGAATTTTGGTAGGCAAAACCCGGGTCGCTCGTGAATAAAAAATCATCTGGAATTTTAAAAACTTAAATTATTCGAATAAGAAAAAACAAATAAATATTTTTTTTATTGATTGAATTGGCATTCACTTGGTAGAACTTCATTATAATACGGTATAAAAAATAGCAATCTATTTTAGTTTTACAAAATCATTATTTTGGATATAGTTGATAGCTGTTTCGGCTTACGCCATCGTCAGAACTATGCTTAAACGAACATTCGCTTATCTATATATAGCTGTGCAGAAAAAGTACACAATACATCTTCTCTCGTGTTACTAAACTAAAAAGGCGGCAATATCGATAAGTTAACATATGGCATGAAAATGGTATATTACGGAAGCAAAAAAGCACCCCGCAGAGGGTTAAGCAATGGTGATCGACATATATTAGTTTATTCGTTAATTAGGAATCTTAACGAACAACTTATTCTTAACGAACGCTATCTAGAGCTATCAACTATATCTAAAAAAATAATTTTGTAGAACTAAAATATATCGCTATTTTTTACACAGTGCTTTAATATTTTTTATTGAGTACTTAAATGACACAGTATCCTATTATGTAAGTGTAACTTAAACTATATCACCATCCTTGGCTAGACACATAATTTTATAACAGTTCACAAAACATTAATTACATTTCATAAACAAATAATATTATTCAGTTGTGACAGCTTTAATATAAATGATGAGCACGCTTCTGCCCCTGAGTCAAAATAAATTTGGTGATAACAAAGAGAAGAAATGTTAGCACTTTTGATGGGCTAAAACACTGAGAATTTACAATTATTTTAGAACACCATTATTAATTAGTTTTGATATCGCTTGGCTGGTACGGATTCAAAGTAAATTTAAAAGTGTTTGTTGGAATTAATTACTTTTTTAACAATGCAGTATCCAAATAAATAAGTTACATTTGATTGTTACAGAAGCAATGATTCTCAGTTATTGTCAACTTTTTTAATAGTCTTCTTTTAAGTATTTGGTTAACATGTACGAAATAATGTAGTTTCTTACAATCAATCATTTTTTTTGTAAAAGCTTGTTATAAAAATCACAATATATTATAAACACATTTTATAACCGGAACGGGTATCAATCGACACGACTATTAATGTACATTTAACGATATTCATAAGGATTGAAGGCTGCGATAATAATGTTTAATTCATCATGCGAACTATGTATAATATCTATAATCCAACTATTTGAACTTAGTATCAAATTAACCAATTGCATTTTAATGCTAGTTGATTATTGAAAAACTTTTCAAATTTGAATTGTTGTAAGTTTGTACGATTCCACATGTTTTGTCACAAACGACCCGGGTTTCGCCCTTCGGCATCCTCAGGCACTCCATCAGACGGATGCAACAGAACTGACTGTCAGATGTGTGTCATGATGTGACAGTGGCAAAACATGTGGAATCGTACAAAATTACAAAAATTCAAATTTGATATTGAAATTCCATTAAGCACCTTCAGTCGATATCATAAAAAAAAACCTTTCATTAAAATATCATTATCTACATTGTGAAAAAATAGCAATGTATTTTAGTTCTACAAAATTATTTTTAACAAATATAGTTGATAGCTATTTCGGCTCACGCCATCGTCAGAACTATCAGTAATGGCGTGAGCCGAAATAGCTATCAACTATATTTGTTAAAAATAATTTTGTAGAACTAAAATACATTGCTATTTTTTCACCGTGTTATAATGGAGTTCTACCAAGTAAATGCCAATTCAATCAATAAATTATCTACATTGTTTATTAAAATTATCATTTCCAAAAGTGCATAGAGTTTTTATCAAAGCAGTAGATTTTGTAAATATATTGAGATCCATGTTTAAAGATGTATGTGTAATATGTAATTCGTCTTGTATATAACTGATGCAAACTGTATACCGTTGTTAGTTCAATTGCACCAGTGTGTGAGAATGCCTGTAGATAATGTAAGGTGAAACCAGGTCGTGAGAATCAAAACATTCGGATATGAAAAAACTGTCAAAAATTCAAAATTGTATTAAAATAATGTTCGTTGTAAGAAATTTAAGACGAATTAGAAACGAGTAAAGAAATAACTCTATAACATGAGATTGCGTTAGAGCATTTAAAAAATACTAATAACTTTAATGATTAAATTAATATTCAGTTCGAAAACCATTGGTTTTGTTTACCTGAAAATAGTTTACTGTTTTTAAATGGGTTTGTTTCTAATTTTTTATTTTTTCAGTTAATAATGCACACGATGAATGAAACTTTTGTTTTTATTTTAAATATCATGACTTCCTATCAAGAAGTGGCATTTTATATTTAATGCAATTAAAATAACCATAAATGTTTTGGTCTATAAAGGATGACAATAGATAGCAAAACAGTAAATGAAAAATAAGTAAGTTTTAGTCTGGGAAAAATTCTGAAAAAATGATATTTGAAAACTGAAGAGTTGATTGTTGCATACGAGTAGATTAGTAAATAAAACAAAGCAACAATAAAGTAGAGACTATTTTAATTTGAATAAACTGGAATTATTATCTATTGTTTTTTTTATATTTTGATTTAAAGCACCGTTTATTATCATTATACTGTAAAATGTGAGAGAAGTATTGAAAAAACTGTGATTTGTTATTAAAAAAGAACACAATAAAAACCACAAATATTCATGTCTTCCAATAGAGCACATAAAGTGCCAAAAAAAACTATCACAACTCAAATCACTCTTAAACTTTTGATAAAGACAAATGACTTCCCGGTTCTGCTCTTTAACAATAAGCTTGACATCGGCTACTGTAGTTGTTTGTTATTGCTAATTACAGTTACTTGGAAAATGAAACATTAATTATTATTTATAATGATCAATGTCCAATGATGATGGCTCTTTGTGATGAATTTGTTTTAACTGTAGAGTTTTCCTAATGCAAAAATCTCTTGGCTTGCAATATGACATTCTTGTAGATTTCATAACAATGGGAACTATTCTATACGAAGTCTTCTTTTTTGTGAACGTTGGCATCGAGAGTGTAGAATTAATGTTATTTTGTTTTGAAAAAGTCATAAACTCTATCAGCATATTTCATTGAATTTTTGTTTTACTTAACTCAAACCATAAAATGAAAAATGTTTTATATTGGCAGATAGCATGATAAATACCATTAATATAACATAAGAATGAAGTCCAGTAGAAATACTATGCCTTAGTGAAGCGTAAAATATTAACCAACTCGTGCTTGTACTGATTCGCTCACAAATATAGAACAAAAGCTTTCGCGCAATTCGAAAGCTCATTTTGACTTTTTATTATTAGAAGAATTCTTATATTAAATTTTCAAACGCTTAGCTGGGTTATTTACGCGTTTATTACGAAGGAAAAAGCTATGATGATTTTTTTTAATAAAGAATTTTTACACATTCTAAATGGCTAGGCGTTTTTACATATAAAAAAATCATTAAGCGTTTTATTGTGTAAGTATACAGTTAATGTTTAAAAGCTTTGTAATTGCTGTGAGACGTGTTTTTTTTTTTCCGATGCAATGTTTTGCATCCGCTGGAAGACTAGATATATTGACAGGACCTCATTGAAATGAAGTGTAAAACGCTCATGATAAAATTCTATATGACGTAAAGATTAGGAAGAAACAACGTAAATGTCAATTTTCAAAATTGTTCAAACGGTAAAAATATGTAATAATTTTCATTATTCAAAGTCAGTTTAGTATTAATTAATTGACAAACAATATTTGTAAGTGTTTTTTTTTTTTTGTATTAATCAGGGCTGTAGAGTCGGAGTCACTAAAACGAGAGACATCGACCACTTTTTCGATTATACGATTTGAACTGAACTAACTGAC
This sequence comes from Himalopsyche japonica, assembly GCA_028555115.1. NCBI lineage: Eukaryota > Metazoa > Arthropoda > Insecta > Trichoptera > Rhyacophilidae > Himalopsyche > Himalopsyche japonica. The sequence continues at coordinate 591,599 of JAHFWJ010000347.1, forward strand.
GATGGGTGAGCCGAAATAGCCATCAACTATATTTTAAAAATAATTTTTGTAGAACTTGTTACATTGCCATTTTTTTCACCGTGTTATAATGGAGTTCTACCAACTGAATGTCAATTCAATCAATAAATTGTTAAAATATGTTTATTTGTCTTATAAACCTGATTTATATATGAATTAATAGAGTGACGAAACGTTAAGAAATATATATATAATAAAATTAAACGTTCCAAATTTTTTACTTTTACCAAAGTGATGAAAATAAAAACACAATTATTTAAAAAAAAAAAATAATTGGATGCAAATAATTTTACTTCACAAATAACGTAGTAAATATGTAATCGCGAAATGGTTTTATTATGTGTTGAATTAATTGGTAGTTAAAGAAGGCAGAGATTTTGATGTACTCAAAATTCATTCAGTATAATTGAGTTGAAACAAGGCTGTTACGTAGATAACAAGCATAATTTAAATATATGTTATGTTATCAAAGATTTTTCAGATAATCTTTGGGCAAAATAGTTGGCTATGCTACTTTTGAAATTATTTTGTTTCTCTCGTGCAACTGGGAGGCCATATTTTTCAGATAAAAAAATATCGACATAAAATACTTTAATGTTATTTTTTGTGATAAAATTTTCCATTTGTAAACATTACTAATTACAACTATCTCATTATTGTTTGTAAAAATAATTGAAAACAATTATTTGAAATGTTAATGTAAAATAGAAACAAAGATTTGATACATAGTTTATAATGATAGTAAAAATTATGGTTGAAGAAGTCTAAAATTTCAGATGTTTTATCTTTTACAACTCAAATTTTGTTTTCCAGCATCTTCTGGTATTGTGTCATATACACGAAATAGAATGGACAGACAGTAAGTGAAATTCGAACTGTTACAGCTTTGTAAAAATCCACATGTTTTGTCACTAACGACCCGGGTTTCGCCTTTCGGCATCTTCAGGCATTCTATCACATGGTTGCAACAGAACTGACGAAAATAAACAGTTAGCATCGTATATATATTAAAGTCATTAATTACAGAAAAACACTTACCCCTAGGTAAGTAGTAAATTACAGCTAAAACAAATTAAGCAATATTAATCTAATAATAATTAACACAGTTACCTGTAATAATTTTCATTAACGATGTTATTAGTGAGTCATTCTTGAAAGGGGTTTTTTTTTCAATAAATATTAAGCAACTGACAACTTTGTTAGATGATTGGTATTTATTGAAAAAAAATTGTTATGTTAAGTTAATTGTTACTAGGACAATATTGTTAAATTTGTTTTAGCTGTAATTTACTGCTTGCCTATGGATAGAATGCTTGAAGATGCCGAAAGGCGATACCCGGGTCGTTAGTGACAAAACATGTGGAATTGTAAAAAATTGTAACAGTTCAAATTTGATATTGAAATTCCATCATGCAACTTCAGTCGATATCATAAATGAGACAGTAAGTAGTTTCCATCGCTTACATACAAGGAATTAGGATGAGGAATTATATTATAAATATTTACCACATACCTGAAGGTATACCATTAGCGGAATATATTTATGTCACATAGAGAATACAAGAAAGTGAATCGAAAAAAGTCATTTTCAGATGTTGAGGTCGCATACGCGTGTGTTCTTTCCCCCTTGCGAATTATTGCAATTTGTAACAAAAAATCTTTGAGGATCTCGAACAGAAACACTCTTGGATTAAAACGATTAATCGGTACTGTCTTCATCATAATTATGTAAAGATGAGAGATCGCAGGGTTATAATGCATGCGTATTTGTGTAATGGTAATGATATTAATAAGCAATACTATAAACCAAGGCTTCTCAAACTTTTTCGGTTTCCGGTCCCCTTAAAATATCAAATTTATTTGCGGTGCGCCAAGTCAAAACAATTAATATTTTCTTCATTTGCGATTGATGTATCTTTACCTTTAATGTTGTCTACAATTTTTATTTAATAAATAAATAAAAACTCCCAACACACACACTTTATAGCGAAAAATTAAAGGAAAATACTATTTTCTTTGCAATAATATAATATACAAAATTTCAGCTGTCCATTTGATTTGAATAGGTGAGTTAAAAAACTAATTAACCATGTATTTCAAATTCGCACAGAAAATATTGAACACGTCTGTTCGATTAATATAGTTAATGGGTTGAATAGATTTGTTGTTCACTGCACACTTCTCAAAATTCGGAATAGAACTTGATATTGTGACCCTCATATCTAGTTCAACGATATTTACTTTTTAATACCATGACCGCCGAAAAAAGGAAATTTTTCACTGCCCCCTACACATACAGTTTGGGAAGCTCTACTTTTAGCTGTAAATGGAGAATGTATGTTAAATGTCTATGATTATTAACAATTATAGATATAAGTCATTGCTATGTTTATTTTTAATGATATAAGGGTTATGAACCTATATTTTTCTGTGCAGTTTATTGCATACTACTCAATCGACCCTGCGGTAATCAATTTTGAGTGAGTAACGTTGTCAAGCTACAGGGCACACCCCATAAAACGGTCGAAAGCTCGTTTCAGTTACCACTAGGATAAATGCAATGCTGTTAACGTTTTTAATGGCTCGCGTACTCGATACGAAAGCGTTTGCTTAGTACTTTTTGTATTAAGTTGTTCATTTTTTTGTTGAGCTGATTTTGTTTCTAGATTTTTATTACAGTATTTAAATATATTAAAATGAAATTAAAACAAGTTACGTGTGATATATCAATTATTTTCTTTTTTTAAATATTTTTTGGCATAAGTGTGAAATATAAATTCATTTAAAAGTCATGTATGTACGAGGCCCGATTTCAAATGAATTTGTTGGATGGCGTTTGTTGTGTTGGTTTTGAGGGCGTCAATTATCTACGGCTTATTTTTAAAGACTTGAAATTGAAGATAATTCCAAAAGAAGAAGAATACTAAAAGCGTTAAATTGTACAGAATCTTTATCCAAATTTGATTATCTGTACACGTTGATCAAAACTTCAACATTTTGAAGTAGTTTTCCGAACTTAATTAAAAATATGACAAAGAATTTGGCTGATGCAATTTTAACACAATGGTTGCTATTATCCTATGAATTTTAAGCGTATCAATTGGAAAACATTTATAAAATATAATATTACCATTTTGCAAAAACAATCTCACTCATAACCATTCAATTTTTAAAATTCTTCAAAGATAATAAAAAATCCCTTGCGCTCTATTTAGCAAACGCATAAAATGTAATGTTTTACCGATCATTAAGTACGTAAGTTAATACAAGAGCTTCTATATCGAGAGCAGTCTCTGAGAGCTTAAAGCTCCGCCGCAGCCTAAGGCTCGTGTATATCGTCCAAGCTAACAATGTAACCTATTTTTATGCTAAGCAGACCTCTACAAGCTCACTTACACTAATAAATTCAAGTCTTGAGGGTACTATGCAGTCTACGGACCATAAAAACATCGTCATTTTATTAAAACTACCCACTTTGCTATGTTCAAAGTAGCCAACTGACATTATAACCAAAAACCTGGCAGTAAAGGAACCTTAACCTAAACTTTATAATATGGTTAAATATAAATGCGATATAAAATTGTACACATAGGTTTCATCAAAACTAATATTTTTAAGAAGTAAACATTTTTAAAACGACAGAAAGAAGATGTTTCATTCAAATGAAAGGTGACTAATTACGTGACCTTTTTCACAACTTGATTGTGTATATCACACCAAATATTATCTTCTCAACAATATTTGTAAGCACTTAATAAAAATTAACGACAAATAAAGATTATCGTTAATAACACAACAATTGATTAAGTTTTTAAAAATGATGATATTTAGTAATAATTGATAACTAATGGAATGAATAACAAGGGATCGAGAAGCTGTTTTTTGTCTCCTAAGCAGTTTTGAATCTTTTTAAATTCGTCATAGTTTTTCAAGAACTAAATTATATCTTATATTATTATTTATACATTAAAATAAACATTATATCTCTTTTTATAGATTCAACACAAATAATATGTTATGACACGGTGAAAAAATAGCAACGTAAATACAAAGCAAAACATATTATTGATTAAATTGGCATTTACTAGGTAGAACTCCATTATAACATAGTGAAAAAATAGCAATGTTTTTAAGTTCTACAAAATTTTTATAAAATACAGTTGATAGCTTTTTCGGCTCACGTCATCGTCAGAACTATTCGACTCACACCATCGTCAATAGTTCTGACGATGACGTGAGCCGAAAAAGCTATCAATTATATCTTATAAAAAATTTGTAGAACTAAAATACATTGCTATTATAATGGAGTTCTACCAAGTATATGCCAATTTAATCAATAATATGTATTGATTTGTATAACACCACGGACATTTGAATCTTGTTTAATTTTACGCTAATGTAACTGATTTTAATTGTTGAAACTTCTTCCACATGTTTACTCATTTTTGACCTGAACGATTTTAATCTTTATGTATCCTAAAAACACGAGTGCAAAAGAATTGATGCGGTATCAAACGGAATAGAAATCAATTATGTTATATATATATATCAATTGAGATATAACGCCTGAAGATACCGAAAGGTTAATTTAACCCGAGACGTTAGTTACAAAGCATGTGGAATCGTAAAAAAAATTACAATTTAAATTTGAAATTGAAGTTTCGTCAAACACCTTCAGTTGATATCATACATTGAATGTCAATCAGTATTCAGTGCAGCGTGTTCAGATATAAATTGAGAGGTCAAGCGATCTGAAAGAAACCAGGTGGCATTCTGATAAAAGAGAATATCTGTGAAAAATTGCAACATAATTCTACCTTTAAAAGACTTTTGACAACCATGTTTGCCAAGCTCATAAAACAGTTATTGAACAGAGCTTTATTCAGTTTTGCTTTAAAAATCTCCTGAAAATCTATCGGGTGAAGAATTGAGTGACAAAATTGTGCTTGTATGAAAACGCTAGATGTATAAATTTGATATTGCTTATCTGATACGTATTTTAAATAACACCTTTATGGCGTCAATTATCTAATAAATCTTTTGATTTTTTTTGTAATGACAGGAAGTATTGTATTAAACAGAGACCAGAAATTAAAATTTGATGCCAGACGATATTATACGACTAGCTTCAATAAGAAATAATTCAATTTGGGTGCCATATATTACATATGTTAAATACAGTGAAACAAGTACCTATATAATATTTCTTGTGGTACTCGTAAAAGGTAAATAAATAAAAACATATTTAGCCCTTAAACTACTTAGCAGTAAAACAATATTGCAACACCGAATATTTTAAAAATTAATTCAAGTTATTGATTGTGCTGGTGTTAATAATTCATATAGTAATTTCTCAAAGCGAATATGTTAACGATTTCACATGTTTTGTCACTAACAACCCAGGTTTCGCCTTTCGGTATCTTCAGGTATATCACACAGATGCAGTAGAACTGACGCACAATTAACCGTTAGCATCGTCTATATACCTATATATAATATGGAATCGTACAAAGTTTCAACAAAACAAATTTTATATTGAAATTCAATCAAACACCTCCAGTCGATACCATAGAACATGCTTAAATAAGTGAAAGATTTGATATTTACAACTTATTTAAAGTGTTAACTATCAACGCTCTTTTATCAGCAGTCTCAAAAATTTTTAAAGCGTTAAAAGTCAGAAAGTTAATGGTACAATTTTTTTTTTTTATTTAACTACTTTTTGTAAATTGTTTCTAAGCGACTTTCTCAAATAACGTGTTAATAAAAAGTAAAATTACATTAGGAGAGACAAAAACTATAAAGGAAAAGAAAATTTAAAGTGTTACACTCTACTTTGGGAATGTAGTTAGATTATATCAAATATTCTCGTTTTAAGTTGACATAAAGTCTCTAGAAGTTTTTTTCAAATTGCCAAATCGTACAAACGGAGATTTTTCGGAGACAGCTTGCCGAGCTTTCGAAGCTCCACTCAGTCCGTAATGAGATGCGATACGACAAATTTAGCCGTAACTTTGTAACAGTATCATGCGTACTATGGAATATTTTAAAATTTACTGATCTTGACTTAGATTTTCGGAGCTGTGTTTTTACTTTAAGTGGATCGTTATAGAGTAAATCGTGAAAATTTGACAAAACGTATAAGTAGTTAATTTTTTGTCAAGATAATGATTTACGCAGAAGCTCATTCGATGTTTTTTAGAATCAAGTACTGTTAGGCGGTCTAAGTGTAATAAATAGTTGCGATGCTTTTAAAAAGTGTATTTTGTATTTCCGTTTTTAAAAATTTTCCGTTTCAGAAAATTTAGCTCATTTTGCTATTTTTTTTAACTCTTTGAGGTGGAGTCCCTCTTGATTTTCAAATAGTTCCAGTTTTATTATTTGAGTCAAAGAACATATCTTTTGGTGGTGACATTCGAATAAAGTATAAAATGATGAAATATAGAAAGGTTTCTTTTAATTGTACTATTTTTTAAGTGTTTAAGTGTTTCAAGTGTTAGTTTTGCAATAATATATTAATTAATTTATGATATCGACTGAAGGTGCTTGATGGAATTTCAATATCAAATTTGAATTGTTACAACTTTGTACGTTTCTGCATATTTTGTCACTAACGACCCGGGTTTCGCCTTTCGGCATCATCAGGCACTCTATCACACGGATGCAACAGAACTGACTATAATGTATTAATCTGATAAGATAAGGAAATACACACTTGACCTGGTATTCAATGATGGTTCAGGTAGTGAGCGTTATAATATTATAATTAACTTGACGTCAAAATATTGTTACTTTCTTTGTTAATGATCAACTCAATCTTCCCAACTCCCCTTGTTGTAGCCTTTACGTGAGATCGGTTCAATGAATCGACAATCTCATGACGTAAATTCTTATGTTTCATCAGTAGATGTTTGATAGTAGGTATTCTCTATATGAAAAAAAAAAGAAAAAAAAACCATTTGTATTTAATGAAACTTGATTGATATTTATTGAAAAACCCCTTTCAAGAATGACTCATTAGCAAGATCGTTAATGAAAATTATTACAGGCAATTGAGCTAATGATTATATTGTTAAATTTGTTTTAACTGCAATTTACTTCTTGCCTAGGGGTAAGTGTTTTCCTATAATAATTAACTTTAATTTTTAAATTACTTTAATTATTAATATAAATTTAATAATTAAATTAATATATATACGATGTTAATTGTTTATTTTGCGTCAGTTCTGTTGCATCCGTGTGATATAATGTCTGAAGAAGCCGAAAGGTGAAACCTGGGTCGTTAGTGACAAAACATATGTAATAATACAAAATTGTAACAATTCAAATTTGATATTGAATTCCACCAAGCACCTTCAGTCGATAACATAAATGATAATAAAAACCCATTTTTTACTACTTATTTCCACAATATATTTTTTCGCTCATCGCGAGCATTATTTACTGATCTTGGTCGAACAAATATTGTGGAGATAAGTAACTAACAATTTGTTTTTATTATTTAAAATAGCATCCATCATGAAGTGACATTTAACACCTAAAAAGGAAATATCTATGAATATTTTGCTGTTGTATACCTTAAACGTTTATCTTTCAATTATCAATTGTTGAAGCAACCTTGCTTCAAAATAATAAATAAATCACTTTAAAAATTTATTACAAATTCGTTGTAAGTCAAAACAAACAAATTTAAGCTCTACGTGCGAGCTATATTTAAAAATTAAGTGTAATCTTTTTCTCAAGTGGATTAATACATGTTTGTACATGTGAAGCTCTCCACATTAAGCCATTAATTGGTTTTAGAAAATGGTCGCGTAAGCTTAAGTCGTGCGAAGGTAATTGAATTTTACTTGAGTAAAGCAGGTATGAGGCAATAAGACAAAAACTAACTATTGCTATAGTAAAAAAATGAAAATCAACTTGTCTTAGATTTGATTTTTGAATTCAGTCGAAATATAAAATTGTTGTTCTTGAAGTTTGAGTGTAACCATTCAAAACAAAAAACAGATTTGAAAACCATATTTAAATCTATAGAATACACAGTGTAAAATGTGACAAGATACAACACTGAAGTAACATCTAATCACAGAAAGAACTAACTAATTATTGTTCGTTTTCAAGATAAATTGATATTTTAAAAATATAAAAAACATTTCTTAGTTTATTGATTGGATTGGCATTCACTTGGTAGAACTCCATTATAACATGGTGAAAAAAATAGCAATGTATTTTAGTTCTTCAAAATTATTTTAAAAATACAGTTGATAGCTATTTCGGCTAACCCTATCGTCACAACTATGCTTAGCTGTGTAGAAAAGGTACACAATACATATTCTCATATTTTTAGTACCTATATCTACAATATATTTTATGTTCAGGACCAGTTGAAAATGTTTGCGATGAGCGAAACGGGTCCTGATTATAATACACATGGAAATAAGTACTAAGAAATGTTTTTTATTATTTAAAATATCATGCATTTTCATCAAGAAGTGACAGTTAACACATTAAAAGTAAGAAGTTAACGAACAAACTAACATAATAGTATCGCCACTTGTCCAGCCGTTGCACAAAGGGGTGGTCTGATTTACTTCCAGAAGGATCACTTCCGTCCCACATATAATCTTATTGTCATAGACACCTATTGTTTCATTTAGAATTTTGAAAATTTTGTGTCATTGTGTTAAAGTAACAAGCTAGGCCGTTGGAACAGGAGAGAGGATGTGTTGTATGCCTTTTCTGCACAGCTATATATAGATAAGCGAATGTTAGTTTAAGCATAGTTCTGACGATGGCGCGAGCCGAAATAGCCATCAACTATATTTGTTAAAAATAATTTTGTAGAACTAAAATACATTGCTGTTTTTTACACCGTGTTATAATGGAGTTCTACCAAGTGAATGCCAATTCAATCAATAAGAAGTTAAGCTTCAGCTGGAAAAAGTATCCCATAAAAAAATAATAAAAATATTTTTTTTAAATGATTGGGCTTTCATTAAATAAAACAATAATATAAATTTCATTTAAAAAATTGATACTTAGGAAAAAATATCAACTTTGAGATGGTAGGGTTTGGTGTGAATTAAAAAAACATCAGTTGGCATATATAATTTTGATTTTTCATTTTTGAACTTATTTCATGGTAGAAGATTATTTGTTTGTGAGGATTAACAAATTATGGAGGGTAATTTTAAGAAAATTTTTGGGAATATAAAAAGATTATCGTGTTGACATATTATATTTAAATTCTATCGAGAACTCTTATTAGAAACATAAAATTACATGAATTTGTAAAGTAAAAAATATTATCATTACGAGAATAAAATCGTTGACAAAACTTAAAAAAGTGAACAAAACACGGTAAATAAAATTTAAATAACATTTTTGTGCTTTTATTTAATCGAGCCAGCGTAAATATAAATTGCTTGTGCGTAGACCGCTGAGCCCAAAAAGCTCTACGCCGTAGACCCATACGCCCGTAGCAATGCGACCCTAGCATGACCGCCCATAATAATGTGTTCGTCGGCCGCAACATTATTTTACTGCCTTACCAAATGAACACTTGTTTAAGCCTGGATGTTTTGGACACAGCTTTTACGATTGGGATTTTTTTAAACCACGCACATTCTTTGTCTCATTGGTGGAGATTTTTTCGGTGATATTTAGTCATATTTAATAGATGTCTCTATCATAAAAATCTTATAAACTATAAGTCACTTAAAAATGGTGTGTGTTAACTGATTTCTGTTGAGATAAATAAAAGATAGTACACCGAATTTTTCATGAATTAATTATAATATATAGTGTTCGCATAGACCAAACATTGTGGAAACAAGCTATGTATTTTTTCACCGTGTTAATTTTCCAAGCTATCGTGGAAAACTAATCTACACTTCTAAAAATCTAGATTGTATGCTAAAAAAATCAACGGTCGCACGAGATTTTGGCACTTTAATATTTTTAATACACTGCAATCGATTGTCTTTTTCTTCCTTTGTTAATTTAAATCTCCAAAGTGATTGATATATTGATTTGCAATATTTGTTGCAAATTGATGATTTCGACTGAAGATACTTGATGGAATTTTAATATCAAATAATAATTGTTGAAACATGGAACGATATATGTTTTGTCATTTACGACCCGGGTTTCGTCAGTTCTGTCGCATCCGTGTGATAAAATACTTGACGATGCTAGAAACAAACCAGGATCATCAGTGACAAAACATATTGAATCGTGCAAAGTTTCAACAGTTAAAATTTGATATGCTTCAATGTTTACCTGTTGTGTGCCAGTATAGCAATTCTAATAATAAAAAAATAAATTAATATATGCATTTAAAGAGAAGACTATTAATTTATAAATGCTATGTTTTAAAAGTTTATTCTTTTGATGAATTATAACTACATTATATGGCACAAGCGGCAACATTTCAGTTATGTAAACGTTAATAACAAAAACCTTCAGTTCATAGATAACGTGAATATTTGCACTCATACAAGAGGTTTATATAGTATTTGCCAAAACAAGTAATTATTTTTTTACAGTATTCATAAATACGCTGCTGTAACAAAGTTTTATTTTTAGCATTAATTTTGGTTGTCTGTTTAATACAGAGCTAAAATTTTAAATCTGAATATTTGTGCATTGGTTTTTCAGTTTCAAGTTAAATGGAATGAATACTTGAAACGTTTTGGTTTATTTCATTACAATTTAATCAAATAATGAAGACAATAATTGATAAGGTTAGTTATGTTATAACTTGTAATTTTCTGCTGATATCTTCTTCCAATTCACTTTTGTATCTGAAATATAACATTATATATACTGTTATCAACTGCATGGCAGTCTGAGCACTTGCTCTAAAGGTGCAATAAGCTAACAGTATCGCTTGGTAAACTCAATTAAATATTCAAAATTGGTTTGGAACATCAATATAAATATAATTAGCCAAATTGATTGAGTATATTAAATGGAATCTTAGTGTCGAATTCGAATTGCTTAAAATATGCGAGCGCTATTAAGCAATTAATTAAGCCAAATAAAACTAATTGGCAGGAATTATATAAAATTGTGGTTATATGCATTATTTTTTACAATAAACTGAATATTGTTATTTTTTTACCTTAAGTTTTACATACCGAGTCATAATAAAGACATTTTTTTAAATAAATAACCTTGATTATATCAGTTGATAATGCTCATACTGACAGAAGTCGGCTGTAATATTATAAATTTTTTTTTTGATCAAGACCAGCAGTTGATAATGCTCACAATGAGCGAAACCGGTCCTGATCAAAATATATATTGTGGAAATAAGCACTAAAAAATATGTTTTTATTATTTCAAATATCATGTCTTTTCATCAAGAAGTGATCAGTTAACACCTTAAAAGTGATTAACTAAATATAACGATATTTTTGATCTTTATTTATTAGTTCCATATACAGATATCATATTATGATATCAACTCAAATTTTTGAATGAGCAACCTTAATTTAAATCAGTTGATAATGTTTATGCTTAAAGAAATCGACCGTAATCATAAAAATATAGAATTGTAAAAATACTAATTATAATTGTGTTTTATTATTTAATCTAAAGCCTTTTCACTAAGTAATGACAGTTAATACCATAAAAGCTACTCGGGAAAATACATAAAGACAAATAATAACCCTTATTGTTAATAAATGAACATTTATTAAGTAAATTTATGTATTACAGTACATCATTAAATTGAACAAATAAGACAATCACTTACGAATTATTAGTCGTCAATACTACCAGGTTGTTACTCTTTTTGCCAAAAGATAAAAAACCATAATCCTTTTTTTTATATATGATAAATATTTGACGTTTTCTCTTGTACAATGTTTACCATATTCTCGTTTCGTTAATTGGATTTCCAATTATTATCAACATGATGCTACCTAATCCAGCAAGTAAATAAAATTCGTCAAATAATCTCTACTTTTCCAACGGTATCATGTGACAATAGACTTTGTTCGCCTGGATTGATTTCCGTAAGCCATGGCGTTTTGTCGTTTGACTTTTTAAGCTAATGGCTATCGACCTGTTTAGCGTTATGCATGGGCAGAATACAAATCACCTCAGGATAAAACAGCCCAATTTACGCTTTGTGTGGGTTAGATGAAAAAAATATCGTGTTTATTTTTTGACAATACATCGATGAATTCGTTATGTCCTAAAATTGGATTTGCGGACGTTCGTACGTTATTTTTTACGAAAAAGATTGATAAGTTAAATAAAACAACAATACATTCAACAAATTGAGTATTTGAGCAAAAATTTATAAGGAATTATATAAAAATAATAAATTAATGTTACAGTGATTTATATCAAAGAAATTACACTAGCTTTCACTTATTAGCATAAAGGCTATATCAAATTTGAGTTGTTGAAAATTGTACAGTTCCATATGCTTACGTTGTAAATCTTATTTATGCCTCAAATGAAAGACAAACGCTATAAAAAATAACACTGGTTCTCATTTAATCTTCTGTTGACTTATCGGGTACATAAATTATGTTATTATACTTGATTACTTAGTTCGCAACTTAATCGCAAAAGTTATATGAAACGATGGCTGAGAAATAATATTTTATCAATTATTGTTTGTCTAATTGTAATAAGCAGGTTAGGTACTATTTTCATGACTTCTGATGATGGTGGAAGTCCATTAAAAGTATGAATAGGATTTAAGCTCCGAACGTAGCATAAAAGCTCCAGCACTCTTTCTTACAGCCCAAGATGCCGCTAGTTAATCACATAAAACCCATCGCAAGTAGAAACGGAAGTAAAAGTTCTATAAAAGTTACATACCTACCCTTCGACAGGGGCGTGACGTTTTTTTTAGTGAGAGAAATTAAAGGTGTCGCAAAATATGCAAAGTTTTATATGACGTTACGGTAATTATTTTGTTATGAAGGGTGCAATTGCTTTCTTAAAGAATAAAATGGATTAGGAAAAATTTTACATTTCAATCCAATCAATATGCCACTATTAACGTTGCTTTTAATAAATAGCAAGAGAAAAAAAGTTAAAACTATTCTTAACAAAATTGTGTCACTGCAATATATATATAAATGGGGACGCCAATGGTAAGAGTATTAGCAATGTTCAACAGTATTGCTTCGGATGTCGACATATTCCATGAGGAAGAGAGTGAGTTCAGACGAATGCTATTTTTACAGTTAAAGTAAATATTTCATGAGCTTACTAGGTTGACCTTTTTTGCAATCCTTGTTGATTTTTTTACTGTGTATTTGTTGAATTTCAAATACTATATTAAAATATGTTAACGTTATAAATAAATAAATAAATATTCTTTTTTTGTTTGTCATTTCAGAAACCTATTGAAAGCACGCATAAAGTTTAGGAAGTATTTAAAATAAATAAAAGTATATTTTTTATAATTTCTTAATGAAGGAAGTTATGTTACCTCGTAATATGCAATAATAATAATATCTCACATAAATCTTCATTCAAATGGCAATACTGGGGTTGTGAATGACAAAACCAATTTGAAAGTTGATTCAATATCATAACAACTATGTTGTAGAAAATAAAAAAACCTTATCGCTAAATAGCAAATAAGTGATTGAGATTTGATAAAATTTATTGAAATTGTCTTGTTTAAATATAATTTACTATCAATATATAAAATTTAAAAATCGTTAAAACTATCGCGTAGATATTTTACTGAATGACATGTTTTTCAAATATTAAAGTCGTCCCTTTGTTTACGGTCTAAAATAATCCTTTCCAGTCTAGTACACTCTGAACTGTTTTTTCAATGAGATATATGCCCTCGACTGGCACGCCCTTGACACCCACCCCCGCCAAGTGGAACTTTGAACAGTTGAAACAACGACGGTACAGCCTGGCGGTCCGTTCTCATTCGCAAAGTTCCGCGAAGATTATTCTTAATCTGTTAACAGAGCCAAACTTGCCGAGTCGTGGAATCCAATTTGAAAGTGCTATAAATTGGATTCATACCACCCTCACACGCCCCAAGGCCCCATCATTGCTGAAATAATAAGAAAAACAGCGATTATTTTCGGCTCCCCGGGGAGTTAACTTCAATATATTTGCACTTTATAAATAATGGGGTATCTCAGCAAATCTACAATGGAATTAATTTTATTGTGTGCTAAATTTGTATGATATTTTGAATAAAATAATACTCATCAATTGTAAGCCATTTCACTGCTGACAAGTTAACTATTCACACGACTGATTTGAGAGTATCTTCAGAATTAAATATTTTATCTGTGATAAATATAAAACCAATAATCTGAAATCATAAAATAAACCACATTTATAAGCAGATCATTTCACAAAATTGAAGTACGTATAAAACGATTCAAACATTATCATTCGAAAATTTGAATTGTTACAATTTTGTACGATCCCACATGTTTTTTTACTAACGACCCGGTTTTTGCCTTTCGGAATCTACAGAAATTCTATCACATGGATGCAACAGAACTGATGTACAACAAACAGTTAGCAGCCTCTATATACTAAATGTATTTATTACAGGAAATTAAATTATGTTTGTTTTTGCTAGTACGATATAAGCCAGGTTGTTAAAACAGAAGAGAAGATGTTTTGTGTATCTTTTCTACACAGCTATATATAGATAAGTAAATGTACGTTTTAACAAAGTTCTGACGATGGCCTGAGCCGAAATAGCTATCAACTATATATTATAAAATTTTGCAGAATTAAAATACATTTTTTCATCATGTTATTCTCTCTCAGTTCAGATTTCACTCAGATTTCAGCATAGTTACCTTAACATATTTATTCAACATACTATTTTGAGTAGTAACAATCAATCGTTATTGCACTAAATATCACGAAGAAAACTTTTCTTCTTATAGTTATATGCAAGTTTAATTGTATATTTACGAAGTTTATTGTAAAACGATAAAAATAAGAAAATAAGTTTACAAGATTCAGATATTTTTGGCTAAAGATAATAATGTAAAGCTTTATTGAGTTTAGTTTTTTATACATGTTTTTCAAAGAGATATTCAAAGCAGTATATTTTTTATCAATACATCAAAACTCTTATTTACAATCAAATATTAACTTAATTTTTTTTAGAAAATTGTATATGATTGGTATTTTTACCTAACCGATAAAGTACAATCCTTTAAGTTATATAATATGTGTTATCATGCGTTATAACGTGGGCTTATTTTAATGGTTTTAATTATGGTTAACAAAGACGATATAATCTTGAACCTTCTATTTGTTCAAGTAAATTATTTTAAAGGATTCTAATGCAAAAATGTGGGCAGCTTAGACCTGTATTTGAAATTATGTTGTGTCATTATTTGAGAGACGGTTTCTGAATTGAACATATGTTCTTTATTATAGTTTTACTTCTAGAACTTATGTTCTAAGATAAAGATAATTTGTTATTTTTAACCAATATTAAAATGATTATAAATGTTTTTTCTTTTTAGATAAAATAATTTTTACATCTTTCATATGTTAGGCAAATATAAGTATGTCTATTTGGTCGTCACTTTTTTTAAAATTTATAAGTAATTCATAAGTAAATAAACTCAGTTTGATATTGGTTTTTGGCCAAGTGTTTAGATTAAGTAAGTTTGTTTTGAATCAACTTTAAGCAAAGAGACACCGCAAAACATTTATACGTTTCTCATCCAAATTTCTTTCTGATCTTTTTTAAAATGCAAAGTAAATAAACGGAGCTTAAATGTCTTTGATAGTGTTAAATAAATCATTTTTTTACTAAAGCGAAAGCTCTCCTTCAAAGCTCAACTGAATAAACAGTGAATAGATAATGGTCCGTGATATATTTCTCCGCCTAAGTTTTCGACGCTTTTATATATTATTTCGGCGTCCATTTGCTTGCCTTGGCATTCAGGCGTCGATCGTAGCATTTGGCTCGTGACTTGCAGGCTACGTTTACCTCAAAGTCATGTACGTGCAGCTGCAAAAAAGCTTTTTTACGTAGGGTTGCCATAAGCTCTTTTTTTGATAAAATTTTGAACAAATAATTTCCTGCATGAAATAACTTAGTATCACCCATATGACGTTATCTTCCCGACGAAACTATTTCTTATATGTGTTCTCAGAACAAAACTGATAGCTGTCTGTGATTTTATGTTACTTCATTATACAAATCAAGTCTCAAGAACTACAAGTGTTGTAATTTGACATAACTTTTGACAAAAAGTTTTAAATAAGTTTGTTTTTAAATATACACCACAACACGAAAATTTCTTTTATCTTTTGATTTTTTGTGTATATCACACTTAAGAATTGTCTTCTCAATGATAAAGAAATAAAATATAAAATTTTATAAATGCATACTTAAAAAAATGAATAGTCAAGAATAAATAATAATGATTTAAAAGCTGCAATCATCAATAAAAAATGTTTTAGAGAGCCGACTATTTATTATAATTGAAGATATGAATTATATCATAAAAGACGTCAGAATGATAGCGGAGAATAATGGAGTTCTTCCAAGAAAATTCCAATTCAATCAATATATTGTATAAAGAGTCTTTCTCTAATAGCAAATAAAAATTAAATAAAACGATCAATGTTCTATTGTAAAGGGTCCGCCAAATAACTTTTTTTTTGAAAATGCTATAAAAAAAAAACTACTGATATTTTCTCAAATTTCTTGTTTTATTTGAAAGTACAATCCTTCCGGTTAATAATGAAAAATAATTTCATTAAAATAGCTGCCTCGGCTGGCCATGCAGTAGCCTACACGATCGGTCCAATTTTTAAGCACATTATGTGTGCAGTTCACCAATGGCTTCACGAATATTGTCCTTTAAAGCGTCAATTGTCTCTGGCTTGTCGGCCTAACACTTATCTTTGAGGGCACCCCACAAATAATAGTCCAACAGTGTCAAATCGCAGCTCCGAGGTGGCCAAACGACATCAGCTCTGCGGCTGATAATGCGATCTTCAAAAACAGGGCGCAAAACATCGAGTGTAGCTTCGGCTGTGTGGCACGTAGCGCCGTCCTGTTGAAACCAAATGTTGCCAATATCCTCCTCTTCAATTTTTGTGAACAAAAATTTGTTCAGCATGGTCCGATAACGATCGCCATTGACTGTAACGGCCACTCCTTGCTCATTTTCGAAGAAAAATGGCCCAATTATGCCTCTGGACCAAAATCCGCACCAAACAGTGACGAGAGCTGACGGTGCTTCTCTTCTTCCAAAATCCGTACGCAATTTTCGCACACATTCTGCAACATTACCATGATTTTCAAAGTAATGTCGCAATATTTCCCAGCGTTGTTCAAGCGTATACACAAATATTTTCGTTTAGCGGAAGGATAAAACTAATTATCTGTCAAATCAAACATGAGATAAATGTTACCATTCACGAAATAAGCACTAGTTGAAAAAAAAAACTTTAGATGGCGGACCCTTTATTAAAAACCAGCGATATCGCTAAATAAGTAACCATTTTCTAAAAAATGTTTTTTATTGTTTTAATATCAAACAGCCCTACTCGAAAGAGTTTGTAATAAGAACGACATGTACCTAATGTAAACTATCGATAATAAAAGCGTGTGCCATATACATGTTGAATCAGTCCAGTAGAATTTTACATTAAAGCCTGCATTTTCACCCTTAAACGGCCTTATCTATTCACTTATAGTTTAATTTTGCAGAGAAAATATAATAATTAAGTCCATATAGTACACACAAAAAGTACTCAAATAGATACTCGATAATTTAACAATTTCGCATAATTACGTGTTTTTTCTTAGTGTGTTTATTTAGGGGTGAAGTAATGAAGTAGGTTTGGTGTTGTTACCCTCTATTTACTGAAACATTTAAAGAATAATCTAGAGCCTGAATTCACGTATGCTTTTAAGTTTAACAAAGTTTTGAAGATTATCAGGACTTATCAGGCTATATTTAACAAAAAAAAATATTGTTTACATAAAAGTCTAGATATTTTTAACACATCTATATTGTTGAGAAGCGACATTTTACAACCAGCATATTGACATTTGAGACATTTAGCAAGTATTGAGTTAAAACATTTTTACATTGATTATATTTGTAAGGCGTTAAATGTCACTTCATGATGAATATTGGTATAACATTAAAAAAAAAATATTATCTCTTGTACTATTTCCACAATTACATAATTAAGATTAGGACCGGTTTCGCTCCTTACGTGCATTATCAAATAACAAAATACAAATAAAACAAGACTTTTTAAAAAAAAAATGATAATTATTACATACAATATTCACTTTTAAGGTGTTAACTGTCACTTCTTGATGGAAAGGCATTATATTTTAAATAATAAAAACACATTTTTTTAGTACTTATTTCCACCATATATTTTTTGATCAGGACCGGTTTCGCTCATCGCGAGCATCGTTCATCGCATCAGTTGATAATGCTCGCGATGAGCGAAACCGGTCCTGATCAAAAAATATATTGTGGAAATAAGTACTAAAAAAATGTGTTTTTATTATTTAAAACATACAATATTAATTGAATTGGCATTTACTTAGTAGAAGTCAATGAAACTACGGTGAAAAAATAGCAATTTATTTTAGTTTTGTAAAATTTACAATGTATACATTTAGTTGGAAAGTTTTTCGGCTTACCCCGTCATCTGAACTATTGGACATTGAATTGAATTTTATTGAATCATATTGGTGGGTAAGAAATTAAGTTGATAGCTTTTTTGGTTTGAAATACATAATAAATATAAGGTTATTTATAACCTTATCATTGCTTTTCTTAACTTCACCAAGCCTTTTGACCAAATCTTATAATTTCTTGCACTTTCTTCCCATTAACAACAATGTGTTAATTTTTCTCTTGTAAAATTTTGTCGTTTGTTATTCTTACCAAGATGTTTTTCACAGTTATTTGTTTTTATTTTCAATGTTTAATAACCAGAGTTTAATTTTTAGATGTTATTTTTATAAATTTATGAATTTATAAATATAAATACAATCACTACATTTCATATGATAACCTGTAAATCACCTTCTCAGCACTTCAAACATTCGTTTTGTCTTTCAAGCAATTATAAAATCAAAATTGCTTATAAGTAAGCCTTGTTTGAAAGTTTAAATTAACAGTTTATAATACTCACGATGAGTGAAGCCTGTTCTGATCATGATAATATAAAATGATGTCAAAACGTATCAAATACTGCCAAATTGTTATATTAACTAGCATTATGTGTTTATTTTTCGAGACCATTAAGTCTCATGCATCAATTACTTGAATTTAATTTAGTTATACTAGACAAACAACTGAAATTATGTTGCATGATTTATTCAGGTCCTAATTATCAAATATGAAGTGAAAATGGTTTTAAAAAATGCTTAAAATATCATACCTTTCCATCTAAAAGCCACAGGAAACAAATTAAAAGTCATATTATTAAGTTTAAAAGAATTATTGATTAAATTGTCATTTGCTTAGTGGATCTCCATCATAACACGTTAAAAATAAGCAAATTTAATTTCATTATACATAACTTATTAGGTACATAGTTGATAGCTATTTCGGCTTACCTCTTCGTTAGATTGATGAACTTCTACCAGGTAAATGCCTCACTAAAGTTGTGTTTTATTTATTTTTTATACTGCCTTTCCACCAAGAATTGACAGCCAACTCATATAAACCGAAACAATTTACTACTTCTTAATGTTTTGATTTAATTGGCAATTACTTGGTAAAACTTTATTATTCTGATGAGGAAGTAAGCCTTAATAGCTATCAACTATATATATTATATAATTTATGATATCGGCTGTAGATGCTTGATGGAATTTCAATATCAATTTTTGAATTGTTACAACTTTGGACTGAACCAGTCAGTTTTGTTGCTTTCGTGTGATATAATGCCTGATGATGCCCAAAGGCGAAACCCGGGTCGTTAGTGACAAAACATGTGGAATCGTACAAATTTGTAACGATTCAAATTTTATATAAATTATAAATTTTGTGGAAATGCAATTCATTGTTATTTCTTCACCGTATTATTTCAAAAGTGATTTTCAAATTCAGTTTTATTTGGCTTACTTATTTAACAACATGATATTTTTTAAAATACGTTTTATTATGTTAATTACATAGAATAACTGTTTTAACTGATATCATATTCAAAGATATCATGAAAAAAAACGCCCCCTTCGTATTTCACAAAACCCTTTTTAAATTCAAGTAAATACGATATAATAGTATAAATAACCCATTCGAGGCCGATTCTCATAAAAAATGATGTATTACCCCAAGCTTTTATATTTTACGCTATTTTCATAAGTCAGGAGTTGATTTATACACTCTCCGGTGGACACTTGTGCTCAGTATACTGGAAACTGAGATAAGGAACATTAAAAACTTTTTAAAAATATTTTCGGCTCTTCCTTTGGGTCGCCAATATTCTCAAGACGTTTTCGCTCATTACGTTCGACAAGAAATATGATGTATACATATTCGAAGCTTAAAAGACTTTGACGTGGTTTTATACGTTATACAAAATTAGACGTGTTTAGTTTTCGTTGATATTTTAATACGTTTTGAAATTTTAAAGATTTTTAGCTTCGGTGAAACAAAAATCTCAAAATTTTTAGTGAGACTTTTGAATAACCCGATCTACAAATATTTCTCAGTATCATTTTTATTTGTTGTTAAGCGTTAATTAAAATAACGCTTCTTTCATGAATATATCTGTATTTAAAGTCTTATTTTAACACCTTGTTATAAGAGAGTTCTTCTAAGCTTTACACAATTTAATAAATAAGTACAACAGAATTTCGCATTTTAGCAATGCTTGCGATTGAGTGAAATGATCTTGATTGCTTGAACACAAAGAGTTGTTGAAATAAAACATAAATTATTTTTTTTTAGCAAAATCATGTGTTTATATCTGACTGAATCATTTCTCACTAAAAATTGCCACTGTTGATATTATACATTTATTTTTAAGTCTCAAATGCTGATAGGACAGCTGGTTACAGTGTATTGATAATTGACATTCAAAATAATAATATCGTCAAAATGATCAAAATTTAGAATTACTGTAAAAGCTTATTTTTGTGTTTTATAATACTAAAGCAATAGAGCATTTAGTACTATCAAAGTCTCGTTAATCTCAGATGTATTGATTAAAGATAATCGCTACAGAGATGAGTAATCCATAGTGAAGCCAGTATACGTACACTCTATATGCACAGTATATTATTTTTACGGAAATATTTGCACACGATATATATACAGACGCATACGATTGTACGAAAATATACACATACTCCCAGAAAATACATCGCCAGTTTTTTTTTATCTCCATAAATTTCTTTTTTATTTTTCTATTTATTGCTCTATTTTTCTAATTATTTGGCGCTGGAATACCCTTCACAAGGCTCAGAAAACAAAAGGGTTCAAGAAAATCTGAACTCTGGGGTTTATTCTGCGAAACTCAGAACTATATCAATTACGATAAGAAAAATCATGTCGCAAGAAAGCCATTATCCATTAGGAAGCTCTCATTAAATTGACTGTGCTTTATGATGCTCAGGGGTGTAAAAAATAGCGCATTAAAATTAAAAAATGGCAGCAACAGATGTCGATAATGTCACTACTTTAATAATTATATAAAAGATTATTTTCAACCTCCTTATTAAAAACTTAAGAAATCTCTTTCAGAACCACTGTTTCTGTTTTTTTTAAACTATATCTATCAAAAAGCTTGATCTGTGATTTAACAGGGGTATTTGTTTTTTAACACGGTGAAAAAAATAGCAATGTATTTTAGTTCTACAAAATTATTTCAAAAAAAATATAGTTGATAGCTATTTCGGCTCACGCCATCGTTAGAACTATGCTTAAACTAACATTTGCTTATCTATATATAGCTGTGTAGAAAAGGTACACAATACATTTTCTCTCTTGAAAAAATTGTAAATGAAACAAAGGCGGATTTTTTGAAAATTAAGTTTTATTGTGAGAAAGTAACAAGCTAGGTCGTCAAAGCAGGAGAGAAGATGTACTGTGTACTTTTTCTACACAGCTATATATAGATAAGCAAATGTTAGTTTAAGCATAGTTATGACGATGGCGTGAACCGTAATAGCTATCAACTTTATTTTTCTAAATAATTTTGTAGAACATAAATAAATTGCTATTTTTTTCACCGTGTTATAATGGGTTCTACCAAGTGAATATCAATTCAATCAATATTTGTTTTTTTTTCTTGAAGTGGATTCATGCGTTTTTGTTTTACACCGAATAATTATCTGCTTATAGCACTGAAGAGATTAACTGCTTGAATAATCAACAATGTTCCAATAATCAATTGAATGATCAGATGTAATCATCCGATCCAAATATGCTTTACATTGTTATAAAGGGGTGACCGCATTGCATTACAGTAATTAAACAGTTTACGTAATATGGTCAAATCCATTTGGGATGTTGCGAGCTTTGGTCTAATCAAAAGTGTATTTTGGTATATTAGACTAAGATCGTACAGCCAACAAAACCAAATAGCAAGTTATAATTATTTCACTTCTGTTCACATTTACACGGAGTAATATTTGGCTTATGGCCAGACTTTGTACATATTGACTCTCAATATATCGAAGATAGCTTCAGACGAAAATGCATTTTTGCCACTTAATAAAAAATATTTTCACTTGAAATATTACTGTTATCAATAATTTATGACATCCACTGAAGGTGCCTTATGAAATTTCAATTTAAGCCTTGTAATTTTCTACATGTTTTACTTCTAAAGTCACGGGCATAGCCTTCCGGCATTTTATAACATGAATCCAAAATAACTGAATCGAAGTAAACAGTTTTTATCGGTATTATATCTCAACTCATTTTAATATCTATTGATTTGATTACATTGAAATTCATTTTTGGAAATGATAATATAATTCACAATACAGGATATATTGGATTAAAAGTTTTTACAATAATAAGCTACCATTAAAATTAAATTTGGTAATTTCGTTATTAAAAATATCTACTTATTTTAAATTGGTAGGTTACTGTGAAATTCTATATCAGATGTCGTAGTGTAGAACTTTTTTTTTCAGATTGTCTTCATTAAACTTATCTTACGTTAGAGATATAAAAAACGAGAATTAAGAAAGTTAATTTGTGCAGTAAAAATATCTAACTGTGCATTTACTAATTTGACCAATAAAATTAACAAATAACTGATGTTATTGAATGAACTTGATGAAATTAATAAATACAATGATGGTACTGTTCAACGCGTTTCCTGCTGAATTGTGTAAAAGATATTTAAAATCTGAGTGCTTTAGAAGTTTATTAAACAATAATTAAATACATTGCGGTAATTATTCAGAACAAATAAATAATATTTAAACATGAACATCAACTTGTGAACGAAAGTTTTATTTCAATTAAAAATGTTATTTTCTTCAAAAATAACTATCAACAGTTTAAACGTTAGCAGTTACCGAGCTATGCGGTTGCGGTGTAAAATCACATTTGTGTTTTTTTGTCGCTATTAATTAAATATAAAAAGTGTATCAAAATTATAGCTTGAGTAGTTATTTTTTTATTGATTGATTGAATTGGCATTCACTTGGTAGAACTCCATTATAACACGGTGAAAAAATAGCAATGTATTTTAGTTCTACAAAATTATTTTTAACAAATATAGTTGATAGCTATTTCGGCTCACGCCATCGTCAGAACTATGCTTAAACTAACATTCGCTTATCTACATATAGCTGTGCAAAAAAGGCACACAACACATCCTCTCTCCTGTTCCAACGGCCTAGCTTGTTACTTTAACACAATGACACAAAATTTTCAAAGTTCTAAATGAAACAATAGGTGTCTATGACAATAAGATAGTTATTTTTTTGTTTAAACGGTAACAAATGTTTTTGTTGTATTTTCTGTTCTCCAAATAATGATGAAACTAAACGCTCATAAAACTGTATTTTTTAAATGTATAAATATGAAAATCGTTACTCTTATATTGTAATAAAAAATATTCAAATTTCATAAGTGGGTTCAATGCTCAATAAGTTTTTTGAATTCGTATTTTTAGTGTTATTTAGAATAATTTACAATTGATCACTGTCTAAGGCAAAATAGTTTGGTAAGCTTTCATTCTTACGCAAATCGCGTTAGGGATGTACAAAATACATCTCTTTAAAAATCGTTGCATTGTATTTTAACCTCTTGACATTGTTAGTGTTTCTTGGGGGCTAAAAGTTGAAAGTTTACGCCGCCTTAAGGAAGTTTATTCTTCTGTCTTGTTTAAGGCGCATTAACGTCACTCGTAACAGTCTTGCCAGGGACAGCTACCGCAAGTGAACTAATGTCACGTATAGGGTAGCCTCCACACATTCTGGGTCTTACCCGCTTCAGAAATATATTAATATTCCAACCAATTTTATTACATGGTGTATTTCTAAAGAAAATGTTGAGAGAGAGTGGTTTCATGAATAGTGCGAGTAATGGATTATAATCAATGGTGCCAAAGGATCCAACATATACCTGTATTGTTTTGACAGTTATTCCGAACGATGTGCATGTTTTCCCAATTTATGTTTTGACAATTGAGTATAATTTTGCAAGAAATACTTCAAATCTATTTAACGGCCGTTGTTTGTGTGTGAACGTTGTTTTATTACGAGTTTCCTTAGAGCAATTCATATATGAAAAATAGAGAAACGAGTTAACATTACAATGTCTTGAATCAATTCATAGTTGTAAACGAAAACTCTCATGTTAAAAAATGAAAATAATATAGGATAACCTAAGGTTACATGACTCGCTTAGCCTTGCAATTAGATTTTATCCACTATACATTGATTGAATTGGCATTCACTTGGTAGAACTCCATTATAACACGGTGTAAAAATAGCAATGTATTTTAGTTCTACAAAATTTTGTAGAACTTTGTATTACTATAATTTTGTAGAACTAGAATTTTGTAGAACTAAAATACATTGCTTTTCCACTATCTTAGATAGAGTTTAATCTATATTGCATTTCATTTAAATAAAACCTAAGAATTTCTTGATCATTTTTATTTTATATTGGATGTTTATAAAACTAATAAAATTTGACCTTCGTTAAAATTAAGTCAGCTTGATTATTTAGCCCCGTGTGAGACACACGTGTTAGCGCAGAGTGACCAAATAAATATTTCGTAAAAAGCTTTGGTTGGTAATTTATCTCTGTTAAGTAATGAATTAAGACATCGCGTATTTAAGATCTTTTTGGTGTCTCATTTGCTATGTCTCATAAAAAGAGATTCATGAACATGTTTGTTGAACATGTGGTAACCCTGATACTGATACTTTGTTGGAAGATTTGCTGAAGAATCTCGGCAAGGCGGTGCCATTATCGTAAAAGCTTGCGCCACAGAATTCTCACAATTATGTATGTGAATGCATTCAATTTAATCGAAATGTTTTACTATCCTCTGACCTCTGACAACAAACGGTACATTCAAAGTGTATTCAAGTAACTCATGTAAAAAGAGCAACTCGTTGACATATTTTTTTTTATGTATTACAAAGTCACGTGAATTTTATGAACTATTATTATTCTTTAGTATATATAATTACATGATAAATAGTTTGAAAAATCAACGATAAATGTATCTAGCCACGTATTTCTTTCGACTAATTCGAGACTAAAATGAGAATTCTGACATCCTTTATAATATCATTTCGTATGTTCCGGATAGTTTTTTAAGAAATCGTGTAAATAATTAATAACCAGTCTGCCAATGGGGATGCCGATGGTAAGAACATTAACAATGTTCAACAGTATTGCTTCGGATTTTGACGTACTTCGTGTGGACGAAAGTGAGTCCAGACGAATGCTATTTTTTCAGTTAAAGTAGACATTTCATGAGCTTACTTGGTTGACTTTTTTTGCAATCCTTGTTGATTGTTTTACTGTGTATTTGTTGAATTTCCAATACTTTATATTTAAATATGTTAACGTTGCAAAAGCAATGATTTGATAATTTATAAGTTTTGTACCGCGTAGTTATAAATAAATGATTTTGATCATGGTACGTGCCATTTCTTTTAAAGTACACCAACTATTCATAGAGAAGAACATTAATCTGACTTCAGTTGTTGGATATAAATTGCCATTTCTTAACGGAAAGATATTATATGTGAAAAATCAATATACTTTATGATATCTACTGAAGGTGCTAGATGGAATTTCAAATTATTAAATTTGAATTGTTGCAGCTTTGTAAGATTCCTCATGTTTTGTCACTAGTGACCCGGGTTTCGCCATCTTCGGGCATTCTATCACGACATATTAAAAGAGTTAATTAACGTTTTCAGATCACTTTTAAATTGTCACATCTTGGTGGAAAATTATAATGTTTAAATAATTAAAAACAATGCTTCTGATTTAAAGTAATTTCCATATAATTCTATAATATAATAATTAGGAACAGTTTTGCATTCGTAAGTGCGTATTTCAGAATTATTCAAAAGCCGTTTTATTTTTATGTGATTTTATAACACATAGGCTCCTAGCCTGGGGGTCGCGAGGGGTTTTTTGGGGGGTCGCCAACTTATACGGTAAACTAAATTATTTTTTTTGTATGCTTTTGGATTGTACAATATGTTGGGAGGTCGCCTTGGCGGGTCGCATGACCTTTATGAAAAGGGGTCGCCACCCGAAAAAAGTTTGGTAACCTATGTTATAACAGATATTTAATCTAAAAAGCTCTTTTCCGTTATCTAAATTAACTGTTTTTCTCTATTTTTGTTTATTTTTACCTGGTAATTCTTATCTCAGCCCTAAGCCTTTTTTTGTTAGCTTGATAATCATCACCTCTTAAACGATATAAAAATTCTTCTTTCATTATTTATTTCATCAGGTGATAGTGCTGCCAATGAACGAAACCGGTCATGATAATTCGATGAACTCTGACATGTTTTGTCATGGAATCAAACTTTTGATTATCTTTATTTGCAACTTGGTATCTGGAGAATTCTATTTTCTCGTTTACAAGACCTGTTTTCTGTCATTATATTACGTATCTTTAATATGAACAGAAATTTCAAGTCAAAGCGTTCAATTAAGGTCAAATAAATTAAAATTATTACAAGCGGCCTACTTGTCAAGACTTCAACCTTTCAATAAAATAATAATTATAATTTATTAAACCTGTCACAGCAATTCGTTTGTCAATCATCTTTGACGTCATCTGCTGAGGAGTCAATTTCGAATGATGGTTTTTTTCGAAACAGTTGAGTTGTGTATTTGTTAAGATTTTCGCATCCCATAAAATTATTGATTTCTTACCATGCCTTAATCTGAAAAATGTTTTCATTAACACGGTGAAAAAATAACAATGTATTTTAGTTCTACAAAATTATTTTTAACAAATATAGTTGATAGCTATTTCGGCTCACGCCATCGTTAGAACTATGCTTAAACTAACATTCGCTTATCTATGTATAGCTGTGCAGAAAAGGCATACAACGCATCGTCTCTCCTGTTCCAACGGCCTAGCTTGTCGAATCACATAATATAAATTCAAACTCAGCGCCTAAATGTTTTCATCTTTGTAGTAAGGGTCGGAGAATGACAACTTTGGAACAGCTGGAAATCAATAGACACCAATTATCACAAAGGATTCTTAACGAACAAACTAACATAATAGTATCGCCACTTGTTCAGCCGTTGTACAAAGGGGTGGTCTGATTTGCTTCCATAATGACCACTGCCGTCCCACATATAAACTATTGTCATAGACACGTATTGTTTCATTTAGAATTTTGAAAATTTAGTGTCATTGTGTTAAAGTAACAAATGTTAGTTTAAGCATAGTTCTGACGATGGCGTGAGCCGAAATAGCTATCAACTATATTTGTTAAAAATAATTTTGTAGAACTAAAATACATTGTTATTTTTTCACCGTGTTAATGAAAATATAAGTGTATTTTGATGCAATTCAAGTAGAAAACGTGAGACGTTGCAACTGTGTAAACTATCACATTTATTTGGGCATATTGAAGCATTTTAATAGAGGTTTGTTTTTCATTTTTTTTTTACTAATAATGCAATGTACGTATAGCGGGTTTTTATTTTAAGTGAATTAATTGATATTAACAGTATACAATACATAAATAATTTTTGATAAAGTTCAACTTGCCATGAAGTCATATAACAACTGAATAATTTATTGATTGAACTTGCATGCACTTCGTAGAACTGCATTACAACAGGTGAAAAAATAGCAATGTATTTTAATTCTACATTTTTTTTTATAAAATATAGTTGATAGCTATTTCGGCTCACGCTATCGTCAGAACTATGTTTAAAAGCGCATTTGCTTATCTATATATAGCTGTATAGAAAAGCTACACAATAGATCTTCTCTTCTGTTTTGACGACCTAGCTTATTTTCTGCTAGCAATAAAACTAAAAAAAAAAGTTTTTAATGAAACTAAACAGGCGGTTATTTCAATAAGCATTAATATTGGTAGGAGATGGTTTATTACGGGAAGGCAATAGCCCGTTGCAATGGTAATAGAGCAGCGACCCATTTATATATTTTTAATTGAATAATTTACCATATCGACTGAAGGTGAATATACCCGAGTATAAATCTTAAATGACAAAAGTTATGGAAATATATACAGCTTACATTTTTTGGGGTGAAAAGCTCACTCTCTTATATTCAACTACACATGCGAAAATTTCCAGAACATCAGGAGAAACCTCCAAAGTCGTCCATAGAAATGGTCACTGACCCTTTAATTACTTGTCGCGAGCGGGCGAAAAGGAAAATCGCTTTTTGCTTTTTCCAATTATTTTGATCCTCTGTGTTTCGAATTTGACGTTTTTAATAATTAATTGAGTGAAGACAAAAACATTTATTTACGAGATCACTTCTTACTAAAATACATGAATTTATATAATGTTATAAAGTATTGACAGGAATATTTTATTAATTGTTAATATGAATCGCTAAAAGCTTGACGGAGCTTTGCGACATCAACTTTCATTCACTCTAAATTAGTATATGAATAATTTGAAGCCCACTCAATGTTTTATGGTTCCTTATTAATTTATCACAATATGTACACGTCTTCCTTTTTATACATTTGTGAGATTTTTAATGTGAAAAAGGTCACTTAATAGAAAGATGTTCTATTAAATTAATAAAACACAACTTTTTAGTAATGTTTATACAATTACATTTAAAATGTTGGCTGTCACGTATTGATGGAAAGATATGATATTATGAACACCTTTTTGATTAGTATTTTCAAAATATATTATATTTTATGGGCAAAACAAACAAACGGAACCCGATTATAGCATATTTTATATTGTGGAAACAGTACTAAAAAATATGTTTTCATTATTCAAAACTATTTTTATAACTGTATCTAACAAAGATTAGGACCGATTTCGTTCGTTTAAATTCTATTCGTATAAAACTTTAAGTGGATAATTACTAGGTATAAACCATAATCAGCTTTATTGTTAATTTGTATTGTAGCAGGAGAAAATGCTCGCAACGAGCTGGTTTGAAGCCGCCCCTAATCTAGATAATATAAATATATAAAAATGTATTTTTTATTATTATTTAAGTTGATAAATAAATATTTTAATCATCTTTTTCGCACATAACGTTTTATTGAACGTGTATTCAGCTACCGTTACACGACTGCCTTCCATAACGCAGAGAAGATTCAACAGAGAAAAAGATTCAATTATTCTCCTTATTTGATTGGCCCGATACAACGCTGCATGTAATGATATTTTAGCTATGCACTGTTGTGCTGAAAACTGAAGAAAAAAAGTATAATTTGCTAAGCCACCAAGGTAGAAATGTAAACTTTTGAATGTTGTATGTATTATTGATATTTTATGATTCAAATAAGGCTAAATTATAACACGGTGAATAAAAATAGAATTGTATTTTTGTTCTACAAAATTATTTTTTTTAAATATAGTTGATAGCTTTTTCGGCTCACGCATCGTCAGAACTATGCTTAAACGAACATTTGCTTATCTATATATAGCTGTGTAGAAAATGTACACAATACATCTTCTCTCCTGTTTTAACGCCCTGATTTCACTACCAAGTGAATGCCAATTCAATCAATAAGCTAAATTATAACAATATTTGTCACAGAAAATCGTAAATGACGTTAATTTAATCTCTGATTTCACTGATTGAGTCAATTCACAATTATCATACAGTGTCAGTTGTCTCTAGTGTACATTAAATGACCTTTTAAAAAGACGAATCGAAAAACAGTTCAGTGTAAATCTGTTCACGCACTGTCTGGCAATTATATTAATCATATTATAAGTAAAGGTTCTAGCTCCATTTTGATTCTTCAATGTTGATCTAATCAAAATATTTCAAGTCTCCGTTCGTATGGGCCAAAGTCACACGTCTCGTACTAGCTCCTAATTGCTAAATTTAGCAAATCCAATCGCTGATTTCACAGCCATGCCTTGAATTAATAATCATCTATACGCGGGATGGGTGTACGGGAGATCAAATAGAGGAGAACTTCAAATAAGTGAGCTTTGAGTATTATACTGTAAACGAAAAGCTGCAGAGCTTTTTTTAACAACGTTCTAAATTATTAAAACAGAACATAAGTGTATATCTATCTGGTTATGCGCCTATCACAATTACTATCAAAAGATTCAAATAACAGAAGAGACGTAAAATTTGCGTATTTGCTAACTTGATGCATATGTAATACGTCTCGTAAATACAAATTATATCTATATATGTCCATTGCTTTAACCGAGATGAGATTTATAAAAAGTAACATTGCAAGTCATCCGAACAAGCTGGAGCGAAATCGACTTCATATTTTACATAACAAAGTAGCACTCACTCTTGTTTACGAAGAAAGTGTCAAAATACATATTTATTTCATATTGGTTGATATTTAAGGCTAACTATATAACACGCTGTAAAATACTCAAATAATTATTAGGTTTGGTTTCATGAAATACAGTCAGCGGTGATAAACTTTAACTAAAATTTAATATAAAATAAATATAAAATAGAGACATGGCGAAAGAAATAGCAATGTATTTGAGTTCTACAGGATAGAACTAAAACACATTGCTATTTTTTTCACCGTGTTATAATGGAGTTCTACCAAGTGAATGCCAATTTAATCAATAAAATAGAGAAATTATTAAAACCGTTGATTTGATTATAACGACACTCAATTTTCCCATGATAAGTGTAACGTAATGATTTATGATATCGACTGAAGGTGCTTGATTGCATTTCAATACCAACAATTTGAATTATAGCACTTTTGTACGATTTAACATGTTTTGTTGCTTACGACCAGGGTCAGTTCTGTTGCATCCATATAATAGAATGCCTGAAGATGCCGAAAGGCGAAACCCGGATCGTTGGTCACAAAACGTGGAATCGAATAAAGTTGTAACAATTCAAATTTGGTAATGTTATGAGTTTAAATGAAGGGTTTGAAGGTAGTTGATAATCATTTGTTCTAAAATCCTTCTAAAGAAATAAAAGTCTGTTTTTTTTTTTATTAATTTGATGCATATTGTATGTCAATTTTGTTGCATCCGTGTCATAAAATTTCTGAAGATGTCTAAAGGCGAAGCCTAGTCTTAAGTAATAAAATATGTGGAGACGTATAAAGTTATTAAAATTTTATACTGAACTTATATTACACACCCAGTCGATTTTATTAAATATATCATTTTTTTATTTAACTTGTTTGATTATAATTTACGTTGACGTTATAGTGCATTTTATTTCAATATACAAGTGACGCAATATTTTTGTGGAAATATTTAACAACAAAATACGAAAATAGAACTGTCAAAATACATCCCCCTTTCCTTTTCATGTAAGATATAACAAAATTACTGTGTAATGTCGTATTCTCTCTTGCTTACACCATACGAAGATGGGACAGTATACTATCTGGGGAGACTGGGGTGGCTAATTGAATGCGACTCGCTAGGCGTCGACAGCTATGGGATTATTTATCGCTTCAACGTAACCCAAGTTTCCAATATTTCAAACTTGTTCAATGATTGAATGTTCGGAAGAGTTTTGGGGTGCCGTTTTAGCAAAAGAGAGAAAATTTGCTGAGAAGCAAAGTGCCATTCGAGTGCAAAGGGATTTAAGTTGCAGGAAATATATTATATTTTTAAATTGTTTATCGTTGTTTCTATCTAAAATACTAAAATAAATTTCACATATGTACGTTACGCGTTTATTAATAAGTTAAAAGCTTGTAACATCGAACCAATAATCAGTTGGTAGGCTGTTGGCATAGCAACCCGAAATGAAAAATATGTTAACTTGTAAATTTAAAATTTTACTTAAATTTTACATCAATATTTTTTGTAGTAAATAAACTAAAAAGTATCAACGATATACATATTATATATTGATAAAACTTAAAAAGATCAAAATAACAAGATACGTTACGTATAACGTCCTTGAAATACACGTTAATATTGCTGCTCGTTGCTATAAGTACTGAATCAACAGACTTTATTTTATAATATACGGTTATCCCGGACATAATGTCGTTTTTTCAATACGCAACTTTGATTCAGTTTATTTGGATCCGTTTACCAGTAAAGACGTGTGTTAATATTCTTCTCTTCTTTTCAAGACAGATTCCTCGATGTTATCATTAGCTATAAGCGGCAGAACCTTCTCAGAGGCAAGAAAAGCACCGCGCAGGGACCACGACAACGTAGAAGTAATACCTCGTAAATGACAAACGACAAAGATAGAATCCTCGATGTTATCATCAGATATAAACGGCAGAACCCTCTCAGAGGCAAGAAAAGCACAGCGCAGGGACCACGGCAACGCAGAAGCAATACCTCGTAAGTAACAAACGATGAAGAAAGACTCTTCTGAGTGAAAATGAATTGGCTTACCATTTGAGCTTTACCACGCTACCATTTACCATTATGGATTTATCTCATGGCATCACCGGTTGGAACTAGGCGCTGGGCTTGATCACTTCGATCTCGACCTCTGGGCTTTACCATTTGGGAATTACCATTCGATTTTTCCATTTTGGATTCGCCGCTGGGATTTTGCGTATGGGATTTACCACTGGGAGTTACCAGCCGGACTTAGCCACTGGGCTCAGGAAGATAAAGTTTTAGGCAGTCAAGTAAGATTTTCTTACGGTAAATGAATTTAAAAATATATGAAGGATTGCTTATATTGCAGTTGAGAACAGAGAAAGCAACGAGTAAAGAGAAAGTTTTAAACTTAAAGCGTTCACAAACACGCTGCTTTTGACGGAATCAGAAGACTCAATTGAACTGTAAAATTGTTTGATAACAAGATCACAGCGCAGTTAATTTAAAACAAAGGATTGTTAATACCTGTTGGATTGATCGTTGGCTGGCGTTCGTTTCTCTGCAACGGCTTCGACGAGTATCCGAACCTTCAAACCAAAATATCATCAGGTATAAAAGACACTAGCCTCATGAAGACAAAGTTAGATTTTCTTACGTTTAATGAATTAAAAATAGATGAAGGATTGTTTATATGGCAGTTGAGAAAGGAGAAAGCAACGAATAAAGAGAAAGTTGATGGGTTCACGAACACGTGGCTTTTGACGATAGCAGAGAACTCGACTGAAGTGTGAAAAAGTTTGAGAAAATACCTGTTGGATTGATCGACGGCTCCAGCTAGTCCGGACACTAAGCAGCGGCGGCAACACACACTCAACAAATTTGCACAAAACTTTAACTTTCACAAAATTCACACTATAAATATAGTCGCACTTCATATCACAGCACTGGAGAAAGTTTTGAGTCATATCGACTGTTTACGACAAGTGTTGCTCGGCCGAGTCAATTAGGGAATGAAATAGAAAGTGAACGAAATGTGCTCTTATAGCTTTTTGATTTCACCTTACATGTGTTCATTAAATTGGAATATGATGCCATCTATTATGCGTGAAATAAAGCTTTTAACACCTGCCGCCCGTTGATGAATCTTTAGGGTCCAGGACGTATATTTTTTTTCTCTAAATCTACTGAGGCCTGGGTCTTCATGTTCTATGTTTTCCTCGACTAAGCCTTTATTGTTTAAATAAAAATATTTTAGTTTAAATATATATATCGATTCCCGCAAAAAATCAACTTTTGCAATGAAATCGGGAGGCACCTTGTATGTATGCGTACTTCATTGTATCGGTGTGAGCACATGTAGAAGTGTGTGTCCCCCCACCCATTCGCGAGGTCTGCAGGGTAGGGATAGTCAACTTTGAATTTGGGAATTTTGAATCTTCAATATTTTTATTCAATTTTATTTATTATTTCTTTCGGTATTATAAAATCTCTTTATATGTACTATTTTTTTATGAAAAAATCATTTTATTCGGGAATTAAGCTTATAATTAGCAAAGCCCAATAATATAAAAAGGAAAAGTGCAAACGTCAAATACCATAAGCAAGTATAAAATGCCTTCAACACAGTGTTGCCGTATTGTGGCGAGTTGCTTACTGACACGGTAGGAAGTAATTTCTCAGTTGTACCCCGTGAGGCTTAGAAGAGAAGAATTCGTAGTCTATGTTCTAAAGATTCCATAAAAAGAAAAAAATTGCTATGCACTATTTAAAACGGACCGGTGGATTTGGTACACAAAGTAGAAGCAAAATATTTCTTGTCCTGAACGCAGTAGACATTCTACTTTACTGTAACCATATACATATATAAAATTTTTGGACGTTTTATTCTTTTTATTTTCCATATATTTAATGACTTTTAACTGTCCTAATTTGCAAGTAAGCAAAAATTGTACAAACTACATTTTTTTTTGCTTTCTTTTAATGAAATTTAATTCAAAATGTTTCAAATCCCTGCGCACACGCATTCTGTCAATATACAAAAATTTGTTGCGTTAGTCATCGTTGAGTCAACGCGCTCGGAGGAGGGCGTCTCGCGGTTTTCTTCTCGGAATGCTTATGATTATTTCATTATTTTACGGATTTTAATGAATTTTTGCATTATTGAGTATAAAGTACATCATACAATTATAATATTGTTAAAATACAGTTAGCAAAAGAGCCTAACTAAGCACATTATTCCAATTTAAAGCATATTTTTTTCAATTGGTCATTGAGTGTCCATCACCGTAACGAACGTATTTTTCAACACAGCAGGGGAAATGTTAATTAATGTTTTTAAAAATATTATTAATGCTTGTGACAACCTTTAAAAAAAAGTTTATATTTCGACTCTTTGATATTAAAAATTTTAAAAATATATGTATATCAGTTTATAAATAAAACAATAATATTTATTTTTCATAAATTCGATAAGTTTTTTTTTTTATAAAAGAAAACTCGCGGTATATGAATGTCATCAAACTTCAAATTTCGTGGCACTCAAAAGGTTAAACAAAAAAAAAATCAATTCTACCCCATCTACATAAAGTGGCAGAGACGTGTCCTTCGGAAACACATTTAAGAAGCTGAATACTGTTTTTGTTTCATTAAAAAAAAAGCTGCAACAGAAGCAACGGAATCCATTTGTGAGATTTACGGTGATATACTGGAGATAAGAAAGTGCCAACGATGAACGTTCAGAAAATTTCGATCGGGTAATCTCGATTTGAAAATTTGAATGTTGTGTTACTAATAGGGTTGACATTAAAACAGTGTTGAACAAATATAAATTAATTACATCGTGTAAAGTCTTGGGTGTTATGTTTTCACTTGTGAGATTATCTGGCCAAGTTAGAGAATCATGTCTAACGCTGCTGGGATCCTGCAACTATCGAATTATCGCGCAGTCGTTTGCAAGTTCAATTACATTGCGAGTAGTTATCGCTTACGTGCACATTGCGCACCCCCCACCACCCACAGAAGCCGCATTCGAAGACTAATCTTCCGTGTCACTACTTGTGATTCAATTTCACCGAACGTTTGTTCAGAATCTGCGCTAACCTTAAGAAAAAAAATTATTTTAAATAATAAAAAGACATTTTTTAGTATTTATTTCCACATATATTTTAACTGATCAGTTGATAATGCTCGCGATGTGCGAAACCACTCCTGATCAAAATATATACTGTGGAACTAAATACTAAAAACATGTGTTTTTGTTATTTAAAATGTTATGTCTTTCAATCGAGAAGTGACAGTTAACACCTAAGATATTTTTTATTACAATTTTGACAATATATTAAAGGATCAGAACCGGTTTTATTCAGTAAAAACGT